>OY720639.1:57892526-58516222 GCA_963169105.1 Ceriagrion tenellum | reverse complement strand
CCCTTCGATTACTCGGATACCATTCGCATTTCTTCAGGCGACCGTTGCACGCAATGATGCACTTAGCGTCTACATTTTATTTGCCATCTCCTTGAGAGACTCGTACAAGACGATCAAAAAGGGTATGTTTGCATTTATTTGTGTCTTTCATGACTTTCTCTTATTGATATTGGCATACTATTAAACCCACGTCTACGAACTGCCATAAGCGTGCTACTAATATTGGTCAAGCCCTTCAATTCTCTAGGGGCTCCTATAGTTTTGTCACACTTCCTGTTCGTTCAGTTTTCTTCCAAAACGCGCTGTTTTTTTGGTATATTGTTTCGTTCTCTTATTTAATGTTGCTTACGAACGGTACTAATTGTTCGGAGCATTCTCGTTTTGTGGCTTAAAGGGAGCGAATTCGTGATATCGTTGATGCGCGGCAGATATTTTGGCAGCATGTCTGATACTGCTTCATTTCCTTTCCTGTCCTTTTTTGGTTAATCCCAACCGTTTTCGTAGTTAAATTAATTAGATTAATATTATATTTAAATTAAATTTAGCGATTTCATAATTTGATGTCTGTCGGTTATTTTTTGTGTTTTCGGATGTCCTGGTTCATTTGAATCGTACCTGCCGTTTTTCAGTCTTCGCTTATGATTCCAAGATTTCATAATGATTGTTTCCCTGGAATGGAATTATGCCGTACTTTGATGGAGAATCTCCGTTTAGTTCCGCCTTTCAGCATTGTGAACTCTTCCTTATAGTTTTTATTCTTGAATTTCTGTTCAGCTTAACGACCACTCGTTTATTTCAACTATGATACTGCGAATTTACCACACTTTTCAATATTTAAAGCGAGTATTTATCACTTTAGTTTCCAAACTCACTGCTCTCACAGCATGAAGCATCTCAGCTATTCTGGGCGATAGTGATTCATGCCGCATATCGAGGGCTTTGGGAGATCTCGAGAGTCCCGACAGATGTCACCCTTATCGCTTTATTTGCCGGAGAGCCTTCCGATAGAACTTGGAAAGTCAGCCGATGAATCACGCCCTGCGATAAAATTTACAGGAAATCGATCGAAATCCGTCGTCGGTTTGCCTTCTGTAATCCTAAATTTTGTTATGTCGGTTTTCGGCTGAACCATGAGGAACTTTTCGAGTATTTCTTCAAAAATGAAAGGGCAAATCACCGCGGGTCGTGCGGAATATATTCGGAACATGGGTCACAAAGTATATAAAGGCGTCATCATGTGATAATTAAACCTTTATTTTTATTGTTTTCATTTCACTAGTACTGGGAAATATCATGCTCTTTCGGTCATGTTTCTAACGTGATTGGATTCAATACGCTATGAATCAAAATGAAATTGCAGAGGGTGGCTGGGAGGTAGAAATGAAATACTTTTATCAACCTATCCATTTAGCAGAGGAATTTTGGTGGTACCTGGAAAATATTGAATTAGATACGCGTTGCATTTTCTTGGGATCTTATAGGGTACATAGGGTGTAGGTGTCTGACGATGAAGCTGAGGCATGTAACGCCTCGCGAAACAACTGAGTAGATGGCTACGGACGATAGTCAATTCAAATTCAAATAGTGAACATTGAAATGTATAACTGTGCCTTATGCGTTTAACTTACATTTGGCTTCTGCATTTTTATTTGATTCTTTATGCGTTTGTTGAATTACCTTACATCGGTTACGCTGACGGTCGACTTCCTACGTCAAGAGGCTGTCAGGATGGCCAGCGAAACTGTCGTGTCACTAGCGAACTTACTCAAATCAAAAATGAATCCCGAAAAATGGTAGGGTTTTCATCCCAGCGACATAGAAACGTGCGAGCACGTATTGATTATAATTATACAGAATCCCTCTTTTTGAAGCCAGCAAGTTCTCGTGGTTCCAAGTGATGAAAATTTTTGTCGATGTTTCTCGGGTCGCTTCAAAAGGTTAGTGTTGTAGTCTTTTGTAACGCCACTGATCTCCACTTGCTTCTATCCTCTCGTTACTCTGCATCTGTTAACATATTATCCAAACTATCTTCTCGTCCATACTAATCGAAGTATTCAATCGCGCCGTGACT
The DNA here is from genome assembly GCA_963169105.1 of Ceriagrion tenellum. Lineage (NCBI taxonomy): Eukaryota > Metazoa > Arthropoda > Insecta > Odonata > Coenagrionidae > Ceriagrion > Ceriagrion tenellum. The sequence goes on along the minus strand of OY720639.1, from coordinate 58,514,151 downwards.
CTTGTGTGTAAATTGTTCCACATTTAGTTGACAGTATAAGGCGTCTGGATGACTTCGTTGCCAAACTTCCGCCATTCGCTCACGTCTAGGCCATGTCGGCAACCATTTCCACACCACACCATATATAACCAATTGATACTTGGGAATATGGCAAGACTCTTAGATGTGATCTGTATACCGCGTAGCACTATGGTAATTTTCTGCTACTATTGGCCGCATCCCTCTTCCGGCCTTCCGTGCATTGACAAAGGAAAAAACCCATGGGAGCCTATGCTGTCAACTGATTTTGTGTGCTCTCTTGTGAGATTGCTTAATGGACTCCTTTTTTATTATCATTTATTTTAACAGCAGCTCGAGATATCCAACCATAACCCATAATGATTAATGTTTTCTTGCATGCGAAGGGGATGTGAAACTTCGTTCGTGCCTTCGTGTACGTATTTTTATGTCTTCCTTTTGATTCATTTACGAAATCATCGATTGATGAAGCCACCACACGGGTTGGTCACCCCTCAAGATTGATTCATTCCTGATTTTCCATTGGCCGTGACTGGAAGCGGTTACTTTTTGGCGTGTCATTCTGAAAAGACCTTGATTTCCTATCTTGTTTCCGGTTGATTCGCTTGAAAGGTTTCTCCCCCTTCGCCTTTTTCGATGGTCGCGGAAGCGATTTCTTAACAATCCTCTGTGGTGAAGCTTGATAATCGACTGCGGTATAGCTAGTCTTTTTATGGTTTCGAAACCTGGATATTGAGGGTAGAGGCTGACTTAAAAATGGCTCGTGTTCGAGATGAGGGTCTGAAGGAGGGTGGAGAAGTACGTAAGACGGGGAAATTAGGACGGAAAACGAGGAAATTCTTGGAGTGACCAAAGAGGAAAGGCAATTGCCGGAAAAAATCAATTAGGTAGTATATTGGGTAAACGGAACAAGTTATTTCTGGTGAAATACGGTAGATATCCCGTTTTGATAAAAAAAACTAGATCCAAATTCGAGGGATACCACGATAGAAAAGATCTCGTCTAAAATAATAAATGAATGCTAAGTAAGCAAGGTCTTTCGATATCGATTGTATTCTTCCTTGGATATAGGTCTTCGCGACCATTTCCTCCACATGTCTGCCATTAATGTGCTATTTGAGCATTTACTGCCATAACACACCCAAGGAAATCTGCGAATATGCGGCACAAGTTGTCATTTCGAATACAAATGCATTACCAAATCAACAAAAACGTCGAACAACCTGTACTATGCGAAGATCTATATCGAAGGAAGAACACAATCGATATCGAACGACCTTGTTAGTAAGCATAGAAGAGGGAGGATGCGAGGATAAATAGAATAAACAGATTTGGAATGGTCTCGAAAAAATTATCCCAATCTTCAATAGATTTGTACGAAACAGCCGAATAAAACCTGATGCTGTTTCACTGAATTCGAATTCTAAGCCAGACATTACGAATTCCTAAATTCTCTTATTATTAATGGGGGTGGTTGAAATTTCGAATAAAAGAACCAGGAAAATAACAAACGTAATTCGCAAATAGTTATTTTTAAGTGAGCATTCTGTGTATGAAGCATTGCGATAGTCACAGTTATGTTTTAGTGTATTTGCGTCCAAATTGTACTGATTTAATGTAGATAATTTCTGTGATTTTATGAGTCCGAAGTTACGAATAAGTAATTCGGTTGTTTGCGGATGCTGACGATGTTCCCTAAATTTGATTCGTTTTGGAAACTGTGTGGAAGTTCGATTCGATTGGAAGATCAGAGTTCGATCATCTCCTTTCGACTGATACGAGTAAAAGTAGAAATAGCTCCTCGACCCACTAAGGTTTATATTCATCTTTTTAATTCAGTTCACCGCGTATCGCTTGGAGTGCTCTTGAATGAAGTGCAGCACTCCGCTGGTTTAAAAGTATGCTCCATCGCCCTTCTTAGCGAAACGTACACCCCTTACCCCTGTATGACTCTCCTTCCGATCCAAGTGTCTATTCCGAAGGCGTATCTCGAGCGACAAGAGAGAGGGGTTGGACTTGGTGTTGCTTTTTTTATTCTCCGATGTGATCCCATGTCGAGTCGAGAGAATTCGCGTGGAGGGTCAAGTGTTTGTCTTTGATTGTCTTCTAAAGAGAAAGAGGGTGGACGTGACACATTGGCTTGCACGTGTCGAGGAGTGCAGTTTGCGGTGCGCCATGGGAAATCGATCCGAGCGAAGGCGCGGAACAGGGTGGGTGGGAGGATAGGACCTTGAGGGACCTCCTCCTCTGTAAATCCCATTTGGCGACGAAAGAGAGCGTGGAGGCAATGGTTTGGGAGGGGAGCGGGAGTGCAACGGTGGCTAGTGCTGTGCGATATTTTTTTCTTTTAACACGTCACACTGTAACTGATTATTAATGAAATTTATTAATCTAATATATAAAAATGGATGTTTGTTTGTTCGTCTTCTATGCGATCCAATTCCATTCATCAGATTACGATGAGACTTTGTTGAGTTGTTGTGCGCGCGCCCGCGAAGATTTCTAAATTATTAAATCAATTGTATATACAATACGTTGAGCACTAGTCGTTTCAACAAATGAAAAACAATGAGCGTTGTTATGCAAACTTCTCAAAAGGCGAGGAACGTCAAGCAAGCATGGAAGTAGATCGTTTACGAGTTGCTCAATCACGTGCTTCAGAATCGTATCTGTGAGACATAATATCGCGTGCATCAGAATCTTATCAGTGAGACGTATCATATTTGTGTTAAAAGGTACGTAATTTATTTGTTCGTAGAATGAGATTTGGTGCAGTGGACTCTTTGTTTCCCATTTTTTTTATTCTTGCTCTTGATTTTCGTATACGCTTCGCTTTTTCCTGAAATTGGATTTTTGAACTCGAAATTCTTAAAATTTTGCAATATTTCAGCAATAGAATATTTTGTTTATTTGGAAACCGCAGCATAGGCATGGAATGGAAACTCATGCGATCATTTGTTCATTACGAATTCCTGTGTAGGTACTAGGAATTCATTGGAAAATGTCTCAAATTCGTGTAAGGGTCGATTTTGAACCCAGAATAAGGCATTGCAACGCATACCGAGTATACAGCTAGTTGAAAATAAAGATTATTAATAGGGTGTTGGAGAAGGTGCGATGGGCGGCTAGGAAGACTAATGAGGAAGTGGTTGATGTGTTGGGAGAGAAGATGAAGCTTCTGAAGGAGATGATGAGGAGGAAGAAAAGTAGGTGGTGGCAAGAGGTAATGAGGGGCGAAGTTTCTTAAGACCGTGAAAGGAGGAGAATTTTAGGTTATAGGGTAAATATGAGAAAGAGAATTGGTTTTATGAACGAAACGAGGAAGGGTACGCACTGAGACGAGGGAAGAAATATTATAGTTATGTAGAGCCCCTCATTTGTAGTAATCTGTTGTTTATCACTCATGTCCGCTTAAATCTACCTCAGTCGTTAGATAACCCTAATAATATTATTAATTGTCTACCCACTCACCCTGTTCTGTCCCGGTGGCGATGGGGTATAGTCCTCGCCTGTCAATCCGTGGATCGCGGGTTCGAATCCCACCTGGGTGGATTTTCCACCGCCTAAGACATTGGTGTATGTGTTTGTTCATTGTTATTACTCCCGTTGTAAGGAGCCAGTTGTGCTGTTTTCGGGGTAGTGGAAATGAATAAAATGAATAATATTAATTACCGAATAAGGCCTAAAAAGAGAGTGAAAAACCTTTTTGAACTTTTACTGGTGTCACCTTACACGATTTCTCTATTAATCTCAGCATACGTCTACCCTCTCTTCATTCCGTCCACAAAGCTCTTCCCTCCCCTTCCCCGCTTACCATTGAGAGGAGGAGCTGGCTGGAAGGGAAGACGAAGGAGGGGGTTGTGGGATATGGTGGGAGAAGTAAGGAAGTTGACGGAGGAGATTCGAAGAGGGCAGAAAAGTTGGCGGACATGTAGAAAGGCGAGGGTATGTTGAAGATGGTGGAGGAGGAGAGAGCGCTGGGGAATTGAGGAATAGATAGAAAGGGGTTAGGAATTTTGACGGCAGATGGATTGGTAGAGAGGGTATGAGTGACTCGAGTGAAATCTGGAGATAAATTTGATGGAAAGTGATTAAGTTTCATTAATTTAGGGAGTTCGAATAAGGACTCTCCAAAAATCTACCAATCCGTTGGAACCCAATGATGATGATCGTTCCTTAGAGATTTTTTTGTTGTTTTCCCTTTATCGTAGCGTAAAATGAGCCTTAACTTCACCGCACGGTACCATTCTGCGGCTTTGTACCGTACCATGTAATGCCACCCGTTTAGGAATCAAGTAAGGGAAGGGTGAAGGAAATGTGGGTCGCAGGAAGGCACGAATTAGGCAGGGGGGATTCGGCGGATATCACGTCTCCGCAGTTTCCCCTTCCCCACCCTCATCGCAAAGCCCCTTGACATTCTTTTGCGGAAATTTGGCGAGGCGAATATATTTCTTCGTGCGGCTTGGCTCGAGTTGTCCGTATTGGGCTGGCCGACAATATTTCACGAAGCCGTGACTGCGGGTAGGCGCCCTCCCATTCATTCAGAACGGGGCGTGCAGATTACCGTGGGCATTGTTAAAAAATATCGGTCTTGGCGGCTGCTATAATAAGCGTCAACCTATTTGCCTTTACAAAACGTTCACACTGGTGAAATTTATGTGAAAAGTTACATTTGATTTTATTATTCAACGCTAAATGGTCCTATATTTAATAACGTTCACTATTTTTTTGTTAGGGTATTGAAGAATCACTTCAAGAGATTCAATTACACGTACTTTGCACGCATCATCACCCACAATTTTTAGTGTTTTTTAATATGCAAAGACGACATCGCTATCGATATTTTCCGGATGGAAGTAATTACTGAAAAAATGACTCGTCTGTCTTTTTTGTGTTTTTTGACAATTCGGACGCGTCATCCGTCGAAGGAGTATTTTTAAATGGAATACGTTCTTACAGTACAGAGACGTGGATTCTCTAGTAGGAAGGCAGACAGAAAATAGCATCAACTGAAATGCAATAACTGAGAACGGTAAAATGTTGCATTTTTAGAGATAGGACCATAAATGAACTAATCAGGTAAAAGTTAAACGCGTTAAATTTTTTAGAAAATTGTCTATGTAAAGCCAAGTGATGCATCGATTTAGGTAGAGAACAGCGGAACGGTATCCGCAGAGTCGTCTCGGAATATAAGGCTAGTGGTCATCGTGATATTGACCTAGTAATGTTGAGATGGGATATCAGGAACAGGCTACGCATCCTAACCTATGAAGTGAAGAGGATTTAGGTCTCCTCTTGTGGTCGGGAAACCATTTCGGTCTCGTCTGGGCCCTTTTCTATCCATCGTCCAATCGCTTCCCTCCCAATTCCATTGAATCTCGTCTACCCTCCTCCCTTGTTTAACCTCCGTCCGAGCATTTCCATTCAGTCGCGATCATTAAGGCCGTGATGTCCATATTTGGCAGGCATGTCTCCAGCGGCGTGGACCACGAGCTCGAAAATCCGTCCGCCTTTGCCCACTTCCCCCGCTTTCTGTGAGAGTTCACGAAGGGAAATATATGGAGATTATAATGGGCAAGGTTTTCCCTGCAGAAAAAAGGAAATGTTCATAGTTAACCCTCTTCCACTAATCGCAATTTCGGCTCGTCCGTTACCTTGTTCCGATACCGTTAAGTCACGATGTGGCATACCTGCCTCTTGATTACTTGCGCCTCAGGCCAACGTGCTTTTCGAATTGAAATTCCCCGCTGAAGATCGCAAAAACGTTTGCCTGTTGAAGTAGTACGTACATCAAAGGGAAACGAATGACTAGCACTGGCTGGGAAAATTACAAGACCTCGGCCATAGATCTCTTCACGTGGAAAATTTAGAAGAAAAATTCGCCGTTTTTTGCTGTCCCGCTCCTGGCTTACTCATCGAGACGATAGCCAATTTCATTCATCCTGTCAGATACAATGTTGTTGTTTTATCTTTTCCTTTTTTACTATGATATGAAGCAGTGGAACCGGATACTTTGGTCTCCAACCTGGTCCTCTTTCGGTAAATTACGTATCCTGTTGAGTCTGTTTTATGATACAGAGCCAGTTTCGGATGTGTAGTCCACTAAAACCTGAAATCGCGCCTTTTTTGCCATTTATAGCCCTCTGGTCGTGCGTCGAATACAAAACCCTTCGAAAAAAAATCCCGGCTGAAAAATGGGCTTAGATTAGTGGGCGGATATATGGAGTTGATCTTTCTGAAACGTTTTCGTGTGGAGTAAATGGTATAATAGTGCCCCAGCTCCGCAAAATTGTTTCTAACAGGTCAGACATCAGCCGAACTTACCTCCAATAGGTCCCACCTGGGCTCCGTCCGTATTCTTCCTAAACCCGTTCACGTTTATCCATTCCCTTAGGCAACTGCTAAGGATTCCTCGGTATGGCGGGCTTCTAAATGGCAAGGGCAATGACTGAGATGGGAAATCCTACAGTGAACGTTCCCAATTGCTTGGAAGGCGTCCATTATTGAGGATCGGATGAGTAGAAACTAACCTTGGATTGTTTTGGAAAACGTACCTATTTTTGCTTCGAGCAGCTTGAATGTGTGGACCTTTAAGCAGTCGTCTTGTTTCACGTGTGTGAAATGTCTGCTTCAAACACTTTTCTCCCAACATGTATTGGCAACAGTATTTGAAGGTTTTTATTTTCCTCTTCTGTCCTTCTGCAGAACCATTGCAGGCTCAGTGAATATCGTAAGTGTGTAGAAGATAGATCTTGAGCTAAAATTGGGCGAATACATCGTAGTCATGATGAACTTGCTGTTTCCGACAGCGTTCTAATTACTTACGCGTGGCTGACGATCGAAGATAAGACATCCTTTAGTTGGAAGGTCCCAACGGTTAAGTGTCCTAACATTTCCTCAGAATCAGTTTATCCGGCGATTTTGTTGCCAAGCGTACAGCTTAATTTGCCAAGCTTTATTTTGTGAACACTTTGTCTTCTTAATAAATATTTAGTCATACCTACTTGAGGTAGTCTGATGTAATTTATTAACAGATCTTCGATTGCGCGAACATTCACTTAACGTGGTTGGTTGTCCCCAGTCCGTCAATCTCTATCAATGATCATTTGTTTTATAAGATACCCGTCAAACATATGTATGCTTTTGAAAATGTTTTCAGTAGATAGAAGGAATGAATTTTCTTTAAAATAAATTTGAAATTTCATTATGAGCTTATCTGCTGCTTATCTGCTTCCTTCAGTGTCCTCTTTAAATACTATTTAGGTAAGCGTCACGTCCCAGAAACCCTATGCCTTTGAGCTTTCCCTGCCAATGTGATGAAAAATTTATGGATAATTCTTTGGTAACCAACCTGTAGGAAACATCTTCAAAAGCAGAGATTAAAAAGTTTTCCTTCCTCAGTACTGGCTACTCACCTTCGTATGATGATTTATATCTGAAATCTACTGGGGCCAAAATACTGCCCTGGGTATTTTACTTTTAAACTTCCTCGCCTCTTAATAATTATTCAACGTTACAGTTGAATCACAAATCCAAATTCTGGCCCCTTGTACACTTAAGGTAGTTTGAGCAAGAGTTCCCTAGTGAAAATGGAGACCATATTCGAATTACTCGTTTTAATGTAACCAGCTGTAGGAGGCATGAATTCAACATTGCAGTATTAATGGTGCTATAACGTACTTTTGTATGGCTGAAATTCTATTTAATTAAATAAAAATATGTACCCAAGTCTTTAATTTGACTTTTTTTACGCGGCACGTGTAAAATTTCTTCGCAACGGAAGGTTTGTTTTGCGATTCTGAAAAAAATATTACGGTGAAACTGATTTATTCTCCAAAATGGACGAGATAGCGTACAAATTACACTCTGTTCATATCTTGACGAGATCTAGGTGTTATAAATTACTCATTTTTTAAATGAGGTCTCTGTGAAGTGCATACACGTACCATTTCCCATGTAAAAGGTCTGGTATTTTTCGTCAAATATCTTGGGAATTAGTTAGGTAAGGGGCTGATATTTTGGTATCCTTGGAAGGGTAAGATATTTTTCTTTGAAGTGAGACCAAATTCATGGATTTCTAGGTGACATGATATTAACTACCTTAAATTGATTTTTTAGTTAATTAATTTGAGCTTCAATCCTTATCATGAGACGTGAATATACGTTTTCGGGGCCATACTCGCACACTTCCCGTCGCTTATATCCGCCATATATGCTTACTAACCTACATTTTTGACCACATCGACGTGATAGACTATCTCCTCCAAAGAATTTGGATCGAAGCCAGTAGGAGAAGGAAATCCCTTCCTCACGGACGTGACAAGGAACCGCTTTGTTTCCCATGAAACTCTTAGTGAGTAGAGCGGAGGTTTCTGTAGCAATGGGGTTAATGCATCTGGCCGTTTCTCATACGATTCCGGTCATCTGACAGCTTCGACTCCAGTTCAATCAGTTCCCTTCCTTTTCCGGGCCGCAAGAGTAGAATGGAACCTTGGTAACGTGAAATATAATAGCCCCAGCTTTTACATCAGTAGCAAAATACGTAGTCTTTGCTTAAAAAAACGAGGTCTAGAGCAACTAATCAAAATATCCCTTGTTTGAAGTTAGTCGAGTTGACGACTGTGACTGAAGACATAATTACACGAGTCCGTGTACGTGGCCCTGAAGGAATGGTGGTTTTATCCTTTCGATCCCTCCTTTTTCATTAAATACATCTTTCTACTATTGGCATGTAAATCCCTTTATGATTTATTTCAGTACTTGCCTCGATATGTTAAAAAAAATTGTATTCAATAGCGTATATCTCATGTTTTGCGTCACTACTGGAACGATTTTTCAGGGTTTTAATTTGCATCGTGAATACCCTCGCTGATTTGACTCATGTAAAGTAAAAGTAAATCGACTTCCTGAGTAGGTCTTCCTATGTATACCATTATTTGAACAAATTAATGAATATCATGACCTTATTTTCACCAAAAGTTAGTTAATAATTTTGCTTTTTTTGCCATTTGACTGTCGATTCGGATATTGTATTTAAAAAACGGCGCATCAAATGCCCAAAAATTTGTTACGTTTTTTTCTTCCAGACACAAGTTCTGGGAAAGTATGCCAAGAATCTCCACTTTTCGGTCGTCTGAATTGATTCATTTTCGTTTGGTTAATTAAACTTTGTCATTGACTACTGTCAAGGAATTTTTATTGCGATTCCAGTTATTACATTGAATTTTCCGCTCGGCGCCGATTAATTTCGTTCTGAAAGGCATGTGGCGATCGCTCCACGTTATCACGCGCCGAAGCCCTCCGCTCTGGGACGCTCCCTCATTGGTTTTTGTGAGGTGTAATTCATTCCTATGGCATCCTCCTCTCCCCTTCTATTCTATTCACGCGAATGAAACCTTAATTTCCTCGGAATTAATCGAATTCCCTCCGTTGCTGGCGTTGTGATGGCTTCAAGGTGGCGTTTTTGGTGGAAGAATTGGGTCTTCGTTGTACGCACGTATAAATCCGTGCCTCTCTTCCTGTTTGGTATTATCTCGTTCCCTTTCGTGAACGTGGGAATTTGTGTTACTTCCCCCTTCGTTTGAAATAATCAATATATCCTGCCCTTGCCCTTGATACTTATTTGATTTCCTACCACTTTCTCGGTTGCTTTGCGATAATTATGTTCAAGTAATTAGCGTTGGTGATAGAAAGTCGGGACAGGCCTGTTTAAACACTAGGAGGTTTTTAAAACAGAATGCTCGCCGTCTTGGTTACATAGGGAAGAACGGATGAGTTTGGGAGAGGAAAGTTATAGCTCATTAGAGAGCGTATTGGCACAAACTTTGTGGAACCTATGGTTTTCTATATTTGAAGTCAAACACTTGTACAGTTTCCACACTTTTATTTTCGTCATCGACCATGGTTTCAGCACATTATGCCATCATCAGGGTCTATTGATGATGGCATAATGTGCTGAAACCATGGTCGGTGACGAAAATAAAAGTGTGGAAGTTGTACAGGCGTTTATTTTCCTATATGGAAAATAATAGCTCAGCTTAAGTTTTGCTAAACTTAAAGGGGGAAAAGAAAGAACAATCTGCGTAAAAGAGTCTCAACGCTAGGCGAAGATATATTTGAAAATCGATAGGTTATTTGATAGAACAACAAATTGTTAATTTAAGGCATTGAGCGAAATTTTTCTAGGGAATAATATGAAATAAAGCGCTAACGTCGAGTGTTTCGTAAGTCCAGGTATTTGTTTAGCATGGTAGAGGGAATAATATTAGTGTCAAAATTAGAATTGAGTAGTGTAATTGGGTGAGAGTATGGTTGTCGATGAATCTTTAGTTACCTGCAATTTGAAGTAGTTTCTAGGACTGTCCAAAGACCCCTAATATCTTCGGTGGAGCGCCTGCTATGATTAGTAGGTGGTAGTTAATCGTCCGAGGTGGTTGAATGTACATTTCTGCCTTGCCTCGAAGTGCGAGGTCCCTCATGGTTCAGCCGAGTTCCGTGGCGGCTGGCCGCTGCACCCACATCCTCAATTATTCTTCGTCCCGCTATGCGCGACTTGGCGATTTTTTTTAAGCGTCCACGCGGTCCTTTGCGGCTCCAATCACCAGTTTCTCTGCAATCCAGTCCGGCGACCCTTGCCAAGGGCTTCTTTCCGTTCTGCCAAGGGTGCTAAATAGTTGCTTCCTCTCAAACATATACGGTATCCTCCTCGCGCATAACTCTTCAGCTGCTGTTTTGGAAGTAGTTTTTTATACTGAATCCCACCTTTTTTGGTGTAGCTTGAAGAATACTTCAATCACCGACGGGGCATACTTAACTAATATAAAGAAAATTAAGATATAAAATGTGAGTAAAGTTTGGAGACACGTGGAGAATTCGCTATTGGTTTGCTAGTAAACGTTCGGTTTGCTAGTAAACGTTCCGTAGGCCTCAAAACTGCGTAACTTTGAGTTAAATTTACGAAGAAAATAGCGTGGACTAGATTTGCCTGCTCGCATGAAATATAGTACCTTCTCTTTATATATCATACGAGGATGCTTAGAATGTAAACGTATCGCACAGTCTGGGAATGAAGCAGGTTGAGAAGCATTTGTCTAAGAAGGTGCTGATTATATTTTTACTCTGATATCTTTTCTCGGATTTTTTTAAATTTAGCCTGTAACGAGGCTTGGTATTTCCATACCCTTGATAGCATAGAAATTTTCAACTGTAATTACCGAAGACCATTTTGCACGAAGCACTTATTGGCTCTGTTTGATGTACAGAAATTGCGAAAACTCTGGTACGGAATTAGAGCATTGCTATTTTCCTCTATTTTGTTCATGAATGCGCGTAATCATTCCAGCAAGTTGGCGTTTTAGACTACATAATTTTCACTGCACATACACCCATGCAACGAACTGTGCAGTAAAGTCCCTCGTGTAAAGCAAACTATAGAACTAAAGAGGCCTGCCGTCGTTGCTGAATTTTTGCCGTCCCTCGGCGAGTTTTGCCAGAATGACCAGCCTTACGTTGAAAAAATTCCACCTTTTACGACGCCAGACTAAATACGCGCGAGCACCATTTTCCTCTCGATAAAAACCTTTTTCCTTGATTAAAAGTGAGGAGTGACTTCATCGTTTGAGGGCACGAAAACATCCTTTGACCGAACCCGACAGGCATTCTTATTTTATTTCGATGGTCGCCCTTCAGTCGCGGGATGAGGTATTAAAAATAATTACATTCGAGGATTATGAAACGCCGGCGTGAGTCGCGTAGAAAGAAAGACGCCCGGGATGGCTCCTGCCCTGCGCGCGTGACTCGTGAGCCAACTACAGGTATTCCAGAGAGCCGCTCCTCTGAAGTTGCCCTCGGGCGGGGACACTCCGGATCCGATGAGGCCGGGATCCCTTCCGAAAAGGCTTCCGCCTCCTATATCATCGATGGCAGAACTCAAAAGTTGTGGAAAGCGATTAAAGAAAGAACTTTTCGGAGCGCTCCCCGGCTGTCTGTGTAGGAATTTTTAAATTGCCGGGCAATTGACAAACGGACGGATGCGAAGGGGTGTGTCTTCGTTGACTCCACACGGTTTTCAACTTTGGAATATTTCCTTGAGGGTCCTTGGTTGTTTTTTTTTGCTATTTGTTTACTTCTTTCTCCAAAAAGGTCGATTGAAGGGGAATATAAGAACGTAACTTATGATGCAAATTAAGAACATAACAATATATGGTGAGCATGATAGTGCCAAATATTAAGCATAAAATTAACTTGAGCATAGGATGCTATCGCTCTCGTCTTCGGACCAACTAGTGAGAGTGGTTCTTTGCTGACTTAAAAAGTACATTGACTTAGTTTGTTTTGGTCAAATAAGCACTGTTCCTCGCCATCTGTCCGACATAATTTGAAAATGAACAAGTTCCATTTTCGCCATCATGATCTGAGGCACGTCGTGGACGCTCCCTCTGATTTACACGAAAAACTTCAACCGTGATCTGATAGTTGGAGCGAAATATCGTTTCCCATTGAAATAAATTAATTTGGTCTCATTTTAAAGAAAAAATCTAACTTTCAAAAATACCAAAATATCAGCCCTCTCCGGACTGCTTTTCTAGATTTATGACGAAAAATACCCGCCCTTTTATATAGGAAATTGTACGTGTATGCACTCGAGAGAGACCTCATTTAAAAAATGAGGTTTTTTTAACACCTAGATCACGTCAAAAAATTAAAGGTATGTAGTTTTTACATCAACTCAACTATTTTTTTTGAATAAATCATTGAATTACCGTAGTAATGTTTTCAGGATCGTAAAAAACCCACCGTTGTGAAGGACTTTTAAACGTACCGCGCGAAAAATATGATTGAAAGGCTATACAGATATTTTTATTTAAATATTTACGAATCCAGCCGTATAAAAGTATGTAATTACACCATTAATAATCCAGTATTTAATTCATGCTTCTTGCAGCTGCTGAAAAAATGTATAGGACCTCGTAAGTGTAGAAAACCAGGAAGATTTTCTCTAACTTTAAACAAAACCTACATTTTACCGATGGAATACTTTTTAAAAAATCGAATATGATCTCCATTATTACAAGTGAGCTTTCTTGCTCAAACTACGAGTACCTTAGGTTATTCTCCTAAATGTATGTTCTTATGTTCTATGTGAATTGGCTTCAACCCTCCTCCCCTCTGGCGCGTTGGAGTGTTTTAGTAAAGGGTTTGGAAGTCGAAAAAGAAGAGTATGTACATGAATCGCTTCTCATAGGAGCTGCATACCGTATTTCAATATTCATGAAGCCAACCAACCGACCTCAAGACAAGCTTTTTTTTCAACGTCTCATGCGCCGTAGATATCGGGGTAATTACAGATCGTCTCACGCCCGCCTCTTGGTTTCCGGAATAATTTTTTTGAAAATTCCTTTCGTATTATAAGGGAGTGATTTTTATTTTTGGTTGAAGTTCGAGGGAAATGATAGACAGTCCTTTCTCTGTGCCCGAATCCCACAGTCTCATCCCGTTATGGAAATTTCTTCTCTCGGCATTAATTATTGATGTGAGAAAACCAACCTTCATCTCGTGAGTGAGGCTCAAATCAAGGCGACGAGCCACTTACATTGTTGTCCGTTTAGTGTGCGATTATCTCCTGTGCAGATCTGATCCCTTTTGAGGGAAAATATTCGCTAGTTTCATTTTTTATCGGATTCCCTCTTAAAGCCACATGTCGATGCAATTGGTGTACAGCTGAGACTGAAGAGGATAAAATTCATTGCAATATTTATCTAAACTTTTAAAGTTCCTTTTTGCGCTGATGTCACCACCTCGTATAAAGTTCACTTAACGGATTATTGCTAACACCTCTATAATAAGTATGCCAACTTCTACGAACGCATTTTCTCAGTCAAAAAAGCGGGATTCAGACTTAAAATACTTGGGTGTTATTTTGTGGATACATGCATACCTCGAGAGAAAGATACGTGAAAATCTATGCCGTCATTCACCAACTGAAATTTCTGCGTCGAAATAAGCTTGACTAAATTTAACACCAGCGAAAACTTTGCTTGATTTCGCTTTTCTTTAATCGCAAAAAAATCGGAATTCCTCGACGGTGAGGCATAATTAGGACTGCAAAATTTGATAGGTTCTTAGGATTAATCTTCTTAAATACCGACCGTTTTGTGGCAAAGAGTTGCCGTCTCCACAACTTCCATTTCTGGCTAGGATTATATGTTTTCGTACAAATACTTTACGTGTATTACTTGTATTGATGCATTACGAGATGGTTTTAATGGTGAACGCGATCTGTTCTTCTGTTAGATATTGGGTTTTCATGTGCTTTTTAACTTTTTCGATCGGTGGACATTTGAGATAAGATACATGAGAGCATTTTGATTCGCAATCGAAGCTCCTGATTCCAGTATATTTGGAAGTAATGGTATGCAAATTTCATTCGAGTGGAAATAATTCCAATTCCACAAGCTTTCTTCATTTGTTTTACGAGGAAGTTGATTGTTTAAGCATTAGCAGCGTCATTATTCATGCTGGCTTTGAAGCCCTGACAAGGATGTTTTTCGTTCCATCTCCAGCTGCGAGTAATATTTTACGTCTCTTAAGAGAATCGATCAATTACTCCTCGGTTATATTCCTCCCCTTCTTTTCGAGGAATCTGTCAGAATATTTTCCCCGCTCGTTGTCCGATGTGATGTTGCATTCTTGTCTAAATCCGTACTTCTCTTGGTATCGATAAAGCTGAGAACAGATGTCGATTCTAATACCCATTCAAACAAGGGATCTTTTATGCGCTTGTGAGGCTCAGTGCTATGATGAATTGAAAAGCAACTTGTATGCATCGTCTGTGTTCTTTGGAAAGTCTTACGGTGGATCGCGTGGCACAGCATACCATCAGTTCTTCAATTTCATTGTATTTGTATGGCAGCAAATTTTTTTCGGGCGGTTGCGTACTGATGAAATTCTTAACATGAGTATGAACGGCAGCGTAATGATGCTGCAGAATGGGAGTTGAGAATGCCTGCAGAATTTCGCGCTCATGTGTAAATTGTGAGGAATGCCTTCTTCTCAAAAACCCAAAGGATGTGTAAGGAATGAGCAAATGATCATTTTTTTACTGTAAATGATTATTCTGTAACCACAGTAAGCTGGTAGGTATGTGAGATAACGTATGTCTTGCCTTATTCCTTTTATCAGACACTAAGTAAACGGAGCTATCACTCACAAAATATACCACTATCTTCATTCCCACTGAATGGAAGCTCTACGTAAGAAAGGAATAATTTTATGATGATGCCGCCCTGTCAGAAAATTACGCCGGCACCCTTCATCTTTTTCAAGGAGCTAAGTGAGCGTCAAGTAATGACGTCACCTGCATTATATCTGAGAAAGTGTTAGCTAGTTTAAAGATAACACCGTATACGCAGACTGACTTTGTCCGGCGAAACTTTGTGAAACTTGCTTAACATTATGAAATGAAAGAAATTGGGCTTCATAAGTCGTAACCTAGGTCGTTAAAAATTTTTATGCGGAATTACAAAGTTACAGCTTTCATTTCACAACGTACACGCTGTTTAGGTACAGGTTTAGTGAGTCCGGCTGTGGATGGGATTATTGAATGTAAAGATCTGGTTTAACCCCAATCGAGTCTGAATTAATTTTTTGGATAAGTTCCGTGACATTGTTACTCAAACAAATTTTGGACTTTAATTTCTGGATACTGAATAGCGGGATAACTCGTTACTCCGAGCTGAGAAATCAAAGTGGAAGCCATTAAGCTTGTCAGATTATATGAGAGTATCGAGTGTGCCTTAGTCGAACTACTCCATTTTGAAAGAAGAAGTTTGCCATCAAAGTGAAATTTAGGTGGTGTTTTTGTGTTTTTAATTATGTGTTGTAGTAAATGTTACCATTAAATATGACTATGGCGTTAGGTAACTGATTGTGAAATAAATATAATTTTATTCCTCAACTGTTTATCTTTTTCCTCGTAAGTTTGTCTTTATCGAATTTCTTTAGATCAGATGTACGTCGGTTTCTTGGTCCTACTTTCTTTTGAGTACTTTTAGTGCGACCTGTTTAGTCTTTTCCCTCATGAATGTGTTTTGTGTATAATGTCGCCTCGTGGATGATATTGAGCGTTGGTTCTTGCCCGACTTCTACATTTTTAACGCTCACGTTTCGTCACGCGATCCGGAACCACCTTCCACTTCGTCTACGGAGTGCGTGACGTATGGATTGAGCCGCGACAAAAAGCGGGCTTTTAACCCTTAGATATCTCCCGCCTGTGTTGAATATGTAACGCGTGAACCACGATAAGGTGGACCACCCAAGTGGACAGCGGCCAAAATACGCCTCGATTCTTACCCAGATCCCTGCCAAGCCAACCACCTCTGGGTTTTGGGCTCTCCCATTCAGTTCTGGTGTCCTACCAAATAAATGGCAGGTCCTTGAATAGTCCTGCTATAGCCTACCCTTCCGCGTGAAATTTTCCCATCTGTTCCTGAAAAACTATCTGATATTCCATGTCTCAATCCCTTTGTGCGCTTTAACCTCTTACATACCTAATTATTAGAATTATGCCTCGTATATTCCGCACTTTATAGGAATAACCATGACTGTTTCCTACACTATGCAATCGTCGTTTTCTAGAAGACCCTAATAAGTTTCTGGCCACGTCTTATGTGCCATACCTTTCCATTGATAATGGTGGTGGAGGGTGATTTTTGAAGGGACCATGACACACTATTGGGAATGAGTAAGACCTTAACATAAATTCATTTCTAGTCCTACTTAAAATAACGTGGACATAGAGTTTAAACGGGTCGAGGTTACTCTAATTATGTGCGGAATATGTGAAGTGAAATTCTTCTAACTATGCCTCTATTCCAACTAGTAAATTCGCTAACTTTGATTCTTCGTGCCATCAATGTTTCGTGTCCTTCCTCTTCCTTGCTACCCAATAATTTCCCCTCAAACGCCCTCATAGACTTGCGGCTAACCCTCAATACGAACTCGGTCCACATTTGTTACCTTCTACTTTCCAACATAATCTTTTTCCCTCACCCTATCCAATCTAACACTTCTTTTCTTGTTCCCTCTTCTCCTAGCTCACTTCTTGCATCCTTGCGCGCAACCATATATCAAAAACCTTCAGTTAACGCTCAAATAACTTTCTTAGCGACCTTGTTACCATTTACCACGCCTCAGATTCGAACAAATCCTCTCTTAATACCTTTCCTGTAGTTTTCCCTTTTCGTAAATTCTTCCTTGGCTAGCGCAGTCATCCGCTTTGTATTCCTACTAATGAACCCATTTTCATTCTGAATGCGTTATTTATTGTTATCTATCTTTAGTACCTCTCTGCCCATCTTACTCTATCCATCCTCCCATACACCCTTAATTCCGTGTTTAATCTCAAAAGTGTTTGTGCTTCTTCCTTCCTTCGGCATCGGTGTGTATAGGACCCCGATGGGCCCTTCAACCATCGGGCCTTCGCGCGCTTGCATGTAGCCTGCCCGGATTGGCGCCCGTTGGTGACGTCATCGGCGGCGACGAGCGCGGACTTTGCTTCTTTAGTCGTCACCGCTGCATCACCAACCCTTTTACGGAGCGGAAGGCGGCTTTGGGAGGACTCATAAGGGGGTGTGTTCTCACTTCCGGCTCACGAAAGGGGGAGTGGCCGGTGTTGTTTGCTGGGGAAGAGGTGGGGAAGTCCAGGATACTTCCTCCCACCCTTAGCCCACCTGGTGGCACTCGGGGAAGTTTTTTTGTTTTTCCCGCACCGCCGTCTTCAACTTCTCGCCCAAAAGCTCGTCTTTTACTGAAGGGAGTTATTTCGGCTTAAGGGTCTTTCCGTTTGGAGAAACCCAAAGGGGTGGAAACAAAAAAAACTAATCCTGCTGCCCCCATCGTTTTTTTTCTTTCCCCGAGTGCATCTCACGCTGGGAAGTTCGATCCAAATTAATAGTCATCGAATATCAAGAGGGACGGGCGCGTAATGCTCTATTCACATCTTCGGTTCCACACTTCTTGACTTCCATGGTATTATCAAGTGGACGGAGATACATTTCAACTCATCTCTCGAGAAATCAGCTGCAAATTTCAATCTCCCAAGTGTTCGAACCCCGAGTTGATTTTGACTGGAGGAAGCTTGTGCAAGTGTTAGTTGTGGAGTCAAAAAATCCTGCATCGTAACCTGCAGTCCCGAAAAAATTTTTTAAAAATTGACCAGTCCCAATGATGCGTGGATCTAGCCAAGTGTGACACTGACCAATTGAGCTGTCTCCTCTAGAATTCATACGCTGAGTCGGCAGTGTTTTTCGTCGGAGAAGTCGAGGATTTTCGGTTTTGGAGTTGACAAATCCCTCAATGCGATCCGCAACCCCGTGGAAATCTGGACTACTCACACCGCCGAAGTGATTCTTTGGAAGGACATAATGATGGAAGCTTTTCTTCGTATGAAATGTTTATTGTGCGACTAAGTACGCAGTTTTCTTTTCGATTCCTGCGTCGAACCGGCAGTTTTTTTCATCGGCCAATTCGCTCGCGCAAAGAGGATCAAAGAAGCCTGGGAATGCTGTCCACACATTAGCCCATTTTTTGTGAGGCCTTCAGCTGAAAGTGGGAAGAATCAGCTTGTCTGTGGTTTGCCTCTGAGGTAGTTGGTCGTGCTAGACCGCGACAGCACATCGCTGCGTACTTGATCGAGTTCGCAGGCTTTTTATCGGCATATTCATCGCTGGGAGACGCAGATAGAGGGGTGCCGGCGTCCCATTCCCCGTTCTAAGTTCACTCGTCCGAGTCTGAGAGTAGGTCCCAGCTGGATTCGGGCCCTTGTGGTTGGAGGATGACGCGGAACAGCCACCGGATGGACTCCAAGAAGAAGAAGAAAGGGACGTTGGGGCCCGAGAACGGGATCTTGGTCCCAAACGGTGCCCTGGCGCGGCGCCTACTCAAAGACAAGTTGTTCCCAAGGTGAGATTGGTCGGGAAATTTTCTTAGTGCTCTCACGTCTGTTGGGGGGGAGCACCGTTGTGGGTGTGTAGTCATGCGGGGAATGTCTAAACCCGGATTTTCACCTGTCCCAACGGACTTCTACTCTATTCTGTTCCGTCGTTCCGCTCTCTGTTCGCGTTCCTCTAATCCGATTTTCGTTCCGGTCCGGAGGACTCGCATGATGATTTGAGTTTTCACTCCCGCGTTGGAAATCGCCTGGCTAAAAAAACACTCTCTCTGGTTTTTCACACTTGATGATTCTAACTTCCAGAAACTGTTGACGTGATTCCTTTCTAATCTTGTTGTTCGAGCAATCGATTATGTAAGTGAGGAGCTATATTTTAAGGTTACGCATTAGTGATTATTAAAAAAAAATAACTCCAAGGCGTCATTGCTATCAATAATATGAACAGCCGAGTGATCAGTTACTAGTTGAGCGAATCTTTTCTTGAGGATTTTATGTTTATCGTTGAACCCCATCAGCCTTGATTGCTGAATTTCAAATCAACAATAAAAATCGCTGGTGTTCACGGGTTCAATGCTGCTGATGATTTTAAATTGACCCTATTTAGAGATATCTTAACGACGGAAGGGCGAATGTGTTAACTTATTAGTTAATGTTATAGCCTTACTCTTCTCGTTGTATTGCGAGTTCGCGTCCGCGTCGTGATTCCATTCAGAACGTCACTTTTGAGCAATCGTTTTTATTACATCGGTTATATTTGTGTGGCTACATTTTAAGTTGACGCATTTTGATGTTTGTTAAAACCTTCAGGGTTTCTTTGATATCAGAACTCTTATGAACTGCCCAACGGTCTATGAAGTGCTAAGCTTGTTAACCCATAAAATTTCCGCCTTTATTGATATGTTTAATTATCCTGGATCGCTTTGTTTCAGTTAGTATAGAATTCGTATGAATGACCTTATTCCTCTCTGCCTATGATCTGTATTAGGATCCTACTCAAGGGAATTATCTTAAGTAACAGTCGAAGAAAAAACGGCCATTTAAATTAATAGTACATAAAAATTCTGCTTTTAAGAGGTAACATCGTCACCTTTTCACTTTACATTCATGATTCGAGTGTGATTACTATGGAATTGTGTTCATATTGTTTTATTTTCGTTTCAATTTGCATTTGAAGACAAGTCCAAGGGATTGCGTGATTTATTTTCAAATTCCTGCTCCTATAGCTACCCCGTCGTGATTTCATGTTTGCGAGACATATGTTTATTTATAGTAACTTTACTGTGGTTGATTATTTCGTCCTAATCAATATCTTCAGCAGTGTGGGATGGTTTTACTTAAGCTTTGACTCCTTCTCTGATGTATTCGTTCATGATTTCGTCAATAATGTTTGTTTATTACATGGCTCTAGAGATCTAATGACAGTGGCCATGTGTGATGATGCAAAAGAGAGCTGGCGGTGATTCTAATGGGAAGCGTAAAGTCGTATGAAAAAAGAGGATGATAATAGGCTGTTGGCCTTTGATATGTGGTTATTAGGATGAATAGAGGAAGGGCGATGGAAGGAAAGGCAGATGAACGAGGTAGTTCTTGATATGGTGGATGAGGTTCAGGAAACTTCTGGAGGAGATTAGTTTGTAGAGAGTAGATTGTAGGAGGAGGTAATGAGGGGCGAAGGGATGCTGAAGGTTGTATTGGAAGGGAGGATTTGGGGGTGGGGAAAAAGAGAATAGGGTTTATAGACGAGATGACGGTATTCTGAATTGAAGACAGAAATCGTATTTGTGGGGCCGGTGGATGTAAGATTCAATTGAACCTTATCCAACAAAACCTGACTCAACTGGTTAATCTTTCCTATTAATAACGAGGGGTTCAATTGAGGTAGCCATCATTTCTATGTGGAGAACTTTTCGTTCACATTCATTGAGGCTAGTGGCCTCTTGTGGAGCTTCGCCTTAGGGATCGAGTGGGTAGTCTGCCGCCACGATGTATGGCTCTTTCTTTGATCCTGGCTACTCGGGTTACGACGTTGAATATTGAAGCTCACGATCCCAAAGGGATCGCTGCTTAGTCGGCCCACTCAAACCCCCTAGGCCGATAGGGTTTTGACGGGGGTGGGCAACCGGGGCTTTGAATGTGCCGCTAACCGGCTTGCGTGGGTCTCCGGCGAACGCTGTCTGGTCCTACGAGGGCTCCCCTCGGGGGCAAATGATCTCCCGTCGCGTCGTGACGGGAGTGCAGCTTATAGCGGTTATTTCAGAGGCAATAAACCCTGTGGTATTTCAAAAGAAAAGTCCTATAAAAGGGAGCTAATATTGGGATAAATGAAATGCGCAGAAATATCGACTATTCCCCATTATTTTTATAGAAGAAGCCTTTTACTTGGGGTCTCCCGGCTTTTTCCCTTCACTTCTCCACTTCTCCTCCATAAATCGTCAAAATATTATTTTTACTCCACAAAAGAACAATTTTGGGGCGGGAAAATAACGGTGCATGTATCCATCGTTAATGTCCCTTCTTCATTGTTTTTAAGAGAAGCATAATCTCAGTAGATTCAGCAATGCGGCAAAAGTTACGAGAGTTGATTATCCCGTTACTTTTTGGATGGGACCTCACTTTATTATTAATTGAAAATCAATGGAATTGCTTCTGAGAAAATAATATTTGATCGTCTTAGAACTTGAACAATCAGTTCGGATAGTTACTCGCCTTTTTAAAAAACAACATCTAAACCGAATCGTCAAGTTTTGCGGAATGTAGACATTTATGCGATCTTTGGTAATTAGATTTTCGAATACCATTGTAGTTTCGAATACCTTGGTAGTGCAATTCTAGACGATCTAAGTTGATGACCAGTTTATTGCAGACCACTCGCAAATAGTTTAGCTCTCTATGTTGTTTCCACTTAGCTTCGATACTTAGAATATGCAAAAATGGTATTTCGATATTATTTCAGTTGCATTTGGTCATGTCTTATGTGGAGCCTAACGTCTCAAGCTTTGGTTAGTGGAGCCATGGTTTCGACGTGAAACGGATTTGAAACTTTGTACTACTAGGGATTGCAAGAAAAGGTATAGTTAGGAGTCGAGGAAAAGTCTAGGGGTGTAGTACTAAGTGGGGATCCGATTGAAATTGTGTAGCTTTCGCTTCATCGCAGACTCTTTCGCTCTATTTTGGTAGCTTCCATCGCAGACTATCGTGAGCTCCCTTATAAAAGGTAGATCCCGCGTCAAAGTGATTTCTTTCATTCATTATTTGATTTCAACTGGTAAACGTTTTCAGGGTCAGTAGATGGACACGGTGATCGAACAAGGCTTTACTAAATTTTGCATCGGTGTTTCGAGCTTTTGACCTCTGAAGCGAATCATGAAGTGTTATATATAAAATGCTCATGGACCCAAGTGGTGTGTGGAATAAAAAAGTGTTTTTGGCCTGTTGAATGTCCTCAGCCCCTTTGGAACTTTACCGAATGAAAGTTGTTTTTATGAGTTGTGGAAAGTGAAGGGAACGAAAACCAAAGCGACCATTGGAAAAAACCGTGTTTGTGGAAACAAAATTTCCACGGGAAATATCCAGAGATTGTGGACGTTTTTGACGTTGGTTCGTGGATTATTGGTGGAAATATGATTGGCGGAACAGAACTTGGTATGGTCGAAGAGGGAAAGAAGCTACGGGGATGTTTGAGGATTACTTGATATTATCAGGCGTCATTTGACATTCGGAGTAGAATTCAGTGCTGGTAAAGAAATAATTTGTAAATTTCACGATTTTAAATTAGTTTCATCGGCGTACATTTCAAAATTTTACTCGCCTTTAGGTTACTCGAAAAACAAATGAGAATTTTCGTATTGAGAATGACCAAATGAATCAGGAGTATGGAAACAGTATTTTTGCACATTTACTGCGTTGTTTCTTCACTTGGATCGAGTAGATGAAGTGTATTAGTACCAAATGACTAAAGGCCGTGATATAGGGGATGTATTTAAGCTTGGGAAAGGGAGGAAGAAAAATTTTCTTTAGTTACTTGAGTGTAGACAGTGTGGCCAACTGAAGGCTTAGCTCGAGTGAATAATTAACGGTTTGGATGTTGTGGAAAATGAAATTATGTCTTTACGTCAATCAGCGCCTTCCCATCATCAGTAATGCAGTTATAATAATTTTTTTCAATGAATTTATTTCCAGCAATAAATATGGCTACAATATAAAATAGGCCTGGAAATTTACTGACCACGTTTTCCAGTAGTGTGTTTAGTGTACAAAGGAAAATTTTTATCATACCTAAACAAGGTCATTACAGAAAATGAGAAGTTAAATACAAATGAGTTCAGTCTTCATTACGTAACTCATGCCGCTTCCTGCAGCGTTTTTAAACTTATCATTATAACTTAACTGTAATTGTGACAAATATTTACAAAAATAGCTTTATAAACCATATTTTAACCATATTTTACAGTAATTACATTATTTCATCAGAACCATCATTCTAAAATAATACGCTCAAAATCAAACATCTCATAATGAGAATGTAATTTCTGTAATTTTTCCGCCATAACCTCTTGGATTGTAATTAGGAGATCACATTGTATAAATTTAATCCAAATAAATTGACTTTCGGTCTTGGATAATCATTCGTCATTACTATTTTGCTTCACTAGGACTCGAGTGCTACATTCCCCACAAAATATGATGTGAGTAAGCCAACTTCTGGTTTAGTCTTTTTAAATCCATTGTAAAACTTACTACAAAAAAACGAAATGTATATTTACTTTAATTTAACACTTATTTCTAATTTAATTACTTCCAATTATTTAATTACTTAATTCTTGGGTTGAGGTTCCTTATTCTTACTTGTGGGCTTTGCTAGAAAAATCCATATTCTACGTAAAATTTGAAAAATCACTTTGGCTCATATCAAAACCGCAATATTATAAGGTGGAATTTTGTATAAATTTAGCCTTGAAAACCTGGAATTATACTCAAATATAATATTTTGACTTTAGTGGACTATTACTAGTATTCTGCTTAGCCCTGTGCAGTGGCAGATTTAATGGTGGTTGGATTGGATGGCCACCCGGGGCCCCCAGAATCCTAAGACTAGATAGTATAATGTCATTTTGAATTGAAATAATATTAATTTACGAAAAGTCTTCCAGATTTTTGCTCGCAGAGTTGCAATCATTGTGTGTGATTTTTCATGGATCTGTGATTTTTAATTTTATAATGTTTTGCCATGCTTTGTATATGGCCGAACAAGTAAGTGAAATATTGGACTACCATTATTATTGTTAATAGTGTTTTTTATTAAGCACATTGTTTTATGAAAAGAGTAAAACTAAAAAATATGCGTTAGCCTGCAAGTGAATTGTTAAGTGACTTTTTGTAGTACCTAGGGTACTCTTTAAATTCATCTAATTACGAAAATCAAATTGCTTGTGTTTTGGGCCATTTTAGTTCTACTGCCTGCTGAAATCCACCATTGACCTTGAATTGTATTTTTTCGCAGAAATTAACATTCATTACCCAATCCATGTGATGGGAAATAATAATGACATTAATTGGTCGAGTGATATACAGCTTATGTAATATTATTTTGAACTTCTTAGTCAATCACTGGACAAACATTCACTTATCCCAGGCATATTATGCCTAAGGGATTGAGCTCCATTGTTTTCATTTGTTCTTAAAACTCCCTGACATTAGTTATCTCTTGTTCTTTACATTCCACAAGCACTAAAAACAGTTCCTAAGGCCTTTTACATCAGGGATTTTCGCAAACAATTAAGTATGATCTCAAACCGTGCCCTGGATTTCTTCAAATCCACCCTGGGGACTCAAACTATGAATTATGCTCGAATTTAATATTTTGACTTTTGTGGACACCCTGTATACGTTAGTACACTGGAGAACTATTTTGGAAAAATTACATCGGGGAATAAGTAGAGAGGTTTGAGTCCTGATTCGAAAAATATGCCTTCCTCGGGGTTTTGGGGTTCGTGCCGCGGGACTATATCAATAGAAGTCTGTTCGCCATGGCATATCTTCCTCCCACTAGTGAGGCCACTCTTTTTGCTCGGAAGACGAGGGAGTCGACTTGAAAGGGGAATCTATTTGGAGGAGAGGCGCATCTATCCCTTTTCAAAAGGCCCTGCATGCTAGGCGACGCTCAACCTTTCTGGGGGAGGTTCACTCGGATGAGGGAAGCGGGCGTTCGTGGGATCCGATGCTCTGCTGGTCTGTGCTCCCTTGAATGGGTTTTCTGGACGGAGGGGCACCTTCCCACGGCGGGGTGGGCTCCCGAGATTATTAGGGAAAGGGGAATGGAAAAGGACTTCTCGACTCGGAGAGAGGAGGCCTTTCGGAGATGCATTCCGACGGATAAAGCCGGAACTTCCTCCGCGAGAGAGGGGAGGAACGCATGCGGGGAGGGAAAATTAGTCCGGACGGCGTGGGGGGAAGAGATGGTAATTGGAAGGCGTCGCTTCCCGCGGATAGATTACCGAAGCGAATCGGCGCTGTGGGAATATCAGATTAAAAGGGGCTGAAAAGAAGGAAGCTCAACTTAGGCTGTTAAAGTGGAGGCAGAGCGTCAGTACCGTCAGTACTAACTACATCTGACTTTCTTATGGAAAAAGAAACCTCTCATCGATATTGCCGCGGTTACTGGTCGGTACAAATACATTTTTATTACTTTAGAAATTACTCTGCCTACTTAAAAAAAGCTTACAAAATTACACAATATATAAATTCATATGGAAACAATTAATTTAACTAGCAAATATCCAAGTATTTAAAAATTACGTATAGTTCAACCATGACCAAAAATCTCAAGTAAATTTTAAATTCATAAAACGAAACGTACATCTACATACTACCCTGCGAGCCGCCGTATGGGCGTGTTAGAACATCAACCGCTTAAAAATGTAAGGGATAATGTTTTGGGAGGTGAAATGGTGACGAGTATTTTGGGAGTGTATTTAGTGGAGCTCATTTTTTATTGTGGTTTATTTTGCGCAGAAAGGACGAGTTTTTGTACCTCTCTGTTTGGCAATGTATCTCTCTTATTTTATCGCTTCTGTTAGACCTAGAGATGTAGTGAGGCGTCATGATGATACATTATGTGTCGCTCTGAAACATATTAGCAGTCATGCTCTTCATTTCTTAAAAGGGCTACGGCTCAACAAACAAATTATTATAATTCAATGTAAACGCAATTGAATGTGTAAGTGGACCGTTCACTTTTTTTTAATTTTCCCATAGCTATTTTATTGGATATATGCTTATGGCGTTAGTGCAGGCCTTCTTTCTTCACGCTAAACAGAGCAGTAGTTACTCTGTATGATACTTCACTTTTCTAAGTACGGAACAATATAGGATATGATTCTGGTATATATGTGTAATGAGATTGCCCAAATAACTTTTTAATGCTTGCTTTGTACCAAGCTGGCATATGAATGAGTTGGTCCTGAGGGAGAAATGCGTGCTTCAGTGATGGACTCACGTGCAGGAGGCGTGCTTTGATGGTTGGGAGTTGAGAGAAAAAATGGAAGTTGACTAGTGTAATAGATTTATCTTAGTAGAGTGGTATGAGAGGAAGGGATATACCCAGAAAGTCTTGGGTGAATGTGGTGGAAGAGGCTCTTAGTGGAGGACTATTTGGGGGTCTTTAAGGAATGATGGCTGAAATTAGTGAAGATGAGTCAGTTTTTAAGAACTATCACCACTTAGCTTTAAACTATGCATACATCGAAAGGAAGTGGAATGATGGGCATCATATATAGCAGACGGAATGAAGTTAACCGCAGCCTGATTAGAGGTTATCATCATTAGTTTTTATGCTTAGAAGCGTTTGGCTGGCGATATAATTTCTTTTTAATATCTCATAGAGGTTATGTTTACAAAGTAATATTCCAAAGCTGTTCCGAATACTTGTGCATTCATTTATAATATGCTATATTGTGCAATTATTACCATTTTAGTGTGGTTGATGAAGTCGGAGTTTGTTTCTCGAGGCCCTACACCTTTAATTATAAAGAGAATCGAATTTATAACGTATAAATGACTCTAGTGTCAGTTTTCGGTTCGCTTCTAATAGCTTCTGATGATGGCCTTATACCTTTTATTTTAAAAAGAGCCGTATTTTCTCCGTAAAAAATGAATGTTTTGTCGGTTTTCAGTTCGCTTCAAATCGCTCCTAATATTTGACGAAGTTTTGGAGCTACAGTTGCTTCAAAATTATAATTATTCAATGGTCGTGCATTGAAAAGAACAGACACTTTCTGTGCTGGCAAAATGTGAGTGCCCTGCCATATGTAGCATTTGTTAATGAAATTATAGGAACGAGATAATTAATGCAAAGGTGTGGTTCTCAGACTATTCATCTTGGACTGTGATTATGAGTGGATTGCCAATAAGTCTGCCATTTTAGTTATTAAGGTCCATTAAGTTATTTCATCGACAATATATGTTCCTTAAGCTTTCCGAATCCAAGCTGTGTTGATGTAATGATATGTTTTGGCCGCAGCCCGGCCTGCTTCACCAAGTCGTCATCCACTTTTTCAATACTTTCCCCGTGTAAAAATAATCGCGACTTTTTCTCTCGTCTCTGGCTTCCCTTTGGGGAGGATGGGTCGTTCTTCCCGCGGTGACTCAAAAGTTAGCATGCCGTGTGCTAATCACTCTCTTACGCGGGTCGCATGCCTCGCTTTTGAAGAGTGTAAGGAAGAGGGTGGCGCCTGTCCCCTAACCTCTCCCTTGACCCCCCCCTCCTCCTGGCGCCTCACACCTCTCGTCTTCTCGTCTTCCTCCTTGACCCCGATGGCCTAATCTCCCGAGGGGGCACTCCCAGCACCTGGCCTTCTCCGTGTCGGTGACTTCTAGCCGTCTTCGGAACGGTGGCGGGATATCATGCTGACTTGGCGCTTACGTCCAGCGTGCTAAGAAAATAATTACGGTATTCTAACCTTGAATGATTTGTCCTTTGGAGATATATATATATATATATATATATATATATATATATATATATATGTTTTATCATCTTCCGTCAATTGGAAACACTTATAATAAAATCGAGGTGGAGGATTTCGTATTTTCCCGGCGAACATTACTGATGAAGTCTTCTCGGGTTATCAACCGGGTCAGGATGGCCATTACTGCCATCGTTTCGATGGCCTTCCCTGCTTTAGCCCTGGTTTAGCCCGGGTTTAGCCCTGATGACGATGGCAGAGAAGGCCATCAAAACGTTGGCAGTAATGGACATCCTGACCGGACTGATAACGCTAGAAGACTTCATCAATATCGAGGGTAGGTCAGGAACAATGAAACTATAATACCTTGCCAACATTTTGAGGTGTAATGCACCCCGTCATCAGGGCTATACAAAAAGGATACATAAAGGTACAGCAACACATCTATTACAATATAAAACCTCAATACAAAAATTACCTTGGAATTAACAATCCGTAGGTATCGATCCTCAATCACTTCATTACAACAACCACCCAAACACAGCGACAGGGCGAGATTCGTCTTAGAAAAGGAAGAAAATTGGCCTTGTCTTAATAATTTCCAATTATTGGAGAACATATTTTTTCATTTTTAACCCCGGAAACTTAATTATTATTAAACAGTTACATACAGTCATCTAATAGATTTTAGTAATTTGGAACTGCTGCAATTGTTGTGAAGAAACCGTTACCCTGCAAGTAGAGGCAATCCTTACTAATCCGCGAGCTAAGATATGTATTCTATATTGATATATGTGGGTAAATGTGAACTTACTAGAGCACCAACTTTTCAGTAGCTTAGACAGCTTTTCAGTGAAACAAGCATTTTCTTGCCGACATAATCAAGAATTGACTGAAATGAGGGTCAAATATTTTGCTGAAAATGTCTCTGCCTATCTTCAACACTTTAAGTTTAATAGTAATACCCATTATGTTTCCACCTGACCTCAGAGTGAGTAGTTGTTCATAATATTGGAAAAGTACAACATTTCGCTTTTGGTTTCACCAATGACGTCGCCATTTGATCTCCACATCGCTATTAATAGACAAAATCACGAGTCCGCAAAGTTTTTATTTCATATGACCGGGCTAGAGTTCGTTTTTTTTGTTTCATTCCCCTTCTATTTAATTTAATGGTCATCAAAAATAGTATTTCATTGCGAAAATGGCTCAAATGGAAATTTCTTCGCAGTCACCCGAACACGTGACTCATAAATGTGTAGAAAACCTCCGTGGCAACAACCATAGTGGTGTCGTCAAATGATTTTCTCCCGTCGAATTTCCACATGTTGGTGTTGAGAGTCGTGATTGATTTGTCTTCTGCGATGCCTTTTTATGGCTTTTCATTGGAATGGTAATGCCGATGCCTGTTCTCCTTCCTCCCGTATGGTAATTATCCTCATGAAAACTGTAACACGTACGACCTCAGCCGTCAACTGGAACCAAACCTTGTTGATATTTAATCTGCTCGTTTAAACTTCAGTGAATGATTGCCGGTGGCAAGTTTTTTGGACTCTCCGTCTTCAA
The DNA here is from genome assembly GCA_963169105.1 of Ceriagrion tenellum. Lineage (NCBI taxonomy): Eukaryota > Metazoa > Arthropoda > Insecta > Odonata > Coenagrionidae > Ceriagrion > Ceriagrion tenellum. The sequence continues at coordinate 58,484,655 of OY720639.1, read as the reverse complement.
AATGGCATTAGTGGAATATATTCGAGGGGCCTGTGAAGGTTGTGGGGTTTAACCTAATAAGAATTCTTAACTACTTATCTTCGGCTACGTTAACTTTAATGGTGATGTAAATGAATTTTAGTTTTCCTGTAAGCTAGTGAAGAATTTTGGTCTGCTAGCTCGGCGACCGCTTTGTATCTTCTACTCAATGTCCTGATGAGGTGGGGAAAGTATGTATTTAATAAATTCGTCCTTGTGGCAGTTTATTTTTCTCTTCGCGTTTTTCCTTTGCGCGATTTTTGTTCTCGTATTTAGATGTGATATTAGCATCCGTACTTTACATCGCTCAATTCGATTCTTAGCTTTATGTATGGTTCATTTTCTCTTCACGATAAATATGATCGTTATATTTGGTATAGTTGGAGGTGTCGTTAAGGTTCGTGTATTTGGAAATTCCTACGCGGTATCGGTGTACTGTTAGTGCGGCGTCGAGGAAAGTGCGTTAAACATTGAGGGAAATTGACAATTTGTTTGCTGTTTCCATTATTCCTGGAAAAACTGCATTCTGACGGCAGAAAATCTCCGAAAAAAATGCCCCCACGGCGGATTTTCTGTTTTGCTCCATTTTCCTGTTTTATCAATAAATTTCCATTATGTATTTTCCACATGCTCTTATTACCGGCCATGATTTCAGCATTAGCTGTCTGTGTCAAGGGTAGTAGTATATTTAATGGTACTATTTAGTAATTTTGACCTATGCACGCTCATCATATTCTTGTTACTATGACTTTTTTTAGAAGGCAAATCTTAAAAACGGAAGAACCGGTATTGAATGGAACCCTTCGTTGATGTACTTACAGGGTAACGAATTAGGGAGTTTCTCCAATTGTAGTTCCCTCTGTGTGTAAGTTCTTATAGCGCTCTTGTCTTAGTCAATTCGAATCTTTAGATAAACTGAAGGGATGGTATGCGAGCCGATCTCTCTCTAATATCTTTTTACGGAGTAGAAGAAAACTTTCCAGATGAACTGACTACCATACAGGTGTATGCAATATTGTTTAGCGCGTAATGCTGATACTTTTTTCGGGAATTAACTCCATTTAGATAAAATAATTCTGAAAATGTGACGAAAGAACAATCAAGTAGGACCAATTATGACTTAATTGTCAGGGTTAAAAGCGAGTGAGAAGCTTTATAATTTCTCCCATCCTCTTCACAATGACGAGCATAAACGTTTATATTTTGTTTTCGCGTGAGCCTTGGGACGTTCCTAATCAAGCCGAGATTGTCCGGAAGTGGATCACTGTGTAATTTCATTATCCGATGACAAAGGATGAAGCCTTCTCCCCCGCTGCGAGTTGCAATTTCCGTGAAAGGCACTGCACACGACGGAGTGAGTGAATGATTGCTCTAGCTGTCATCCTCTGCGGCATCTCTCCATTTACGGGGTGAGGTCGCATGATCACGGGGTCCATTTGTCACGCACTGGGGGCGTGGTCCCCCATGACGAACGAAACCAGATCTCGTGAAAATGGACGGACATTCGGACCCCGAAGCGCCTAAATTGTGTGAACCGGCTGACTAAAGTATTGAGGTGGCTCTGTCTTGACTACGTGAGTCAAAACAAAGACTAAGTTAACTATTTTTATGTATTAAAAAATCCTGCTTTCTCTGATAAAATGAGTTGCTCATTGAAAACCAAATTTAAGGTAAAAATTTACCGATTATTCCACGAATATATTTTTAATTGCCTCATTCGTCCAGCCAAAGAAGCCGACTGCAGCGCCATTTGTATGGAACTACCGCAATTTGGCTACAATGACGGCAGTAATTCGCTGATAACTGTAAAAAAATAGAAGTTTAGGCAACATTCAATTATGTAAGTGTGGAGCTACATTTTAAGGTGACGCATTAGTAATTATCTTAAATAACTTCAAGGCGTCATTGTTATCAATAACATCATGAACAGCCGTGTGATCAGTAACAGGTTGAACGAATCTCTTCTTGAGGATTATACGTTTATGTTGAACTCCATCAGCCATGATCGCTGTATTTCAAATCAACAATATAATTCGTTGGTATTAACTGGTTCAACGCCGCTGATCATCCATTCAGTATAGAACGGAATAAAACATTCAAGTAATAACATTTGATGGAAACGTGCCTTAATTTTCCAACCACCCTATTCCCCGGGAAAATTCTCATTCTATCCGTAGGATCCGCAATTATGTCCGCAATAACATGGAAATCAGCCAAAGTTTCCCTTTGTTAAATTACTTGGCAGTTTTCACCCCTTAAAAACAGTTTCTCGTTCAATTGGTGCTTATTTTAGTATTTTAAGATATTTTTCCCCAATTTCACCAATATACCGCCCTTAAAAGCATACAGTGTCAAGTTCAATTTGCATTAAAAAGGTGTTGAAATGTTGTATTTGGTTGTTATAATGCTACAGGGGATTCGTTTTTCCATATATAGGCAGAATATTAATTAAATTACTTTTAAAACATTTTAGAGTGGAACCGTCATAAGATTTTTTTTAATCCACAGTTGTGACCTTTTTTTTTAATTCGGGTCGTTTGAAGATACATCAAGGAAATATTTTCATTTCAAGGACACAAAACGTTGCTTTATGTGTCTGAAATTCTAATTATTCAGTAATTTTTCAGTGAATTCAGCTTTTAATAATTCAGTAATTAAGTAGTATTTATCTGTGTGTGATGAGTGCTACGTGATTCATTTTTTTCATGCCGTAGGCTAACGATGCCCTCCAACCTGGGGGATTTTTTATGATTTTGTAAAATGCTTTATGGTGAGTTGTAAATTTATTTTTTGTAAGTTAGAATAGCTAACGAACTACACACCGTTAGATGCCATGATCTCACATTTAAAGTTTTTGTTGGCTTTCCACAGAATTTTATTCACCGACCAAGGTTTCGACATGATCTATGTCATTTATAATTGAATATGTCATGAATAAAATTCTGTGCGAAGTGAACAAAATCTTTTATAGTGAGATCATGGCATCTGAACCCCATGTCCACGAAATATCGCTAGATTCGCTAAATTTAATACGCATCGTTAAATTTCCGATGCAGTGTGCACATTTTTTTTGCTGTTTTGATTCTATCCGGAGCTCACAGTTGCAATCAATCCGTTAGAAAACAGTCCGTTTTTTTTGCAAATACAAATTTTGATAAGTGGCTTGGTAAGTAATTGACACCAATAAAATTTTGGTGCCAATGGAAAGATCAGTACTTTTTCAGCAGAATGGGCCAAACATTCTTTGAATTTAACGTAAGGTAATATATCTCGCTTAGGCTACGTTAAGTATGCGCATTGGTGCGGCAAAATCTTTCCCCCTGTCTGTCCCCTTGTGGTGTGTCCTGCGGGGAAGGATTCTCCCGAGTTTCAAGGGAAGAGGGATCAGTAACGGGCGCCATTATCCGAATCCCCCGCAAGCCGCCTCGAGTGCGGTGAGGGGAAGGGTGGGGCGGGCTTAAGGAAGTTCTGCGACGATCTCTTTTATAACTCCCTCCTCCACTTACCCCTGGGGGATTACCTTTCCATGTGCGCCCCGCAAGTAATACGCAAAAGGGTCGGTTCATTCCCTGATATCTCCTCTGTAACTAAACAATGGCTTTCTTGCTCCGGAAAAGTTCTCGGGAAACAGCCCACGGATCAGTGCATCTAAAAAATCTGTGCTCATCGTATTCTTCATTTTGACATTTCAATTTCAACATTTCAATTTTTCACTTTGGAAACTGTGGTCACGCAAAGAGCTCAAATTGGATGAATTTTGAACTTTTATTTTTCACCCAAGCTTTCTATTCTACGTATTGAAGAATTTTCATCGGCATTTCTGAGTAATGTGCATTTCATGTGCTTTTACTTTATATATAGTGTACATTTACACGGGAGGACACTGTAGTGTATATTTAGACGGTATTTTCTTGCTGTATTTTGTAAAAATTAATTAAGTTAGCAGTAATGGACCTGATTACATTTACTGTTCCATTGAATTGGTCCTATCCTATGAATAGTACTACTTTTTCCCTTTCCAAACGATGCTGCATACTCTTCGTGCGGCTCAAGGATTCAGTTTTAGAATTCTACCTATGATCTTGCATCCATTTGTAGGGGATAATTGCATATTTTAAATCTTCATCAATCAGTGTTTGCATATTATTAATACCAATCTATTTACGTGATCGAGCGTTGAATGATATGAATTCGAAGTCTTGATTTCCCTCTCAATCATTACCAATAGAAAATTACTATTGTTGATGAAGTAGTTATCAATTATTTGACCTTTTACGCTCATACAAATATGAGTATACTATCTAGACGGTGCAAAAGTTAGTTATTAACTAACTCCGTATTAACTTGGCTGCTAATGTCAAAAATCATGAAAAGTTGAAATTTTTTGGATTTGAAGCATTTTAATTTCTTATGTTTGAAAAACTTTATTCAGGAAAGGATTCGAGTGTCCTTACATGAGACATATCTACTATCATTGGTGATGAACTACTGGTAAATATGACAAAAATGAACTTGTTCCTTAGGGTTCAATTAAATGCCCTTACTCGTATGTAACAATTCTTCCTCAATCTCTTTCGCAAGCGTCTTTGAATCTTGGGGAAAAAATCCCTAATTGAATTGACCTCGGCAAATTGGCCACCCTTGTGAATTCTCAGTGACGTCACTTCAGGTCTAGATTCCTCGATGGAAATCTCGCACACGAGTTCAAGACATAATTCCTCCCTGCGAATCGAGGTTTCAGGCCACGGCGCTGAAGCGCTAAAGTACGACCTCGGAGCCGAGTCGGCAGTTTCGCCACGTTGTTTTATTTTTTGTTCTTTTTTTTCGGGTGAGGGAAATGCGAAGAAGCCATAAAACAAAACAAATAATTATGCGCGCAACCGCTCGTGGTTGTCAGAGTATACCTACGCTCCAACCCCCTTCCACTTGGACGCTCCCTGGTGACGAGTCACACCACCAGAGAGCTCTCTCTCTCTCTCTGGACGCTCAGCAGCGCGGCAAACAAGGACGATAATTGTGCGGGAATGCGATGATTTAACACCACCTTACGACGTGCGATTCTGGCGTGTAAGATCCTCGTAAAACGTGCGATAATTTGTCATTTCTCCTCCTTTCAGAGACCTTGGAACTTCTTGCGCGGTTTCAAACGGAAGGCTTCCTCGCATTGAGTGGAAATTTTATATTACCAATTACTTTAACGTAACAAATAACTTTTCAGGCCTAACTTCCCAAGCGTCACCGACTTTGTATCAGTTTGGAAAGCGATACCTTGGTTTCTAGGTGTGATTGCTGTCTTGCTTAGACTGTCCGCTGAGGTTTTCGACGTTACTTGTATCTTGCCAGTGATTGGTGCATCCTTTACCGCTTACTTTGTTTTTGTTTGGAATCTACATCTATTTATTACCCTGCAAGCCACCACTAGGGTGTTCGGCAGGGGATGACTTATCACCTACATTAACTACAGTGAAGAAATTTACTTTGACCAGAAAGCACCACATTATGGGTTTGCTACAAATTCTACAGAAACTACTAAATTAATTTATAATGCAAGTATGCAAGCTTGACTCAAGAGTCGTGTAGGGAACATGCAAAACATGGTTCTAGCACTACTCGGAAATTTTAGAAACATACATTTGGGGGCATATGTATAAATCAGCTGCATTAACTGTCGACTAACCCACTTCAAAGTCTAAACGCAGCCATTATTGTCTCTTTATCGATCGCGGGAAAAATGACATTTTTAAACCTTTCTGTTCTACAATGTACTTCCCTTATTTTATTATCATGATCTGATGTACCGTTTTATGTTGGAGTTTGTAAGATAATGAAAACTTCGTCTGAAATTAAATCGGTTTAAAATTTACACTAAAGATTGAGTCTAATTTCCAATCGACGGTCTGAAAGCGATTCCTATCCTAGTTTTTGCAAGAGGTCAGTAATACTAACGAGACTATCATAACGACCTTTCACGTATCTTGATGATCTTCTCTGCACGCCTTCTCTGTTTTTAAGCCTACCTCATGAGGATCCCAAACACTGGCAGCGTATGCTAAGTGGGGTGTAATAAGGGAGAAGTGGCTGATTTCTCAGACTTTATCGTCGAACTTGCCAAATACTATTTTAACTAATCCCAGTTTACGATTAGTTTGACCATTTATTTCCCGAAGATGTTTTCTCCACGAGAGATCACTAGCTAGTTTAACTACAAGGTATTTTACAGATTCTATAGTCTCTGATTGGGTATTTTGTACGAAATAACTGTACTGAGTGGAGTTTTTCGTTTCCAGAAGTTCATTACAACACATTTTTGTTCAAATTTAATTCTATATGCCACGCGTCGCATCACGCATGTCTTAATTCGGCATTATGGCAATGATCACGAGCGCTCTCTCTGAAATGGGAGAGTGCGGCTAAGATGACAGAAGCAGGTGCCAAACCTTAAGAGATCCTCTGGTAGTACCCCTGCGTCTGTGGAATGCTTTCCACTCCGACGCCCTCTCACCTTCTTTTCTTGAGGCCACGCCCCCCCTTTTCTACGACCACGGGTGACATAATCGGTTTTGAATTCCTGGCCTTCTTTGAAACCCCACGGTGGTTGTGCAAGGTCGGAGGGGAGCGGTTGAGGAAATTCCTCGCGGGCGGCATGCAAGGCGGGAGAGATCGTCTCGAGCGCTACTCCCATTGTTGTGACTCGTGACGTGAGTGAGGTGGGAGAGGGGACACCTTAAGGAGGGGTGGTTGGTGTCGCGGTGTACTTTCGGCGACACCCGGCTTCGGTCCCCGGTCGCGTCGCGTGGGACGTTCGGTGGCAGTGCCGAGATGGTGGAAGACGACAGGTCGCTGTTATGGTTGGAGACTTGGGGCCGTCTTTCAAAGATGTACTAGCCATGCTCCAATGGTGCATTCCAATCACGTATCTGCGCTGAACTGTTTTAATCTGTTTAGCTCAGAGCGTGCTCCAATGACTTTCATGCCGTCGTTTGCGCTAAGCAGATTGAAACACATAGTCATCGCAGTTTGTCTGCTTGCAGACAATACTTGTGAAAGTTGTACATACTCATAGAAATAGTTAGGGCTGAATTATGATGGCCATCTGGAAAAAGGATACATTTTGATTCAGTTTAATATTTCAAGAGATGAGTTTAACCACTTCTTTATTGGGGTAGATTATCCTCCTGCCATATCCTTAACACTTCATTGTAGATAGTTGCAAACGTCGAATTGAATGTGTGCTCGTACAAATTCTGAAGATTCCGGTGATATTCTGTGGAACCGAAACATAGCTGACAACTCACAAAGGCATCATTAAGTGAGCATGAGGGAAGTGAGTGAGTGGGAAACTACCTTCCTATACGTGGTCTTGCACATTTGATATACTTACCTAATGATGCCGTAAAAGGCGAAACCAAGATCGTGTAATAAACTTGTACTTGTGGAATATGCTCGTTTTGTGATTTGTCAGTTGTGTGCTCGTGTGTTCACATGTGCGACGATATGCGCTAGGTGATTTGAATGCTTCCTTAATTTTCCCAAAATTCAGAAAGCACGTCGCAATCTCACCCTTCGGACCAACTTTGCAACAGCCAAAGGGCTAGTTCGGACTATTAATAGCCGGCCGTACCATTCCTACTAATTTATCATGGTGTTCATAGTGGCAAGGGTCGAGATCTGATTATGATCTGATCTGAGAGTGATTATGAGGGCAAATTTGATTTCTCATGTGTCTTCGATAACCAATTGTAAGTTTAGAAACTGTTAAAATGTTCCTGCGTGATCTATTTAACTTTCCTTTTGCTAGTAAAATTTCATTTCTCTGCGTTTTCACGAGTTATACCATGGAGACAGCTGCTGTCTCTCATTTGTTTGACGTATTTTTCGAACACATTTATGTACAAGCACTAGGTCTCCGTTCCAGTTTGCACTTATGCACCAGAATTCTGCTGAATGTAGAACATACATGGTATATACTGAGGGGGAATACCCAAATCAGAACTCGGTCTGGGGCCTTTTCCAAGTTGAAACCTCCAAATGTAGTACCTTGTTTCCTAGTTTGATTGATTTTTAGTTAGATTTTTGAAGACACAAATTGCAATCAACACCCGTTATTGTCAACAATTGATTGGAAGAGAATGAGAATTGTTAGCTTCCGATAAATGCTACGGTATTAAAGTTATTCATCGTAGAATGCGAGAAACGAATGAAGGAGAACGCACCTTTCTCGCGGTCCCAAAGTGCTGTCTGCGTTGAAAATAGAGAATAGATTCCTGTTACAACGTAAAAGAAATAAAATTATTTTCTTAAATCCTAATTTTCAAGTTGTGTCTTCATGGGTCGTATGTTATGTTTAATGTATTTTCCAATGGAAGGTAGGCACTTGATAGACCGCCTCGGTTGGTTCAAACTGTACTTAGACATCTTATCGACAGGTAAGGAGTCTTTCCATCGTAAAACTGATCCTAATGATCCTGCATCTCGAGTGAGTGATTGGCGATAAATGGGATCTTTTTTATCGTCTATATAGGACCTCACAAAGTGACTTCATAGATTATGGTAGATGATTTTGCTAGTAAATAGTTGAGTAAATTGTATTTGTAATTTTGCATTTTACTCTATTAATTAAAAGGAGTCATGTTTCTTAAACTCGCTTTTCATGTTGTGTCTACATAGGTTTGTATGTATATAATAGTGAATTTCTCTACCTAAGGGTACTGTATACAAAGTACTTTAGTGAGTCAGCGAGGGTGAGCGTCATTTGGGCAGGCCGCCCCGGGCTGCTCAAACTAGCCTCTAGCTACGCCTCTGTCTGAAGTGGAATGAGTAGACAGGGTGTTTCCCAGTATCCCCTCTATGACCAGAAACACCGTGGACGTTTTCAATATCCCCCCCGCTTTACTCCCCCTCTATATCTCTCGCCACACTTTTAACGGCATTAAAGATGGCGTGACGCGTTCGTGTGAGGGTATTAGTCTTTTCTCGGGTCGAACCCCGCCCACTCTGTCCTCGACAGGGCTTCCCCAGGCACGCAGGGGTCTCCCTACCCCTTATCTGTGCGTTCGTTTTCCACTGGCGACGTAGGGTGGCGCTGTAAAGGGTCAGCGAGGGTGAGCGTAATTTGGGATTTAAAAAGGGTCGGCTAAATAATGTGGTTTTCGAGGCCCTTGCGTAAGGGAATAATTTCCACCGGTGTCACCCAGGCACGCAAGGGGCTCGAGAAACACCCCCTCGTTCTCCACCTCGAGGTCGATTTGAAGACTCGACGCCCCGGTCGCCTTTTCGTCGTATGTTTTGCTGCCTTCCGTAGTCGGGTTTTCTGAGCATAGATGCAAAGTACCGTGAAGATAGTTGGAGCGGAATATCATTTCACCTAGATATCAATGTATTTGGTCTCATTTTAAAGAAAAATATCTCACCCATCCAATGATGCCCAAATATCAGCCCCTTACCAAACTATTTTCCGAGATTTTTGGCGAAAAATACCAGCCTTTTTACGTGGGAAATGGTACGTGTATGCACTCCAGAGAGACCCTCTTTCAAAATGAGGCATTTCTAACACCTAGATCTCGTCAAAAACTTAACAGTGTGTAGTTTGTATGTTTTCTCAACTATTTTTGAAAATTAATCATATTGTCACCGCATTATTTTTTCGGAATCGCGAAAAACCTTCCGTTGTTCCGGAGTTTTAATCATACGGCGTGAAAGAATGAGTCATGTTAAAGACTTATAGGTATTTTTATATGATGCTTAGAATTTCTGTTTTATAACAGTATATTATTGTACCATTGATAATTCATTATTTTATTCATGCTTCCCACGGCAACAAATTATAACGTATTGATCGAATATGATATCCATTATGACTTGGAAACACTCAAAATACCTTCAATCTGCATAGTGCTATATTTCTTTGTTGTCGTGAGACTTTATGTATTGCATAAACATTATACAAATCATATTTCGTATTCCTGATACAATATATGATAATTTTCCTGAGTGGAAATATAACATTTCTATTCTGTTTTTATTGCCTTGAATTAAGGGTCATTGCATTGAAATCCCTCTCAAAAAATTCTCCCTCTTTCTTGAAAATTCCAATTTTACTTCCAAAGTAAAGAGTGCCCCCTTCTTCATGATTAATTAAATCGTATGAAGGCATATTTGGTTGTTTATTATTTGGTATGTGAATTAAACTCTGTGAAATACAATGTGGATATGTAATGAGCCCAAGTTGACTATCAACGTGCATTAGTTTGAAGAAACTAAACTTTTTCCCCGTGGACATTGGCTTTATATTAAGCTTTGCTCTGATTAACCAGTGCTGTGATTTCACTGGTGGAATTATGCATTGGTCCTGTCATTCCAATGTAAAGTCATCGAGAGGGAGACGCTGCCAAATAATTTCCTTCACAGTTCTTATTGTTTATCATTATTTAACCCTCAATTTCGTAAAAATTGTGGGAGATTATGCATTTGTATACGTACTCAGAGAAAAAGGATCAAACTTTTGTTTCAAACTTTGATGTGATGACTTCATGATTATCTTAATCGCTCTAGGAATCAAACAGTACTGTCATTAAATCTTTTGGCTTCAATTTTGGGAAAAATGATGAGTTTTGAGGTGCCATTTGATTGCTTGGTTGCAGATTCACTTGAACCATTGTGAGAATATTGGTAATGAGTGAAAAATGTCTAACAGAAGTACAAATGTAGATTACAGTTGCATTGTACTAATACTTTCTAGCAGATTAGCTCTAAACATTACAAAATGTAAAGTGAAAGAATGTTAGGGGAAGATGGCAGATATTGGCCTTGCAAGTTAGACATCAGTTCAGAATGATAAGTTGATGATATTGGGTTATATAGAGTTCTTCTCTTTAGGTGCTCAATGAATTCTTGGAATTCACAGTATCTAGAAAGACTATTGAACATAAGTATGTCACATAAATACCTCTCATCTACTCCCAATTAAATTGTTTAACTAACATACTCCCTTTCTTGATTATTGCAGAGAACCCAGAACTTTGACGCTTTCTAAAGGAACCTCGGGTCTCGGCTTCAACATTGTTGGAGGGGAAGATGGCGAGGGGATATTTGTCTCCTTTATTCTTGCTGGTGGTCCTGCCGACATGAGTGGTGAGCTGCGTCGTGGAGACCAAATCCTTTCTGTGAATGGCATCGATCTGCGCAATGCCACCCATGAGGAAGCTGCCCAAGCACTCAAGGTAAAGTTGCCATGTTGTCACCCTAACCCTTGAAAATTCTGGGAAGGCGTGCAACTTTGAGCAGCAGGCACTTACATGCATACTGAAGAAAAACCATTCTGGTTCTGTTAACTCATTCACCTCAAAAAATCTTTGTACTTTTTTCCCTAGTGTTCGGTTTTATACTGTAATTCTGCCAATTTTTTATTATTATGTATTGTCATTGATAAATTCCATTTTTTCAAATAATTGATAATTACATTATATTTAGGTTAAGTTTCACATTTATATGAGGCAGTTTTATTGTCATTTGGCTCTAATTTGAAAATGAAACCATTTATTTTTTTTTACCTACCAAATTTACAAAAACTTAAAAAATTCAATGCCTAAAACATAAAAGCAAACCCATTGAAATGCAATATCATATAAATCATGTAAAATGCACACTCTTTAATCAATTTACAATGCTATTCGTGGCTTTTCTGCAGGTACCTTTTATAATTTATCAGTTGTGTTTTTATTTATCACTAGCAACATAATTTATGTGCATAACCCTTACGAAAATGTAATACTGGAAGTACTGAAAAAAAGTACTGGGAAGTACACGTGTACTTATTTCATGGATACCAGTATGTACTAGTTCATGAATACTAGTATTGGAGCCAGTACTTGTGTACTAGTTCATGAATACTAGTACTGGAGACAGTACATGTGTACTAGTTCATGAATACTAGTATTGGAGCAAGTACTCATGTACTAGCTCATGAATACTAGTATTGGAGCAAGTACTCATGTACTAGCTCATGAATACTACGATTGGAGCCAGTACTAGTGCACATATTATGGGTATAAAGGCTCGAGTTTAAAAAAAAAATTCATAAAAGAACAATTTATTTAAAAAGCACATTCAATATGTGGGTGCCACCTTGATATTTTTACGTAAATTTCAGCATTTTATTAGAAACATTATTTATTTTTCTTTTAATCCCCATTCTCATGGCCACTTCATCCTCCTTGCTAGGGAAGAATTTCTTCTCATATGCCAAAAAAATAGTTATCATTAGTCTTCATATCACAAAGATAGCCAATTGATAATATGATAATCACACATATATATATACATAAAAGTTACAAAGCACGACCACACAGTTAACATAGAAACAGAACAAAGGACACTCCCATTCATTCTCATTCCCAAGCTGCACAAACAACTCTAATTTAGTGCATTAGCCACATGATTCTATTGTAAAAGTGATCATGTTGTGTGAAAGTGGTCAAAAATTGGTCTATGTCCCTTTAAGACCTGTAATGCACAGGTAACTCAAATCTAAAATTGCCACCCTCCAGTCATATTCCAGTATACGACTAAATAATGAAAATTTCTATATACCAAAGAAGGAAAAGTACATACAAATGGACATCCATACACGAAGACTAGCTATTTACCCTTGAAACTTGTCATATTTCCACCTGGCTAACTCCAACACAATGATAGGAGTATAACGTAGAGTGTACAATATATGCAGGTTTAGTGAATATTCAAATTTTTTTATTTGTTTTTATTATTTTATTCATTTTTTAATTTTTTTTATTAAATATTTGGCTGGTGCCAAATGAGTTGATATCAATAGCATAAACAACTCGCATGCTAATCCATTAATGTATAAGTATCACCAATGTAATTCTGATGATACACCATGAATGGCATTTCAGTCAGAATTATGAGCAAATTTCAGTGCTATGTTGTTTGGCTTAATCCAAGAGAAATTGAAGTCATGAATGTAAAAATGAGGTCTACACATGTTAATTTCAGGTAGGGATGGTCTGATGACCTGGACCAAAGAAATGGTTGTTAACAACCATTCCTTTGTCCTTCTCTTAACTCAGAAAACAAATAATTTGCTCAGTTGTAAATATCATTAACTGTAAAAATAGATTGCTCTCTCTCCTTCTCAACTGACATTTTAATATGTAGAAAGGGAAGAATACAATGCCCAGGCTACTCTGACAATGGTTGGAAAAGGGTTAATGTCACAAACTCAGATTTTAAACTCTTTTTAGCCTCCTTGAAGGTAATTTCATTGGATTGCAGATGGAATGTGCGTATTTGTCCCATTTCCTGAGGAAATGGTTTTGGGTGGGATTGAGGAAGGCTTTGGGCATTCAATGTGTTAATGGCCTTCAACTCGGTAACTATGTGAGAGATTCAAGAGTGTAAAAAATGTCTGCCGCTTCTCTGAAAACACAATACAATATGTGATTTGAAAATATTTGGTGAATAAGCATTTTTTAATTGCTCAAGTATTTTTGGGTACCACTTTTAACTTTTATACATTTGTCTCACTTGTTAAATCTGAGCAGTGAAGAAAAATGAACAGAGGAAGGTTTTCCTCTTTGCAAAGTCCATGCAAGGGAGATCTTAAGATTTACTGTAATCATTTATTTATCAAGTGATGGATAATTATCATTTCTAATCAGTTTACTCCTTTGACGTTAAAGGGTGCGGGCCAAACTGTGACAATGGTTGCACAATACATGCCAGAGGAATACAATCGCTTTGAGGCCAAGATCCACGATCTGAAGCAGCAGATGTCTCAGCAGATACTCCTCTCGGCGAGCGGTGCACACGGAAACTCTCAGCTGCACCACTCATCGTCGTCGCTCCAAAGCAGCCATGCTCCTGGCCATGTCACATCAACTTCCTCATCCTGCCTTGCTCCCTCCTCATCATCCATACCTTCAACTGGGGGAACTCTTCTCAGGACTTCACAGAAGAGGTCACTTTACGTTCGGTAAGTTGGGAAATTTGGGATTGTTCCCTATAGTATCCCCAGCTTAACCCTGTGCAGGGACAGATTTAACAGTGGTTGGGCTGGATGACCACCTGGGGCCCACAGAATCCTAAGACAAGATAGTATATCAGGGTGTCCACTGACCAGGAAAATCGGGAATTATTCGTGAATTTTCACCACCGGGAAATGTACGTGGATTATTCGTGAATTTCTGGTTTGTGTCGTCAATTTTAATAATTATCATTTCAAGACAAAGGAATCCTTATTTTATAAATGAAATCAAAAAACGATGACTTTAATATATCTGTTATTTGATAACTGTTCATGATATAATGGATTTACCGTTGGTATGAATGAATAAATCAAAAACGAAAACTTAGTAGAGAAAACAAAGTAGAAAAACTTAAGAGTAAGCCTACTTCTGGTTTAGTCTTCTTAAAACTGATATAAAACTTACTACCAATAAAACTACTTATATATTTTACTTTAATTTAACACTTATTTCTTATTTAATTACTTACAATTATTTAATTCTTGGGTTGGGGTTCTTTATTCTTCCTTGTGGGCTTTGCTAAAAAAATCCATATTCTATGTAAAACTTGAAAAATATCACTTTGGCTCACATAAAAAATTGCGATATTATAACCTGGAATTTTGTATAAATTTAGCCTTGAAAACCTGGAATTATGCTTGAATTTAATATTTTGACTTTAGTGGACTTTAGGTAGGATAATGTAATTTTTAGTTGAATAAATATTAATTTATAAATAGTCTTCCAGATAATTTCTCACAGAATCGCAATCATTGTATGTGATTTTGCATGGATCATTATACAGTAAATTTTTATTTTATAATGCTTTGCCATGCTTTGTACATGACCGAACAAGTAAGTAAAATATTTAACTACCAATATTAGTATTAATAGTACTTTTTGTTAAGCACAGTGCTTTATGAAAAGAGTAAAACTAAAAAATTATTTGTTAGCCTGTAAGTGAATTGTTAAGTGACTTTTAGTAATACCTAAGGGACTCTTAAATTCATCAAATTACGAAAATCAAATTGCTTGTGTTTTGGGCCATTTTAGTTCTACTGCCTGCTGAAATCCACCCTTGACCTTGAATTGTATTTTTTTAACAGAAATTTACATTAATCACCCAATCCATGTGATGGGAAATAATAATGACATTAATTGGTCGAGTGATATACAGCTTATGTAATATTATTTAGAACTTCTTAGTCAATCACACAAGAAACATTCACTTATTCCAGGCATATTATGCCTAAAGGATTAACCCTTTGAGTGCGGCATGACGTGATATCACGTCTTGGTTGTCTTTACGCTGGTACTGATGACGTGATATCATGTCATGGGTACCATGAATGTTCCAGCTTTCACAAAGGAACTTTCACTAGGCTCTTGATCTCAAGGTGATATTGAAGTCACGTAATTGGGCAATGTTAACCATACATCATAAAAACTGATTGTATAGTCCATTCCACATTCAGTTAACAGCATGGTTCTGGTGGTGATTCATGGTCTAAGTAAATCTCAATAAAGCTGTAGGTTCAGTGTTACAAATTTCAGTGATATTGAAGTCACATAATGGGGCAATGATAACCATACACCATAAAAACTGATTGTGTAGTCCATTCCACATTCAGTTAACAGCATGGATCTGGTGGTGATTCATGTTCTAAGTAAATCTCAATAAAGCTGTCGGTTCAGTGTTACAAATTTCAGCTGGAAACATTATTTATCGTGAATGCTATGTCCTAATTGCATGTTTGTGAGTCATGCAATATGTAAATAATGTTCCCTATAGTGACTTAATTAAATTTTGTGTAGTGCTGGAAACGGTCACCTCTCCAGTCAGGTGGTGTGCACATGGGGGTAAAGTTTGGTAACAGTGTTCTGCATGAGGTCTATAATGTTAATTGAATGTGAAAAGCTCTTCAGTCTTATAAGTTCTTTACCAAAGAACTAATTCCAAGCTGTTCTCCCACAGTGCTCTCTTTGACTATGACCCCAACAAAGATGATGGCCTCCCGAGCAGAGGTCTAGCCTTCCGCCACGGCGATATCTTGCACGTGGTGAATGCGAGTGATGACGAGTGGTGGCAGGCGAGGAGGATATCTTCAGGATCAGCAGTAAATTTGCCAGCCACTTCATCGGGTGCCCTGGGCGCATCATGTGGGAACATGGATGGAGATTCCCAAGGGGGCAGCGTGTCGCATGCCTGGATGGGCATTGTGCCTTCAAAGAGGAGGTGGGAGAGGAAGCAGCGAGCCCGAGATCGCACGGTCAAGTTCCAGGGACATGTGCCGCTTATAATGGACAAGGTAAGCTGTGCTGGGCTCGGTGAATCCCATTGTTTCTGAATAATAGTGATGATAATTTTATAATCCAACAGCTGAATGCAACTACCAAAAGAAACATACAATGTAGACACTAAATTACAATTTCAATTCATTGTCCATGAGGAATTAATTTATTGAATAATACAGTTTGTTCGATCAAAATACCTTAAGCTTTTGCATAAAGGAGGCAGTACTGCTTGCACCTGGGAAGTTTGTTGTATAACCTTCCACCCAACTCCTGCTTGAGGTAAAGTTATAGTTCTGTTGAACTGTTCTTTAGGGGGCTCACTACCTCAGCTAAAATCGTCTCTGCAGACCACTTTTATTTTAATTGTCACCCTATTATTTTTTTGTGTAGGAAGTTTAAGTTTTCACATTTTTGTTAGGAAAGAATGTATCTGAGCTTTCATTGAGATACATTGTTCACTTCACTAGACATTAATGATAATTAGTGTTTTCAGTGACCTTTTTCAGTCATTTTTCAGACCTCTTCATTGCCCTTTTTATTCACTAAAAGAAACATATCACGTAGTAAGATCACATAATGGTCTTTGGTATTTAATTTGGTGTCATCTACTTTATTATGCTTGTCACTATAAGGCCTCAGACTTTAAAATGCTAACGCATGTTTCGTGTTTTTTTGCGATCTAGTCACGGCATATGGCCGACTGCCCCCACCTCCTCTGCCGTCACCCCCTCCTCTAACTACTCCCCCCCTCGACAAGAAGATTAGGACTTTCCCATTCCACTCAGGTCTCGGAGGGGTGAAGCCAGTCGAGGAGAATCTGAGAAGTAGTGAGCCCCCTTAAAGTAGAAAAATTGTCACAATAAAGGTGGTACTGTGACAGGAATGGAAATCAAATATAAAGAATGAACTATGCTTTAAGGAACAAGGTTAAGGAGGATTGATTTATTTTGGTAGTTAACCCTTTACGGACCTACATTTTACAATTGAGAAATTATATTTTCCTCCCCAGAATTAATGATCGGATTGTTATTTACATTCCATGATGGGTAAACTAATGCTTGGGTTTGACTTTGATGGGCAGATGTTCTGCCAATTTATATTTTCTAGTATAAAGCCTGTTTTCCGTAAAGAGATGATAATCAGGGTGAAATTAACTGTGGATTGAGTTTGAACCAAAAATGAAAAATTAGCCTCTCCTAATATTCATGGCTTTTAAATTTTTTTTATCATTAAGAATAATAATAGTTGGATAGTAATTTTATCATGTCACATAAACATGAAAACAGGCAGTTACCATAAATATAATCATTTTCTGACTGATAATCATTTATTTTCATTTTCAATAAAAGTTAGTACATATTAAGGTTTTCTGCTCCATTAATTCAAAATTAATATCTGTATCTGAGATCTTTGCTGATGTGGCTTTCTTTTTATATTTTATTCAGCAATCCACCCTTGATCGGAAGAAGAAGAACTTTTCATTCAGCAGAAAGTTCCCCTTCATGAAGAGCAAGGATGATAAGTCAGAGGATGGATCTGATCAAGAACGTAAGTTGAACTCCATGTCAAATCTTCAGGTTAACCCTTCTCTGCTTAATTCCTCAGCATCATTTAATTATATCCAACTCAAAAAGAAACTTTTGTATCTACTTAAGAAGCATAAACTTAGTGCCTCTCTGAGATTTTAGCCTTTTCAGCAATGGAGATGGTATTCTCTTAGAACTGAAGATAGTGCTTCCTGAACTTTATTTATGTGAATAAAAGCTAATATGGCTTGGAAATTACTTTGAGAAGACATAGGACTAATTATTGATATACCATGTTTTGGGAAGAGGAAAGCAAGTAATAGTTGACTCAGATTTAGCAAACCTGAAGTTGCCATTGAATTTCCTTTATTGGTGGTGCATTTGGTAAATGTAATGTAATTCCCTAAGTCTTGAAGTCTGAGATATTATGGAAGATATTAACTATGGAAGTATTTATTCTCTCTGGCATTAAGAAAATACTTTTCATGAAGAGGAATTCAATTTATTTGATTATTGAGTATATTTTTGATGATATAGCAATATGTGATTTGGCAAAATGTCAGGTAAACTTCAACCCCCATTTTCAAGTCATATAATGCATGGGGCTAAAATATTCAAGAAATTTAATGCAAGTATGTTGTCCTATTAATGATTTAATTTACCCGTGACATTAACATTCTTTCCTTACTTTGTGGTCAGTACTTCTATGATGCAACGTAATTTCATTGAATTTAAAGCTTTTGTTGCAATACTAAAGTATTCCTTGATTTTGACATAGCCTTTCATCTCATGATGAAACTTTTGTGGTTGATCAGAGAGTTTTTATTCATTGCTGGGAAATTATGGGGCAGAAATCTCCATATATGATGAAAATATCAGTTCAGATGAGTATTGTGAATATGTGGCAGGCAGGGTGATCAAATGAGTTTCTAAATGCAGGGGTGTTCCAGATGAGTTGTGGGGGCTTGGTAGTGGCAAAAAGAGGAAATTGGAGAATGAGTTAAAAGTGAGGGAGGGGTGCCACCTCTTTCATTTTGCCAGGGGTACCAGAAACCCTAGGTACATCACTTCTAATATGCATATATGTGCATGAATTCTATCATGTTGAAACAGTTTAATGCCCGTGTTGGATGTACCATGGTGAGGGCTTTATGTCATCATTCGTACATTATATGTAATGAAAGGTCATGCATCTAAATGGTACACATGCAGATAATGTTACGTATTACCGAATTTTGTACCCTAACTTTAGTTGACATTTGAAGACACAAAAAAATGCTGAGTATATTTCTTGAACATTTATTCTCCTCTCCATATTGACATTATTTTTTTACCTATTGTATTTTTTCGATTTATACATGCTCAAAGGCACTTCACTTTCCAAAACCACATAAGACTTGAGCTCTTTCATCAAATTTAGCAAATTGTTTTTGCTGAATGGGGAAAATTTTTCACTTTGAGACTATCACGGAAATGTGTTTGTTGATGTTCCGTAGCGTGGTTCATATTTCTTCTTTGTGCTCTATGCTTGTATTTAATCTACATGAGCTCCTCTTAAGGCTGTGCCCAATGTTCCAAGACGTTTAAGCTATGGCATTCCATGCATGGTGAGGGGGCAGCGGTCATCGTTTTGCTTGTCCAATGGCTGCCTCATGTTTGTGCGTAAAGAGAGAGAATGTCTGACTGGAAGGCATCTTTATTGCTTCCTTCTATTGCTTTCTTTCTTATTTATGTCCTTTGAGCATGATTTTATTGTGATTTGAAGTGATTGGCACCTTAACTATTTATCACTTACTACAGTCTTTGCAGCAATAGCCTACCTTTCAATAATCGTCTTTCACTTTGTCATCTCTTTTATTGCTCAAGCCTGTAACTTGTGTCTTAACATTTGCCTAATGTTGTAAGGATATTTTATGAATGTCCAATAAAATCTTTGGCTACATGAACATTTTTCATGTTTTCTCAAGGCTTGTAAGTTAAGCAGTTATCATTAGTCAGCTAGGTCGAAAAAAATGTATGGATCAATGAACAAATATAGTCGACAAATGATTTTTCAAAGCAGTGCTTTTTGTCTTGCTTTCTCTGGCATCATAATAAGATAGCTTTCACTATCAATTTAATCTCTTTCTTTTACTTTTTGATTAATTTTACATGCTCTTTTCAGCAAAGGCTTATCTTGTGTGCCCATTCTAATTGCAGGAGTAATCAAAATATCTGAATACAGCTTTAGATTACGAGAAGTGGTTTTGCACATTTTTACTACCATCTGATAGGTTATGCTGGCTCTTTTGAAAAGTCACTGGGCAAGTGATGTATGTATATTCCAACCATATTTGCTTTAAAATTGCTGTATTCAGTCTATTTATAGTCAAATGGCTTCTGGTATTTGAAGTGGCTTACTTAATGCATCATAATTTGTTACCAAGCCAGAAGCCACTGCAGAAATTCTCTTAATCGCATATGTGATTTAAAGAAATGATTTGCCGGTAATATATTCCAAGAGCAGCAAGTGGGAGTTGAGATTTAGAAAATTTTCTTCTAACAAAGGCATTGCATTTTTCGGTGATAGATTGTTATGTAATAGTGAATCGGTGGTATATTTCTTAATTTATGCCAGCACAATCAAATTGGCTGTAGGGGCATATTGCAAAAAGGAAGTAGAAGTCTATTCTAAGTTCAAAATTACCCAATGCTAAGCAAGTATATAGTGTTATAATTTTAGATTTATTTTCTTTTAGTAAAATCAACAAATTTAGACTTCTTGTTATCCGTACATTCTCTTTCATGGTTGCCATATAGCTGCTGACAGTAAATGATCCTAACTTTGATCTTACCAAATTGACTGATTGACGTAAAGATCTGTAGCAAAACTTTGACCCTGACCCAAAAAGATGGACGGTTATGTTAGTGTTTTGATTACTTGGTAAATATTTCAAACAGATGTTTTGGCATTGTGTGTTAGGAATGATTTTGCTGCATAATATTTTCTCGAGTGCTTAGCTCTGGAAAAATCTTGATGATGTCTTCTGTCTGTGTACGTGTCCTTAAATAGTTACTATTTGTGTTTTAGTGAAACCCTGTTCATAGGATCGTGGCAAAAGAATTGCGTTAAACATGTTTAGTTCCTGTCTTACTGTTGTGTTTACACTTTCTCCCCAGTGAACCTCACTTTGCTTGCATTGCTTGTTGTGTGACAAATGTTTTTTTCATTTTTCTTTCCCTCTACCACATACCTCGCCTTACCCTCTTCATGATTCAATCAACCAACCCATACCAGAATCTCCAACCACACCAGTTGAAGGGGACCCATCTGGAATGCGTAAGTACATCCTGTTTTCCCTGTAATGAAAAAAATAATTGATTGCATGAGTATTTTCATTGCCTTTTACCTCTTTCACTGCTTGACCTCAATTTTGCATTTTGTTTTATTGCTTTGCTTAATTTATCTACCGTAAGTATCTTTATTGCTTGTGGGGATTCAAATGTTACCCTCTTAATGGTGTTGAATACTGGTCCTAGTAATTTACCACCTAATTGCGGTTACATAAAAACTTATTTGTTTGCTGAAACTTGTAGAACCACTTAGTATTTATATTGTAGAGTAGTTTAATAGCTATAATAGTGAGGTGAGGGGCTTAACTATTTTAAATAAATTAAAAATTGCATTTTTTGCAATTAATTTCATTCTTATGTAGACGATTTATTTCAATAATTTAGAACAAGGGCAATTATTGTAGAAAACACTTTCATGAGTTAGGATATGTTGCTGTTGTGAACACTTATGCTTTGTGTTAGTGTGAGATGGTTTATAACTGAGGATTAAGTGGATATGAATTTACATATAAGAGTTTGGTTGCACACCATGTGAAGCTGATATTTTGTGGCATAGATCTGGTCATTAATCTGCTTTTTTTCCCCTTGAAGCAGTGACTTTAGCATTGTTGCATCTTCCCATTTGATTATGAAATTTTGGACCATCAGTTCAGTCAGCAAGTATCTGAAATAGTTATTGAATCTCCACGACCCACGAATACTTATTAATGAATCATTGTTTTTAAACTTTAATCTCATTGTTGAAAAAGTTGAAGATAAATATTTATATTCTAATTTTGGAATTTTATAGCTTGAGATAATATTTTTAATCATTTTGTATTAATTTCTCCATTTTGATGATTACATATTTCAGTAATATTAGCTGTTGTTTTTTTTTCTCTGTGAAACATGTAAAAAGTAGACTTTTTTACAAGTTGATATGATTTTACTCTATTGCATCTTAATTAATTTTATACATCACTAACTTTACTTGACCGTAATTTTATGTGATTTAGCCTTTAGCTTCCGAGCGTGTCTCTCTGGCACAAAAATTGTGTCCCTAGACTGTTGAGCGTGTTCGATTGGCACATTGATGGACATTTAAAAAACACTGGTCATTTAAAAAACCCCGACCAGCAAGGCTTACGACTACGGAAAAACTCAGGAAGGTAAAGGTTAATACACATATATAATTACGTTTTCTTTTTCCTCTGGAACAAAATGTATCTACTATATAGTGTCAATGTTTATGTAGTTTATTATATCCTAGTTATGTTGATGTACTGAATGCCCTTTAAGTTTCTTCTATGTAATCTTAATCAAAATGTGCAAACATGAAGAAACTTATGTTGTTGGATTTTTTCTGTAAAAATCTGCTGCTTAAAAATCCCACAAAAACATTTTTGTGAAAAATTGAAAATATTCATCGGTCTTCCGGACAAACTTAAGTACTGTATTTTATTGAGTCTATTCTGTAGATTTGGAGGCATGAATCTGGTAGATACTTCTTTAACTCTGTCTCTATCATTGTTTCCTTTCTAATACAATAAAAGGAAAATTAGTATTGTAATTTGAACCTATGAGATATATAGCGAATAATTTAACATGAAATAGTGGTAGTCGAGTATTATTCTTGTTGAAAATCCTTACACAGCAAATTATTTGATATGAATAAAACTTTAAGCAGTACTTTCATTCTTCAGGCCTTTTTCCCATTTAAAATCCTCTTAGTAGAATAAATTTTATCATCTGACAAATAAAAGGCCTTCGTCATACTGATAAGCATAATGTTAAGTGCATGTTTTTAAATCTGTCATTTTAATCTAATCACCCACTTTTTATTTAGTTATTTTCTACACGTATCACTTTTGAGCTTGTGTTTTGCACATAATAAGGCATTCTCAATCTCTCTTAAATATAATTTTGTTGTTATTAAGATTGTGAACTAATGCTAATTTTGCTGATTCAAGCCTGTAGGTTTTGTATAGGGAACGTGGTTTACTTTTTTCATACCTCCCCTCTACCATAATTATTGAGGATTAGGTATGTCTTATTTTATATAGGATTCTGTGACTACTGAGACGAGAGTTGACATCCCCATAAAATATTTGCGTAATATTGCCTTTGGGAGATACTAAGAACTGTCAACATATAGCCAGATATATCGATTTTGTTTTTCATGATATACATAGACGTTAATTATTTATAACAATTTTGTTTGTTTTCAATGCTATCTTATCATTCATTTTTAAATTTGGTGTTTTACCATATTGCCCTGGCTAAGGATGAAAAAATTCCCAATAAATATGTAAATCATTACTGACTGATAATCCTCAAATGATATTAGCGTGGAAAATTAGCTTTTAGCTCTGAGCCACATGTTCTTAACTTCTTCTCTACTTAATCCTTATTTTTATGATTGATTATCAAATGGGCAAAACATATTGCTGAAATTCTTATTTATTGATGCTTTTGCCCATTCATAGAATGTTCCCAGAGGGTTTGACTGCAAGTCAGTTTGGATTCATCTTTACTCACAAGCTGCTCTGTTTTTCCATCACCTGCCCTCATAAAAGCTAAAGTCTAATGGGTCTTAGTTTTTCATCCTCAAGGGATTCTAATAATGGCTAAGTAATCAATACTACCAAGTCATTAGAAGTCCTTTTTCTGGCTATCAAGTTTGCCATGGCTTGAAATTAGATATACTTATCATATAAATTGAGTGAATGATTGGAATTTGTGGTTTATGCTCTTGATCAGAAGTTTATTAATTCCATAATATGTATATTCATTTGTTTCTTAAAGTTGCAGATACATTTGTTCAACCCTTGATCTCTAATCGTTAGAACCGTTTCACATTAAGTTTGTGTGTAATGTTTTAAATACTTTACATCTCTGTAAGGTACCAGTGATTTCTTATTAAATAGCTTTGTATTTATTCATTTTTTAGTGGGATTCCTTTTTTTTTTAAAAGGTACAAAGTTTTAATTTTTGTGACAACAGTTTATTTTTAGAATATACCATGTCACTGACTGAAAATTCGAAGAAATCACATATTTGCACTAGCTGAATGGTTTCACAAAAATATTGGTTGTAAATTTAATAATGATTCATCCTTTTAAGTGTGCTTGAATCATTGAGTTATCTTTAGGTGATTCATAATCCATGTGTCTGGTCAGAGTATTGATCACATTAATTAAAGGGTATACTAGTTTTTTTCAGAAGATTTTTCTTGTGCTGGAGCTATATTTTTGGTATCATAGCACAAATCTACATGCTCTCAACCCTTATAAACCTACTAACATTACCTCGTAGCTCTCCTGTCTTTTAATCCCATGATATCTCCCTGGCAACTCTCATCATACCTTCTTACTTCCCTTATTCCCATGAATCTGTATTTCTGTCGTACCTTCTACCCAAGTTTGTATTGAATTTCACGAAGCATTACCAAGCAAAATAAGGCAGGTATGAATTCATATGTACCTAAGAGAATTCACTCTCTGCTCCTATCATGAACTTTAATAGTTTTCAATTTTATTTTGAAGTTGTTGGAGTTGTTTCGGTAAAACACACACTATCACTGTCCACATTTACCTTTATTTATTACATTATAATGTGTAGACTTTGTGAAATTTTAGGTGTGTATGAAATGTGTTAGTTTCAATGTATTACTGTTTTAAAAACTGAGCACTTGATGTGTATCCCACAATGATGTACACCTAATATGACAGGTTAAGTGGACACATATGACAAAGTTGCTGTTCATTTTATTGTTACCTACACCAAATGCAAACACACTTGTGTGATCTCAATTCTGCGGTAATAATTTCTCATGTCAGCCTCAGAGGCAGTGTGTGCATTTTGTAGCTGTCTTAGTGGGAGTAGTGTAGTGTGTGGTAAGTGCATTTGCGATGTGGTGGTTGAGTGTTGGAATTGTGTATCTGTGTTGTTCCCTTGTATGCGTGTGGCCCCACTGTGAACCAGATTTTTTAGTTGATTTGCAACATTCCTTTGGGGTGCACACCCCACTTATTGAACATTACTCTTTGTACTTGCAGCCTTCATGCTGTGCTATACTCAGGAAGATTCCCACACTGAAGGTATTGGACCTATAATGTATTTATTCTGCACTATACTTTCTCTGTGTGTTTTGCCTTTTTATTTTTTGGCCCTTTTTCTTACTGTTGGGATTTTGTAGGAAATACTCCTCTCTCTGCACAATGCTTTTGTGGTCTTGCTCTTGTATGCGTGTGATTTTGAATGTGTTTGTTTGTGCTGGCTTGTTTTGGCTGAAACCTCACAAAAATTGGTGCTACACTCAAGATATTCTGCTCACAAATTCCTTTTCTTGATTGTATTTCATTGGGATGTTGTGTATGCATAGATTGTTTCATGCATTTTCACAGTTTGCTGCTCAAGATGGATTTATGCTCAGAGAATGTAACAGGTGATGTTTTTTTGGTTATTTCTGCACAAATTCAGACAACTTCAATGTGGGGTAATTATAAACATAGCAACATATTCCTTTTCTTATCATGATCTTCCTGTACACTCTTTCAAATAGGTTTAAAATTTAGTGGAATGAAGGTTCTGTTAAATTGTACCCAATTATTATTTTAACTCCAAATATTTGATCTGCCTGAAAAATATCAAATGTTGATTTGTTACCAAAATTTTGCTTTCTTGAAACAATTTTTCATTGTGAAATATATACCTTCTAATACATATTTCGTTGAAATTAAGAATGTCACCTGAAATAGTGGACACCTCATCTTAGCAAACTCTTTATTTAATACAACTTTGGGCATTCAGAATTATTTTATAACATCATTCCATGTTTCTCCCAAAGAACTTTTTCCACTGAGGTAACATTTGAATGTATAAATGAGTAAAGACTTTAAATGTTTTTTTTCCTGAATACCAACGTACATGTTCCTCAACTCAGTGATATTTGCTTTGTCATGACTATAATCATACAAGTATGTATTAGTCTTTTGTGCTGTTGTTAAATGAGTGGTTTGAGTTTAAATTTGATGAGGAAAGGTCATATTTTATTCTCTCCAGATATCTTCTGTTTAAAAATATTACTCAAGTATCTGTGACATGATTTCGTACGGATATGAATTTCATTAGGTTGTTTGTTAGAAACAGGAGCGTTTCATAAGGTTTCAATTTCCCTAGTTCTTGAAGCTATGCCTTCTGATGTCCTGTGGTCTTAGTTATTCTCAATGCCATTCCTATTTCCTGATCGTTATCAAGTCATTGATTGCATTGTTTAGTTATCTCAATCACTCATAGTAATTTCACTCTTTGCTATGTCCTAGAATTTC
This sequence comes from Ceriagrion tenellum, assembly GCA_963169105.1. Classification (NCBI taxonomy): domain Eukaryota; kingdom Metazoa; phylum Arthropoda; class Insecta; order Odonata; family Coenagrionidae; genus Ceriagrion; species Ceriagrion tenellum. Next base: position 58,458,153 of record OY720639.1, on the reverse strand, counting down.
TCAATTGGTCTCTGTTTTCTTGGTGACAGTCCACTCTATTCTGGATGTATGAAGCACTTTTAACATTTTCACCTAGCTGAATAACTGATTACTTAATGTTGTATTTGCTCTGGAAGCTTGGGTGACTGTGAATCATTCATGACATGTTTGGTAAAGGAAGGGAAAGCTGAGGTGTGGAGTACAAGGCTGGAGAATGTGGTTTCACAATTAGATTGTAATGTATAGTGTAGCAGACGTGTCTTTGAAGTTGATCAGCCTTTTTTTGTGAGGTTTATCTTTTCCTATGGTGAGTCTATGCTAACAATTTAGGTGGTGATGTTCAAGGGCTCTGATTTGAATCGAATGTATTCTAGCATTTGTGTGTGAATGTTGATTTCTATTCTTTCATACTTGATTCATCTCCAATACCATCAATTCCACTGTTAACTTTTTTCTCTTCCTCAAGTGTAGGTAGGATGGATATGTGGTAATGCAAAGCTACTTCATATTTTACAATGATAATTACATTTAAATATTATTTTCACCTATGAATAATTATTTAGTATTTTCAAGTAACATTGGTGTGTTAGCTATTATCATTAGCCGTAAGCATGAATTTGAAATGTGCATCATAGGACCACAGTTATTGACTATAATTTAATCTTTTATATTTAAATTCATTATCATATGCTTAATTTACTGGTAAAAATTCACATTTAAAGCTGGCTGTCACTTAAGACTATTTCACCAAAGGCAACTTTCAAGTTCTATACTCTTAGTAAGTATTTTCAGGTCAGGTTTTTTTATCTCATCCTTGCTTCTGTTTGTCATTTAAACATGAAGAAATGTTATTTTGTATTTTGTTGAATAATGAAACTGCTTGGCGGTGAATTTATTTTTATTTAATAGGGTCATTGTTGTTTTCAATCATGTGGATACTTGGTCAAATCTTATTAACTACATAATTGGTTTGGAATCTCACTCACTGAAGTCTCACTTCAGCTGCCTGTGACATGGGATATTTGATCCATAATAATATCAAAGGAATATACTTATCTATCTTATTAACCCTTTTACTTTTAGATAAATTTATGTGGGCTGTACGAAAACTGCAAAGCCTATTTTGTCACATTTTGTTAGCATCTTCATTTAAATTTATTTATCACAATTAATTTCAATTAATGAAGTTCATATATAGCTGGATGTTGAAGACATATTTAGGGTTTAAGATGATGATGGATTAATGGGTTTATTGTTGCTGATTTAAAGTAAATAAAAAATACATATTTTGGTGTAACAAAGTTGGCCCATAGCAGTTTTCGTACAGGGAGCGAGGGCTGGTATTTCAGCCTGCTGGCAGTTAAAGGGACAAATTTACTTTCGCATGCATTATTCACACTTGCATGTTAATGATACCTACCAAAAGTCATGCAAGTATCCCTTGATATTAAAACTGGTTTATGTTTATTGCCTAGTGATGTGATGTGTATCTGGAGAGACAGAGCGAAGAACTGCAATTTATCAAATGAAAACAATTTTTACGAGGCCCACTTAATTATTCCATTGTGATAAGCATTAAAAGGAAATGGTTTCATGTCAGGGAAATCTTCAAGGATGTTATATTGGTGTTAAGATGCTCATTTATTTGTTTGAATCAGTAAGTAGGTAGAGCCAAACTGGTTTCCATTCCTTATGCAATTTATATATTGCTTGAGCTTAAGTAACTCTGCAGCTTCATTTAATGCTGGAAAGGTGATGATCTCCTTCATTTTGAGGAATTACTAAAGTTATTGTCCAATTAGTTGGACTTAACATCATGCTAATACATAATCAGAAATTCTAGCTACAGATGCAAAATTGCTTAATTGAAGAAATAATATTCGTCGCTTCTGCAATTGAACCTTATGACATATTTAATAATTCATTATCATGGTGCATTCTTCACTAACCCTAACTTTATTTTGGAAACAAATGTAATTCTACTTTAAAACAATTGGATTAGTACTTGTGCTTATGACATTAACCTACCCAAGCTTTTGCAAGCAGTATAAAGTTCCCCCAAGTTTTGATCACAACGAATGTATGTGAAAATGAAAGAATAGCATTGATATGAGTTTTCTGTCTTTGCTACGTTAATTGAATCTTGATGAAACTTGCGATTCTTCTTCTAACTCCTGTGCTTGATATGTACTTGACATTTGCAGGTTTTTTTTTACCTATATGTCACTCCAGGGTTTGGAGACTGCAGTGTTTTTTTAGTTAAATATGTATGATTTTACTTAATTGCTATGAGTTTTTGTAGTTTTTCTTCTAAATAGCTAGTCATGTTTCATTAAATAATATTTTGGAATTTTTTTTGTACAGACTTGCCATCTAGGTAGTCTTAAATTTCCTTCTATTTGTTGAAGATGTGCACATCCCCCCCAGGCTTAATAACTTACCCAAATGCCATGTTGTTTCATCTTCCCCCTCCTTTGATTCATGACCCCATTTTGTGGGCACCACTGCTTTGATGGGCTGGGTTTCCTTGGTCTATTTATTCTATAGCAGGCAATAGCTTAGTGGTGTACAACCTTAGGTAATAGCTTAGTTGTGAGTCAATGTACTCTCAATATGGTGGTTTCATTATCACCTCTTACTCTTGGTTCTTTGCCCTTTTTCCTACATTGGAACATAATTTTATGAAGGCTAAATGTATGTTTGATCTACACAAAATGTTTTGTGAGTAATATGCAGGGGTGCCCCGTGATAGACTTTGATAAAAATGCCTTTAAGTTTCTTGCTATGAAGTTGGTTTTCGAATAAAGCCTGATTTTAGAGAATTGAATCATCATGATTGGAAGAAAAAACCCTAACTAGATTATCCTAAAATTGTCCCAGTCTGTGACCTATTTGAATGTTTGGATTTATCTCACAGTTAAATTAACTTCTCCATGAATAAATTATCATTGGAAATAAGCTATATTTTATTCTATATTATCCTCAATCTTTGGAAGGCTAATGTGTTACTGTACATATTTTTGGTTTCACCACCATCATTAATTTATCAACATGCAAATTATTTTTAGTGCATGTTAGCTTATTTTTTTCTTAGGAGTTCTATGTACAAAGTGACTAAGTTATCTCTTCTGATGGGTTGTATTTTTTTCTTAAAACTTGGAGAGGTTCTCATGGATGTTTTTGTCTCATACCCACAGATGATGTGAATCATCACATTGTAACAGCATCAGTTTGTGTTTAATGTAATTTGCAATTTTAATTCTCTCTTTGGGGGAGGCAAGAGCATGACGATGGGTTCAGAAGTGTGATAGCATTATGTATTCCTTTGTGTGTGTTTTACTCTGTCGAATGCATGGTAGTTCGTAGAGGTGTTGACTTAAGTGAACCTGTGAATATTTTGCAAGTTGTGGTGCTGAGTTTTGCCATATTGGTGGATATTATTTTTATTCATGAACTTTGTTGAAATATAAACTTTCTATACAATTCGCAGGTGGTGAGGAAGCTGTGCTCTCTTATGAAGCAGTAACTCAGCTTCAGATCAGTTACACTAGGCCAGTGATCATTCTTGGACCTCTGAAAGATCGTGTTAATGATGACCTTATCTCAGAGTTTCCGGATAAATTTGGAAGTTGTGTCCCACGTAAGTTGAATGTTATTTTTAATTGAAAAAACAGTGGCCTTGACCATGGTTGAATCAGTTTTATTCTTCAGCTAACGAGATGCTGGTCACTGAAAAGAGATATCCATTCATGAATGCAGATGTTTCATCTGAATTTGCAAACATCCTCAGGCTGCATATAAATAGTAGGGAAAATTTATGAATGAGTCCTACAGTTTTTCAAATCAGTTTATGATAGTCTGGAAGTAGAATTATCTGAGAATGTGATTGAACTTTTTCCGTTGAACATTGGGATACTGAGGAAACAACATCACATTTAAAGTTAAAATGAAGTAAGGTATTCTGAGCTTGGCAGGCATCTTATAAACCCAAGAATATCACTATTTTGTGAACACTTGGTAAAATATCTTGCGGAAAATCTTATATTATACTCTTGTAAGGGGGAGCCATGTCATAAGAGCTACTCTACATAGAAGAGGTAGGTTTGATGAAAAGTACATTTTCTGTATTAACCCTTGTACTTCACTGTTTAACGTGTGAGTGCCCTATCTCAGCTTTTTACAATCTCACGGAAAAAGAGTAAACTTGAGAATGGGAATTGAAGCCCAAAAAGATCTTGGAGATACCTTTATGGTATTTGCAGATGTGTTTATAAACCTTTAAATTTTACTGGTATTGGCAAAAATGTGATTGTTCAAACCACTAATTGGTTGTCTTTTATGCTAATCATCAATAGATGATGGAAGCATTTAAATTGATCAAGGAAAATATATCTTAGACTGGAAATTGCATGAGAAACACTCACATTTTCAAAGTTTTTTTTAAATTACTATCTGGGAGGAATGTCTGTATCTTTCATCACCTACTTTTTAACACTAATAATCCTCCCTCAGGCCTTTTGTAACACAATGATGAGTCAGTTAACCTAGTATTCTCAGTGGTCAAGAGGTTTGGTGATGGCAGGCTGTGACACAACCAAAGTGATTGGTTGTTCCAACGAGGTGTGCTTAATAGGTGCTCTAGTTAATGGCCAGAATTATCAGAACTACTGACCATTGTTTACAACTCATGTAGGTTGATGAAGACCCCAGGAAAGACAGTTAATATTTGTCGATCAGGGACAAAAGTTGGAGAATTGCCCCCTTTGTTTATCCAAACCACTTGTCAGTGATATTAGTTAACTCATCATGGATTAATTTTTTTTGTGTTTAGGAAAGAATTAATTTCTCCTCAAAATTCCATAATGGAGGTGAAAGAAGCAATAGTTGCTACTTTTTAAAGATTTTCTTAAATTTGTCCTTAATTATTGGTGAGTAAACTGAAATGATCCCAGTGATGTATGTTAAACTAAGCACACTTGGAATTAAAGGGTTAATGTGTTGTTTTCTAATACCTTTGGTTTTATAAAGCAGTGTAAAATGTTTACTAGTTTTTAAAAATAAATATCACACCAAAAATACCAAAATGGTTTGGAAAAAGTTTTATACAATGAGCCATGAAGATGTTCAAAGGCTTAAAACAATAGAGTACCATTGTAACCTTTGAAAAAATTGTAATCCTATTAGCTGAGAAGACTTACGTAAAAATTACTGCCATATCATATTCATCCTTCCAAAATTAATTTTGTGGCCACTTTACATTGCCAGAAATGATTGTATCTCGTTCTGCTCAGTTTTATATATTTCTTCTCTTTATTGTATCTTCCATGTTTGTAATTTCATTATACAATGAACTCTTGCAGATACGACACGTCCTAAAAGGGAATATGAGGTTGATGGTCGAGATTACCATTTTGTTGCATCAAGGGAGCAAATGGAACGTGATATTCAGAACCATTTGTTCATTGAGGCTGGACAGTTTAATGAGAATTTGTATGGGACTTCGGTGGCTTCAGTGAGGCAGGTGGCAGAAAAGGTAATCCCACCTCCCACTTTTACGATATTGTCAGTTATGAGGCTCATGATGAATCTTGTAATCATAATTTACGTAATATTAGAATTTATGGACACTGATGATGAATGGAAACTATATGTGTTTATCATGTGTGCAATAGTCTGCAGCTTTTCCATCAAAATTTGTTATTCATTTGAAGTGGACATCTACATCCATGTGTTAGATAGTGAAATGATGCATACATTCCAATCTTTCAATTTTCTTCCCCAAAAATGGCCCTCTTTAAGTAATTTCCTTCATAATACCTTCTCCTTTAATATGTTTTTTGCTTCTCTTATACTCATGCATTGTTTCACTAATTCTAACTTATTCTTAATATTCCTAGTATCATCTGTTCTCTTAACACTTTCATACAAAGTAGAAATCACTCAAAGGCTTTCTAAAAGATTGATAGAAAGAAATTGAATGTGCTTCAAAACATATTTCAACAAAATAAGAATTTTTAAATTTTGTGGAAAGGCCTTTATTAATTTGACCATATTATTGTCTCTCTAGGGGAAACATTGCATACTGGATGTTAGCGGGAATGCTATAAAACGGTTGCAAGTTGCTCAGCTTTTCCCTATAGCAATTTTTATCAAGCCTAAGTCAGTGGAGTCCATCATGTAAGTAAAATAATTTTGATTATGCTTTTCGATTTCTGTAAGTTTTTATTTCTCAAAACTGAACAACAAACCCTAATTATTTGAATTTTTATTCCTATTTGGTTTTCAATATGATACTCCTACCAGTAATGGTAATGTATGGTGATGCTTGGCCAAAATAATGTATGGTTTTCAGTTATCATTAGTTCTCTCTTTATTTTGATTCATTCTTAATTCCAAAATTTAATCCCTTTTTAATTGTCACTTATGTATGTGTAAAAAAATCACATTTTTCAAAGTAAGGCCAAAATTACCTATATTTTTAAATTTAGAGATGCCAATTATTGTCGTGAAATCAGTTGCAATAATAATGTGTCCTTATGACTTGTATGCATGATGTGTACATATTTGTTTTGGGGTCTACCATGATGTACTATTTTCCTTCTTTGCCTCCCAGGGAAATGAACAAACGGATGACAGAGGAACTTGCTAAGAAAACGTTTGACAGGGCAATGAAGATGGAGCAAGAGTTTGGGGAGTATTTTACAGGTGTGTGATAAATGCATGATTTGTGCTATTCCAGTGGTTAAACTCTTGTTTAACGTCTTAATCAGCATAAAAGGAATATATGGATAATTTCAGTTTTGCCATCTATTGTTGAGAAATGCCAAGAACTGTCTAATTACAAATTTAATCCCTAAGTTGGAGCCATTTTCTAAGTATAAACTTTTTTTTATAATCCCCTCAAGAGTTTTTAGTAAGAATTAGTAGTAGTAGAGTAAGAATTTTTCATCCAGGCTTTTTGACTGGGGATGCTCATGCCTGTGGACCACTAGTTAGTGCTTACTTTTAAACTCTAGACCTTTTAAATCGACTTATTATTAAAGCTTGTCTTATATCTTATAATCAGGAAATTATTTTTGTAATCTGATAATTGATACTGTTGATCTGATTATTGAAATTATCAATTGAATAATTGATAATTTCAATAATCTCTTGTTCTCTTGGATTTCATGCACTTAGGAGTCAATACCTGTATGTTCTTAACTGACTGTAGTCCCTTCATTTCATCCAACCAAGACTCTGGCATTCATTCTGTTTGAATTAACAATTCTGTTTTTTATTGTATTGATTCATTGAGAGCCTTCTGTTGTTTTGAGGAAGGTTTTGACGGGTATAAAACTATTAGTAATCCCATAATTCCACCTCCTATGGCCACTATCCATTCTCCCATCCTGATGAATTCTTTCCTCCATCATAGTCTCTAATGTTTCATTCCCCCAGAATGCCTTCTCCTGAAAGGTTGGATTTTAAATACTTGACTTCTTCGCCCCCTCTGTGCCTCTGTGGCAACTCTCTTTGTTAAAGATTTCAGGTGCTTCTTTGTTTGTTCTTTTGGTCCCATTTGAATGCTTCACCCTTCCTAAATCCATATATCATGTGCTTCTAGTAAATCCTTTTTGCTTTATACTCCATGCACTAATTTCAGGAACTCCCAACATTCACTTCTAACCATCATTACTCTTTTAGTGGCATCATAATTTAGTGCCTCTGTCCTCTATTTTTTCCTGGTGGATGAAGCTGTTTCAACTGAGGCGATTCTTCCTCCAGTATCAGTAAACTTGGTCTTTTTTTCACTCAGAAAGCTAACTAAGTGGTAGTTGAATTGTGTCATATTTTCTAGTTTAATTTATACCTCCTATTCTTTTATTAAAATTAGACCTAATTGTTTGGAAAAATCTATATGACTCGAACTAAGTCATGTGTTGGTGAATCAAAGAATTTATATGAACAATGTGTATTCGTTTGAGTGCGTCTGAGGCTCAAATTAAGGTTTAAAGTTATTTTTCTATTATTTCCGCCAATGTAAAATGTTCATACTGTGTTTGGTGATCAGCCTTACAAAATGAACTGTTAATGGTAATGTAAATAGTTGCAATCAATAACATAATTTTTTTTTGCTTGGCACTTGACTTGGCTTCTTGTGCTACAGCTGTTGTTCAAGGTGACACCCCAGAAGAGATTTACACTAAGGTGAAGGAAGTGATCCACGAGCAGTCAGGACCCACCATATGGGTCCCATCGAAAGACAGACTCTGATTGGTGGGGCCGGGGGATGGAGCGACTGGGGCGGACGTGGAGGACGCTGGAAATAGCAAGGCGGAGGAGGAAGATGAGGAGGAGGGCGAGGAGGAAGATGAGGAGGAAGAGGCCTCCGCCTCGGATGATAGGTCGGTGGTCACGCAGACTGTGTTTGTGGAGCGTCCTTCGCCTGCCGCCATGGACGGAGGTTGTCGTGCAATATTGCTAGTTCGCACCTGAAGAGGTCTTCTTTTTTTGTTCTTCTCTTGACGAGTGAGCATTATTAACACATGATGGCACCCAGTTGTACTCTTTTTGGAAAAAGAAAAAAAGGAAATTCTTGTGATTTACGTCTCTCAAATAAAATTAGTCAAGTGAGATTGAAGTTACAAGTTCCCCATGCGTGTGAGTTATTTCTTTTTTTTTAACTGTGTGAGTGGTGTGTTTTTGAGCGGTGGTCTCGGATGGGGGAAGGGAGGTAGAGGGGAAATGGAAGTAATGAATGAAGAATGTTCGTTGGCGTTTAATCCTCTGGCGAAGAAGAGTCAGCGACCACAGAAGAGTGTCTCTAATGGAACAATTTTACTGAGTTTGTTTTGCTCTCAGGCATATGGTCATGGTCTGTTGGTCTAGAAGTCATTACCTGAGTATTAGTCTCGACTGGAACGTGAAACTGGTGGTATATATATATTTATATATACACACATGTATAATGGATTTTGTTGACCAGTCTAGTTGGGAGTTCTCATTCTCGGTCCCTCTCCTCCACCCCCACTAATGACCCAAGTTTTCGACTGGCCAAAGCAAGAGAACACTAAAGGAAGGAAAATAAGAGTGGGCTATGAAAGATTTACGTGTATCACTGACTTTATTTTTAAGGGCTCATTTTAAGCTGTTGGTTAACTCTAATTACAGGCTGTATTGAGTGGTGGCAAGCAATTCTGAAAGTGGCAAGGTTTGAAAACAATTATTAGACTTATGTTCCAGGGGAGCAGGAATGTTTATATATATATATGTATAGATATTTTGTCCTTTTGTTCGGAGGGATGATTTTTTTTGTTTTACCTTTGTACATAATTTAGAGTACAAATGAGAGGCTTTTGAAAGCCTTATGCACGACTATTCAACCTCCGACAGTTTCCCCGTCTCCCACCAACTTGTACTCTATGGAAAACAAGTCACAAAGGAATATGGATGGGCATGACTCTTCATTTGCCATCACAAAGGAGTGTTTTATAAAGAAAATTGTTGGAAAGTTTAACCTCTGATCTTTAACGGGTCACATCAATTGTGTCCCCCTGGTAATGAAGTCCATGAGATATGAACTCCTTTTGGTTGGTGAGGTGCAGCCTAAAAGTCTGTGCTCTTGGCAGGGAGAAGATTATAAATCAGAGATTTTTAATCCATACCGGAAGTAATGACGTGGAATATGTGGTGAATTATCTTACTGTTGTATACCTAGGGCCCTTCCTCAGTAGAGTGGAAAAGTCGAATATGAATGCTAAACGATGTTCATCACTTAGAGAGTTGAAAAATACTGAAATTTACTGGAATCATGGATCTGTCAAAGTGGAACTGACCCAGGAATTTCCTCCGGGGTAGCAGCAGAGACTGTAAAAGTGTAGGGAAATTTAGATTGGCAAAAGGATTATTTTTGTAAAAATGAAAGTCGTCCTTTTGTCCAATCTCATTGGTGCTCGTTCGGTGAACAAGTTATTTAGCGCCGTTTGGTGCATTAGAGATTGAGAGTATGAACTAATGTTTAAGAAAAAAAATCAAGTGCAGTTCAAGAGCCATTTACACACAAATTATTTTTCTCTGCCCTCCTGATTGCCAAATGCAAAAAATTACCCGTCGGATAGATGACACATTGGGGATGCAGTATGCGCCCCTGCATTAAGTACATTCATCCTGTTTGAACTCTAATCCCCTATCTCACCATTTTTGGAATAAGATTGGAGATTGCCCATTGCATCAATCAAATATTGCATCGTATTTAAGGAAAAGAAAAGTCTGCTTCTGCTCAGAACTAGTACCAAAACTATTCATCTATCTAACTACCTATCATTTTCTACTTCTCTTGCAAATGAAATGAAGGTTATGCCACCAAAAATTTTCATTATGGCCTGGCCAAAATATCTCACTGCCAACATGCTACCAATTGTTCAGAAGGTTCTCAGATTTGATGATAAAAATGCATTCTTCATTAATGGCTAAGGTGACATTACTTTGCAAATGACAGCAAGCAATTGGCATCTTTATTTCACATAACGTAGATTCCTGCTTCAATGTATTCATTCAGTGTAAGTCATGCAGTTGCCTACTTAACATTTTTTAAGAGATCATTAGCAATAAATTATTCGTAAACTTTATTTTAATGTGGTGGCCTTGTTTTATGAAGTTGAATCTCGCATTTGTTTTTTTTTTGTTTATCATTATATATTAATAGGATTTCATCTTCCAGATGCAGACTGAAAATTTTAAGTTTATTTTCATGAGGTGTTTTTATATATTTTAATATTTTTCTGGTTAAAAATCACAAATAATAATATACAAGCCAAGTGCTTGTGACTGAAGTATCCATCAATTAGCTGTCGAATGTTGAACCAGTCCTTTGATGAGGTAACGCATGTGCATTGCTGTACTACCAATCAGATTTTGGTTCTGTAGGCATACCTGTATAATTTCCCCAGAGTAAATTAACTAGTATATGTATTATTTCCCATGTAATATTTTTCCTGTTGCAGGGTAAGTACTGAGAATATGATGTAAAAATGCTAGTGTTATGAATGGCAATGTTTTTGCTCTGTTAAGCATTGAAAGTTGACATCAGTTCTCTCTACTAAGGTACAGGAATGCTATAAAGCCGGAAGGATCTGTGTTCAGGTTTGTTTTGGGTGGCTTGCTGTGCATACTTAGGAAGTTGTTTAATTTGTTATATTTTTTATAGAGAAATATCAATGAAGACTGCTTACAGTAACAGTGATTGCAATATGGCCAACATGTTATTATCACAGCTAGTCTCGCATAACTGTTAATTCTGGCATGGTGAAATATTTTTAGAACATTTGTGGGGAATTGTTAGAAGTTAGCCGAGGGGAAATGAAGGGCTTTTGAACTCAGAACTTTTGACCCTGCTTTCAAAGCTTGTGGAATTGCAAATGCTCTTTTTTCCCTGCCTTATTTTGAAAACAGAAGTCTCTTTCAATTTTCCCATCTTTTTACACAATGTCAATCTCTCTCGCTTCCTCACTATTGGATACAGGTTTGAAATATAAGACATTCAAACGTTGTGTATAATTTCTAGGGAGTCAAAGACATTGTAAGATGATAACAAGTAATTTTTCCAGGATTCTGATGACGAAAAATAATTGAGACATAGCTGAAAGTTTCTCTTATCATTTAAAATGCTTATAGTAATTTTTCCAAGCATGTAATCCCATCTGTCCCATCCTATCTCATATTCCATCCTATCCTGTATACAGCATTTTTACAATTACCATGCTGTTGCAACGCACTGAATTTAATTTTTATGTATGTGTGTGCGTAGGTATTTTTATGTATGTACACACGCATATATGAACATGCATATGTCTATTTACAAACCTTCATAAAAAACATATGCGTCATTATAATTATTATTGTAATAAGAAGTTCAAAACAAGCCAAAGGGATGTGTTATATCAGTTGTTGTTGCAGGAGTTGTGTACAATGGCTACCTATGCCTTCTTGTGAACAGTTTGTTATGCATACATTTTTATTCAATTCTGTTTTTTGAAATATTTCTCTCCTTATCCTAACAATACTCTGTAAAAAAAAAGAAAAAGTTGAGTGGTGCAAATGAGGAGCGCGCAAGGATGTTACTGCATGAAAGATTGCGCTCTTGTATCTGCTAGAAGGCAGCGGTGAAGCCATTTATTTGGTTAGAGGTTGTAGGGAATGCTGATGAAAGTTTTAATTTGAATCGAGTGGAGTCAGTAGTAGTGATTGAATAAGCATATTTAATACCTGCATGAAAAATTGTATTTAAAAGAAGAATATTTCTGCCTGTCTTACAGCTGTGTAAAACTGTTGTTATCTGTATTAATTTGTTTTAAATATTATTATGCCCATGAAGTGTAAATAAATCGGTTTCAACACATTTAAAAAGCTTTTGTTTGAAAGTTGTTTTGGAATTGGTGTCAATGGTTTTTTGTGTAATCATCTGATTGGTCATCATAATTTTTTTATAGAAATACTCGGGATGATTTATTTGAAAAGAATGTAAATGATTGCTTTGGCATGAATTTTTCTCAGTATTAGCAATGTATTTATAAACCATACTATAAGACTCAATGCTGCGGCATTGTCATCAATTGTGCTTTCACTATGTCAGGAGCCCATATTTTTTTAGTTAATCCTGCAGTTTAGTATAGTTCTCATGGAACACTGAGATATTTTGCTAGTTAGTCTTGAGCAGCAGAGGAAGGCTTTCCATTACCTGTCCATCCCACCTAAACAATATGAAATAATAAATTATCGTGATGGGCCTCATATCAATTTGTATTTAGAAACCTTTTCATTCCAAGCATCAGAAACAACCAGTTTTATTTGCTGTTGGCAATCTTTTTTTCTATGGTGGTGTCACTTTCATTCATAAGCTGGGGTGCCTACATGGGAACCACATGGCTCAAGTCATGCCATTGAAATTTTTTGGGGAAAATTTTGAAAAATTACCCCAATAACGAAGGCGGGAAAGTAAATAATATGAAATTTAACAATATGGACAGTGAGAGTGACTTATGTAATCTGAGGGATTCTAATATTATTTTTGGGGCCATGGGAGTAAGATTAGGAATAAATTTTTCATGAAAGAAGGAAATAAATAAAATATTACTTATACATAAAAAGATGTAGGATAATATTTTTAGGATGAAATTAAGGATTTTCGCTTCTTAAAATCTTTTTCTTTTTTTTTAATATTCCCTGTTAATGATACTGCTATTTAAATGTATTTATTGATCAAATTTATGAAAAGGAAGCTGGAAGGAGTAACGGACTTATGGGGTGAAATAGGAATTTGGGAGGGGTTTTACGCTATAGCTTTCAAGGGGCATCACCCTGTTCTGTATTCATCGATGGCTTAGTAGGATAATCGTTCATGGTGGTTCGCAATCTTGTGTCGAAGTCATTCTTGGTTATTTCGGTTGGTAGTGATTCTTTAATATTCAAGGCAGTCATTTTTAGGAATAGTTGGCCATTGCCTAAGGTCCTTAGTCATTTTTAGAAATGGTTGGCCATTGGCTAAAGTCCTTAGTTGTCCCACTTGGACAATGAGAGCTGACACACTCCACTCAAAGGAGGGTCAAGTGGCCGAGATGGGTTGGAGAGTAAGACCCTTTGGGTTCCCTTGACATTGGTATTATTGATGATTTTTTACTGATATATTCTCTTGAGCTCACCGGACTCAATTGACGCCTGGGTTCAGTTAATTAACGCTAGCCTACCAAACCTAAATTAATGTTGGGTATAAGTTTGAAGAATGTATAAAGAAATGGAAATTCAAGAAAGTAGAATAAAATGAAAATGGTATAATTAAGTTTCAATGAACATATACAAGGTAAAATGTCCGGTCGCATGGTCTTTTTAAATAAAATGAAATCGATGATGATTAAAGGCACATGCAGTTTTTGTTGCTTTGTGGATCACTAAATGATATTTTTCACTTAAAGTTGAAAATGACGCGTAAGTTGAAAAAACAATGTCAAGGCATTGACATTTATTTCCCTTGGGGTAGAAATCAACGTATCGTTTACGAAATTCGCGGTTTTCCTTCCGACCGGCGAGGCTCTATCGATTAATAGTTATCTCGATAATTATGATGGCGTCTTGTTTGATCGCAGCAGCTCGGCTGCTGCTATGGAGATAAGTGTCGATGAAGATCATCCATCGTCGAATGCGGGGCTTGGTGGAAAGATAAACTTACGTTTGGCTTTGGCCTTTCCTATTTCCAGCTCATCGTATCAACACATTTTGAGAACAAGGTAGGGAGTCAGCCTGAAAATTGGTATTGTAAATATAATGGGACAAGTTTTTCTGGTTGAAACCCGGTAGTGTTAGCGCTGGGTCTATGTCCATGTCAGTTCCATATTTACGTCCCATCGCATTCTGCCTTTGTTATCTTTATTACCCTTACGTGCAGGCTACTTTGATTTATCCATGAGAATCTTTTATTATATCTTCTTAGTCAGGGACGTGGTGTCATTCTCACTTCATTGTGACACTGAAAGTCAAAATGATATTCATCGCGAAAATGACCCGTGACTTAAGCAATAGAAATATAATATGATGGGACAGAGCTCTATTCAATCAAATCTCTATATCTATCAGTTTAGGAAGTTACTTCTTATTGGCATTTTCATTTTGCATGGCATATTTTCCATGGAATAGTCACGGGTATGGCGTAACTGCTTAACTTTTTCGCGAAGATATTTTTAGCTGATTGGCGTATTCTTTCGGTGTCTAACCTCTTACGTGAATACGTCAGGTCAAGCAGCATGCTACCACTTCAATTTGACTTGACCCTCGAAAATCGAACGAATCCCTTGGGGTAGTAATCTATATATAATACTGTCTTTAAGTTCAATTCTGCGACTGGTCGTCAAAGGTCATAACAATATTCTCGGCGTTCGTAAATCCCTCTCAGTTCTCCACTGGACTCGACGCCTGCGTGGAAGCGTCAACCAGCATAGGGCCACGATGGAAGATCCGGAAATATAAGCCTAAAAGGGGCTTTAAATTCACAATTATCGCTTACCCGCCTACATGGCTCGCCCTGATCTCCAATTGAATGCAGTGATGTGTGCTTTATAAAGGTACCGACCTATAATAGTTCTTATAAAATTCTTATTTCCTGAGTCGATCAGAATTCACTTCCGTAGTGAGGGGCCGCTTAATGAAAGCCTCGATACCAGTGTTACCCTAACTTTTTCGACCCACTGCTCCCTTTGTCCCACAAGCGTGCTCCGGCTCAACAGCTCCCCAGCCGAAAGCATTAAAACTCAAAGACCAAATCAGGAAGATTTTGAAAACAATGGTGATTAAACTAAAAGGTATTTCAAATCCAATCGATAAGTAGGTGATTTATTCATACCCTGACAGGTATGTATAATAAAGTTTCGCCAGGACCCTGCCTCTAGCGTCCCCTTGCCGACCTTTTGTTTCTTCTCAACTTCCTAGATTATAGTTACGCTCCCCAGGGGACGGTAGCGTCCACTTAGGGAATCACGGATTATAGAGATAGTTCTCTATATCCCTTGTAGAGAACTAAAGTCCTTATACCCGTACTTTACGGGTCGTGTGGGATCCGCAGCTCTAGACTGATGGGGCAGAGAGTTCGAATACGTGTTCATTCATAAGGCTTGGGCGGCTGCCCGGGACGATGCCTTAGGAATAGGAAAGGATTACTGGTGCAAAAATAGTGATAAAGTAACTGCCTTTAAAGGCGCCAATCTTGGGTACCTTCTAAGTGGCTACCTTTCGAGATCACCTCTCATTGGCGCCATGAAAGACATATCTGGCAGGAAAAAAGACTCCACACTTCAAAGCACTGGGTTAACTTTGGTACATTGCTTTCTGCTGAAATTGCACCTGCATTGTACACCTCAAATGCGTCGTAATTAGCCCTAATGGGTAGGGCATCCATGGGAAAATTCTCCATCTCCGGAGTAAAGGCTGTATATATTTTCAATTTGTGGGAAAAAATATAACTTCGCATCAGCGGATGCAAATGTTAATTCGGATATATCCGAGCGTCGCTGCTGAAGGGTTTATTTCGTCGCTGATAAATGCATTTTTCTTCTTTCATCCAACTAATATTACCCTCCCCCTTGGCACTGAAAGTGACCACAATAAAAACAGCTTCATTCAAAACACTCGCGGAATACATTTCACCATTTCAGCTCACTATGCACTTCTCCTTTACAGTCTTCGTGTCCTAACACCCCCTGCCACTCACCCATGCGCCGGCTCGTAGGGTAGCATACAGTGTATGAAAGTTTTCAATTTAATCGTTTCCATTAGATGTACACGTTATGGCCTCAGGCGGACGAAATTAAGTGCGAAATTCCGCAGAGGAAATGTATCCTTGGATATAAACACTCCCTATACACCTTGGCTGTTCCCTCCACCGCTGTTGGCTGTGGTAGCCCCATCTTCACGAGACTTCACCTCCTGATGGCCATACCTCGCTTGGGAATCTGCAACCACGTTTCGCAGTCACTATCTATCTAAGTATTACCCTGTAAGCCACCTCAAGGGTGTTTGGCAGGGGTGAGTTATCACCAATACCCACTATAATGTACCAGTAACTTTCACGAACATGCAGTACTCTCTTATTATGCTACAGAAACTATTTGTATATCGTGACTACGTATGCGAGATGCAAGAGTCATGTTGGGGTCATGCAAAACGATGTTAGTACTGCGTGACTGATGAAGAAACAAGCATTAGAGAAGAAATCAACTAATCAGCTACAAAATCTGTTGAATAACCTACTTCAAAGTCTCAATGTCTCGGAGGCTGCACGCTAAGCTTAGGTTGCTTGAGAAATTCAGAAATGGTGTATTTCAGAGCGACACAGAGAATATTATCATGGCGCCTCACCGCATCTCTACATCTACGTGATACCCTGCGAGCTACCACGAGGGTGTGTGGCAGGGGGTGAAGATCACCAAACATGCACTATTGACATGCAACTAGGATATTTAATGGAGACATGCTAGATAATGGGGTCACATGGTTAGTATCTACATAATTAGAAAGGGATTATTGGTTGTTATTACATGCATCATGCACTACAGACTACTCTAACTATATTTCACCTACCTAGCCCTTTGCTACGCTGCCTATTGTTCTCTCTTATAGTACGTGGGCAAAATGACATTTTAAATCTATCGGTACGACAATCTATCTCTCTAATCTTGTTAAGATGATCAAACCTTGCATAATACGCAGGGGATCTCAATATATATCTAACGTCATCTGTGAACAACTCTGTTTCGAATTTACTTAAAAGGTTTAACCTAAATTTTAACCTGCGTTCTGATAGTAATTCCCATCCTAGTTCTTCTATTAAGCTCGTAACACTTATGCAATTATCATAACGGCCTTTAACAAACCTAGCGGATCTCCTTTGCACGCGCTCTAATTCTTTTATCATACCTTCCTACAGTCGCCACGGCGAAAGAAGTCCGATGACAGCTCGAAAAGTGGAAGGGGCCAGGGAGCTCATAACGGGACTCACGTATCCTAGAGCCAATAGCTGAACCCCGTCACCACCCCATCCCCCTACCGATCCTGACGACGTTGTCACATACCTTTCACTTTTCAGTCTCCCTTGAGTCTTCTTTCGTGCGGTTTTCGGTGTCAAGTGCTTCAGTCTTTGGGTGTGTTGTTTGCGTATTATTGCAATTGTAATACTTACGCGATTAATCCATTCGCGGTTTTGGGTGTTCACCGTAGGAGTTTTTTTCTACCTTCGGCCTTCATTCAAGAGAATGAGTGGAAAAAAACGAGGTCGTGATGCGACATTACGCTCGCAAGCTCGCGAAATGATCGTGTCCATCTACGAGTATTTTGAAAAAGAAAAGGTCAATGGTGGTCCAATAATTCCTGTTACAAGTGTGATGGATAGAGCTGCCCAAGCCTGTCGGATTAGCTCGAAATCGGTTTCTAGAATCCTAAAAGAAAAATACGGTGATACCAACGATGAGAAGGAGCCAAGTGAGGTACTGTGGACACCCTCGAAGAAGAGGCCGAGAAAGAGTAGTAAAACTGAGCTGGATAATTTCAGCGAGGAAGCGATCATGAGGCACATTTATAGGTATTACGAGAGAAAGGAATATCCGACTGTGTCAAAGTTATTGCTGTCTTTGAAGGAAGCGGATCTTTTCGAAGGAGCGCAAACAAGCTTGCGGAATGTGCTGAGCAGGCTTGGTTTCAAGTGGAAAAAGTTTTCAGGGAACAGAAATTCTCATCTGGACTGATGAAGCTGCCAAAGGAACTATGCCTGCCCCGGTGGGAAAAGGCTCAGAAAAGAAATTCTCCTGCATGCAGGGACATCAGAAGGTTTCACTCAAAATTGCACGCATTTGTTTAAAGCCAGCAAAAACTCAGGAGACTATCACCAAGAAATGACCAGTGAGACTTTTAAGGAGTGGTTCATCAACCAGCTTTTGCCTAACATCAAAGAAAAAAGTATCATAATTATGGACAATGCACCATACCATAGTGTCCGTGTAAATAAATCCCCTACGTGCAAGTGGGTCAAGAAAGACATAATCGAATGGCTAAAGGGGAAAAATGTGCCGGAATTGGAGCCGAGATTGAACAAAATGGAACTACTAGCCCTGGCAAAATTTTACCAGCCTCGTTTTCCTACGTTTGAAATTGATAGAATAGCCAAGGAAAGTGTTCATCAGATTGTTAGATATACCAGCTCTCTTCTTCACCAGAATAGCTTGAAGGAGTACGTCCTTTGGAGTGATGGCCGGGAAAATTAAAATGTTTTCTATATATCAACATGGTTTTAAAATATTTTACCCTAAGGCAATAAAAGTCGAGTTAGAGCTATTCGTTGTTTCTTAATTTTTATATTTATTTAATGTATGTTTCGATAAATTTACTTAATTTGTTAGTTATCATAATAATTTCTCTCGTTCTTTTCTTCTCGCTGAGTATCGAAGTATTAGTCAAGGAAGCGAAGTAAAATCAGAGAAGGTAAAAATATATTATCTCTAATTTTCGGTATGTTTTCTTGTAATAGTTTCATTGGTTATAAAGATCAAATATCTCAAATTCCGGTACCTCGGCTCCATGCGAGGACAGTAGCCGTAGCGATGGCTCTCTCCCTAAATGACTTGGCAACGATGCCCCCTCTTCCTCTCTTGGCCCTTCTAGCTGTCATCGGACTTCTTTCGCCGCGGCGACTGTAGTACGGATCCCATACACTAGCGGCACATTCTAAATGAGGCCTGACAAGTGTAAAATAGCTTCTTTCTCGTACTCTCTCATCGCATTTGCCTAGAACCCTTTTTACGAATCCTAATCTACGGTTTGCTACTAGTTATTTCCCTGATGTGTTTCCCCCATGACATGTCTTCAGTGATGGTGATGCCTAAGTATTTAATTGAATCTACGTTACATATTTTGTTTTCTTTGATGCAATAATTATTCCGGGGAAAGTCATTCTTTTTCCAAAAATTCATAATCGCACATTTCTTCAAATTCAATTCTAGTTGCCATCTATCACACCAATCATCAATCGCATCTAAATCCTTAGCTAAAAACTGTCTGTCCTCTTCATTTGTTAATCTTTCAATTTGTTAATCACTTCATTTGTGTTAATCATGACGCCTCATTTCATCTCTAGGTCTGACAGATGTGATAAAATAAGAGAGATATTTTTTCGAACAGATAGGTACAAAAACTCGATCTTTCCGCGCACAATAAGCGACCACAATAAAAACTGAGCTCCATTAAATAAACTCCCATGATACATATTACCATTTCACCTCCTTTCGCTTTTTTCATTTCATTTCACCACCACCAAAAACCTTATCCCGTACATCTTTATATGGCTGGTGTCCTAGCACCCACTGCCACACGCCCATGCGGCGGCTCGCAGGGTAGTGTGTAGATGTAGATATGTAGAATGGTTTGTCTACGGTAGGTTTGGAGGAAAATTGAAAGTTTTCCGTCTCCATGGAACTCTCCTGAGTTCATTTTTTTCCCGTTCGATTTTCCTCGCTCTCCTATCGATATTTTTTTGTGGCGTGGGCATCCGGAATTGGCCTGGAATTTCCGGCGCTCCCGGTCACCCTTTGGGTGTTTTCCGATGTGTCCGATGGGCGCGGTCTCAAGATGCAACTTTCATTTTACCCGTTCGGTCACCTGAGGAAGCGCAAGGTCAAGTTCGTCCATAAGTCGTGCGTGCTGACTTGATAATCCTCCAAAGCGTTATTCCCTATCCGAGTAGTCATTGTTTGAGGTTATGATGAAAGGCGTAGGCTCATTGTCAAGTGTACGTACAACTGGATAGTATAGCATTCTCCGTCTCCCGAAGGTAGTTTGAGCGAAATATCATTTCACCTTGAAATAAATGAATGTGGTCTCATTTTAAGGAAAATGTTTAATTTTTCCAAAGAAACTGAAATATCAACCCCTTACCATACTAATTTCCGAGATTTTTTTATGAAAAAATACCTGCTCTTTTACATGGTAAATGGTACGTATATGCACTCCAGAGAGCCCTTATTTTAAAAATGGAATATCCAAAGGCTAGATATCGTAACAAAATTAACAGTGTGTATGCATGTTTTATCAACTATTTTTGAAAATAGGTCTTATTGTCACCGCAGTAATTTCTGTGGAAACAAGAAAAACCTTCCTTTTTGAAGGAATTCAAAACGTTCCGCGTGAAAAAATGAGACGAGTTTAAGACTTATATGTAGACATTTGTATTTAATTGCTTATAATTTGTCATATATTATTGCACTTTTAATGATGCAATGTTTAATTCATGCTTCCTAATACAAATCTTACTTCGTGCTAAAATTAAAACATGTCGAATATAGTCTCCTTTATGACTAGGAAACTATATTGCTCAAACTACCTTAAGAATCCGTCGAAGCGTTATTCTTATTATATCCTGAGTATTCATTGTTTGAGGGGATGATGGGAGACGGAGGCTCTTGGTCAAGCATGGGTAGTTTAGCATTCCCCATCTGCTTAAAATAGTTGATGGAATACTTTCATAACTTCAAATATCATTTGTAAATTTGTTTTGCAAATATTTATCTATTGAAATATTTTATGCTCAGCCAACGCAAAAAATATCAAAGTAACTTTTGAATGTATAAAACACTAACTCGTTAACGAGGCGTTAGTCGGTGGAAATCGGGAGTATTTTTCATTTAAAAATTTAATTCCAACTGCCAAGTGTCACACCATTCGTTTATAGCATCTAGGTCTGAGGTTATATCGTCCTACTACGTGCTGTGCCATAATTTTCGGTTGATAATGATTTCCCATAGGGTTTCAAGCAACGGTCAGATTATGTTTACGTATTTTATTTTGGATTACTGTAAAACTACCGATATTTGGTATCGGACGGGTACTACGTCACATCTAAAGTGATATCATTGTGCCTCCATGGATTATTGACCGGAGTTTGGTAGCTTTGGCTGAACCAGCGCCGAGCAAATAATCGTCGCGCGAGATGTGGTGAAGAGTTTGGCGAAATTTAAAAAAAATTAGAGCATGATTTAGGTCAGGCTTAATTGACATAGAATATTCATGAAAATTAATCGATGACGGTAAGGTAATCCTGGATAATTCTGGGTGTAAAATTTACCTGCTGTTATAAATTAAACATTTGTCTGGAAATTTAATTTAGAAAATATCGTTTTACCTTAAGCAGAAGAAGAAGCTGAAGCCAGTCCGCCATCGTAGTTGACCCTCATTTTCCTAAATCGCTTGCGGTATAGCGCCCTAATTTTGTAATTTTACTATGTTTTCCATCGGTAACTTAATAGAAATCAGCATGCACTTACTTCTTTAATGTGCATTCTCTTTACATATTTTGTTTATTTATTTAAATTAAAAATCATCCGCTCTCCTGATAAGAACTGTCGTAAAATTGGGTAGAATAATAGCAGTATGCAGTCTATATATGTTTCAAGAGTTACTCGCCTTAAATTTCAAACAGATGGTTGATATTCTTGCTTCACATCCGCTAAATCGTCCAATCCGTCGAGCTATCCATAGGAAAGTAGGTAAGGAAATAGCAGGATTAAACAACATGGTTGATATTTCGGTTATCAGACTTCAGTTTGATAACGTAGAGCCCTCTCCATATACTTCAATGGGTAGTACCCTTTTTTTAAGTATTCTACCGCTTATGCTAGGTTTTGCTGAATTTTATAGAATCATCTCCTGGTTTTCTACACTTTCCGGTGCCTATCTCCCTCTATGTTTCCTTTTTCGCCTCAGCATACGATCTGCCCTTCTTCATCCTGTCCATGAAACCTATTCTCTTTCTTCCCCTTCCCTACATCCCTCCATCTGTACCATTCTTGAGCAACCCCTCGCCCCTTATTACATCCTCCAGCCACCTACTCTCCTGGTCTCCAATTTCATTCAAAAGTTTTCTTTCCTCTGCCAAAACTCTCAAGCACTTCCTCGTTAGCCTTCCTCTCCATTCACCTCATCTTCTCCATCCTTCTCCACACCCACATCTCAAATGCCTGCAGCCTATTCTCGTCCTCCTTTCTGAGGGTCCACGTTACTGCAGCATGCTACTATACGCTCCATATCAAGCTCTTCACCAGTACAGCCTCTTCTTCACATCCATCCTTAACCCATGTCCCCATTATCAGCTCCCGTATATAACTAAACACCACCTTAGCTAGCGCTATTCTCTTCCGTATGTCTTTGCTACTATGTCTTTTTCCTTATAGTGTACTACCTAAGTAATTAAAATACTCCACTTGGTCGAGTTTGTGCCCTCCGACTTTGATCGCCAGCCTCGCTTTCTTTGTCCTAAAGAAACTCATTGCTTTCTTTTCTTATGGTTTGTCTTCATCCAGAATATCTCGAACTTCATTTCAAAAGCATCTACCAAGGCTTAGTATATACATACATACCAATCACGCCGCTCCCTTCCGGGGTAGGCACAGTCACAAAGTTTCACTCATAAATACATATTTGTGCACCTAACTCTGCTTCAGTAATTTCCTCCATGCTGACATCTACATCTACGTGATACCCTGCGAGCCACCACGAGGGTGTGTGGCAGGGGGTGAAGATCACCAAACATGCACTATTGACATGCAACTAGGATATTTAATGGAGACATGCTAGATAATATGGTCACATGCAGCTAGATGGTTAGTATCTACATAATATGAAATGGATTATTGGTTATTATTACATGAATCATGCACTACAGACTACTCCAACTATATTTCACCTACCTATCCCTTTGCTACGCTGCCTATTGTTCTCTCTTATAGTACGAGGGAAAAATGACATTTTAAATCTATCGGTACGACAATCTATCTCTCTAATCTTGTTAAGATGATCAAACCTAGCATAATACGCAGGGGTTCTTAATATATATCTAACGTCATCTGTGAACAACTCTGTTTCGAATTGACTTAAAAGGTTTAACCTAAATTTTAACCTGCGTTTTGATAGTAATTCCCAATCTAGTTCTTCTATTAACCTCGTAACACTAATACAATTATCATAACGGCCTTTAACAAACCTAGCAGATCTCCTTTGCACGCGCTCTAATTCTTTTATCATACCTTCCTAGTACGGATCCCATACACTAGCGGCACATTCTAAATGAGGCCTGACAAGTGTAAAATAGCCTCTTCCTCGTACTCTCTCATCGCATTTGCCTAGAACCCTTTTTACGAATCCTAATCTACGGTTTGCTACACTAGTTATTTCCCTGATATGTTTCCCCCATGACATGTCTTCAGTGATGGTGACGCCTAAGTATTTAATTGAATCTACGTTACATATTTTGTTTTCTTTGATGCAATAATTATTCTGGGGAAAGCCATTCTTTTTCCAAAAGTTCATTATCGCGCATTTCTTCAAATTTAATTCTATTTGCCATCTATCACACCAATCATCAATCGCATCTAAATCCTTAGCTAAACACTGTCTGTCCTCTTCATTTCTAATTTCCTTTTACACGACTGCATCATCGGCAAAAAGACGGAGCTTACTATTTTTTACTACTGTATTTAAGTCGTTTACGTACAGAAGAAATAAAATTGGGCCTATCACGCTTCCCTGGGGAACACCTGATGTAACTTTTACTTCGCCGGAGCTGACACCATCTAATACCACCCTTTGAACGCGTTCATGTAAGAAATCTCCTATCCAGCCTACTATATTACTGTTTATTCCGTATGATACTAACTTCGCGAGTAACTTACAGTGGGGAACCTTGTCAAAAGCTTTTCTAAAGTCAAGAAACGCTGCATCTACCTGTACGTTACCTTCTCCGGAAACCAAAATATCGTGAACAAAAAGACCTAATTGAGTTTCGCAAGACCGTCCTTTTCTGAACCCATGCTGGTTTGTTATTAATAAATCCTGGCTGTCGAGGTGTCCCATTATTGATGTAACTATTATATGCTCTATA
This sequence comes from Ceriagrion tenellum, assembly GCA_963169105.1. Taxonomy (NCBI): domain Eukaryota; kingdom Metazoa; phylum Arthropoda; class Insecta; order Odonata; family Coenagrionidae; genus Ceriagrion; species Ceriagrion tenellum. Next base: position 58,433,732 of record OY720639.1, on the reverse strand, counting down.
ATTTTACATGATAGTGACGTTAATGATATTGGTCTATAATTACATGGCTGTTCCCTATCTCCGCTTTTATAAATTGGGGTCACGTTTGCTATCTTCCAGTCTTTGGGAACCGCGTGTTCTTCGAGGGATTTGTTAAATATTACTTTAAGATACGGAGCCATTTCGAGAGCTAATTCTTTATAAACACGAGCTGGAATTTCATCAGGACCTGAGGACTTGTTCGGGCTAATGTTACTTAGTAAGGATACGATTCCGCTACAAGATATATCGATCGGGGGCATTAGTTGTTGAAATCGGTCTGGTTTGGTTTCGCGCAAATTATGCTTAGATTGATTAAAAACGCCCTGAAAAAAATAATTCAACAAATTAGCCTTATCTAAACTGGAAGTTACTATTTTGCCTCTATCGTTTTTAAAAGAATTAACCGTTGACTTTTTAGTTCCCTGTACTCCCCTAACAAATTACCAAAATGCTTTCGGATTTCCCTCTAGTTGTTCTCCAAGTACTTTTCTCTTGAATTCGCTAAACGCTTTCCTAAGGGCAGATTTTTCGGCTGCTTTACAAATTTTATAATGCTCGATAGTATTTTTTAGGTCGCTATTAGCTACATTTTTCTTCATTTTTCTTAGTTTCGCGTGGCTAACTCGTTGGCGTTTTAAACATTTTCTAACCTCCGCGTTGTACCACCTTGGTTCCCTATTCTCGCTCTTATACTTATGAGGTATATATCTGTTGACAAGTGACCGTGTAATTTGGAGGAACTCTTTCCATGTATTGTCTGTATCACTATTTTTGCTAATGTTCACGAATTTTTCAAAAGATGTCTTTAAGTCACGCCTAAATCCGTTAAAATCTGCTTTACTAAAAAGGTAAATCTTTCTTTTTAATTTAAAATTTTTTTGAGTATTGAGGGAAAATTTTACGTATACTACCTTGTGGTCACTTATTCCATCGACATTTTCAACTTTAATAACTTTTTCGGGGATGTTTGTGGCAAGTAAATCGAGAACATTCTCCTCCCTATTAGGCAAATTTACTATTTGATGTAGTGCGTATGCTGCGAACGGGTTAAGCAATGACTCGCAGATTTCTTTGTCCCTACCTCCTGACTTATGACTGCATGTTGTCCAATCTATCGATGGTGTATTGAAATCTCCACCTACAATTATCTGTCGTTCGTTACTATGGGAATTAATGGACCTGATCTGTTTCTCGAGTTCTAATACTGAGTGTACATCGGAATGGGGTGGTCTATATGAATGGAGCACCATAGACTTTCTATTATATTATCGGGAATCACTTCTATTTTGCTGACTATTGTGTTCTTAACTGCGATAAATACTCCCCCTCGCGGTCGGCTCTCTCGATCTCTCCTGTATACCCTAAAATTTACTGGAAAAATTTCACTATCAGCAATATCGCTTGTTAAGCAACTTTCGGTTCCTATAATTATGTCAGAATTAGTACTCTCTATAAGGTGATGGAATTCAGGTATCTTGCTTCTTAAACTACGACAATTAACTACCACTATTGAAAATTCCTCTATTTTAATATGTCTGCCTATTGTATTTGTGGGGTTTGTGTTTTCTAAATTATTGGGAAAGTTACAGTTTGGAAATTCATGGGTGTTGTTATGATTTATATGTTTTTCCTTTTTCTTTGCTTTCTTTCGTCCCGATAAACCTATACTGTGTTGTCTGGTCAACTTGTTATTCTTTGCTATCCTGATGAGTGGCAAGTTATTTAATTGCCCACTATTTGACCCACTCTCTTCCCTAAATATTTCTAATTTATTGTTATCTATTAAGCTTTTCCTAGGCACTAAGCTTTGTGTACCCTTTGTTATCTGACTTTCCGGAAAAGCACTGATTTCGCCCCCACTAACTGACCTACCCTCTTGCCTACCATCTATGCTAAACTCGCTGGGTATGCTCAAATATCCTGCACGCTACCTTCTGCGATGCCCCATACGTATAATGGACACCTGAACGATTTAGTGGCACCCGACACGAATTCAGCACCGGGACTTCATTCTGACCTATCCTTGCAAACCTCTATTGCCTCATTTACCCCCATACACTGCTCCATACACGCCCTCCTTTTTTTTAAGACTCCTAATATTCCTTCTCCTGAGCATTTCCTCAACCACATTCAACCTCAACTTTCTCGGCCTACCTCTACCTCTCACACCATTCATTTTACTCTCATATATCTGTTTCGTTATTCGACTCTCATTCATTCTCTCAACATGGCCAAACCAACGAAGCCCACTCCTTTCATACACGTCCATTACTGGAGCATTTAACCCACATTCATTCATGACTCACTCATTCCTGACACTATCCATCCTACTTTTTCCGTAATACGAGCAAAATTTGAATAATAGCCTGCTACTTCATCCTTTCGTAGAACTGCAGCACGCACCGGAGAGATAATTTGAACTACTAAAAAAACTGGCATTAAAAACTAATAGACTTCCACTCTCTCGCTCTGGTGATACTAGTGGACTAGATCTTTCTTGATATCAGATACAGTTCCTATTCCCTCTCCTTTATTATTATATTATCATGGGTTCTTCGTCCACATGATCCCCTTCCCCATGCGCCAATGGATGTGTTTACAAATGGCTGCATTTCCAACTGTCAACTTCGCCATTATCTTGGACGGGCTCTAATTTGTGTTTCGCGTGGAAGTGGCAAGAGGCATGATTAGCATAATAGGAACTGACGGCCCGAGGAAAAGCAGACGCGAACCAAAGGGGGATGTTGCAACTTGTTCACACGCGTCCCTCGCGCGCGAAAGGCAACGGAAATGATAACGGAACTTTTGCATAACTTCCGAATTGACTAACTTTTATTCAACCGGATTTGGACGCCGCGCGTTCCACAGGCGCCAATCGCAGGCTTGAGCAGCGTAAGGTAGAAAGTAAAAGTAACTTTGCAAAAATTTTGGCTTTCTATGCCATTACCATTTCATCAGTGAAAGTTGATGTAGTACATAGCGTTGTCTGAAAAGTGTGTGCGCCTCGTGCGTGTGACTGAATTGTTTGGAGCTCAATGCAACAGGCCCATGTGCAGTGAAGATGTTTCACCCGAATTGTGAACGCACTATATCGGTTCTCCAGTCGTGTCTGAGCCAATTTTGGCGAAGGTTGTCTCTCGTGAATTGGATATTTGGGGAGGTGACTGACGGCTAAGGTCATTTGCGCCATAGGGGATAGGTAAGGGTGGAAGGGCGGATAGAAACCCGGCGTCGGCATTAGTCTGCTCTTAACGAATGGCGCCATGGGGACCACGGTTTAACATCTTATCCGGAGTACAGACGGAGAAGGAGTACAGTACTCGAAGTGCCCCCCAAAAGACACTCAAGTAGGGATCGGGTTCCCTCTGAAAACATCCGCCTCTGCAGGGATTTGAACCCTGGCCGACCGTGTGGTAGGCGAGTACTCTAGCCACCACACCAACCCGATCCCCGGTTGTAACTCGTGTCTTGTATTGTATCTTGTCGAGAATAAAGTAATTCTTGGCACCTGGAACTCAGTTTCGCTGTTAATTTCCGTCATCGACATAACAAAGATGGAATTTTAAAAACTGAATTAATAAAAATGTGTTTTTTTGTATTTATCATGACTCACATAGTCAAGCCAAAGCTACCTTAAGGGTACAAGAACCTTGGAGGTTTGCGATCTGGGGAACCCTACTGGTCAATCGTGGACACCAGTTTTTTACTCCTCCGTGGAGAGCCAGTTCGTAGGTAATGGAGGAATTGACTTCCAAACTGCTGAGTGTCGACTGAGCAACTGCCTCAACATTTCGCTACGGTGTGAAGGTCGTCGGCACATTGTTTTTGTATTCAAGACAGAGAGGTGAAGCATTTTGTGTTTCAATCGTGCCATCGGTCCACGAATTATAGGATCCAAATGGGTCATTCTGCTCACATTACATCGCCGTTTTAACCCTTTGAATAGTACGAACGTTCATTTACGTCCTCGTGGTCATCCAGAGTACGGTCGCAAATCTACGTCTTTCAAATTTGCGCTGGAACTTTAAAGGCGTACGTTCACGCCTCCCATACCTATAGATGTATTGTGACATGTTGTTCCATCCATCATTGTGGCGTTGAAAGCAGAAAGTTATATCAGGAAAACCGCTACAGATACGGCTTTTTTTAGTTTTTTTTTAACCCTCAAGGTCACAAATAACAAAATCAACACTCGCCTCATAATGTGTTATTTTGTCAGTCTTTTGGCTTTGCAGGGCAGTACGCACTATGACAAGCACCATTAATCACGAATAACTACTTCTGCAGTACCCTAAGCCCTCAAAACTTTACTTGATAGGTTTTGTATTCGAGAGAGCCATAGTGGCGCCTTAATGCTTCTTATTTCCTCAAGAAAATCAGTAAAAAACTCCTCGGTATAAATAATTGCTTGGAAAAATCGTGTCTCCCTGAATTATATGAAATTCGGTGGTCATTTAAAGGCAGCTGCAGGCACAGGATGAAATGCCTTTCACATATAGCGTACTTATTGAAAATTTTGGTCCAATTGTGGTCTTACTTGTCTTCATTGGTCGTTCAATCCTAAGATGTGTTGACTGCAGCCCTCCACCCTTCCCTACCTAATGCTAGTTCCCACACCTCCTGGTATGTCTTCCTATGTATTTTATTCTTTTCTTGGTCCATGAACTAATTCCTGGGTCTTCCTCTGGGGACTTTTCCCTCTATTTTACCTTCAATTATGTTCTTCACAAACCCATTGTGTTTGACTAGCGTCTTTGACTCGGGTTCCGAGGGTCGCAGATTCGAGACCAAGCGACGGAAAAAATTTTCCTGGCTGGCGATCCAGCTTTCGTACGCTACACGAATTTGACCCCACTACTGAGACGCAGCAGTCTCAGCAGAGGGCATTGCTAGCGCAGATCAAGAAGATCGGAACGGTATCAACAGCCACAGCTTCGGACGAGAGTGAAGTCCACGGAATCGGTCGGGGCACTTCGATGTGGAAGACAACGGGGAAGCCACCGCATTATTCTCCCTAGAAGATGCAGCCCTGATTTCTATATATGACATGATGGCATTCATCCTAATGAAGTATTTCGGAGGTAAAATAGTCCCCCAATCGGATCTCTGGGTGGGGACTACTGGGAGGGGTACATAAGTCAGAAAGGGCAAGTGGAAGATAGGGACATGGAACGTGAGATCTTTAGGGGTGGACAGAAAACTGGAGAACATTAAGATAGATATGGAGGGACTAGGGGTGGATATTTTGGGAGTCAGCGAGGTCAAGGGGGCGGGGGCAGTCAACTGCAGGAGCGACGGATATCGAGTGACATATTCAGGAGACGACCAGAGGATTGCAGGTTTAGGCATCATACTGTGGTTATAATATTCTCTTCAAAACACCAAATTGGCAATATCTGTTGGATGACTGTACGGTTTACCATATGACTCACGTGAGGTAATTGTTGTCATTCGTCCATGGTTATCTCTTTTGTGTTGTCTTGGACTCGCTGGAATTGTGGACTGAGGTCAGTAGTTCCCCTATTCATTCATCGATGTGTGTGCTTCCCGCTGAGTAATATTGGTGTCACTCAAAAGCATGACATTATCTAGCCAGCGCATCAACTCCACAGGTAATGTTAGGCCGACTTGGGCCCCTTAGGCATCCGACACTGTGGAAAAGATGTGCACAGTAAACTTCGAGATAGTTCAAGAAATTGCTATACCTGTACCTTCACCGTGACCGTTGTTCTAAAAATTTCCGTCGCCCATATTTTTTGCTGCCATTGAAGGAATATTGGTTGAACATTTTCTCAAGTCATAATAGAGACTACGTATATCCGAATTTTAGCAACTAAGCAATTTTTAAGGTGTGTTTACAGTGTTGAGTTTATTGCGCAAGTTACTGCAATAGACTTTTGTCGTAAACTGTAGGTTTAATGACATTGAAGTCCACGTTCAGAACTATTAAAAGTTTTGGGATGCCACTTGCAGTAGCGTATAATTGCCTATGAAAAAACAGCCACCAAACTGACTCTAAAATAACTCTAGAAAGTAAAATCCGAAAATGTTTGCGAAATTGAGTGGAATTAGTTCTTATTCAAATAAAAGACGTGCAGTTTTCCCCATAGCAATATTTTTTAGGAAAATGGCAAATTTTATAATCTCAAAACTTTTCATCTGAGTAAATTCCTCGTAAGTTCTTGCCAAAGAAACTTACGGAAGTAACTTGCCAGTGTAAACCCATTCTCGGAAAAAGGAAGGGACTATGTAATGTAATTGACGCAAAACTCTAATTTATAAGGCTGAACTGTTCAGTAATTGACCAAAAATATGTATTCGAGGCTTTAACATGACTAAAATGTTGGACGCCGTACGCTAGAATCTCCTTTAAAGTCGAAGTTTTCAGTGATATTTTATGAAAATTATAACGGTGAGAAATGCACTTATTTCTGATTGATAATTTGGAAAGTGTACGAAGTACGCATCGTCGGATTACTGACGCGATGCGTGGCTCTGACCTTCCTCATTTTTTATTATGTCTGTGTGGAGCGCCTAGCCGAGCCGTATTCCATGGGAAAAAAACCTTCTTTTTATCAAACATGTCAAAACTTGGTGGAAAAGATGGATGATATTTTGATATCATTAGAAAGGCGCGTTATTTCCTTCGTGATGAGGATATCAATGTTTCATTCAGATCAATGCGTGATGATATCTTGTTCAATCAACCCTAACGGATCAACTCTTCACCTGGTGAAAATGGAGGCTTCATTTTATTGAGCTTCATTTAAAAAGGAAATACTTCTATTAATCGCTTCACTCGTGACTCTTGTGTTTGAATCTGCGAACATGTATAGTAGCTCCATAAATTTAAAACTGTCATCCTCTTTTATCGTTCGGAACAAGTTTTTCATTCAGACAACCAGGTGAAGGAATCATAAGAACCTGGAATACCTGGCGAAATATTGAAAAATCTCGGAGTACATCTTTGGCTACAAATCAGGAAACAGTATGTGAAAACATTCGTGTGGAGCGTGCAAATCTATGGATCGGAAGTATGGACCATTGGAAAAGCTGACCAGAGCAGACTGGAAGCCTTTGAAACCTGGTGCTGGAGGAGGATGCTGAAGATGAAATGGACGGACAAAATAAGAAATGATGAAGTGTACAGAAGGGTAGAAGAGGAAAGGACCATATGAAACATCATACGGATAAGAAGAACCGGATGGATTGGACACACCATGAGACACAGTGGGTTTATGAAGAACTTAATTGAAGGTAAAATGGATGGAAAATTCGCCAGAGGTGAAACCTACCCAGGAACAAGTTCATGGACCAAATAAAGAGGAAAGTACATAGGAAGCGATACCTGGATGTAATGGAATTAGCATTAGGTAGGGAAGGGTGGAGGGCTGCAGTCAACCAACCTTAGAATTAAACGGCCTATGAATGATCTTAGGATCCCGAAAACCCTTGATAAGATTTTGCAAATCGTCTTTGAGGGGTCCTATTCTTTGTTGGTTTTCTTCCATTTTTTAAAGAGCAAATATTAATGAAAATGGGAGATATTGAAAAAAGTGAATTGTGAAAGTTTTTCAATGCAAATCTTACCTAATTACGGAATTCACATAGCATAGTACGCCGTTTTTATATATTTTCATACCAGAATTTTAAAGTTACATGGAGAAGGAATCGATGCTAAGCGTACTTATATTAACTCTACTTGAAAAATTCTTTCAACTTTGCCTAGTGCACGATTTCCTATGATATTGTGCCTTTTTAGCCGGTAACGAAGGTTGGTCTGATTTAGATGAGTGAAAATGTGTATTAGATTTTCCACTTCTTTAAAATAATTTTATTGTTATTGCTCTTAGCAGTAATTACATGACATCTGGGTGGCTTTTGACATTTCTTAATATTATAAATGTTTTCGGCGCACATTTTAGCTCAACTGTATGGAATTGAAATATATAATTAAGGTATCCTTTTCCCCGTGCGTCAATATTTCACGGCAAATACAAGAATGCATTACTCTCTCAAATTATATTCAGCATAAAGCGATACGAATCATCACGTGTACAATGATACAGGAATAAATTCGACCGGAAATGAAGAAAAGGACGCAGTAAATGAAGAGCCGGAAGAGAAAGAAGCGAAGTCATTAGCTTCGCGTTAAATGTCTAATCTGTTTTTGCGCTTCCGACGAAGTCTTCTCATTTTTGGCGCATGTTTGTAGTTCCTCATAATTAAATTTTCGTGCATGAGAGAGAATGTGTTCCGAAAAGTACTTTGTGCGGATTCTTTTTGCTCCGTCACCGTGTTGAATAACAAAGAACGGTGTCTATCCGCGATCCTCTCTCAAGACTTAATGAGCGATTGTTTATCTCTACTAAGCCCTCTACTATTCGACATTTACGTTAGCGACATGACTACAACACCCAACACACAAATTCACATGTACGCGGACGACACAGCCATTTCTGCCACATCTAAAACAGGAGACGCAAATGTCCGCAAATTGAACACTCACCTACACCAATTACACAAATGGACGCAAACATGGAAAATATCAACCAACGCAAACAAAAGCACACACATACACTTTACACGCAGACGCAAACGCGAACCTCAAACCCGCCCAGCTTTCAACAAAAAACCGATCCCAAGATCCTCTGTCCATCGATTCCTCGGCATCCACTTTGATGCCAAAGTAACTTACGCCAACCATCTTATCGAGTGCAAACGTAAGGCTCCTCCCGCTCGAGTAGCACTAGCATCGCTCTGCCAACGCAATTCTCCGCTCTCCCACAAAGCGCGCTTGAGATTTTACTCCTCCCTAGTGAGACCAATACTTCTTTACGGCTGTGAGGTCTATGCCTGCCGCAGAACCATTATTGACTAACTTGAAATTTTCCAAATAAAAGCATCCGCGGTCTTCTGAAATTAAGCAAAATAGTCACTATGAAGGAGGTACGTCGCTGCTACTCCCTACCAACCATCAAAGCATGTATTCAATCAATAGTTACTAAATTTAAATGCCGTCTGAAAAAACTAATAATCCCCTTCTCTCAAATATTTGGAATTACCCCATTAACCCCACCACATATACTACACTGCCTCAACATATCACTCTTCTATGAGTCTTTCCTATGTCTTACGTTTCTTGTAAAAAGTCTGTCAATCATAAATGAAAATAAATGTATCATTAATAGAAAAAAAAATATAAATAAATGTATGTATACTACACATATTTTTAAAAAATATAACAAAAAGAGAAAATATATCAAAAAAAAAAAAAAAAATATATATATATATATATATATATATATATATATATATATATATATATATATATATATATATATACACATGGAAAAAGAGAAATGGAGAAAAAAATATATATATACTCCATTAAAAAAATGAATTTAAAAAAATACTTTAATAATGTTTTGTACATAAAATTGTTTAATCATTGCCCCCATTTTTATATCCCCCCTTAGGTTAGTTTATTCATTATGACAAAAAGAGTATTTTTCAAATTTCACACAAACCACACATCACACTCCACATTAAAATCCCCCGTCATGCACCATTTAGTCAACAAACCGGTTGTGGTGAGTTCCTCTCACCGGATCGGTCTAGCTGCCGCGCCTCCGGCGCAGTCACTTGGACTTCGCACTTGGACCTGTTTATCTTTTGAATTATTGATTGATTTAGGTATCCATATCAGGAGCGTGCATAGTAGGCCTTTCGATTTCTGCCTCTGACTAACCCTGCTATCATGATTACAATGTTCTTTTGTCAGATGGTACAATACAGTCCCGTCAGTAACCATCGTGCGTACTCCAGTGTTATGGCATTTGGCTTATTTTGTGAAAGTCTATATTGAAACGGGAATTTTTTCGCACGGTTTTAATGTCAACCACCGGTTTCATCGAATAGGGCGACACCTTCAGGTGAAACACCCTATAAATCACTACGTTTACCAATCGATCTCAGATCGATCTGACCTGATTAGCTCGGTATGGTAAACGCAATGGGCTAATGGGATCGATGTGAGCGGCAGCGGGTCTATTCCCTTTGGTTGTGTTCGTTATTATTCAATTCGTGTGTTGTAACAAGAGTGCAGTAATGGCGAATGATGTGACGATGTTGATATCGTAGCACATCGCAATTATACCTCCATTGGGAAGTTTTGAGGAAGATCACCCAAAATGCGACTGAAAATTACAAACACACCGGGTCAATCGTGCTTCAACTGATTGATTCGATTGTTCAATATCGATATTTTCAGTCCGTGTTCGTGAACCAGGCGATCTGAGTCGGCTTGCTTGGAATTTTCAGATCAGTCCAAGTTCAGATCGATTTGAGATCGATTGGTAAACATAGTGAATGTCGCCCATACAATGAAACCGATCGTTGAAGTTAAAACTGCGAAAAAATTACAGAGTCAATTTTTATGACACTGTACCCTTCAAATACATACATACATACCCATCACGCCGTTCCCTTCCGGGGTAGGCACAGTCAAAATGTTTCACTCATTAATAGAAAGGCACAGTCACAATGTTTCACTCATTAATACATAATTGCACACCTAACTCTGCTTCAATGATATCCTCCATACTGACCTATCCTTGCAAACCTCTTTTGCCTCATTTACCCCCATACAATGTTTCGTACACGCCCTCCTGTTTTTAAAACTCCTAATGTTCCTCCTCCTAAGAATTTCCTTAACCACATTCAACCACAACAACCTGATCCTATCCATCCTACTTTTGCCGCAAATACTCCTCAGATAACTCATACCCACGGCGTTTAGTCTACTCTTATGTCTATCCTGACATACCCATGTTTCACTACCATATAGCAAAGTGGGAAGAAGTACACTTTTGTACACGGCAATTTTCGCTTCCTTAGACAAGCACTCATTCCTTGATATGCTCCACATGCTACCTACCACTTTCCTTCTTGCATTCGCACGTCTCTTTATCTCCTCATCTATTCTTCCATCTTTCGCATGCATCTTACCTAAGTACATAAAATCATCCACCTGTTCAATTACTTCACCATTCGCCCTCATCATACAGTTATTCTCCCCATTCTCCTTATTGAAAAACTACTACTTTAGTCTTGCACGCATTTACCTTCAATTTCATTCTCTCCGTTGATTCACAAAATTTATCTAGGAGCTTCTGTAATCCCTGTTGACTGTCTGAGATCAAAACAGCATCATCCGCATATAGAATAACTCGCACGTTTACATTTCCAATCAAAACACCGTCGTTGTCACTACATGCGTCTCTAACACATTTATTTATAAATACATCAAACAGCCATGGAGACATTACACATCCTTGCTTTACACCCCGATTCATTACAAACCAATCACTCAGAACCCCGTTAACTCTTACACTTGCCTTACTATTGTCATACATCGCCATCATAACATTCAATAACTGCCCATTCACTCCACAGTCTCTCAAAACCTTCCACAACTTCTTTCTATTTACTCTGTCATATGCCTTTTCCAAATCGACAATCGCACTGTTCACTTTCTTTCGGACACTCATACATTTTTCTATCACTTGCTGGAGTGCAAAAAGCTGGTCACTACATCCTTTCCCAGGCATAAACCCACACTGCACACCCCATATTCTGTCGGAAGTAATATTCCTCACTCTTTCGATTAATATTTTACTGAACACTTTTCCCGGGATACTCAATAAACTAATGGCCCGATATTTATTACATTCGGTCTTTCCTCCCTTCCCTTTGTACAACGGAACGATGATGGCATTCTTCCAATCCGCTGGAACAACAGAAACCTGTAAGCATAAATTGTATAGTTCACGCAGTCTACAAATTACAGCCTTCCCTTTTTTCAATATTCTCACAGCCGTTGTGACCTCCTTCTCACTGATATCCTTTTCCACCATCACATTCTCACATACCACTTCACAAGGCTCATCCTCAACGCTTGCAATATTATTGTACAATTCTTCAAAATACTCCCTCCAGCAGTCCCTGATATTGCTCTCCTCCCACATGATCTCTCTACTTTTGTTCTTTACCGCATTCATTCCCCTACCTTCACCAATCTTAGCCCTTTTTACCCACTTCCTTAACAGCTTTTTACTACCTTCAAAATCACTCTGCATTTTATTATCTTCATCCGCACGCATTCTTTCTTTGCTCTCTTTCACAACGATTTTGCATTAATTCTTTTTCTTTCTGTAAATCTCACATGCCTTAGTACGCTCTTCCTCAGATTTGGCAGCAATCATATCCTTGTACGCCTCTTTCTTTTCTTTGACTGCAATTTTCACTTCTTCATTCCACCAAGCATCACCTTTCGTTCTTCATACCACTCCTTTTTCACATACACTTTCAGTACATTCCACGATCACTCCTTTTAAATACTCCCACGCATAATTTACGTTCTCGTTCTCTCTGCTTCAACGATAGAGCATCCTCAAGCATGCAATCATACCGCATTCTTACCTCGCTGTCTAGCAACCTCTCCACTTTTACTCTCAACTGCTTACGCGCAACATTCTTCCTTGGTACCCACTTTCTGCCCAGATTCACTTTGGAGAATACCAAATAGTGGTCTGTTCCACATTCAGCACCCCTCATCACTCGCGTGTCCCACACTAACTCTCTCAATCTCTTATCATACACAATAAAATCAATCATGCTTTTACGATCACCCCTTTGCCAATTATACATATGTATTCTCTTATGTTTAAACCACGCTTCAAATAACATACGTAAACATAATCTGACCGTTGCTTGAAACCCTATTGGAAATCATTAACAACCGAAAGTTATGGCACAGATCGTGCTTTTAGTAGGACGATATAATGGTTTTTATGACAAGTCACAGGTCTATTTCAACAAAATAACCCAATTCTGGAGAGAATTAAGACAAAAAATCGATTTAATTGTTCGAGTAAGACCAAACAATTCTTCGTCCTTAACGTCGCCAAAACCGTATCGCTTACATCTTTACACGGCTGGTGTCCTTACACTCCCTGCCACACGCCCATGTGGAGGCTCGCAGGGTAGTATGTAGATGTAGATTGTAGAAATCTTACTTCACAATATGTCATAAAATCAAGGTAGGTTTTCGGTCACGCCTAAAATGTAAGTTCCCCCTCAAAGTTCCACATTTCCTTCCGTAAATCAGCTGCGTTGTACCTAATATTGAAGCATGGCCCGTGTCTCATATCGTGGCGCCTATCGGTGCATGAACTTGACTGTGGGGACCTCCCCCGCTTTGGCGCAACTGGGTGGCACCACCTCGAGCGTGACGTGCTCGAGGGCGGAAGTTTACTCGCCCATCGCTTCGTCTTCGTCACTCTCCCCGAGGAAGGGGTGGGGAGATCCCCGCGAGAGAGTCAAAGGCCAGAAGGAAGGTCTCATTTCAAGTGAAAATAGTGCGGCCCGGTCCTATGCTTAACGGTGGTAGCCCTCGATGACGACACCATCGACGTCATTTTCTGCCTTTAGCTAGCACTTGTGAGGCTCCAGGGACTTTCCGCCATTTTGAATCATCTGATAGAGAGGGAAGAAGAGTATCTTTCGCAGCTTTTAATCTATAGGAAATAATGTTTTTTCCTTAAGTTTTCTACGTTGCCTATGACTTTTGAAAACTTCACTTCACCCTTAGTATGGATTCGATGGCAATGAAGTCTTGAAGTTTTGTGTTTATGTGTAACACCATTTACCCGCTTTCAGGAGATAAAATTACAGCAACATTCACCAAAGCTTCTCCAGCATTGGTATGCCAACTATGTCGAAGAAACTATTAATCCACACAATACTCTTTTGTCGTTGGCCGTGCGCAGCCGTGAGATGTAGCGAATGAGTCAATTTTTACAGTAATTTTTTGATAGATGAGTTAGTTTTGAGCCGTAGTGTGGACGATTTTTGGAATTTCACATACAAAGCTGCAGGTGCCCTAGATCTCGCAACACCTGATTTATTATTCATTGAGAATTAGAATTATTGTGTGCTTGTAGGGCAATTATTGTTCAAACCGCGTTTAAAAATTTATTTTTTACACCCATTCTAAGTTGTTTGTGTTAAAACTGAATGTAAACCCGGTGTTGTGTTGTGTAAGTTGTGTATACACCATTTAACAGCCCGTTATTGTCTGTAGGCGGGATAAGAAGTTTGGAAAAGTGGTGACCGAACGAATGAATTTGTATCCTGGTGTTTTGATGACGAAGTGGCTCAAAAACTATGAGGAAAAGAATGTTTGTGGTATAGCTCAAAAATTCTTGCTGAATTATGTCGACGGAGGATGTAAATTGGGCAACTGTTTCAATTAGGCAACATGCAATCAGGTTATTCAAAAGCGAAGAAGTCATAGAGTTATGACCTATATAAGAGAGAACTATATACTCTAAGGAAGAAGTGATGAAAAGGGAAAAGAAAGCGAACCTGTATCTTAGAGTAAAATATAAACGCAGGTCTAACTGCCACCTGCCAACCGGCAGCTTAAGCGAATGACCGCAAAGCTTTGAGATACTCCCGCCACTGTCCTATTAGTGGTTTTCTTTTAGAATCCTTAGACAGATCTCGTAACGCTTCCTTAGTTTTTATCTAGGCGTGGCATACTCTCAGAAAATATAATAATTCTCTCGCTTCCGCATGTTAACGTCATGTTTCTCATAGAATTAAATTCTGGGGTGTAATTAAGACACCTAGGTTCATTTCGTCTCTTTTTTTACGTGCTAATGACGGCAAATTTTGATATATTAGTGTCTCAACTTGTTCATATTTCGATTTCGCGGGTAAATCTGACACTTCAATAGTTTTTCGCGCAAAAATTGGACGAAATGCCTACCCATTCCTATACTGCTCCTATTCTCGCATTTGATACCGACGAATTCCAAATTCCATTATTGAATTAGTTTAACTGGATAGATTGTCTCTGTATGTTCTAAATATTTTCGGAAAACCTTGTAAAAAGTCGCATTGCCTGCCGTTATAGGTTTTCTCCTATGGTTAGCAATAAAAATCTAAATTTAAACTTGTTATTCTTTTTCGGCAATCTACTCCCATCATTTTATTTTTATGAAACGATCTACAGTGTTTTGTCGGGTTTCGTAAAATGTCATTAACGCCGTCGGAAGTTAGTTAAAGCGAATGACCGCAAAGCTTTTAGATACTCCCGTAACTGTTCTATTAGTGATTTCCTTTTAAAATCCTTTGACAGATTTCGTAACGCTGCCTTAGTTTTTATCTAGGCGTGGCAAATCTCAGTCAATTTCATAATTCTCTCGCTTCCGCATGTTAACGTCTTGATTTTTTTTTAGAATTAATCCCGGGGGTGTATATTTTTGATGTTTTTTCCTGTCTTAAGAGCCGAATGCGAAGCCGTTTCCTTTGAATTAAGATATGTTCATTCCATTTCGTTTTGTTATGTGCTAATGACTGAAACATTTGATATATTAGTGCATTAACTTCTTTATATTTCAATTCCTCTGGTGAATTTGACACTTAAGAATTCTTTCCGAAAAATATAGGACGAAAAAGCTACCTAACCGTATATTCCTCCTATGCTCTGGTATGATACCGTATAACTTCAATTCCATCCGTGAAATTATTTTATTGGATAAGTAGTCTCGGTATCTACAAAAAAATACAATATGCTGCCCGAAATTCGAAGAAAAAATCATTATGTCACTAAGAGTGAAATAAACATCTGGACCGTGTATATTAATGCCAAAATTAGCTAACAATTCTTATCCAGCTATAAACGAATTAAGAAAATGAAGGAAGTGACTGCATTTAGGAGTTAATATAAAGGTAGTTCCTGCAACTGACATTTAATGATCAGGTATATATCCTCATACACTCCCTAGATGTCCATTCCGTAGTAAAAAAGATACAAATTTGACTTCCACAATTTATTGGGCACTAGCGACCGGTTTCTGCCATCACGCCATCATCAGGTGAAGCCAGTCGCTAGTGTTCAATAAGTTGTGGCAGTCACAAATTCTTTTTTTTTTAATTTATCTTGTTTATTATGACGTCCTTATAACACGTGAAAGCTTCAAGTTACCATTCTATTCCATTCCGTATCTCTGTTTTAGTAAACCGTTCTTATAATTACACACCAGATCATTTTTCCAGGATTTATTCCATTGGTTTGATGCTTAAGGATATACACTTCTACTCCAGGAAATATGATTTCCGCGCACGCATGCGGACGCCAAGACACCGCGAAAAAAATTACCGCCGTGTCTTTTAGGTCGGAACTCGACTTTTTCCTCAACTATAACAGTCCCATTATCGTAAGCACTTGCCACAATCCGCCAGTCACGTAAGAGGAAAACTAGAAAAAGTCTCATCCACTAATTACATCGAGCCCACCCGGAGAAAACTAGGCTGTATCCTTATAGTAGGTCAATGAATCATAGTTAAAGTTGGTGGACTGCCGCCTTCCATTCTCTTCTTTCTCTTAATAACTTAAATTTGATATTGTAGCCATTCTGTTTCATTTTACCCTTGGAGTTGGCCTTTTCATTTGTCCCCTGGTATTCCTCGTGGGAATATCCCTTCTACAAAATGATCCCTGCAGAATCGTCGAGTCTGGAAGTGTGGTCTGCCCACCTGGCCTCTGTCTTCCCGATATTGCCCCATGAAGATTTATGCCCCTCTGCAGAGTTCTTCGTTTCTGGTCCTATCCGTCCATTTCATCCCCGCAACTAATTTTGAAAATATCTCATAGTCCTCTTTATTTTCAGCCTCCTAATAGTACTCGTATCTCACCCTTGGAAATCCGAATAGAAGAGTTCGTATCTTAATTTATAAATAGTGAAGTGATGATTTCGTGGGTCTCCCTCGGGGTCGGAAGCTCAATCTATGCTAAAGTTTTGCAGCAAGTCTCTCTTTTCATCCTATTGACTTCTGAAAGGCGGGGCTTCAAGGCAGAGCCTCGATGGAACACCAGAGAAACCTCCCCTCAAGTGATAAGCCGAGTAAACGAAATATCTTCCTGTCCCAAAGACAATAGAGCAGTTTAATTAGTGATAAGGATCGTCCTGTCCGATACTTCATCTTTCACTTTGCCTATGTCTTTTTTAATGTGGAATCGGCATGTATTTTCTTTAATCTTTTCCCCTTTCCTTGCTCTGTTGGGCTTCCTCCTCCATCCAAGATTTCTATTTTAGGTCTTCCATCATCTTATCTTTCCTCTTGCAGTCTTCCATTCTCATTTCTATTTTAATAACTATTCATATTTTGTCATTGTAGCCCCTCTGTTTCATTTTATCCTTGGAGTTGGTCCGTGCCTTTATCCCCCGATATTCCTCGTGGGGATTTCCCTTTCATTAAATCATCCCTGCAGAATTATTGTGTCTGTCCACCTGGCCAATTGTTGTGTGGTCTGTCCACCTGGCCATTGTCATCCACATTATGACCGCATGTGGTTTTCATCCATTCTGCCAACTTCTTCGTTCGTAGTCCTATCCTTTAATTTGATTTTCCACATCCGGTACCCGCACCATGTTCCGAATGTCTCTCATTATCCTCTCCTGTTCCAGTTTACAAATAGTATGATATACGTTAGATATATATAGAGAACCCCTGCGTATTATGCTAGGTTTGATCATATTAACAAGATTAGAGAGATAGATTGTCGTACCGATAGATTTAAAATGTCATTTTTCCCTCGTACTATAAGAGAGAACAATAGGCAGCGTAGCAAAGGGATAGGTTGGTGAAATATAGTTAGAGTAGTCTGTAGTGCATGATGCATGTAATAACAACCAATAATCCCTTCCTTATTATGTAGATACTAACCATCTAGCTCCATATGACCCTATTATCTAGCATATCTCCCTTAAATATCCTACTTGCATGACAATAGTGCATGTTTGGTGATCTTCACCCCCTACCACACACCCTCGTGGTGGCTCGCAGGGTATCACGTAGATGTAGATGTAGTACAAGTCTCTCACCCTTGGAAAGGTGGAACATATGTGATGGGCTTCCTCCTCCATCCTGAAGGTGAATTCACTGAAACGGGTAATAAACTTCCGAAGCGGTACTTTCATCTCTTTGATTTGTATACCTTTACCCGTAAATTAAAAGATTGTGTGTATAAACAAATGGTTGAAGAAACTCCTCTTATCTAATTCATGTTATCTCTATCATCGCAAAACAAATGCATACATCATGAACTAACTATGGATTAGAGTTCAGTGAGCTAGTTATCTCTCCGGGGGGGCCGGGGAGACAGCTTGAATTCATCGGTTAAGGTAAAAAAAATGGGATAAGCTGTATCCCAACTCGTTGGGCATTAGGGTGGAAGCGATTAGCTGCCCAAATATTTGGCTACCTTGGGCAAAGTGAGCTCGAGTTGGGACAACCTACGCAAGTAACGCCATCTACTGAGCTGGGAAGAAATGAAAAACAAAGGAGTTATGAAAAGGATCTGAAGTAAATAAACATGATATCCGTGATACATATAATCGCGGATAGTAGAAGTATTCTCGATGGTCTGTGTTTATGATGATATTTATAATACTATAGGCCCCTTCAGCTATTTTTGGCTGCAATTTGGGAATAATCTTGGTAATTATTTTCCTAGTTTTGAGAATCTTAAGTTGCCATTGGTAGTGATACTGCTAGTGTAGGTTTGCTGGGTGATAAATTCGTATTTTTTTAAACTAAAGGTATAGCTTTTGTCATTTGCTTGGGGAAAAATACCGTTTAAAACGAGAAGTTATTTCGGTCGTGTAATAGTTGCTATTAAAAATCCTAGAAGGTATTGTTCAAGGTAGGTTGGTAGGTAGGCATTTTAAGCATCAACTATCACCATTACTAGTAAGCAGTTTCAGCAGTAACTACTTCAAGTTTATTAGTTTTGGGGAATTCTTAGTTGTTAACCATTAAATTCTGAATTGTGTTTTGTATAGTTTACCACTGACTTCTCAGTGGTAAGCTAAATTTGGTATTTTTATATACTAGGCTGATAGGACACAGAAAGCGTTGAAATCCAGGAGTTTCTCTGACTTTCAACAAACCTTTTCACCGGTAGAATACTTAAAAAAGGATTGTCGTAGTGTGTAGGAGTTCCTCAGTTTGTATGAGTGGTCTAGTGTTCATTTATTAATCATTTTTTATCACATATGAAAGCTATTTACCCACTTGGTGCTATGTATCTCCCTTTAAATTCCGATAGTTCTGCTTGTGAGAATCATTGCAATACAATTGAAGGTATCAAAACTGTATATCAATACAGAGATGTTCTATTACTTGGTGATTATAATATTCCCGATTTTAACTGTAATTGCCCAGTCATTTATAAATATTTACTTATTATAATAAGTCAGCTAAAATCATCCCACAGCAAATTATTACTTGAGACAGTCAATTATCTTGAGTTATTTCAAATTAACAAATCCTCTAACTCCATGCATGAAATTGGACCTGACTTTCTGTGACAAAACAGAGATAACCTCTTGAATTGATGTCAATCCACTTCTACCTGCTGATATTTATAGCTCAGCCCTTACTTTTATCATTCCTCAAAGGGATTGTTCTTTGTATAAAAAGACAGATAGGTAACATTGATTATGACTACGGAAAGTGTGCTTTTACATCAATTATTTCCTTTATCGAAAACGTTAATTGGCCGGGGCTGCTGATGCGAAAACTCATCATATATTACCTGAGTAATATATGATGAGTTTTCATCAGATATACATGCTAATTACTTAATTATTTTTAATAAATTTCATTAATAGTAGATAGCGACTCGTTTAAGTATTCGTAAAAGGTTTGATAGCTTTTCGTATTTTCTTTTTATGGTTAACACATGGAAGATTCTTCCATGGTTAACATTTTCTAAATTTACGAATTAACATTTTGAGTGAGGCATATGTATTCATATTATAACAAGCCCGCTTCTATTTCAAGTCTCAAATGTGTTCTCATTTAGGTGTCAGATAGTTCTCCTGAGTTTTGCTATATGTCGACATTTTCAAATTGTAGCGTAGGTAACTTTTTCTCTCGGATCACACAACAGTCATGTGTTATTTTTGTATGTGGGGGAGGAAATAGTTACGACGAATGTTCTCTCTGGCGCATGCAGCACTTTGCATTTTGGGAAATTCAATATGGAGGCACATTTAGGATAACCTCCATCTACCCTAAATCCGACGCCCGGAAAAGCTAGCTATTTCCGCTCCCTCTTGATGCCTAACGAGTTGGGACGCACTTCAAGATGGCGTCCTCCCTAAATCCGCCGAGATAGCTGCCTAAATGGCGAGTTGGGATACAGCTATATATTCAAGATAATAATACGTTGCATCGCGACTGCTTTTTTCGTCCGAGAAAAAAGTTCGCACGTGAGAAGTGTTTAAATATGGGTCATTCCACCCAAATTCGACCAAGTGATTGCCCTTGGGGTAACCGATTTCGACCAAATTTGGCAAGTCGCCTTCATTTGATTACAAAACGACAACCCCTAAGCCATTTTGTAATATATGCAACGGTTCACGAGATATTGCAATGTTGTAAAACTAGAATTTTACAAAAGCGTCTTCGAATTTGACGGCATCTCTCCGGAATTAAGGAAGATAAAAATACATGCAATGACTCATTTTATAATGGATTATTTTATAAAAGTTAAACAATTAAATAAAGTTTTTAACAAATTCAAAATTTCAAATTGATTTTTGACGATGTAGCTCTGCCTTCGATTTTCCTCATTTTTTTATATGTTGTAGATACAACCCTCCTCTACGAGTTTAAAAAATTTGGTAGGGGTAATATTTCATTTAAGAAAGAAAAAAAATATTTGAGTGAAGGCGTAACGCTGGCCTCTCGCCGCGGCGGCGTCCGGCTCTCACGCCCAACGTTCAGTAGTCGGTTCTCCAGATCTCATCAGCGCGCTTTCTTTTCCATCTTCTTTCCACTAATTTCAATCGTATACCGACTCCTTTATTCCCTTTACCTATGTTATTCGCCATTTGTTTCCTATCTCAAGTGACCGCCGCTTTAGACTCCAGGATTAGCGACATGCTTAACAGCGGGGCGACCATGGGCCCACCAGCGGCCGGGCTCGGAGAACAATAGACAAACCTCCACCTGTCTTAGACCTCCAATGCCATTTTCCTCGCATACCTTTTATTATGTTCTGAGAAACGTCTTTACAACCATCGAGCCCAGTATCCGTCGCTCATCCTCACACGCCTGTCTTTAGGGTAAACCCCCTTTCACATGATGACACGATGGCTGCCCTAGGATCGGGTGGAGGCGAGGAAAGCAGTACCGTTGTCTTGCCGGGCAGAATCATTGTTCGCTTCTCACTCATAAATACCCTGGAATTGTTATTGGCTTCCGTAGAAGCGTCCAAAAATTGCCTTATCCGACGGTATTTCACGTCGAATCGGCGGGGTATTGGTATAAGTTTTCAACTAGCAATAATCGCACCTCAGGAGACCTTCATTGGTTACGATATCGCCACTGCGCAAAGTTAACATTTATTGATCGAGTGCCCCTGCGCTATTTCTCGTTCTACCGACTACATATCGAGCAGTAACATTCATACCCTTCGTATTTGTGCTGCATAGAAGTACAAACATTGAAAGGTTTTGCCATTATTGGAAAGGACGTAATAAATGCCTTACAACTGTTACCATATTTTTATTCCTACGGAATATTTGGTTATTTATTTGCATTATCATGGATAAACGCATAACCTCTTATCCGATATATAACGATGTATCGAACGATACTTCCGTATATACCGAGAACGATACTTCGGTATCGTTCGATTTGAGAAGGTTCAAGGATCACTATGCGCGGGAAAAACTCAATCACCAAAACGTTTCGGCAATTTAATAGTCTCACATGTTGTTTTCGAATCTTTTGGCTTACTTTAAGCAGGCCTTAAGCTTAGTTTGCACCTTAATTGCGAGCCAAAGGAATCTTCCCTCGCAAAACTCAAAAGCACTCTACACGGTGCACCTTGTTCCAATATGTACAACTTGGTACCTATTGCAAGTCAGCGAGATATATGAAAGAAAATTAAAGTTGTGGTGAAGGAACTAGAGCCATTGCTTTATGTATACATACCTATAGCTGATAAAATAATGTTGCTTGAATTAGGTTTCAAGGAACCTACCTTCACGTCCATTTCATTAATTTTAATCCAATATTCTGATCTACGGTTAAACTTTGGAGTACAAATGATATTAATAACTTAGTCGGTGAATAAATGTTTCTCTCGAATTTGCCTAAAATGTTCTGTACAATAGAAATGCCGAAAGAAATAAGATAATTGGGGGATATTTTTACGTTCCCTCCGAGATGGGAAGACCAACAGCATGAATATATATTATGGATTTAGATGTTTGGAAATGTTGCCTAGGCTGCGTGTTGCCTAAATTTTCACTTTTAGTTCACCCAGTCCTTGGCGCTACTTCGATTAGTCTTTTCAGTTATATCGTAAATAGACGTAGTCCATTGTTGCTAACGTGAGACTGTGGTGAATATTCAATAACGATCGAGGAGATATGAATTACTTGATATTTTCAATAATATCTTGCTATTTTTGTGGCCTAATAGTTAATTTGTAAATGCGAGAGAGGAAATATCTATTACAGGAAATGTGTAAGAGGTTTATGAAACGTACATCGTGTGCCGACTACGATGTTTGCCAGACTCTGATTATAATTTGAATGCATTAAGTCCGTTCGGCTTTAATAAAGAATTTGGTATGCCTAGTTTAAACATAACCTGCTTTGTACCAGGCTGCAAAACAGGGTACGCGTCTACGAAGACCCAAAATTGAAGACTTGGATTGAAAAATAAGAATCTGTTCGAGGCGGCGGTAAGTGCATTCCTTTTCACCTAAACTGCAGTGATGGCCATTGGGAATACTTATGAAGTCACCTCGCATTATTTTTAAATTTCCATATAGCGATATTCACGAATTACTAAGAAGTTGATTGTGCATTTATTCAATTAAATTTTGGAGAGGAATTAATATATCTGTAGACCGGACGACATTAAAAAAGTGTATAATTACGTCCCGTGGGAAGTAATATATTTTTCACCCACTGCATTATGATTAATTGTAAGTAAAACCCATGTATATTCATGGTAAAACCAGTACGACGTGTTAATTTACAAACTATCCACTGTATTTACATTTGAACTTCCGTCTTTCATCACTAGGGGGCACCAATTTCCAAAAAGTTGTTTGCTTACGGAATTCTAGACAACAGTTTTTGGCGACGAGATGACAATCCATAATATATATTCATGACCAACAGTTCCATTACAGGTGAAGAAAGAAAGGCATTTGCGAGTACTTTTTTATTATGGATATTCCACTTTACAGTAGTTTCCCTCCCCAAACCCAACACATTTATCTTTCCATAAGTAGGGTCCACTCATCAGGTCCATCCCCACTCTCCACCAGTCCCTATCAAATGCATCTTCCATATCCAACCCCCTCCTATCCATTTCCTCCCTCACTCCATCCCACCATGACTTCTTGAGTCTTCCTCTTCTCCTTCTGCCTTCCGGAACCCATTTTAGAGCAGCTTTCGGTATTCTTTCATCCCACATTCTTTGGACGTGTCCATACCATCGTAATCTTCTTTCTTCAATAGTCTCCACTACATCCTTCTCTACCTCCATGATTTCTCTTATCTGCTCATTTCTAACTCTTTCTATTCTTGATTTTCTAGCCGACCTCCGCCAAAAATCCATTTCAGTGGCCCGTAGTTTTTTTCTCTTTCATTTATAGTCCATGTTTCGGCCCCATAAAGCGTTATATATATATATATATATATATATATATATATATATATATATATATATATATATATATATATATATATATATATAACTATATTCGTTGGAATACAGATTCCCTTACTATGGAGCAGCAACATACTCAATGGAGCAAAAACAAACATATATATATATATACATACAACCAATATATTATATATATAACTATATATATATATATAAAACTATATATATATATATATATATAGTTTATATATATATATATATATATAAGACTCACAACCCTGGTCGCCCAATAGTTTCCTCTTATAACTCTGTCACCGAACGCATCTCCGCTTTCGTTGACCACTACTTACAACCTTTTGTTCTCTCTCTACCTTCTCACATAAAAGATACTTATCATTTTCTTGAACGCCTCCAATCTACTCCACTCCCCTCAGACTGTGATATCTTAATGGCCACCATAGATGTCACCTCTCTCTACACTTCTATTCCTCACTCTGAAGGACTTTCCGCCATTCGTCTTTTTCTTGACCAGCGGCCTGTTCCTCACGCCCCTAGTTCAGATTTTCTCCTTGACCTTTCCAACTTTATACTCACTAATAATGCTTTCTCCTTCAATAACAAATTCTACATCCAAACTAAAGGTTGTGCCATGGGTAGTCGTTTCAGCCCCTCCTATGCTAACCTCTTCTTGGGTGCTTTTGAGCAATCTTTTCTCTCGTCCTGCTCTCCTAAACCTCTTCTCTGGCTTCGCTACATTGACGATATTTTTCTTCTGTGGCCACATGGCCTTGATTCCCTTAACTCTTTCATCTCCTCCCTAAACTCCTCCTCCTCTGTCTCCTTCACCTCTAACATCTCTGCCTCTAAAATTACCTTTCTGGATGTAGATATCTCCCTCAGTAACCTTAAATTCCACACTTCTGTCCATATCAAGCCCACCAACAAGCAACAATATCTCCATTTCAACAGCTGCCACCCCTCTCATACTAAACGTTCCCTCCCCTTTTCCCTCTCTATCCGTGGTCACCGAATATGCAACAATCCCGAATCCCTTGACCTTTTTCTCTCTAATCTCCACCAATCCCTCCTTCGCAGAGGCTACCCTGAGCGTCTTCTTCAGAAAAAAATCCTACAGCGACCCTCTTCTTCTAAATCTCTCTCTCTTAATAAGTTTCCTCATGATCAAATCTCCCTCTGTACCACCTATTTCCCTGGAGCTCACTCCATCCGTCGCTTAATCAAAAACCTTTACCCCATCCTCTCTGACAACCTAACCACTTCCAAAATTTTCCCCCGCTGTCCTTCTCTCACCTTTAGACGCCCTCCCAACCTCTCCACCCTCTTTAAAATCACTAAACCTCTTTCCAAATCAATCTCCCGACCTACTAAGTCCCTTCCGACGCCGTGCAATCGCCCACGTTGCAAAACTTGTGGCATCCTTCTCACCCAGCCTCTGCCTGATAAATTCCTTTCCGCTCATCTTCCTTCCGTCCCCTCACTCTCCTGCGTTTCCCATAATGTTGTCTATATCCTTCTTTGCCAATTATGCCCTAGTTTTTACATCGGTTTGACGACCACTCCCCTTAACATCCGCATGAATGGCCACCGCTCCAGTTGTAATGAACCACCTTCTATTTCTGTTTCCCTCCCTGTTGCCACCCATGTTTCTTCCCACAACTCCACCTTTAATAATATTTTTAAGGTTGGCATTCTCGCCTCCCTTCCCCCTTCCTCCTCCCCACTCCAAATCAAAGATCTTGAGTCCTCTTGCATTTACTTATTCCAGGCTTTCTCTCCGCCAGGACTCAATAAATCCCACTAACTTCTTCTATCACCGCTGCCCATACTACTTCTTCCTTTCGAATTTCTTCCACTTCCCGCCTCCCGCCCCCACCTTTCCTCTCCCTCCCCCTCCTCCCCTTCCCCTGTCCCTCCCCTCCCTCCCTTCCTTCCGCCTCAGTCCTCCCTTCCTACCACCTCAGTCCTCCCTTCCTTCTCAGTCTTCGCTCTTGCGACCAAGGTGCTAGTGGCACCGAAATATCAAGAAACTTTGTAAGTGTGTTCATCATTTTTTTGTTTTCTGTGTTTGTCGTCTGCCTTCCTCTGGCAAACTTATATATATATATATATATATATATATATATATATATATATATATATATATATATATATATATATATATATATATATATATATATATATATATATATATATATATATATATATAAAAGCAATAGTAGAAAGTATAATAGTAGGCATTCTCTGTGTGACTGAAGAAGGGATAACACCCGAAACGTCTCTAAGTAAGACTCTCTCTTTACTTTCGTCTTTTTACCCCCTGTAAGTTTCCTCTTTAATTGTGTTTGTGGCCATTTGGCGAAGTTTTCCATTGTGTAGATATAGACAATGGTGGTGTGAAGATTAAATGATGGCCGATTCCAAGCAGAAAAAATTCTACTGGATCGGGAATCGAACCACGGACCTTTGGATGTCGCGTCCACTGCTCAGACCACCGAGCTACCCAGTCTACTAAGAAACCATTGGAATCGGCGGGGGGTTTGTAGGAACAGACACTCCTCAAGGCATGACCCACGAGACCGGCCAATAGATGGCGCCAGGGCTGCATTTCACTCACCGTCTTTGTAAATTTTATGTGTTCCTATCCACTTTCTTTCTACCTTTCTGTATGAACATTTATGTGAGTGTGTGTATGTATATATATATATATGTTTGTTTTTGCTCCATTGAGTATGTTGCTGCTCCATAGTAAGGGAATCTGTATTCCAATTGCCCTTCTACTCTGGCACATCCGATTCTCCATTGCCAATTTTGAGGATCCATCAATTTGTACAACTGATCCTAAATACCTTAAATGGGAAACTTTTTTGATTTTATTCCCGTCAATTTCTACATCTTCATTGCTGCTGGTTAGATGTTGAGTTTTCTTCCAGTTAATATTTAGACCCCATTTCTTATATTCTTCAGCTAGTTTCCTGCGCATGTACTTGATATGTTTAGTGTCTTGTGCAATTATGACCTGGTCGCCATCAAAAAGAAGATTCGACAATATTATATTTTCATTCAGAGGTAATTCCATCCGTCCTCATTTTCTGGTCCATTCACCTAAGCTGACGTCTGTATAAATCTTAAATAATGTAGGTGAGATGCAACATCCTTGAAGAACTCCTTTGGAGGTTGTGAAGGGCTGTGATATATTTGGACCGATTGTAACAGCACATTTGTTATCTTCATTCATTTGTTTTAGTATTCTTCTTATTGGTTCACTTATTCCGGCTATTTCAAGAGCTCCACATAACTTTTCCCTGAGGACATTTTCATACGCTTTCTCAAGGTCAATAAAAACCAAATCCACTTCCTTATTTTTAGTTTATCATTTTTCAAGTAACTGTCGTACTACGTTCCATAGTTTGAGACTCAACTATGTGCAAGTTGAATTTCACAAATGAAAAAGTAACTGGGTTTTCTTTTGTGAACTGTCGTACAGTAAAAATATGGTCATTACTTGATCTTCCAGCAGTGAATCCACCTTGTATACCTCAGTTGTTTTGTATTCCTGTCCTAGTCTTCTCTTAATAATTCTTCCTAATATCTTCATCAGTGGATTTGATACACAGATCCCTCTGTAGTGGTTTCTATCTTTTCTATCTCACTTCTTATGTATTGGTGTTATATATCCCAGCTTCATTTCCTCTGGAACCTTATCTCTTCTAAAAATACTGTTTATTAAGGTCGTTATTACTTTATTTAATTTGGATCCTCCATATTTGATTAATTCCATATTAAACCCTCCTGGTCCGGTAGCTTTGCCGTTCTTTCCTTCTTCAATCGCTCTATTCACTTCTTCCTCACTTACTATTACTGTTGTATCGTTATACTTCCACATATAGCTCCCTTTGAACTCTTCCGATCCTCGGTAAGTAATCTCTTTAAGTGCCGTTCTCAGTTTTCTATCGGAAGGATCTGCTAACATGTTTTTTGTTTCGTCTCTTTCCTCATCTTCTTCAGTACCATCCATGCTTCTGCTGACCGCTGATATCCTAATTTACTGTTTACCCTAGCGCAGGTCCTTTCCCATTCTTCATTTTAAACAGTCCTTATTGCTCGCTTCACCTGTGCCTTCCTCTTTTTTTCCTCAATTTTTTGCGTGATTTCTTCCGCCAGTTCCAAATTGTTAGTTCTCTTCTTCTCTGCCACGCCCAGAACTTCTACGCCCACTTTCTTCATACTGTTCTTTATGCACTCATATGCTTTTACGCTCATATGCTGTTATACTCATACGTTCATGCGGTTGTGTATAGGGATATTACCAATTCCGAAGGTAGCGACCCGTTAACAATCGACCTACTTGCTATTCATGCTTGATGCGAAAAGTGGCAGATGGGACTAAACATAAAAAAGTGCGTAGCAGACAGCTTCTGGAAAAAGAAAAATAGGCCAGGTAAGGCTTACAGAATTAATAATACGGAACTCATTCACGCCGAGTCTGATAAGTACTCAGGGGTCACAATTACTCACGACATATCTTGGGGAGAACATATTCGGGAAATATGCGGTCAAAAAGCATACTATTAACCCCTTCGTACTACGGCAGATTAGACCGCGCCAGTAAAATTAGAGAGCTAGATTGTAGAACCGATAGGTATAAAATGTCATTTTTTCCGCGTACCATTCGGGACCATAACAGCTGTAATCGTCGTCATGAATAGTGCAAATAGTGACTCTAGCTAGATTGTAGATCTCTTTCTTTATATTTTTTATGTTCTAATTTTTGCATGAGATTTTGAATCTGTAGTAGTAGTCCTCGTACCCATTCAATGTTGGAACGAATGACGATAGAATATGTCTTGGTTAGTAGATTTTAATGAGCGTGTTGCTTGTGTGGTACGCCGGTTCCAATGTAGTTTCGGTGTTCTGCCGTATAATTAATGCATGCCTGGTGTGGAAGCACCCCCTGCCACACACCCTTTGGGTGGCTTGCAGGGTATGACGTAGATGTAGATGAAGATGCTTCAGTTGATGTTCCTTCAAAATCTTCGCCCACTACGTCATTTATTTTATGTGTATAGAAGGATCTTACATTAATGTCTTGGAGTAAGCTGACATTAATTATATCGCACTTATGCATTACGATCCTCTTATGTATATTTATTTTTTCGCCTTATAGTGCTCTCCAGCATATTCTTTTCAGAAGCGAGTGGTCTGAGTCGCTCTGTACTCCTCTGTATACCCTAATATCCTTTACCTTGATACAGCTTGCTTGTTTCATGATGATGTAATCTATGATTGATCGAAGTTGTCTAGTGTCCTGTACCCATGTATATTTATGAAAATCCTTATGTTGGCAGAAGGTATTCATTATCTTCAAATTAAATTGGTTGCATATTCCTATTAGTTCTTCACCATCTTCGTTTACTATATCTTCACCAAATCTTCCTACAACTTGACAATCGATTCTGCTTCCTACTCTTCCATTCATATCCCCCATTAGCATTATTTCCTTCCTTTCTGGGATGGTTTCTACTACGTTTCTGAGTGTGCTCCAAAATTCATCTTTGTCTCTGACATTAGTGTCATTTGTTGGGGCATAGACTCCATTAATACCTCTCGTGCATACAGTGTTATTTCAATTTTAAAAATCCGTTCATTGACATACTCCCAATTTGATATATTCTTCCTCCATTTATTCTTCGCCATAACAGATACACCTGCTCTTGCTCCAGGATATTTTGGGTCACCGCTCTATATGTGAATGTAGTTCCCGAGTTGCTCGTCTCCCCTTCCTTTCTTCTTCGTCTCTGTGAGGACAGCTAAATCCATTTTATACTTCTCAAAATCCTTTTATAAAATCTCTGCTTTGTTCGATAGACCTCTAACATTCCAGCATCCTATACTCGTTGTCCTTTTTCCGTTCCTGGGTCGTTTACCATGGATCCTACCTTTCCGAGGCTCATTGTATTTTTTTTCCGATGAGTGGGGAGCTGGCACACTGCACCAACCCCCAACCTGGAGGGCCAGGTGATTTTTATTTCGAGGTTCTCTTCCTCTAGCCTGTTGATCTGTTGGAGGTATTTCATTTCCCTCCTACCACCCATTTCTGGCAGGCATTCCCTTATTCGCCACCTAGGGACACGCACTTTAGGGGTTCCAGGCTCCCCAGAGAGATTTGCGAGTACACCAACGTTTAATCGCAGATCAGAACATTAAACAGAGGATTAAAATTAAGGAAATGGACGTGAAGGTAGGTTCCTAGGAACCTAATCCAAACAACATTATTTTATCAGCTATAGGTATGTATACATAAAGCAATGGCTCTAGTTACTTCAGCAGAACTTTAATTTTCTTTCATATATCGCTGACTTGCAATAGGTACCAAGTTGCACATATTGGAACAAGGTGCACCGTGTAGAGTGCTTTTGAGTTTTGCGAGGGAAGATTCCTTTGGCTCGCAATTAAGGTGCAAACTAAGCTTAAGGCCTGCTTAAAGTAAGCAAAAAAATTCGAAAACAACATGTGAGACGATTAAATTGCCGAAACGTTTTGGTGAGTGAGTTTTTCCCGCGCATAGTGATACTTGAACCTTCTCAAATCGAACGATACCGAAGTATCGTTCTCGGTATATTCCGAAGTATCGTTCGATACGTCATTATGTATTGGATATGAGGTTATGCGTTTATCCATGATAATGCAAATAAATAACCAACTAACCCGTAGGAATAAAAATATGGTAACGGTTATAAGGCATTTATTACGTCTTCTCCAGTAATGGCAAAACCTTTCAATGTTTGTACTTATATGCAGCACAAATACGAAGGGTATGAATGTTACTGCTCGATATGTAGTCGGTAGAACGAGAAATAGCGGACGGGCACTCTATTATTAACTTTTAACTTTGCGCAGTGGCGATATCGTAACCAATGAAGGTCTCCTGAGGTGCGATTATTGCTAGTTGAAAACTTATACCAATACCCCGCCGATTCGACGTGAAATACCGTCGGATAAGGCAATTTTTGGACGCTTCTACGGGAGCCAATAACAATTCCAAGGTACTTAGGAGTGGGACGCGAACAATGAGTCTGCCCGGCAAGGCAACGGTACTGCGTTCCTCGCCTCCACCCGATCCTAGGGCAGCCATTGTGTCATCATGTGAAAGGGGGTTTACCCTAAAGACAGGCGTGTGAGGATGAGCGACGGATACTGGGCTCGATGGTTGTAGAGACGTTTCTCAGAACATAATAAAAGGTATGCGAGGAAAGTGGCATTCCACCCGATCCTAGAGCAGCCATTGTGTATTCAAGTGAAGGGGGGTTTACCCTAAATACTGGCCATGTTACGAAGTCTCGATGCTCGGACGTCGAAATATCAATAAGTATAGATACTTTCCGATATCGAATTGCATACCTACCTGACGCCTAAGGAATATAGAACTTCCACAGGCTTCAGGCCACACAATTCCTAGAAAGAGTGCTTCAGGTAGAAACATTATAACCACTGCATTCTTTTTTATGCAAGTTAAACAGAGCCACTGATCGTAAAGGCACTTAAACATGCTAATTTTCATTCTTCCGGCATTCACATCCCTTTTCGAGCACTCAACAATTGATGCGACGGCACTGAAATAAGTACTTATCTAAGTGTACCGTGAAGATTACATTACAATCTAATTTTCAGATACGAGAAGGGTCGTTACGATATTTATGTAGAACAGCTTTACTTTACGTAATTAAAAACTGCTCTAACATGGAATTTACATTCATCCTGGTTAATCTATGCTCTGTAGCCAGTATCCATTGCCGACACTATCACTAGACTATTGATATGAGTAAAACTTCATATGCTTGTAATCGATACCAAAATATATTGGTTTCGAATCCAAAATATCGCTACCGGGTCGTGTAAGTAATTTCGGAACAGCAATTACTACCATAAGCGCGAAATTCCAGAGTTGCATTGGCAAAAAAACCGGCATTACTTAAATGTTTAGTGCCTGCGTGAGATATTTGCTATATATAATTGTAAAAGGGAATTCCTTCCGATGAAACTTGGACTTATTGTTCAAATATTGGGCTTTCATCTTTACAGATAATCGATGTCACTCCCTGCTGCTGTTTGCCAGTGTTATTGTCGAGGAAATAGACGAGTTCCCACCTGAAAGACGCCGCGGCAATTTCTTTCTACGGTATCTTGACGTCCTTATGTGCGTGCGGAAATAAAATTTCCGGGAGTTTGAGAGGATGTCTCTAAGCATCAAACCTATGCATTAAATCATGGAAAAATGAACAGTAGTGCAGTGGCTTTAAATGTGTGTTTTGATAGAGGTATGAAATTGACCGCTA
Organism: Ceriagrion tenellum; assembly: GCA_963169105.1. Taxonomy (NCBI): domain Eukaryota; kingdom Metazoa; phylum Arthropoda; class Insecta; order Odonata; family Coenagrionidae; genus Ceriagrion; species Ceriagrion tenellum. Next base: position 58,401,579 of record OY720639.1, on the reverse strand, counting down.
GCCGGTCTATGAATATGTATGATGTATCAGTGACGTCCGGTTGAAGGAACCATATTTATATTCTTTCCTATATGTGTTGCTTCTTTCTGTTATTATTGTTATTTCTGGATAAGATTGACTGTAAATTGAGGCATTAGATCGATCGGTCTAGCGGTTAGACCGCACTTGCAAACGTTTTTTTTCTTGCTTTGGTATTTCGAATAGCTTACAAGATATGTTGTTGGTACAGAGACTACCGATTAATACAAATCACTGTAAAGAAAAAATTTCACGGTATATAATGCGATAATGGGAGGAGCTCAGGGTAAATGAGACATTCTGGTACATTTCATTGCGAGAAACTATAATAGTTGCAAATTAGCCGGGGGATTTCAAGGTTTAATTTATTATTGGCTCCAACATATCAAAGTTTTACAGCCATTATATTATACATTTCATTATGGTGTATAACAAAATCCATAGGATAAAATAATTCTTTATGCAACGGAAGTGGCGTCATAGTCCGCCCTGTGTACAGGAAAAAATCTAAACTAATTCAATTTGAAGATTAACTTAAAGAAAACCATGATATTAAAATGCATAATTGAGGAAATTGGTAGAATTACAGAGTATGACACGCCGAGAAGCGTAACGAAATCCGTCAATGGAGTATAACATTTAATCACCATTAGAACAGTTATGGAAATATCAAAATGCGTCAAGGTAATTCGCAATCGTTGATTTCTGACCTCGTTTGACGGCGTGTTTCGAAACCTCTTTGTATTAGATTTTTCATCCTGCTTTCATTCAGTAATCATAGCGGTACCGCGGTTATATCTTGACTTTTTCCTGATGAAGTTGGATGAATAGTTTTCTCCTTCCATTTATGTTTCTTCACAACTATTGAACGCTTTTCTCCGACTGAAAACAGCTTTTGAGTAACCTAGAAACCATTTCTACATTCCATGTTTTAGGTGCTAATTGAGTCTTGTTTCTGCCCCCCTCGTTTGAATCCAGGAAACTTTCATTATATTTTATAGTTGACTAACTGTGCCCGCCATGCGTTGCAATTCCTCTTTTTCTTTCCAATACGGCACACATATACAAAGCACACACATTTACATGCACCAAATAAATGAAAAACAAAGATTTTTTTGTAGTTTAATGAATTCCTGGTACTTACACAGAAATTCGTAACGCACAAATAATGGCATGAGTTTACATTCCGTGCCTATTCTGCTGTTTCCAAGTAAATAAAGTATTCCTTTGTTGAAGTAGTGCAAACTTATAAGATTTTCGAGCTCAAAATCCAACTTTAGGAAAAAGCGAAGCGTATACGACAATCGAATGCAAGAATGAAAAAAAGCAAACAAAGAGATACCTACACCAAATCTTACTCTATGTACAAATAAATTATGTACCATTTAACACAAATGTATGTCTCACTGAAATGATTCTGATACACTAGATCACGGAGTAGGAAACGAAGATACTCGTGAACGACCTGCTTCGTTTCTTGCTTGTCATTCCTCGCTTGTTTGAGAAGCTCGCGGGCCAACACTCATTTGTTGAAACGACTCGCACTACTCCTGTTGAACCATGGATAAAATTATTCAGAAACTTTCGCAGGCGCGCGCTCAACCCCTCACCAAAGTTTCATCGTAGTCTGATGAATGATATTGGAACGCATAGAAGACGAACTAACAACCATTCATTTTTATATATTATGTGAGGGTAATTTCCATCCAAAATATGTCTCTGGCCCCGTACGTTTCGTTGTAGCAGACTTTGGAATTAGTAAGCTCATATGGTTGTCTGGGTTATTTTTTCTTTAAGGTTTTCTTTTTCTGTCCTTAGTGTTCTTAGGTCTTCTTTTTGTAGCCTTGCAATCGTTGGCTGCAGTCCTTTGACTAGCTGATCTATTACTGCTTTGTTATGTAGGCAGTATTTTTAATCATTCTAATGAAAATGATGATGGGAAAAAGGGAATTGCATAAGAATTTCCCCCGGTTTTCCGATTTAATAATTTTCGAGTGAAGTAAAGTATTGAGAGTAAAATATTGAGAAATCTCTCTCAGTTAAAGTTATAAATTTTTCTGCTGGAAGGAATGGCACTTCTTTGGGGTTCAAAGTTCTCTGATGTGATCAAAACAGCCCTGTTACCTCTTATTTTTTTCTAGAGAATTTGACGTTTCTGGAAGCCCCTGTGTCGCAACATGTCGCGTGTTTAGAGATATGATACTCCGAAAAACACGCGACGATGACTTGGGAAAGTTAAAAAGAGTTATTATGCGAAGGGAATATTTTGAGAAGCGAAAAGGAATGCAAACTTATGAGCTTACCACTTCCAGAGGAAGCTGGGAAAATTCAGAGCCCACGATCAAGGCTACTGGGAGTCGCCATTAACCCACCTTGAGCTCAGCTCTGCCACAGCAACAGTTTTCAAACTCATTTTCGCCGAAAAAACAAAAGTATGGTATTTCTCGGAACCGTTCTGATTCCAAGCCTCAATTATTATTTCTACTTCTACATCTACGTAATACCCTGCGAGCCACCACGAGTGTGTGTGGCAGGGGGTGAAGATCACCAAACATGCACTATTGACATGCAACTAGGATATTTAAATGAGACATGCTAGAAAATAGGGTCACATGGAGCTAGATGGTTAGTATCTACATAATAAGGAAGGGATTATTGGTTGTTATTACATGCATCATGCACTACAGACTACTCTAATTATATTTCACCTACCTATCCCTTTGCTACGCTGCCTATTGTTTTCTCTTATGGTACGCGGGAAAAGTGACATTTTAAATCTATCGGTACGACAATCTATCTCTCTAATCTTGTTAAGATGATCAAACCTAGCATAATACGCAGGGGTTCTTAATATATATCTAACGTCATCTGTGAACAAAACGGTTTCGAATTTACTTAAAAGGTTTAACCTAAATTTTAACCTGCGTTCTGATAGTAATTCCCATCCGAGTTCTTCTATTAAGCTCGTAACACTTACACAATTATCATAAAGGCCTTTAACAATCCTAGCGGATCTCCTTTGCACTCGCTCTAATTCTTTTATCATACTTCTGCGTGTATGAGTTGAGTATGGGTTATTTTTTCCTCAATAGGTTTTATTCACATTTATTTGTTTGTAGGGGAAAAAGTCCCCAGAGTAAGACCCAGGAATAAGTTCATGGACCAAATAAAGAGGAAAGTGCGTAGGAAGAGATACCAGGAGGTAAGGGAAATAGCATAAGAAAGGGAAGGGTGGAGGGCTGCAGTCAACAAATCATAGGATTGAACAACCAATGAATGAATGAATGAACTATCCCTCAATCCTTCGCAAACATTCCGCCAAGATACACAAATACATCGTCTTGTTCATTTATTTTGTCTTATACTCTCTTCATTCATTCATTCATCCAATCATTCTGCTCACTCTTCCTTAAAAAAAACGATCACTTTGATCTCTGAAGATTTACCCACAAAGGTGGTAATGAATATTTCTACATTTTATGGGATCTTCGACTATCAAGCTCTCCTATCTTTTGACCCGTTTTCCTTTAGATTACATCGAACGAGCTTTTTCGCCATCGTGTAGCGTTACGGGTAACTTTATTATAAAGTTGGAATTTAATTCTAAGTTTAAGCCGGTTATATTACTTTTGTTTAGTTGCTGCCGTTTCAGCATATGCTTTTTAATGTGTAGACATATTTGAGCTTCCAAATTTCTCACATTTTTTCTTCGCTTCACCTTGAAAAATACCGGTTTTCTAAATATTTTTTAATAGGTTTCCCAAATTTTTATAAGGATATCAGATGAATGTGCTGATACTGCAAAGGTCCTTACGCGTTTACTGCCTGATACTCACTTATAGACGGATGTATCTCTCATCACAGGCTTTTCCGAGGTACCTACTGATTATCCTTTTAAAGGTGAAATGTTGCCGGAAACAATGCGACAGTGGCTCTGTAAACACGACCATCGTCTCATTTCTCACAAAGTGGACTTGAGACGCGAAAATCTAGTTCGCATGAATCCCCCTCGAAATTCGCCTAGAAGGAATATGGCTTGGTGGTGTAACTGGCTAACACACCTGACCGGCAATTGGGAGATCCGGGTTTTGATCCCGGTCAAGTGATCAAATCAAACGGTTTTTTTCAAGGGAAATTTCAACTCTTGGCGTATACGCACCCTTCATCAATATCTACGTCTACTAAATACCGTGCAAGCCACCACAAGGATGTTTGGGGCACGGGGTGATTCCACACCAGGCATGCATCACTCATTCCAGTTCAAATCAGAACCGCGCACGTTCTACCAAATGACAGGCGCAGGCCAAAATCAGTCAGGGCAACGGTACGCAGTCAGACCACAAACCAGGAGAGTGATACACCCTTGCGAGTGACTTCGTACCTTATTATTTTATTATTTGTGATTGCAATGAGTGAAAATTCGTAAAAATATCACTCCATTAACATAATCTTAATTGGCAGGGGTAGAATTTTGGAGAAATTACAGAATTTTTGCCTCGTGACCACGAGATTGACGCATCATCCCTGCTTCGCAACCGGAAAAATCCCCGTTACTCCCACCCGCGAGGAGTTGACTGCGCTCCCTGGCGTGACGAATATTTTTCGACACCCTCAGACGTCACACGTGTGGCTTCCGGGGTCCCCTGATTCGTAATAACTGCGGCTTCAAACGAATTGTTCCGAATGGCCAACCCAATAGAGAATAGAGAACAGGAGGCCGAATTCATTGATAAAGATTGGAAACAGACCCTTCGGCAAGGGATCACTTGCAATAAAACTCCGCATATCGGAGTGAGCCAAAATACTGTGGTAGAAATGGTCACAGGTATAAAATAAAGGAAATAGACTGCAGAACCGATAGTTTGAAAATTTCATTTTTTCCACGTACAATAAGGGACCATAATAGCTGCAATGGATCAGTTCCACGAAATTTTGATCCACACTAGGTGGAGTAGATTTTATACTTGTGCTTAATATCATACCATAATACCAACAACTTGCCCCGCATGAAATACCCGACATGCTATAGCTTTCTGCATGGTTTAGTACCTTGTATGACTATTTATTAATCGCATTAATAATATTAACCATTAGTGGTATCATACCAAGTGTTGCATGGTAGCATGTTAGTCCAAGTAGCACTCTCCTAGTTTCAGTTCTGAACTCGCATTGTTATTCTGACTGCTTTTGGCGTGCTCTGGCGGCCGGGGTTAGTGCGCGGTTCTGATTTGACCTGGGATGATTGCTACATGATTGGTGTGGAATTACCCCGAGCAACATACCCTGGTGTTGGATTGCACGGTATTTTGTAGATTTAGGTCGTAGTGCGCCTTTTTTTGACATCAAACATATTGCCCGAAGGGTAATTATGTGACTAAACTTTAGCATATTAGGGTCGCATTAACTACATAAGAATCGGTATTCTTTTCAGTGACCAAATTAATACTCGACATCATTTGGATGACAGAAACAGAACGCCGTAGACTCCAATTTAAATGTAAAACACCATAGCGTAACCAAATCAGAAGTACCTCGTCCCCTCTGGCAAGAGAAAATATTGTAGATCACTGGCATATTGTGCGTGAAGGCAATGGGAAATTATTAATTTGAATAATTGTAGGAAATTCACCATTTTGGTGAACCGCCTGAAAGATCGTAAATTCTCTCTGTTCACTCCAAAAACAAAAGCTCCCCGCGCTATGCGAGCAGCTTGGAATGTTAGCGGCCATAGTCTCTATATACACCAAGGTTTTCGTGGGTCGATTTTGGCTTGCGTAACGCCAAGAAAATTTGTGTAAAGGCTAACTTCATTGTGCCTAACATTATGGGTAGACGAGGCGTATTGAGAGAAGGGATGTACCCACGCTTTGACCAGAATTGGTCCGAATTGACCCTCCATGGGTCCGGTGGTCCCCGACTTGATGACGTACTCCGGCAGACCGCACGGTGTCTACCCGAAAAGGGAGCCAGGGAGACACCTTATCCCAAATCTTTGGGCAACGGGCTCTTCCGGTTCTCAAAGTTGTGCGGTAGGTTTTCGCGAAAGCGAGACTGACGGCTACTCGTCTCACATTGTTTGGGTAACCAAACTAATACGAGCACTTCGGGGAGGCGGATGCCCAATTGAGGTCCTTTTGACCTCAATCCGCCTCATTGGTGTCGGCCTCGAAGGGGTTGTGGCTCGCTAACTTTCCCTTCCCTCTACTTTTGCCCACTACCACCCACGCTCGGATATAAGCGAAAGCTTCCTGCCGAGCCGGAGGTAGTTACCCTGCGGGAGTAGATCCCCGAATCCTCTGTGCCGGACAGCTTTATTTTCGCTAACCCTTCCCATTCCATTCCCATCCTTTACCCTTTCCTTCCACTATTTACCCATCCTGGTGATAAGCGAGAGCTTCAGACCGGGGGGTAGGTTTTTAACCCTGCGAGGAGACTCGAACAAGCTGTGCCGAACACCTAATTTTATATATTCGTAATATATGCTTGTATCCATTCAAAGGCTCAATACTATTGAAGGGAGCTACTGTAGCCAATATGTTTTCATAGATTAAGTAAACTCTTGGTTGAATTATATCTGCACCTACAGAATACCCTACAACCAACCTCGAGTGTGTATGAATGGGGACGAACTTTCACCTACATGAATTACATCTACATATTACCCCGCAAGCAACCTCAACTGTGTGTTTGGCTGGGGATAACTTATCACCAACATGCGCTACACTACAAGTATGCTACCAATGGTACAGAAATTAGGTGGTGGTGGGGTTAAGTCCTCGCCTGCTAACCTGAGGATTGCGGGCTCGAATTCCACCTGGGTAGAATGTTCACGGCCCAGGACATGGGCTATTGTGTTCGTCAAATGAATTAATGGTAAGAGAGTACTGTACTGACCTAAACTCGCTCATAATAAAGAAAAATTACTTTTACTATAAACTATTGAATTAATGTATCATGTAACTACGTAAAGGAGATACGAGATTCATGCAGGGGTCATGCAAAACATGATGTTAATACTACGCGGAAGATTGAAAAAACAAGCATTAGGTGGCAAATCGACTAATCAACTACTCTACCTGTCGACTAACTCGCTTCAAAGTCTCATCGGCCGCCTCCTACCATAGTGGTCTCTTATCAATCGCGGGATAAAAGGACACATTTTTAAACTTTCTGTTCAGCAGTCTATTTCTCTAATTTAATTCTCATGATCGTATCTAACGCAGTACAATGGAGTTTGTAAGATATAAATGACGTCGTCGGAAAATAAATTGGCATTGAATTTACAAAAAAAGATAACATTATCCTAATAAGGAAACTACGAGTACTTAAACATTGTTTAAAGCCTGCAAAGACTTGTCAAGAGGTGAAATGCCACCAATGAAAACAATGCCATAGGTATGCTAGCAGTTTTACAGATGCTATTTCTGTTTGTTTCTTTTGCAACTACTCAAATGCATGTGGATACAAAAGAGTTGTACAAGAAGCATGCATGGCGTGCTCCTTGTCTTACCACTATCCGTTGATTTAACTTGCCGACCGTCAATGTGTACTGTACAAGACAACCTTTAAGGTGAACCCATAATTGCATTACAACTACATATTGCCCTGCAAGTCACCTCGTGGGTGTTTAGCAGGGAGTGAGTTGTCACCAACATGCGCTGTAATGTACTTGTAACTTTCGCCGACATGAACTCTAGGTATGATACCAGTGCGACAGAAACTATTTGTGTGAATGCATATTGTATCTACGTAAATAAAAGAGTCATGCAAGAATCATACGAAACGTGATTTTAGTACTACGTATCGGATTCTGAAACCGTCCATTGAAAATTAGACCCAATTTTTCAAATTCGATTTATTTTCAGACGAAGTTTTCAGTATCTTACGAACTCCAACATACTACGATAGATCGGATCATGTGAATAAAATAAGGGACATAGATAGTAGAACAGAGATGTTTAAAATGTCGTTTTCCCGCGATCGATAAGAGAATATAATGACTGCGTTAAGATTTTGAATTGGGTTAGTTGACAGGTAGTGTAGCTGATTAATTCATATGCACCCTAATGCATGTTTCTGAATCTACCAAGTAGTGCTGACACCATGTTTTTCTTGTTCGCTGCATGACTCTTGTATCACGTTTTAATTGTTACATTATAGATTATTATAGTAGTTTCTGTAGCATCTCTAGTATACCGATAGTTTGGTGCTTCTTGGTGAAAGTAAATTACTTCACAGTAAATTGCCAATCATTGCATTAACAAATGATGTGGTACGAAGTCACTCGCACGGGTGAAGGGTTTCAACCCTGGTGCACTTCACAGTAGTTCATGTTGGTGATAAATCACCCCCTGCAAAACACCGTAGAGATGGCTCGCAGGGTAATAAGCAGATGTAGATGTAACCAGCGTCTGGCTGAACCACCGTAGAAGAAACGGAACATTAATGTGGATTTGAACATGGATTTTGATGCTCAGACCGGAAACGGAATTCTCTGTTCTACAAAATGCAACCTCTCCGCCTGAGTTGGTAGCCCTGCGACGCGTTGTTATTCGGGACGAGGAAGCAGGAACTGAGGGCACCCCGTCTCCGCCCCCCATCTTGCCCCACACCGTCGTATTATTGCCCTCGGTTCCTCCTTCCTGCCGCAGTTTGTGGAATGGACTTTCGTGAGCTTCCGCTCTTTTCTGAGGACGGACTCCCGGACTTCTCAAAGATGCGGTCGGCATCTTCCGGCTGTTGAGGGAAGCGGTTGCGACGGCAGACGGCGAATTGGACGGGCGAGGTGTTAATTTAATTCCTTTGAAAGGTAGGACTCGACTTGGGCTCATGGTATGGTGGCGAGGGGCCGTTGCTTTAATCGGACTATTAAGGTAGCTCGAGCAAATTTTCATTTCACTCAGAAATCAGTGATTTTGGTCTCGTTTGAAAGAAAAAATATCTCGCCCTTCCAAAAATACCAAAATGTATTACCAAAAATACCAAAAATAATAAATACCAAATATTAAAAAATACCAAAATGTACCCTTACCGAATTACTTTCCGAGATTTTTTGACGAAAAATTACCAATTTTGCATGGGAAATGGTACATATATATATACATCTACATCTACTTATTACCCTGCAAGCCACCGCAAGGGTGTTTTGCATGGAATGACTTATCACCAACATAAACTACAGTGAAGATATTTACTTTCGCCGACAAATACCACACAATCGGTATACTACAAATGATGCAGAAACTACTAAAATAATCCATAATGTAACTATGAAAACGTGACCCAAGAGTCATACAGGGATCATGCAAAACATGGTGTTAGCACTGCTCGGCAGATTTAGAAACATGCATAAGGGTGCATATGAATTTATCAGCTGCACAACCTGTCAACTAACCTAATTCAAAGTCTTAACGAAGCCATTATGGGCTCTTATCGATCGAGGGAAAAGCAAATTTTTAAACCTTCCTGTTCTACAATCTACTTCCCTTATTTTAATCTCATGATCCGATCCACCGTAGTGCGAAGTATATAATCGTATATATGTTCCAAATAGACTTTATTTTTTAAAAATTAGAAATTTTAACACCCCGATCTCTCGATCTTCGTTAACGTTGTGGTACTCCATCACAAATTTATTAACTTGAAACTTTTATAGACCACAGAATATTTCAAACTTCAGCGCTACCCGGGTTTCGATGGTTAAGCATCATCTTCCGGTGATTATATAATTATCTTATTCCCTTATATAGTATGCCATTCTTTATGTACTTTTTCGGTAATATTTGGCCGATTTGCATAGATGAATAGTGACATGGCGACTTAAAGGTCTTCTATAGAAATTAAAGACTCGTTCCCGATGATATGAAATTGGGAAAAGACATCGGCTGATCAGACATCGTCTTCATATCTCATTCCCTTATGTACCTTTACCTCTGCTGGTAGTATATAAGGGAATGCGATGCTTGTATAATCACCTGAAGATGATGCATAGCCTTCGAAACCCGGTTCATGTTGAAATATTCTGTGGTCTGTAAAAGTTTCAAGTTAATAAATTTATCATAGATCTCGTCGAATTATAAACAGCGTATAGTTTGTATCTCTCCTCGGCTATTTTTAAAAATAGATCTTATTCTCACCGCCGTACTTATTTTCAAATCGAACACAACCTTCCGTTGAGAAGGAGTTTTAATCGCACCGTGTGAATAAAGGGTCAAATTAAAGAATAATGTAGATATTTTTTATAATTACTTAGAATTTCTGTTATATAAAAGGATATCAAGGTATAGTTAATAGCGCAATTGCTGATTCATGCCTTCTACAGCTGCTGAGATTAATGCTTATAATTCGGACGTGTTCTCCATTATGACTAGGAAATTATCTGGCTTAAAATACCCGAACCACCATGATTCATCTCACATTGGAGTCGTGTATCAAGGCCGAATTTTGTCGAAAGTTTCGACAAGATACGGCCATAAAACATAAAGCTATATAGAAAGTTGAGCTCTTTTTCCCAAATGTCAGCCGATATCTTTTCCTATATTATGCCAGTGGAGGTGAGTTTTTTTAAATTATTTAGGCCAGAAAACGTTTTACTCGCCATGAATCACGATTCACGTGCGTTATACGGTCGTATCTATTCTTAAGATAAATATATAAAGATACGTGCCGTACTTGTCCGAATATAAGCCGATGATTTACTCATATTATACCAGTGGTGCGGAATATTTCCTTCGATTTGACTACTTGACTTTTTTATCCCCCGAATCACGATTCATATCTTACTCGGGTGTCCAAAAAAATGGTGCGCGCGGGAAGAACCCGAAAAATGCCAGTATACAAGTCAACCGGGGAAGCCTTCGTAACAATCCTTTCAATTATAACAACCCTCCAACAATAGCATCCTCTGACCCCCACCCGTGCTTGGGATTTCATTAGTATAGATATTTCTTGATGCCTATTTCGCAAACCCAACCTTGATGTACCTACACAATGGGATTCCCAGGTATAAAAATGGTCGGTGATTATAACGTTTGTTAGGAAACACACATTGAGCAGTTGGCGCAATGAATCATACAATTTCTTCATATTTTTCCGACACAAGTTGAAATTCATTAAATTTATATGACGTTGCTGTCCGTGGATGATGATTTTTAATGATCTCGACAATGTATTCCGTAAGGATGAAGCAATCAGAATAAATGGAAGGTGGAAAATTAGATAAGGGATTATGGCTCGCATGACGAAATCGCCTCTCTTTATTACATCTACATCTACATCTACGTCATACCCTGCAAGCCACCCAAAGGGTGTGTGGCAGGGGGTGCTTTCGCACCAGGCATGCATGAATGATATGGTAGAACACCGACATTACATTAAAAACCCGCGTACCACACATGCAAAGCGCCAATTACAAATCTAATACCCAAGAAACATTCTATCTCCAATCGTTCTAACATGCAAGGGATACAAAGACTACTACTACAGATTCAAAATATCATGCATAAATAAGAACATCATTATTTACATCATGCATAAATAAGAAAGAGGAGAATATAATGAGAAAGATTAACTGCCTGCCTATTGTCAATACTCGAACTATTCATGACGACGATCACAGCTGTTATGGTCCCGAATGGTACGCGGAAAAAATGACATTTTATACCTATCGGTTCTACAATCTAGCTCTCTAATTTTATTGGCGCGATCTAATCTGCCGTAGTACGAAGGGGTTAATAGTATGTTTTTTACGTCGTCAGTAAAATGATTTTCCTGAAATTTATTTAGGAGGTTAAGCCTATAATTTAATCTACGCTGTGATAGCGATTCCCATCCTAATTCTTCTAACAGTCCAGACACACTAGCCAACTTATCGTAGCATCGTTTCACAAACCTAGCTCCTCTTCGCTGTACGCGATCTAACTCTGATATCAAGCCCGTTTCGTATGGATCCCATACACTAACAGCATATTCCAGATGAGGCCTAACGATTGAAAAATAACAACGTTCTTTCACTTTCTCATCACATTTTCCGAGTACTCTCTTGATAAAGCCTAGCTTCCTATATGCTTGACCGCATATTTCCCTAATATGTTTTCCCCAAGATAGGTCGTGACTAATTGTGACTCCTAAGTACTTAACAGACTCGGCGTGAATAATTTCTGTATTTTCAATTCTGTATGCCCTAAATGGCCAATTTTTCTTTTTCCAAAAGCTGACTGCTACGCACTTTTTTATGTTTAGTTCCATCTGCCACTTTTCGCACCAAGCATGAATAGCAAGTAGGTCGATTGTTAACGAGTCGCTATCTTCGGAATTGTTAATATCCCTATACACAACCGCGTCGTCTGCGAAGAGTCTAAGCTTACTTTTAACGACGTTACTAATATCATTAATGTACAAGAGAAATAAAAGTGGACCAATTACACTTCCCTGAGGAACACCCGATGATGTATTAAGATGCAACAGTAGCGCTAATTTGTCAATAAGTTTTCAAAGTTAATATCATCAGCCAAAAGAGTTGTAAGTTGTGAATCTCCTCTCTTCGAACAGCCTTACTCCCCATCGCTGCTGACATTCTTCATTATTTTCTTCATTAATTCCGTTCTTCCACTTCCTTACCTATTATGTCTATTATGATTGTTCGTTCAAAACCGAAGGACAAAGGTATTGGCCAGCTAATCAAGTATTCATTGGTCGTTCAATCCTAGGATTGATGGACTGCAGCCCTCCTCCATTCCCTATCTAATGCTAGTTCCCTTACCTCCTGGTATCTCTTCCTGTGTACTTTCCTCTTTATTTGGTCAAGGATATTATTCCGAGGTCCTCTTATTTTCCTGGGGACTTTTCCCTTTATTTTACCATTGATTGTGTTCTTCGCAAACCCATTGTTATTTATAAAGAATTAGCTCTCGAAATGGCTCCGTATCTTAAAGCAATATTTAACAAATCCCTCGAAGAACACGCGGTTCCCAAAGACTGGAAGATAGCAAACGTGACCCCAATTTATAAAAGCGGAGATAGGGAACAGCCATGTAATTATAGACCAATATCATTAACGTCACTATCATGTAAAATTATAGAGCATATAATAGTTACATCAATAATGGGACACCTCGACAGCCAGGATTTATTAATAACAAACCATCATGGGTTCAGAAAAGGACGGTCTTGCGAAACTCAATTAGGTCTTTTTGTTCACGATATTTTAGTTTCCGGAGAAGGTAACGTACAGGTAGATGCAGCGTTTCTTGACTTTAGAAAAGCTTTTGACAAGGTTCCCCACTGTAAGTTACTCGCGAAGTTAGCATCATACGGAATAGACGGTAATATAGTAGGCTGGATAGGAGATTTCTTACATGAACGCGTTCAAAGGGTGGTATTAGATAGTGTCAGCTCAGGCGAAGTAAAAGTTACATCGGGTGTTCCCCAGGGAAGCGTGATAGGCCCAATTTTATTTCTTCTGTACGTAAACGACTTGAATAGTGTAGTAAAAAATAGCAAGCTCTGTCTTTTTGCCGATGATGCAGTAGTGTATAAGGAAATTAGAAATGAAGAGGACAGACAGTGTTTAGCTAAGGATTTAGATGCGATTGATGATTGGTGTGATAGATGGCAGCTAGAATTAAATTTGAAGAAATGCGCGATTATGAATTTTTGGAAAAAGAATGGCCTTCCCCGGAATAATTATAGCATCAAAGAAAACAAAATATGTAACGTATAATCAATATAATACTTAGGCGTCACCATCAGTGAAGACATGTCATGGGGGAAACACATCAGGGAAATAACTAGTGTAGCAAACCGTAGATTAGGATTCGTAAAAAGGGTTCTCGGCAAATGCGATGAGAGAGTACGAGGAAGAGGCTATTTTACACTTGTCAGGCCTCATTTAGAATATGCCGCTAGTATATGGGATCCCTACGAGGAAGGTATGATAAAAGAATTAGAGCGCGTGCAAAGGAGATCTGCTAGGTTTGTTAAAGGCCGTTATGATAATTGTATTAGTGTTACGAGTTTACTAGAAGAACTAGGATGGGAATTACTATCAGAACGCAGGTTAAAATTTAGGTTAAACCTTTTAAGTAAATTCGAAACCGATTTGTTCACAGATGACGTTAGATATATATTAAGAACCCCTGCGTATTATGCTAGGTTTGACCATATTAACAAAATTAGAGAGATAGATTGTCGTACCGATAGATTTAAAATGTCATTTTTCCCGCGTACCATAAGAGAGAACAATAGGCAACGTAGCAAAAGGGATAGGTAGGTGAAACATAGTTAGAATAGTCTGTAGTGCATGATGCATGTAATAACTACCAATAATCCCTTCCTTATTATGTAGATTTTAACCTGTACTATACCGTAGTAACTAATATTCTATTGTAATAACTACTGCAATTACTTGTAATAACTAATAATCTACTGTAGTAACTAATAAACTATGACCCTATTTTCTAGCATGTCTACATTATATATCCTACTTACATGGCAATAGTGCATGTTTGGTGATCTTCACCCCCTGCCACACACCCTCGTGGTGGCTCGCAGGGTATGTCGTAGATGTAGATGTAGATGTAGATTGTGTCTCAGGGTGTGCCCAATCCAGCTGATTTTTCTTTCCTGTGTGGTGTTCCGTCCCTTCCTCTTCTACTCTCTGTACACTTCATAGTTTCTTACTTTGTCCGTCCATTTCATCTTCAGCATCCTCCTCCAGCACCAGGTTTCGAAGGCTTCTATTCTTTTCTGGTCTATAAATCAGTTCAAATTCAGGAATAAGTCCATGGACCAAAGAAAGAGGAAAGAATATAGGAAGAGATACCTGGAGGCAAGGGAACTATCATTAGATAGGGTAGGGTTGAGGGCTGCGGGCAACCAATCTTAGGATTGAATGACCAATGAATGAATAAATGCACAGGGACACGAGAGTCATGCAGGGACCATGCGAAACGTGCAGTCAATACTTAATTGCCGATTAAGAAACAAGCGTAATTGAGTAGATCAACTAATTACCTATCCTACATGTCAAAACATCCAGTTTTAAATCTTATTGGCAGCTGTTATGGTCTTTATTTCAAGAGAACTTCGCCGCTTTACACCATGGCGTCTCGGATGGCCTTCAATATTTTGGGGGAGCTCAATGCCTATGCAATTTGGCGTTCTCCGACCATTTCGACCCTTTTCTAATAAAGGCTAAGCCTCTCGCCATTTAGGTCGTGCTACAGGCAGACCATTCACCCTAATACGGGGAAAGGACGTGTGGGGACTATGGGGAAAGAGCACTCAGTGTAAAGGCCTGTTGCGTCGTAGGCTTTCACTCTTTCTTGGGTTCACCTAGGGGAAAATACTTGGCCACACAGTGAGTAATTCACCTTCCTTCAAGGCCGGCGTCAAGTGTTCGAATATAGTTGTCAAAGGCTTAGTTCTTTGACTTTGTCGCGACACACGATACCATGCGGATAAAAGGAGAAATCGGATGGCATCTTGACGTACGAAAGTGAAGCCTGATTTTCATTTGGAAAAAATTAATCCTCCCAAATGGCTATCGCGCGTAATTCCTCGCAATATTTAATGTAGAATACAGTGATATGAATATGTATTTCCTTTTATCGTTTTTAAAGATAAATCAGTGCAGCTTCACGTATATAATGCGTATTAGTTGCAAAATTTAATGCCTATTCAATATAGCTGATTGCACTTTTGTAATGGCTTCAATATTCCACTGTGCTGAAGTCCGTTGATGAAAATGAAACAGTTGATCATACAAATCTACGGCCAATAGGGAAACGGCCTGCAATCCCAGCCTCCCCATGTTATAGCCGATGTGGTTTTCAATTTTTTTCGAAGCCATGTCACTGGATGGTAATATCTGAATAGACTATAAAGAGATAAACAACAGTCAGTGAAAACAACGCGATGGGGCGAGACTTACGCGAAGGTTCGGCAAATTACCACGAATGAGCCCGAAAGTATAAATTCTATATGGACAACCGTAGAGACCAGTTGAATGCCCAATTCCATCACTACACACACTACGCCAAAATTTAACCAGCGTCATTTTGACAGAAATAATACATACAATGCATACTCCAACACAGTATACCATATGTCAGAATATTTCAAATTCCGTAAGTCGATGGAATCTACTGACCTGACTAATGGCCAGTTGCAGGAACAACATATATGTGTTTTATAAAGTTATGGGACCCGTAAGTCATGGCAACCATTCAATAAATGTTGCAGAAACATTGGATAAATTTATTAGTTTCGTAACTTATGGCATTCAGTTATGAGCTCCATAAGTTACCAACATGGCGGATGCGCAATGAACCGCTTGGAGACCTAATTACATGATAAAAGAGTAGTTTGGAGACAAATGACCAGTTAATTGACTCTTACTGACTAATCATTATGTGCATTAGCAATTATTCATAGGCTAATATTTCATAAAGTTTATCCGGCGGAGGAAGATTAGATGAAATATTCAAAGGTATTGACAACCGGTAAGTAAGTTGTGTAAATAGTACATGTGTTCCTGCAACCCGAATATTTTTATGAGAACTATAACTTCATGGATCTCATAACTATTGATTCCATAACTAAATCTTCTTGCGATCTGCCATAAGACAGCAATAAAAAAATAATAAATGCTGTAATGATCATTAGATTCAAACAAGGCCTTCATCTAGCAATCGGCGGTCTCGTGAATTGCTTCCCCGTGCTGATTGGCTGACTTTTTTGTCAACGTCGCCGTTGTGGTGGGTAGATTTGATCGTCCAGTATTTTTCTTCTCTTCTTTAATGTGCCCGCCAAGCGGAGGACACGCACCCAGCTGGCAGGTTATGAGGAAAGGGAAAGTAATTTTGCGGCTGAAACGCTGGATATCTGGTTCGTGGGGCTGTTGTGATTTCAGGTCCTCGGAAACAAAATAATTTGGCCAAACTTGTAGTATTTAGAATAAAGTTCCTTTGCTGGAGGTAGCTAGCGGTTTTTTTACCCATTCATAATAAGGACCATATGCGATGTTTTTATGTCAGTAGCTATTAGAAGTATGGAGTAAATGTTTCATAATGGCGGGAAATATAGTTTTAAATAACTAGAAATCTTAATAATTAAATGCATGTATCTATAGGGCGAGTTTTTAAGTAAGTACCGTATTGAAATTCGGCTTCTTCAGTGCTGCGGTCGGCATTAGGCGCATGCACGCTATGCATATACATTCCACATGCAGTGTGGTTCACATTGAGAATGACATTGTATGTAGAAACCATGGTCAGTAAAAATACAAAAGTGTGGAATGTACAAAGCAAGAAATTATTTCATTTACATAATTTTCTTCCATAAGGCTTATTTCATTTCGTACAATGCGATTGGCCGGGTGGAATAGATCCATATCACAAAGCAGGAGAAGCACGGGCACTTGGCAGAGGAACGCACACATGTTAGCATATTTTAGGAAGCCACAGACGCCATTACGGAAACATTCTATAATGTCTACGTTCGCTTTGGAGTATTTTAAATGCCTCGGCCGATCGAGTTTCCCGCCAACTGTAAAATACGCGCTGCGATTCGTTTTCTTAAGGCCGTTTTACACGGTGCAAGTTTTTGCACAAACGAATGAATCCAAAATTGTATACTTGTCTGAATGGAATTAAGGCCGCTTTACACGGTACATTATATTGTACAAACGAATGTACGAATTACTTCATGAAGGAAATTGTATCGTGTAAAGCGGCAAATTGTACGATTGTCTGAATGACTTAACAGGAAATAGAACCTGCTCTAATTCCATTCAGTTTCTTGTATATACATTCTATGATACATTCGTTTGTACAATAAAATGTACCGTGTAAAGCGGCCTTTAGAGCAGGTTCTATTTCCCGTTCAGTCATTCATACATTCGCACAAGCGTTCACGCAATTTGCCGCTTTACACGGTACAATTTCCCTCACCCAAGCGTTCGCGCAATAGATATGTTCGGGCAATAGTTCATATGTTTGGCCTCATTGTATTGGTGAGCCCTGTTGTCTCTTATTTTCCAAAATAGAAGTAATAAACAAACTTAGTCGATGGCTACGCCGACATTATCTACGTATGCTGGTAATGATGATTGTGTCGGCGCCACCATCGAATAAGTTTGCGTCATCAACTTGTCAAAACCGCTGTTACTTGGACTTGAAGTTAGCCCGAGATGGTATTTCCTTCACAGTTGAAGAGATACGTACTAAGCGAAACTTTAAAATATAACTGATTATTTTTTACATATGGTGGTAACTTTGTGGACAATAGAATGTATCGATGTACCCGAGTGGCAGCGCAACAATCGGCTAAGTTAACCGTTTTCACGGCGTGCAGAATGCTTGTCAGCGCCTCTTTTCCGGGACGGGAGGAGGGATAGGAGGGAATATCTGAAGAGATTCATTCGTGCTAGCGGTGGCGACGCTACATGGTTGTGTGTGCCTAGCATTTACATAATGCACTCGGAAGGTGTAGGGAATAAAATTTTAATGGTCCATGTGCCCGTTAGCGAATGTGAGGAATGGACTCAGAGCACTCTTGAATTCATAAACATTAAAACGTTTGAGCTTTAAGTTGAGATATATTGGTCATTTTATATAGTCCAGAGAAATGTTAAAATACTTCATCAAGACAAATTTTGATAATCTGGAGGTAGAGAATTGAGGTATTCATAGTGTATACATTCAGAATCCAAAAAGCGATCCGAATGCCATCCACGGATAGAAATACGGAGAGTGACGGAATCGCAAATCGAAAGCTCCTCCTGTTGGTGTGGAAAGAGAGACGGGAAGGTAGGATCTTAGTCTTTCCCGGCGAATGCTTAGGAACCCGAGAACTCTTCATTCTAGACGGGAAGGTGTTCGCTTCATTTTGCTCATTTCATGCATTACGCGCCGCTGAAGCCCGTCCTTTACTCACGATTAAATATTGCTCGTAAGAAAAATTTACTCTTATTGTCACGAAGAATACTACCGATTAATTTATTTTATTTTCTTTACGGAGTCTGATCTTCCCGATTAAGTGTCATTTATTATGTATTACACCAGCCCTGTGGTATTTGTGACCTTTTAGTACGTAAATACAGATGAAATCATTGCTGTTATTGCTTTTTTATTATTGACTGTTACTTTTTACGGGATTCATTCCGCGATGTATGTTTTTTTTTAAACAACAATATTTCGCTGGTCCTCCTGCCAGCTTCATCATAAACATACATCGCGGAATGAATCCCGTAAAAATTAACAGTCAACACTGCATCCGCGGAAGCCTACGAGCCTTTTTTATTATTGTTTGTGTTTAGTGACTCATTAGGTATATAGTTAGAGTAGTCTTTAGTGCATGATGCATGTAATAACAACCAATAATCTCTTTCTTACTATGTATATACTAACCATCTTGCTGCATGTGACCCTATTTTCTAGCATGTCTCCATTAAATATCCTAGTTGCATGTCAATAGTGCATGTTTGGTGATCTTCACCCCCTGCCACACACCCTCGTGGTGGCTCGCAGGGTATTAGGTAGATGTAGATGAACAAGTGTACCGTGTGAAACGGCCTTTAGTAATAAAGGCGTGAAAGTGGATAAAATTCATCGTCATATCAGTGAAGTTCATAGAAAAACCATTGAGGGCGATGGAGTGGTACGGAAATGGGTTAGAGAATCCAAAACAAAAGGCGTGGCACCTGCGTAAGGGGATCAATTCGCTCCATTACAATGCCCCTACACTCACGTCTAACCAAACTCAAGGGCGGAAATGATGCTCCCAGTTACGTTGAAAATGATCGGAAGATACACAAAATTATGGCTTTTCCCATCACTCACGTTCTCACATGATTGAACGCCTCAAGCGGTCCTTAAAGATGGGACCTTGAAAGGGGCGGAAAAAATTATCGCGTGATTCACGCTTAACTTTGTAAAGGCATGCAATACGATAAATGAACTCGTGTCGTGCAGTATTGCTGGACAAACCGGTACTGCTTGCATTACCTGCGCAATAACTGACTGAACACCAATCGGTTGAGGTTCAGTGCGAACTTCTTCCGTTACGACGTCAAACGTCGGCTATCATTTTACAGAGATGAAATTCCGAGGAGGGGATAATTGATATAAACACTATCATTATTGCGATATTGCGACTCGGAGTATTATCTTGCCGGAGCACAGTGAAGAACCATGCTCAAGCCTTTCGTTTGGGGTTAAAGCGTCAAATGTCACACTTTCTTCATCTTCGCGAATGTCAAGGACGGCTTCGAGTAGCACCTGACTGACTGCAGAGAAGATTCTCGGCTCTCATCAGATGATTCAAAGCGTTCAAACGGCGAGGATTTCTGTCCTTGATGCGCACAGCTAATCCTTTCCGCGACGACTTAATTGCCGCTAGTAGAATAGTTGGAATCCCTGGGAAGGTATTGCAAAACCTCTGTGCCTGAAACCCGATTTCCGGGAATGGCGTCAAGTAATGCTTTAACTCCCGTTAAGGAAGGATTACCAATTGTGCTGCGTGAATGACGCGAACGAAAGAACATGATTTTGTGCTGTAAAGTTGCGAAACTGTGAAAAGGGTGGAGCTTAAGACACTCACCTTAAATGTAATTACTGTTATAGAATGTAGAGACTTTTAGGCAAATGTCATGATATTAAAATAAAGAAAAACTGTGATTTTCTCGAAAACCATAACTAGATGCTTGAAAAATCAAGTACTTCACTCGAAGGCAAAATTATAAAGCAATAGAATATAATCACGAAATTAATCTGTGAAGTACGTGCGTTATTGAATTTTTAATAAAAATGTCTGCTTATTTTAGTAATCAGCAATCTTAAATGACGTACATTGACGTTAATATCAATTTTCGGTAGATTTTAAATGGCGTCAATTGTCGTGACTCTCGCTCATTTGTTGAGTACTCGGAAAGGAAATTGAATGCCGGAAGAAAAAAAATAGCATATTTAAGTGCCTTTACTTTTCAGTGGCCCTGATTTACACGCATTAGAAAGAATACAGTGGTTATAATGTTTCTACCTGCCACACCCCCTTTGGGTGGCTTGCAGGGTATGACGTGGATGTACCTGAAGCGCTCTTTCTAGGAATTGTGTGGCCTTAAGGGCTGTGGAAGTTCTGTATTCCTTAGGCGTCAGGTAGGTATGCAATTCGATATCGGAAAGTATCTATACTTATTGATATTTCGACGTCCGAGCATCGAGACTTCGTAACATGGCCTGTCTTTAGGGTAAACCCCCTTTCACTTGATGACAATGGCTGCCATAGGATCGGGTGGAGGCGAGGAACGCAGTACCGTTGTCCTGCCGGGCAGAATCATTGTCCGCGTCCCACTCCTGAATACCTTGGAATTGTTATTGGCTTCCGTAGAAGCGTCCAAAAATTGCCTTATCCGACGGTATTTCACGTCGAATCGGCGGGGTATTGGTATAAGTTTTCAACTAGCAATAATCGCACCTCAGGAGACCTTCATTGGTTACGATATCGCCACTGCGCAAAGTTAACATTTATTGATCGAGTGCCCCTGCGCTATTTCTCGTTCTACCAACTACATATCGAGCAGTAATATTCATACCCTTCGTATTTGTGCTGCATAGAAGTACAAACAATGAAAGGTTTTGCCATTACTGGAAAAGACGTAATAAATGACTTAAAACCGTCACCATATTTTTTATTCCTACGGAATAATTGGTTATTTATTTGCATTATCATGGATAAACTCATCACCTCATATCCAATATATATTGACGTATCGAACGATACTTCGGAATATACCGAGAACGATACTTCGGTATCGTTCGATTTGAGAAGGTTCAAGGATCACTATGCGAGGGGAAAACTCACTCACTAAAACGTTTAGGCAATTCAATAGTCTTACATGTTGTTTTCGAATCTTTTGGCTTATTTTAAGCAGGCCTTAAGCTTAGTTCTCATCTTCATTGCGAGCCAAAGGAATCTTCTCTCGCAAAACTCAAAATCACTCTACACGGTGCACCTTGTTCCAATATGTGCAACTTGGTACCTTTTGTAAGGCAGCGAGATATATGAAAGAAAATTATATGATTTTAAGAAAGAAATAATTGACTGCTAATTGATTGCACCCAATCAATTAGCAGTCAATTATTTCTTTCTACCAACTACATATCGAGCAGCAGCATGCACCCATTCACCATAACCATTTTTTGGAGCTAAAAATTATGAAAATGTTATCTTCGTCCTTAAAAAATCATTCATGTATTCACGTGCAGTTGTAAAGGATTTGATGAGGTCGCCGCAAAGCTGGATGAAAAATAAATTGGGTGAATTTTTTTGACTTTTTTAAATGAAGTTTTTGTGCTCAAACTTTTTCCTTTGATGCCAAAATTTAGCGCAATAATACCTACTCCAAAATCTTCTAACAAAAATAAAGTTAACATATTTATGCCAATAGTTAATCCCTGAATCTTGTCTGGGCTATAACACGTTCCAAAAAAATACATCTACATCTACATCTACTTCATACCCTGCAAGCCACCCAAAGGGTGTGTGGCAGGGGGTGCTTTCGCACCAGGCATGCATGAATGATATGGTAGAACACCGACATTACATTAAAAACCCGCGTACTACACATGCAAAGCGCCAATTACAAATCTAATACCCAAGAAACATTGTATCTCCAATCGTTCTAACATGCAAGGGATACAAAGACTACTACTACAGATTCAAAATATCATGCATAAATAAGAACATCATTATTTACATCATGCATAAATAAGAAAGAGGAGAATATAATGAGAAAGATTAACTGCCTGCCTATTGTCAATACTCGAACTATTCATGACGACGATCACAGCTGTTATGGTCCCGAATGGTACGCGGAAAAAATGACATTTTATACCTATCGGTTCTACAATCTAGCTCTCTAATTTTATTGGCGCGATCTAATCTACCGTAGTACGAAGGGGTTAATAGTATGTTTTTTACGTCGTCAGTAAAATGATTTTCCTGAAATTTATTTAGGAGGTTAAGCCTATAATTTAATCTACGCTGTGATAGCGATTCCCATCCTAATTCTTCTAACAGTCCAGACACACTAGCCAACTTATCGTAGCATCGTTTCACAAACCTAGCTCCTCTTCGCTGTACGCGATCTAACTCTGATATCAAGCCCGTTTCGTATGGATCCCATACACTAACAGCATATTCCAGATGAGGCCTAACGATTGAAAAATAACAACGTTCTTTCAAATCGTTCGTTCAAATAAGTCAGGTTTGAAAAAAAATTCCCAGGAGGTAACACGCAGGGCCTTATTCGGAATTGTGTGTAAAATGGTATTGTAAACTTTTGTTGGTGGGGTAATGAAGGACTAATTATCCGTCACTGAATCAAGTCGGCGGTGATAGTCTCTCATGTATATAAATGCTTCAGTGATTTAAAATCTCGAATACACACTACACCAATGACATGCTTCTTTATATTAATGTTTGTATACCCTGCTAAAAAATTCTGTACAGTTTCCTTATAAATACTTCTACATAATTTCTTTAAAATTCTGTAGATATTCCTTGAAGTATTGAAACGCCATATTACGGAATTTCCTACGACGTTCTGCAGAATACCTTAGGATGTTCTGCTGAATTCCTTAGGACGTTCTGTGGAATTACCTACGACGTTCTGCAGAACTCCCCGTTCTGCAGAATATTTCCGTAGAGTTACTGAAGTACTACAGAACAGCTTGTAAGGAGTTATTTTGTTCTGCAGAAAATAACTCAACAGAACATATGTTCTGTAGAGTCAGGCTCTCATGTTCCGTACAGATCCTTAGAAAAGGAACTAGTTCTGAAGAAAAAGATTTCTGTAGAGTTCCTTACGTTCTACAGAACAGCTTCTACAGAATTTTTTAGCAGGGTATACAACTACTGAAATGCACGGAGATATATGGATTACTCCGCAAACATGCCTGTACTCGTAAATGTCCGACTATTCCGACGTCCCGGTTTTTCCGCTTCTTTCCTCTTATTCTTGGTCTTTCCCGTTAGGTTTTGCCTTTTCTCACCCGTTGCGCGTGGATTTCGTGTAATGACGAGAGCGGAGACCATGCCTCTTCCCATGCCGGGCGCTACACCCGCCCTCGTGGACCGAGTTCCGTAGTCGCCAGGATTTCACTAAATATCTTGAGATGGAAATAGCTGGTTCGGTGGGCTTTTCATAGCCATACGCAACAGTATGCTTGTCGCGGTATGTGTTCGGGGACTACATCTTATGTGGCTCCTATTCTTCGACACATAGCGAATAGGTTGCCTTATCAGGGACTTGTTAAAAGAGTACTTGGAAAGTGCCACGATAAAAGTCAGAGGAATCAGCTACTTCTTTCCCCTGCCAGACCCCGCTTGGAATACACTGCCAGTATTCGGGATCCACACGAGGTAGGCTTTTTAATGGAGTTAGAACGCTTGCAGAGAAGATCTGCATGATACGTAAAAGGTCGTTATCATAGTTTCCTAAGTGTTACCTCTTGCAACAACTGGAATGGAATCGCTTTCAGACCGCCGTTAAAAAGTAGACTTAGGCCGGTATTCATAGTCCTCAATAATTACAGATTCGTTTCAATCTATGATTATATCTCTAATTAATTACTGTTTCTTATTCATAGTCGTCAAAGAATCAGTGATTCGTCAATCGATGATTCTTGAATCAGAGATTCATCAATCTCTGATTATTATGTATTCATAGTCGTCAAATAATCATTGTTTATATTTATAGTATTCATAGTCAAGCAAACTGTAATTATTTGGCCAAATAATCATTGATTCGTGAATTAAGCTCTCGACCGTAATTAATTAGAGTTTTTCTTTGTGGGACGTCGGTAGTTCTGTGATTGTTTACGACATATTCATGTCTTTACGTTCCAAATTTACAATTTTATACGGTGCTAAAGGCATAGAATACTCTATATGAACGTCTTGAATCGATTAGGATTATTGATTACCTTGAATTGATTAGGATTTCCGTGCAATGGAAATTCGTTCGGATATATTGGCGTATGTGATTGCCGATGACGATGTACCAGCGTATCACTAAAGGCTGCGAAAAACACACATTAGGGATCCAACAAATCCAAATACTCACATGGGGAGACTACGTACCCTGACTCGCCGATTTGAATGCCGTATTTACTATGTCGTGCACGAGTTCAAAGGCTAGTTCGCCTTGGACTTCGTCAAACGTATCCTAGTTGTATTGTAATTAATCAGTTTATAATCAGAAAGTATAAAAAAGCTGGGAAAAGTTACTTTCGCTAGGTTGTTCCGGAGCCTCACATCACCCGTCTCAATCAGCCTCAAAGCGACTTTACGTATTAGTATTATTATCGCCCCTTTATTACATAGGTTTGTTTGGTGTAGTGGTGAGCGTCGCGGGTTCGTACGTGAGGGTCAGTCGGTTCGTGTCTTACGGCGGGCTTTTTTTTTCCATCTCTATATTCACGACTAGAGAGAATTTTTTCCTCCGAGTTACATGTCATATCATATGACTTCCCCTCGCCTTTTTTATCGTGATACTTTCCACGAAATTCGTACTCCAGGGTGAATCTTTAATGTCAATGGCCTCACTGGGCTCTGGTGATGGACCGCTTATTATATACGTCAATCTCTGTTTAAAATCCGTAATCTAACTTGCTGTAACAATAGACTTGAGTGTTGACAGACGAAGAGTTTAATAGAGGATACCGATTCTCAAAACCCGTAGTGTTCGAGTATATTCTTCTTAGAACTAATGTTCATATATCGACACTTTCCGCGAGGACTGACAGTTCCTCTTGTGCTACTGTGGCTCACTGCTTTGAGATTTTACGCTTAGGCATCAATATTGAATTGTTGAAATCATATTACAAATTTAAAAAAATATATCACAGCGGTTTTTAATCACGCAGTATTTAAAAAAATCTTCATGCTGAGTTTAACCTCGGCCGAAATTGCCATGAATGTTTTACTCGTAAGCTATCATCAATTGCAAAGAAATTCAATGCGATATGGTACTTTTTTCAGTTTTTTATTTCAGGTCGACCGGTTTCGTCACATAGGCGACATCATCAGGTAATCGAGTTTATCATCAATTGCTACTAATTACATATTTCAAATTTTCTTTGTCGGTAATGATCAGATATAAATGCTGCTACTGCTACTCTTCGTCTTCTTGAGTGTTTTACGTACATATGTAGGGATTGCTAGTTCTGTTTCGCAGCCAACGGTGTCCATAACTGTGAAACGTATAACTAATCTTTTTGCCATCCAAATAGCTGACACCATCAGACCGCCTGTTTCTTATGATGTTCAGGCGACGAATCGGTGCCTCAGGTGTCTCTTTGTGAGAATAGAAAAAAGAGGAGACCACACTTATGGTCGGACAATTCCTGACGTTAAACAGCACACGCTACATCATCAACACTTGCCGGAATACGAGATTACTGTTTGTTGATTTTCCCTAGCAACGCCTTTATTAACGTTGAATAATCATAAGAAATAATTCTAATGTAGTCACGGCTAATTCATTTTTATCAAAAAAACATTGCCAATCCATTTTTTATTTTCTTTTTCAATATGCAATTAATAAAACTATATACTCAACTTGAATAAAAATTTAACGATACCCACAAAATGTTTTGCCTCTTTAATTTCTCATACCACTCAAAAATAAACATACATCCAATCTGTAATTCACCAATTACAGATTATCCCGAATAATCAGAGATTCATGAATCAGTGATTCATGAATTGGAGATTGTTTTCTGTCTATGAATACATAAATCAAATAATCAATGATTGACGAATAATCGTTGATTCTGCAATCATTGATTATTCATCCCGACTATGAATACCGGCCTTAATCTTTGATGTCAATTCACAACCATTTTATTTTCTGAATTTAGTTTTTAATACATTACGAACTCCGATATACTACAGTAGACCAGATCATGAGGATAATATTAGTGAAGTAGATTAGTACACACAGGGTTAACATTTCGTATTTCCCACAGTCTATAAGAGACCATACTGAATGCGTTAAGACTTTGAAATAGGTTAGTTTGACAGGTAGTGTAGCTGATTAATTGATGTGCTCCCTAATGCATGTTTCTAAATCTGCCGAGTTGTGCTAACACCATGTTTTGTATGTTCCCTACATAATTCTTGTTCACACTAACATAATTACTTAATAGATTATTTGAGTAGTTTCTGTAGCATTTGTAGCTTACCCGTAGTGTGGTGCATGTCGGTGAAAGTTAATTTCTTCGCTCTAGTTCAAGTTGGCGATAAGTCACCCCCTACCAAAAACCCATGTGGGGGCTTTAAGGGTAATAATTAATAAGAAGGCTTGCACCATAAGGTTTTTCTAGGTTAATAAGACAGAGAAAGTACAACACTGAGACGAATAGCATTAAAACCATCGCTGCTGTAAAAGGAGTATAGGCATCGCATTAAGTGATGTTGTATTAGTTGACAGGTTGTGTAGCCGATTAATTGGTTTGCTAGTAATTATTGTATCTTAATCCGTCACGTAGTACTAACATCACTTTCGCATGATCCCTGCATGGCTCTTGTATTTCGATTGCGTAGTTGCATTATCCATTAATATTATAGTTCCTGTAGTATAGGTAGTATACCTGTAGTGCTGAGTGTTTTGGTTACCGGTCCATTATCGTGAATTTTGGTGATAACTCAGCCCCTGAAACACTCTCTTGAAGTGGCTTGCAGAGTATTATGTTGATATAGATCAGTAGTAAGTGTTTATTCTGCCGCTAGTTCAGTTCCTTCGGTCTTCGAAACGCGCTATCTCCTCCACCACGTCGAGGTTGTAGTCCAGAAGAGGTTTCCATATATAAGGACACTAACAATTCCAGAAGTCCTAACACCTCCTGCTACTCATTGCTGTTGATTTAAAAATACTTGATCTATTGCCAATTTTCATCTTCTGAATCTAATAACAATTATCACTTCAATTTCTCAACAGAGATGAAGGGCGTGACTTGTGGACGAAAATATCACCGAAGGCCGATTCACACCAGTGGGCCCCCTTAATTGGGACCGGCAGATCCGTTAATGGCAGAGAGAGTTTCAGGTACCGGATTAGCTGACCAAAAAGGTGAGGAACTTTATAATTAAATATATTATTTTTGGCTTCAAAATAATTCGCCGCATGTCACCACTGGTACTTCCTTCGAACAAAGGTGTTTATGTCACCTGATTCTTGAGTTCAAGTATACCTACTGTTTAAGTAATTATATCTGCAATATTAGATTTCAACGGCGTTCTTTGTTTTTGTAGACAACTATTACATCCGCGTTCTGAAATCTGCTCTTAAACAATTTGAGTAACATGGACGTGATCGATGCCGCCATTAATAGTCATGGTAATTGTTAGTGCTTCCAGGGATGTTGACAAAAAAATCAAATAATTCGTAGTCCCAAAGAAACGTTTTTATTTTCCATTCCACTTATAGGTTCAATAAAGTCGAGGGGGCAGTGGTAGACGGAGCTCGTATTTGTTAACGGAGCTCCGGCTCGCCTCGCAACGTATAGAGTGCTGCCCTCTTTTATGGTACACAATGAATAACAAAGGCAATCGTCATAACAGTAATTATGGTTGTATTTGTATTCATGCTCTATATAAATAGTATTTTTTTCGATTTTCGTATTTTTTTCTTTGTCTCTAATTCTGAAAATTTTAATTGCATCCTAGCAGGACAACTCTAAACAAATCGTCCCGTGATAGCTCGCTTGACTAGAATGATGGCTGTCAGCCGCATTGTATGTGATGTTCCGTCCGCGCATGTCATAATTTAGCGTTTAAGTATAATTATTACTTAAGACAGTTTAACCTACAAATATACTTTGTAAAATGGCTAATAAGAGTATGACTAAGGAGGCTATATGACCGTGCTAATACGAAGGTTTCTGCGACGTTTAGCAAGTGAGTATCTTTTAAGGCATTCTTCCGCGTGTTATTGTGTAAGACACTCCGGGGAGAAACGCCCGGAAGCAGACACCTCAAACAGTAAGACCATGTATTTGAATGTTTGTGCATGCCAGGTGTAGAATCACCACCTGCCACTCACTCCTGATGTGACTTGATGGTTACCGCCTGGACTCAGGCCTGACTTACCGAGTCAAATTCATGATTGTTGAAACACGGGCGAAATTTGATTTTGAATTGTTAGCTCAGAGCAACTATCCGTTCTTGGAGGGTTTTTTTAAATTACTCAATTTGTATACTTATTGCGTTTACTGACTATACTTGTCGCTATACTCATGGTAAAGATTTGTATAAGTACTCCAACTATCAAAATTGATCTTTCAATTTCCTTGATTCAATGAGTCATGCCATGCAGATGACCGAACCTCTGTTAAATTAAATAATCTGGCGGAAACCAGACTGGGCAGAGATCATTGTATCTAATCCAAGGAGACCTTTGATTGAATATCGTAAGTATAGTTTTTCAAATATCATTAAAAAGTATGGTTACCGTTCGCCCCTAAAGCACATAACTTGATCCTGCTCAAGACGCTCGCTATTATGATAGCTTTCCAGTGCCGTGTGATTCCGAACAGCATGCTGCCTTACTTGTAGGTTCGCTATTAAATTCGCTGAGCCACTTGACTTCATTAATGATGTGGCAGCATTTCGCCCATGGATTCTACATGTACCACGAATTTTAGTCGTCATGGTTTTACTACTCGCTCCCAGTTGGATCTGGTAGCTGCCGATCAACCACGTTTTCTTTTACAGTCGCTATGCGTTCTTCAATTGTCGTAAGGGGCGGTCCATAATCCACGTAGACACCAAACAGGGGTGGGGGTACGAGGGCTGTCATTGAAGATCCACGTCGGAGGGTGGTGGGGGAGGGGGGTTGGAGGGATGTCTACGTAGACAACGGTCGTAATAAATGACAGGTTATCATTGCTACAGGGTAGTTTTTCTTACCTTTCATTAAAATCAACCTTAAATTACAGAGAGTCCATGACAATCATTGAATAACCCGTACCTCAGCTTTCTCCGCAAAGAAAAGAAAAGTCTACGTGGACAACAGGGGGGGGGGGCGGGAGGGGTCCGTATGAAGTCTACGAGTGTCCACAATTAGGGGTGGGGGGGTCAAAAAGTGGCCTATTTTTGTCTACGTGGATTGTGGACAGCCCCTAATCAGTGCCACCTATACCTCCTTGCGGCTACAATCGAAGTTCTACATCATCTCTCAACTGTCTGTCGGTTTCTGGACTACGAACTAGTTCGTGAAGCTTAATTCTCTACTTACTCTGACTTCTACGTCTGAGCTACATTCTTCATGATTCATCGATTGATATTCAATTCATTTGTTCCTTCGAGCCTCACCGTTTTATGATCTTTTCCCTCTGATAACTGGGAGATTTCAGTGCGTCTGCGATTGATTTGCATATAGATATTCTGGTAGAAAGGGACCAGAAGGATATTTTGATCACCAAGATTAATCAACTAAATCTCGGCAGTATTTCCTCCTCCTCCGGAAAGACTGGGATTATTTTGGTGTCATTCTAAGACTTAAGTTCTTATTTTCTGGTGGGTGTTGCTGACTTTTATATTAGTTTCCAACTTACATGATTTACTGTTGCTCCGTATAGTGTTTTACGTTGCTTCTTAAAGTTTGTTGGAGGTTTCTTATGCATCTAACAATCTGAAAGTGAAATATACACTGGCAATTTTTTTTCTTTGGTGTCAGCTTGACAGGTAGTCATTTCATCTGTGGGATTTTGCAGAATCGACGGGTTTCAAAGCCACATTTTTCTCATATTTAAACACGCGACTCATTGAAATATTGACGGAGAACCCTGAGCCAGAACGACCGCGTTCGAAAAAGCGCTGTAGGTTTACAGTAACTTACAAAATAATGCTATCTATTTGCTTAGTTAACACAAGAAAAAAACACTTAACTATGACTATCAAGGCAGCTTTCGAATTATCGTCTGACGAGCTGATGCTAGAAATGGCTCTCCTCTCAAAAATTCTACCCATATATCGTATGTATCTTTTGTATTTAGACATCTAATTTTTAATTTCTAAAATTTTTGTAAGTCATATTTATGGGGTCAGAATATAATAGTGAATTGTATAAGTGTTACGAGTTTAATAGAAGAACTCGGATGGGCATTACTATCAGAACACAGGTTAAAATTTAGGTTAAACCTTTTGAGTAAATTCGAAACCGATTTCTTCACAGATGACGTTAGATATATATTGAGAACCCCTGCGTATTATGCTAGGTTTGATCACCTTAACAAGATTAGAGAGGTAGATTGTTGTACCGATAGAGTTAAAATGTCATTTTTCCCGCGTACTATAAGAGAGAACAATAGGCAGCGTAGCAAAGGGATAGGTAGGTGAAATATAGTAAGAGTAGTCTGTAGTGCATGATGCATGTAATAACAACCAATAATCCCTTTCTTATTATGTAGATACTAACCATGTGACCCTATTATATAGCATGCCTTCATTAAATATCCTAGTCGCATGTCAATAGTGCATGTTTGGTGATCTTCACCCCCTGCCACACACCCTCATGGTGGCTCGCAGGGTAGTACGTAGATGTAGAGATAATACTCGTGCTCACGTCTCCTTCATACTATCCATGCAATTACCGCATAATGCGATTACTATTTCTTGCATACAATCTCATTGCATATTATGTGTTCTGTACCTTCTCATTTTCAACGCTGACCGCAGAGGTGTTTTGGTTTCCATTGGTGTATTTCTCGTGTTTAATCGACCAGGGAACAGACAGGTTTAGAATGCCGTTTTCCCGCATTCGATGAGATACCATAAATGCAACCAATGAAACTTTCAACTAGGTTTGGCTATTATAGGCAGTATAGCTAATTATTTTTTATTCCGAATGCTTGTTTCTAAGTCTGTTACTTAATGCTAACAGCACGTCTCGCGTGTTTCCTGTATAACTGTTTTCAGGGTGCATTTTTGTGGTTGCGTTGTGAAATCGCTTTGCAATTGTGTGCCGTTCCAAAATGCTTTAGTACTCATAGTTTTTACAATATTAGTGGCATTGGTAGTGCATGTTGATGAAATTTCACGTCCTGAAAGGATTCTCAAGTTTTTGCCTCTGCATCGATAATTATAGTTTTGTCACCTTTGGTAAGTCTTTTTTGTGAAAACTCAATCCCTGATGCACCCCCTCTTAGAGGCATGCATGGCATTCCGTAAGTATTGATGAGAACATTTTGAGAAGACCGTATGCTATTTGATATTCACGTCAAAGATTACTCCATGACCCGGCGCCATATTTAGGGGTTCTGGGTCCAAATCCCAGTACAGGCGGTTGAATGTTTTCCTCCTTTATATTAATCTTGCTCAGGACTTGTAGTGGGGAAAGCATGTACGTGAAATTTGCGGACAGGTAAATCGTAAATTAGGTTTTATTAAAAGAATACTAGAAAAAAGTGACGAGAAAGTAAAGGAAGGATGTTATTTTTCTCTCGTAAAACCTTGCTTGAAGTACAGCGCTAGTACATACATGGAACCCTTACGAAGTATGACTAGTTTCAGATATAGATCGAATACAGGGGAGGGCAGCTAGACTTGTTTAAAATTGTTATGATAGACACAGCAGTGTTACTAAATTGTTGAGGGAATTAGGGTGGGAACCTCTATCCTATTAAAGAGAAAAATATAGATTAAATCTTTTGCGAAAGTTTGATGTAGACAAATTGTTTCCGGACGTTAAACATATTTTGCAATAGCCAAACTATTATGACGATCGACGTTCACAGTCATAAGATTAAGGAAATAGACTGCATAACCGATAGATTTAAAATGTCATTTTTTCCACGAACAATAAGGGAGCATAATAGTATCGTAAATCAGTTCTAGGATACTTTGACTCTGATTAGGTAAAATAGGTTTTTGCACTTGTGCGAAATATCTTAACATGATTATTAGCTACTAACGTCACATGCAATTTCCGGCATGATATGCTCTTGCATGTTTTAGTATCTTGAACATGTATTTATTTGTCGCATTAATAATGCTAACCAGTAGTTTTTCCTTGAGTAGTGTACTGCATGGTAGCATGTTCTTCTACGTATCACTCTCCCAGTTTCTGATCCGACCGCGCTTCGTTATCCTGACTGCTTTTGGCCTGCACCCTGAAATTCGGGTTGAACGTGCGCGGTTCAGATTTATAATGGAATGAGTGCTGCATGCCTGGTATGTAATCACCCCGCGCCACACACCCTGGTGGTGGTTGTTGCACGGTATTTCGTAACGTAGATGTATTCGCATTGAAGCGAAGAGTTGATGGAAATACGTCATCCACCCGCGCGAAGCCCACTTTTCGTCGAGAGGCCTCGCCACTTTCCCCCGTTTCAAGAAAATCAAGGCCATGCACTTGAACAAGAGGCGAGGCCGACGCTGAGGTTTATTATAGAGGGAGCTTTTGGTGAGGGAGGTTAAAGCACTCCGGGCTATTATAAGGTGCTCTTGCCGGCTGCTGTGGGAATCCGGCCTCTCCAGCTACCGACGGACAAAGGAGGATGACGTCACGCTCACGAAACAGTGACGTCTTACCAACTCGTCCGACGTCATCGGCCGCATGGCTGGGTGCGGTGCCGCCGTTGCCCTGAGGACTGGTTGTTAAGAAATAGCCACCTCCCGCCTTCCCCTTGATTGATCGCCCATGTTGAAGGGCGGAGGATGAGTCCCGGAACGAGATACAAAAAATCGTCGAGCGATAAAAATCTCGACCCGCTTCCTACGATTGAAGCCGGACTTTTCAAAGCTCCGGTCCCGCGTTAGGAATGCCTTTTCCGAGGTACCGTTGAGTCCTTCAATGAACTGGAGGACGTATTACGCGATGAATCCCGCATTCTTTCTTGGCCAGGCACCTCGCAGGTAGGCGTTCAGGATCTGGATCGTGTTACACTTTTTTTTTCAACGGAATTGTGATTCAAAGCGGCTGGCTTCTTCATCCCAATCGTTTGCGGCAGATCATGAGGTGTCAGTTCCGGCTCTGCCTGTCTTGTTTCAAGTGCGCGTTCTCTGACTTCAAAGGGTATCGGAATTCTTAGTCAATATATTCTTGCGGCTCGTCTTTGAGGTTACATATTTTTATGCCCTAATATCTCTTTAACTTTCCATGGATGGAATTATGAAAAGTCAGCCTGAAAAAAATACTGCCACGATATTAGTTTTTTTTAGGTGCTAGTTAAGCATTTTAAAAAATTGCAATTTATTTTATAGAAACATTCATTTTGAAATATGACGAATTTATATTACGTGTATTTAATTTAAAATAATACTTTACACAATAATATTTACACAATAATATTTACACAACATCTACATCTACATCCACGTGATACCCTGCGAGCCACCACGAGGGTGTGTGGCAGGGGGTGAAGATCACCAAACATGCACTATTGACATGCAACTAGGATATTTAATGGAGACATGCTAGATAATATGGTCACATGCAGCTAGATGGTTAGTATCTACATAATAAGGAAGGGATTATTGGTTGTTATTACATGCATCATGCACTACAGACTACTCTGACTATATTTAATCTGCCTATCCCTTTGCTACGCTGCCTATTGTTCTCTCTTATAGTACGAGGGAAAAATGACATTTTAAATCTATCGGTACGACAATCTATCTCTCTAATCTTGTTAATATGATCAAACCTAGCATAATACGCAGGGGATCTCAATATATATCTAACGTCATCTGTGAACAAATCGGTTTCGGATATACTTAAAAGGTTTAACCTAAATTTTAACCTGCGTTCTGATAATTCCCATCCTAGTTCTTCTATTAAACTCGTAGCACTAATACAATTATCATAACGGCCTTTAACAAACCTAGCAGATCTCCTTTGCACGCGCTCTAATTCTTTTATCTTTACACAAGGTACGGCTCGTATAGTTATACATTACCTTCATAACGTACCTTTTTTAAACTTTCCCAATATTTCCTTAATTTCCCAATTTTTTCTTAATATGACACCTGAAGCTATTTATTTTTTTAGAGCTCCACCAGAGCACGCCATCGCCAGTGAATATCGTCACAAATTCATCTGTTTAAAATTGTTTGACAAACCGCCGAACGAGACGCAACTTTCCACACACTTAATCCGAAGCGTTACAATTCTGCCTTGCGCAGCAACTAAATGGAAAAGTCCCTCAGAAAGCAGATATTTCAATGATTTTGAAACGTAACAAATTTGACTCGCTCCCCCATAGAGGGTTAAAGTGTCATATTTTAAAGGGTTTCGAAAGAACTTGTATGCCTAAGTTGAGATCGGTGGGTATGAGGTAGTTTCCACGAGATGTATCTACTATCACAAAGATCTCATTCGAATTATTTATTATTTTAATCCGTTTTTAGAAGTATGAAGAAAATATAGTACTAATGATGCCGTGAAAACGTGGTTTGTATGCCTGAACTGCTAAGTAATTCAGCAATTGAGGCTAGAACTTGACTTGTTCTCGTAGTACGTTGAAAACGTATGTAAAGCTGAAGGTTTTTTGAGATGTTTTGAAAGGTATATACATTATCATAAAAATAAGCATCGTCGGATATTAAATTTTTTACAGGAACATGTCCCTTGAAATTATTCTGAAAAATTACCTTTTCAACGGTAAAATGAGGGTTGTATATTTTTTGGAATGATTGAGTAACTATGCCAACTTCGCATAGTTCATATATCTTCGATAGTTTGCGAGCTAACTTTGTGGAATTTAGAATTCATATTGAGATAAAATAAATGCACTATGCATAATCCACACAAAACGTTAATGGTATGAGCCCGACCGGTTTTAACACTTTCGTGTCATTCTCAAGGGACTTTACAATTCGTTTTTTGGAGAGCACATACTTATATTTTATGTCGGATGAGAGGGGGGGGATTGGGGTTGAGGAAAGTATGACTAAGGATGAAGGGTGATTAAGGGTGAAGCATCAGGCTGGAGGCGGACGTAACCGAATATTTTCTGGAAGAAATTTAGTTTTCTATTTCCGACATAAAATATAAATATGTTCTCGCCAAAAACCGATTTGTATAGTCCCTTGAGAATGGCACGAAGGTGTTGAAACCGGTCGGGCTCATACCATTTAAGTTTTGTGTGGATCATACATTGTGTAGTTCGCATTTCGGACGCTGTGTGTCAGAACCAACCCACTTTGTTTACTATGTCTCACTGGAGCGCACCGCTGCACCATATTCAATGGAAAACGGATTGCATTTTTGGGAAATTATCTCGAAAAATACTGATGTAATAGGTGGCTGATATTAGGGTATCATTTTTTGTAATTGATGAGATATTTTTCTTTATAATGAAGCTGGAATTACTGCATTTCATTGCCTATGATATCATTTCACCCTGCCTTTAATGAATAATTCTACGATTAGTCTGTAGTTATTTGGAAAAATTCGTCTTTTTAAATGTGTATTTATTTGCTAAAAATGTGTTTATTCGTTAGATGACCATCGTCTTTCAAAGTCCTGTAGAGTATATTTTAGCGTACTTGGTGGTAAATTATTGTTTTATTCGTACATTTCGAGTAAATATGTATTGAAAACGTGCTCTTACATTCATGAATTAAAATTGACTGCCGTCATTTCTATCCTCGAGCAGTCTTGTAATGAAAAATCACAGCTTTCTTCACTTGGAATAGTATTCCTGGGCGGCTTCTGCTCGTTTGAGCTGGTGAGCATAATATGATACGCTTTTGAGGCGATATGAAGCAGGTAAGATTTGGTGGCTAAGTTTTTGTTTCATTTTTTTCATCTCTCCTTTGTAAAATGGACTGATAGTTTTAAATTTTCGTTTCGAACAAATGAGGCAACAGTGTTTGAGACGAAGGACGTCAGTGTGAAATTCCTTTCACATGAAACACCATCAGTTGAGGAACTGAAAAATGCATTCACTGCTTTGATTTGAATTCGTCAATACTTCTTGGAACTTCTAACTCAACAAATAGCGTATGGGCGTGGTCATAGCAGACAAAAGAAGCCGTTAGTGGATGACGCGGCGCCTGATTCAGTGCGACTTATTCTGTCGTAAAGGAGGCGGTCTAAATTGCGGCAAGTGCAAAGGGATAGTCCAATGCAGTCGAGGTCTCTCTAAGTACTGAGAAAATGTCAAGTGTCGAAAGCAAGAGTTGGCATTAGTTTCCGGAATTGTAGCGCGCGAATGCTGATGTTGGAAGCAGTATAAACGACTCTTCTGTATGTGTACAATTTCTTCGAGAATGACTGCTCGACATAGGTGGCATTTCGGTCCTCGGAAGCATAGGAAAAGCGGGCATAATAACGTTGTCAGACGCAAAAATAGACGTATAAAAACAGAAGATCCTTGCAATATTGATATTGCGAGTGGAATTTATGCTCGATGCAGAAATAAAAAATTGCAATTATCCACACAAATAAATTTTACTGCGACCTAGTTTTCGACTTTTTTACATCATCATCAGGTCTTTTGATTTCGATGCTTTTTACATCATCATCACCTTATCCAGTCGAGAAACATGTAAAAACATCGAAACCTAGGTCGCAGTAACATTTATTTCTGTATATAATGGCAAATTCTTTATTTCTGCATAGAAAATAGACACATTTTTGTTAATATTTATTTAAGTATCAAGACTGAGTGATATAAATCTGGGTGCTGTGAACTGAACTGATTGTGAGATAAATTTTGCATCTATTTTGTATATTGAAGCGTGAGTCTCCCAAGCGGGTAAAAATCATCTTGAAGAGAAATTTCAAAATTTATGGTGAAGGAACTGTGGATTTTTGAGTGGATTAAATTCTGATTGACCCTATCAATAAATTCTTTTAGTTCGGAGAAAAAATAATGCTGATGCATCAGTTTGAAGTTGTTTTTCGTTACAATTCAACGTCTTCTCTTCTTCTTTCTCTAATCCCCTTATGCTGTTATGCGTCGGGGTCCCTCAGCCACTTTCTATATTCCCCCCTTTTCTGAGCGAGTCGCTTCACTTCATTAATGCTCTTTCCACGCCGGGCTGCCAATCTCGCCACATATTCTTCCCTCTCCAGCCGTGGTCGTCTTCTTCCTCGCCTTCCTTCTGGTCTTGCCTCCATCACCTCTCTTGGCTTCCTTTCCTCCTTTCCTCCTAACCACATGACCATAACATCCGAAGGTTTTTCTTTCCATCAATTCAGTGATTGAGTCTTGCTGGAATTGGGCTCTGATTGTGGTGTTTACAATTCAACTTACAGGATGGAAATACAGGGGCTGGTTCCTGATTTTTTGAGTTGAAAACTTCTTTAGCGAGGCCTGTCGAAACAATTTTCGTGTGATACGAAGTTCGTAACCTTGAAATAGGACACGCCATTGTGAGTTAATACGACTTTTACGACCAGCTAGTTAATATTTTCCCTATAGTAGCACGTACCAGACCGTCTTGACAGGCTGCGTAGCGATGATCGTTAATTCAGAGTTTCATGTCGGAAGTAGCCAAATGGTTCTGTTTCAAATCCCTTTCATCCGATACTTTTTTTGCGACGATTAAGTTAGAGATCAGCTACTTCTCCCTTGTTAGACCACACTTAGAATACGCTGCCAGCTGTTGGGATCCACATGAGGTAGGCTTAAAACAGAGTTAGAGCGCGTGCAGAGAAGATCAGCAAGATACGTGAAAGGCCGTTATGATAGTCTCGTTAGTGTCACCAACCTCTTGCAACAACTTGGATGGGAATCGCTTTCAGACCGTCGATTGAAAATTAGACACAATCTTTTATGCAAATTTAAAACCGATTTGATTTCAGAAGTAGTTTTCAACATCTTACGAACTCAAGCATACTACGGTAGATCAGATCATGATAATGAAATAAGGGAAAAATATTGTAGAACAGAAAGGCTTAAGATGTCGTTATTCCCGCGATAAGAGATCATAATGGCTGCGTTAAGACTTTGACAGTTAGGTTAGTTGACAAGTAGCGTAGTTGATCAATTCATATGCACCCTAATGCATGTTTCTAAGTCTGACGAGTAATGCTAACACCATGTTTTGCATGTTTCCTGCATGACTTTTGTGTCACGTTTTTATAGTTACATTATATATATTGTTTTTTTGTAGTTTCTGTAGCATTTGTTGCATACCGATAATGTGGTGCTTCTTGGTGAAAGTAAATTTCTTCTTTGTAGTTCATGTTGGTGACAAGTAACCCCCTGCCATACACCTTTGTGGT
This sequence comes from Ceriagrion tenellum, assembly GCA_963169105.1. Taxonomy (NCBI): domain Eukaryota; kingdom Metazoa; phylum Arthropoda; class Insecta; order Odonata; family Coenagrionidae; genus Ceriagrion; species Ceriagrion tenellum. The sequence goes on along the minus strand of OY720639.1, from coordinate 58,362,317 downwards.
GGCTTGCAGGGTAATGAGTAGATGTAGATGTCTACGGCCTTCGAATTGGTCCACAGGGATGATATAGTGACGTCACTTCCTGAATCGAGGGAAAAATCAAGTACACCTTTACGTATATTGGAACCAGATCCATAACAGTCCCTCATTTTAAATTCAAACCTTACCGTAATTAACTCGGGCATTCAAGTAGGAAGTGGTGTTTCCAACATGGCGCGGCTTTGAATTAATACTTATATTCATGATGAAATATTCATCCCGAGTATTATAGGTAGTATTGGTCGGAGACGTTTTCTCATATATATAAGTGCACCCTTTGCTCTCAACGCACCGCACGAAAGCTCGAAACAGAGTCTCCTTTAGTTCCTGATGCATGTCTCTTCGCTTAACGGAATTCGAATCGTGCTTAATCAGAGGGGAACTCGAAATCGTGACCCAGAGATTAGTATCCCTAATTACGTTCGGCATTCTGATCGAACGGGAAAATTTAGGGAAGAAAATTATGGTACTCGTCAATTTCATGATGAGTTATAAAGATCGTAGTGCATGTGGTGCATTTTGTAGCTTCCGGCATTGATTTCGTGCTCTCATTATTCCTCTGTAATGGAATGATTTCTATACCGGATCCTTCTATGCATCCTCATCCGAGGAAAACCCATATATCAGCGATTTAGTAGACTATGAGTAAGTAGTTATTATGGGTAATCGCGGAGGGTATTGGCCTTTCAAATGTTTTATTGCATTTTATCAAGTTATTTAATTTAAGCCAGCAAGATTAAATGAACAGATAACATGCAACAAAACATTTGAAAGAAAAATGCCCTCTGCGATTACACTGAATAACTACCTGCTCATAATCTAATAAATCGCTCATGTCCGGGTATCTGTCGGATGAGGATGCATAGAAGAATCCGGTATAGAAATTATTCCATTACAGAGGAATAGTAATAGCATGAAATCATTGCCGGAAGCTTTAAAAATGTACACAGCGAGCATATGGGATCCTGGACAGAGAGATTTTACCAAAAAATTAATAAAATAAGGAAATCTGCGTTCTTCGTTAAAAACTGCTGCGAACGAAGATAGTGTGTTTCTGAGCTTCTAGTGAGATTAGGTGGGTAGTCTCTAGATACTCGGAGGCTAAACGCTAGGCTTAGTTTGACTGAGAAAAAAGAAAACGTGTATTTAAAAGCGACTGAGGGGATATTATTTTAACGCCACGCTACATTTCTAGGTCCGAAAGAAGAGATAAAATGTGAGAGATACACTGCCGAACAGATATGCACAAAAACTCACTCTTTCCACGTTCAATGAGTGACCGCAAATGAAAACTGAGCCTTACTTAAAACACTCCCATAATACACTTCACCATTTCACCTCCAAAACCTTATCCTTTAAACGGCTGGTGGTCAAACATCCCCCTCCACACACTCATGCGGCGACTCGCAGGGTAGTATGTAGATGTAGTTTCTCACCCAATCCATCAATTTGATGCTCAGTCCGCTCCAGATGGTCAGGATCCGCCTCCAGTAACAAGTTGTGAAAGTCATGCATATCTTCTGTTCCGTATTTCCTATTGTTGATATCTCTGAGTGGTATAGCTCAATACTGCGCCCGAATGTTTATAAGATCTTCTTCCTAATATTCAAGTGCTTTTTATCTTTGAACGCAATAGTTGTGTTTTCCCCATGTATAAGTTAACCGCTTGAGCTATTCCTACTTCAGATTTCGTCAAATGCCTTCAGAAATTTTCTCGTGACCAATAGACACAAAATGATTGTTTGTAATGAATGGAATCCGTACCTCACTGTGAAGTTAAATGTAAATATTACGAACAAACGAAACTGTTTCAGGCGTTACTTGGTGGAAGTTCAGGATATTCATGATGGAATGATAAAACGTGGTGAATTCCACGCTAATTCGCTACATTAATGTGAAGTTTACCAAGTTTTATCACTTCATCGTGAATTTCCAAAACTTCCACCAAGTAACGCCTGAAAAAGTTTCGTTTGTTCATAATGCCTGTGTAGCAGATATGGCGAAGTTATTTTTTAAATTTTCGAAGTTGTTTCCTAAATACGTCAACTTATGGACTGACTAATTTATATAAAAAAAAAGAAATTAGCGTGGAGTTTACCAAGTTTTATCATTTCATCATGTAAATATTACAGACTTCCACAAAACTGGCTGAATGAGAGTTTTCACTCCTAAGTGGCGGTTGTTTACGGGAAGTCTCGCAATGGCACTCCAGGCGGGCAACCATTCCCGAGAAAGGTTTGTTCGCTTCGAAGACTCTCTCCATCAGAGAGGACGTGACCTTGCAAAACGTGTCCGCGGACTTAGTCCGTTCGTCGCTGAACACGCGTTGGATGACGCCCTGAAAGAATCCTCTAGAAGAAAGGCGGGAGGAATTCTTTTATCCCCGCGGTGAAGGATTGACGGCGATCGCCTGCGTCTCATCTGCGCACCTCCGGCGGTCGTTCCGGGAACATACAATCAGTGGTAGATTGAATTGCGCTTATCGTGAGAAGAGACGGATGCACGATTTAATTTTTAAAAATTTCCCCGTCGAGATTTTCACTCGGCGAAATGCTTTTGAGGACGATGCGAGAAAGCTTGAGTTTTCCATTCTGGTTTTCATCTCTCTCAGTTAGATCTACATCTACATACTACCCTGCCAGCCGCCGCATAGGCGTGTGGGTGGGGGTGTTAGGACCCAGCCGGGTAAAGATGTAAGATTTTGTGAGGTGAAATGATGACTTGCATTATGTAAGTGTATTACGTAGCGCTCAGTTTTTACTATGGTCGGTTATTGTGCGCGGAAAGAACGAGTTTTTGTACCTATCTGCTCGGAAACGGATCTCTCTCATTATGTCGCTTCTGTCGGACCTAGAGATGTAGTGAGGCGTCATGATAATATTCTCTCTGTCACTCTGAAACACACCAGTTCTTGAATTTCTCATGCAACCTACTAATAAAGTAAGCCTAGCGTGTAGCCTCCGCGTCTCTAGGCGCTCCCACCTTAATCCCTCTAACAGTTGTGACACACTTTATGTTCGCTCGTATAGCAGTTTTTAACGAAGCATGCAGCTTTTTGTATTTTATTAATTTTTTTGGTTAAATTGTTATGACCAGGGTTCCAAGTACTCGCGGTGTATTAGAGGTGTGGTATAACCAGAGCGAAGCAGCATCTATCTTTGACTTTTTCATCCGAGGCACTTTCTATTGTAGACTGAACAAAACCTAGTTTATTTAATGCTGTGTCGTATATATTTTGTATGTGTGTTCCCCACGATATGTCAGAAGTTATACATCAGAAGACCCCTGCAAGTTGGCCTCTGTAATCATATATATTATTACAGAAAGGTCTTTTTCTGTCATTCCGTATATGCTCCGTTAATACTGCACCTACAGTGATAAATGAGGTATCATTTTAAACGTTGAATTACCGGCTTCTGACTAAAAATACAATCTCAATCTCAAATTTCACTATTTACCCATTAATTTGACTTAAAAGTTTCGATTTTTCCATGTCGATTACTCGCTCGAGGTATATCGACTCCACACATCATCATCCGTATATATTATTTCTCAAAGGTGTTTTTTTGTCGCAGCGCCATAACTCCGATAATTATTCATCAAAATTAATGATTCAAACATTTTTTTAAATCTTACGTTCCCCGATATTGATGAAAAATAGACAAATTGTTAAAAATTAAAGTTTTTGTCAAAAAAATGATACAACGCCATCTGCTGTCAATATAATCAACTAATATGTTGGCTATGGTTACGTTTTTAAAAGACTGTAGGAGGCGCCATCTATTAACACATCGTTTAGTTAGATTGTTTACATTCTACATGCAGTCAGTGTGACCATTTACTGTTTAGGTTTACGTTATGTATCTCCAACACAAACATAAATAACATATGATTGTCCATGGGAAGAAACAGGTAGAAGAACAGGGAGAAAGAAGGAAGAAACAGGAAGAAGCTGCATACTGTGCGAGATATTCGCTCGGGTCATCTAGTGTACAATAATTGGTCGGCTGGTTATGAGTCACTGTTTCAGCCACCTTTTCGATGCAGAAACAGGTGGAGAGCCCGCACCCTGGTGGAGTTACCGGAAATCTGAGGCCGAGTATAGCTATAATCGATGTCATTTCGCCGAATACTCTAATTCTCGTCCGACCGTCGCGAAGAATCGCCACTCGCCCTCCAAACCGAGAAGGCGCTCTCAGTTTCCAATTTGGATTCGATCTCGCTCCGGTGACATTCGTTGGCACGGATGTGTGAAGGGGCTCTTCAAGTTAAGGTAGTTTGAGCGAAGTATCGTTTCACTTAGAAATCAATGAATTTCGTCTCATTTAAAGAAAAATATCTCACCCTTCTAATGATGCCAAAAATTCAACCCCTTACGACATTACTTTCAGAGGTATTTGCCAAAAAATACCAGCCCTTTTACATGGGAAATGGTACGTGTATGCACTCCAAAGATACCTTATTTGACAAATGAGGAATTTCTAACACTTAGATGTCGTAAAAAAAACTAACAGCGTGTAGTTAGTATGTTGTCTGAACTATTTTTGAAAATTAATCATATTGTCACCCAAATAGGTTCTTCGGTATCACAAAAAACCTTCCGTTTTGAAGGAGTTTCAAACGCACCGCGCGAAAAAAATTAGTCAAGTTAAAGACTTATTTAGTTATTTTCATTTAGTTACCATTTCTGTCATATAACACTATATTATTGTACCATTAATAATGCAATATTTAATTCATGTGTCCTACAGCTGGTGAAATTAAAACGTATAATTTGAATACCTATATTCTCTATTATGACCAGGGAACTATCTCGCTCGGACCACCTTAAATGCTCCATGTGTAATAGCGAGCGGAAGGATACCTATCCGATTGTTTGCTGAAGTGTTTGTCCGCCATGGACGTCTAATTGTGAAGGACTATTAGATGCCTGTCCACGTGTATATATATACCTCTACTTGCGATATCGCCACAGAAGACGTTGGCGCGCATTGACACGGGGAACTTGTGAGTTGTGATCCGGCGCTTTCTTATATTCTGTTAAAAATAACAGTTTCCCCAAATGACTGTGTTCTATCTGCGTTATACTCGACGCCCTGTCTTCTAGCACGGGCATTCCAGCATGTTTGCAAGTTTCGATAAAAGACACTATTGATAAAATTGCGGACGGAAGATGAGACAAATATGGTTGTTATCATACCAAATAAACCAATAAGTCCATGCCTAATGAATTAATTTATTATGATTGAATGTGCATGAATGCTTGCAGTTATTTCCTCTACGCAGGATTTTTCCCTAATTTAGCGAGAAATGCTTTGCAGTCTCATGTGCTTCATCTTTAGCTGCCCTGGTCTGCGCACAAACTCTATTTCTTACGGAGTAGTAGAAATATATCGCCAAATTATTCGCGCTGTGTCGTAATTCCCTTTTTATACGTTAATTAATCGATTTATCCCCTAACTGTTCATCGCTTTGTAGTTCTCCGAGCACGTGAAGCAAAGCAAGTTGGCCAGACGCATGATTTTAAAGCCGTATAAATTGCCGAGCAAAATGTTCATTTTTGCAAAAAATATTTACTGTAAAATAGTCATACCATGAGAAGGCTTTGTGAAAGACTTTCACGGCATCGTCAGGTATAAGGAAGATGGTTGCTGACTTAATTATGGACACGAAACTGTGCGAAGCCGAGTCACTACGCTCGGGATTGCCTTGGCGGAAATCCATGCAGCCGTCGAGTGTGTTTATACTCGTCGGCTGACCCCGGACTCGAGTCGAGGAAGCGGCCGAGTGTACCCAGACTCAGTTGACTCTACACTCGAGTGTGTACTGTGTACATTCGATTAAGCCGGCAGTCGAGAGAATGTAGGGAAGAATGTAGGCGCTCTTGCATCGGCTTCGGCAGCTATACCCTGTGATAAATCACGAAGCATTGGCGGTTTGAAGCTGTGATTTCACCCGCTGGTTCTCAAACCGGTCCTGTTAGTGTTGTGCGTTTGCGCATCCACTGAATCTCTGGAGGTCGCGGGTTCAAATCTCGCCTCGGGAACTCGGCGTGAGGTGGTCTGATTGAATATTGGCTCCAATGCTAAACGGGAACCTTCTAATTTTCTCACTGACTATCATGGTGAATGCCTTCCCACTTTATTCCGAGGAAAGAGCACGCCTAATCGCAGGGAACCGTAAGTCATTGGAAAGCCAAAGCGTGGTTATAACTAATAAGCATAATTCGTGAAAGAAGCTCTGCTTACTCTCACGGGTTTGCTGGACGGGATCAACCGGCAAGTGTCTGAGTGGCGAACTACTTATTGGCCCAAGTCAGGGATGGCAAATCAGTGAAATCAGCTACTTCTCCCTTACTAGACCCCACTTGGGATACGCTGCCAGTATTTGACATCCTCATGGGGAAGGCTTAAAAACTGAGAACGCGTGCATATAAGATCGCCAAGATAAACTTAATGGTTGGAGGCGTAACTTTGTGGAATGACACTACAGACATGACGAAAAAGAAAGAATTCTTAGTATTTTCCACACTTAAAACTTTTATTCCTGACCCATTTTCAAACCTTTTAAAATGATTGCAAGGCGGTCGAAAGGCAGTCCTGGGTCAGGAATAAAAGTTTTAAGTGTGGAAAATGCTAAGAATTCTTTCTTTTTCGTCATGTCTATTGCCAAGGTACGTGGAAGGCCGTTATGACAACCTCGTTAAAGTCACTGACCTTACCGTTTGAAAAATCAGGGATGGGAATCGCTTTCAGACCGTCGATTAAAATGTAATCTCATATGTTAATTCAAAGCCAATATATTTTCTGACAACGTTATTGATATTTTACGAACTCCAACTTACACAATCAACATAAAAGCTTCCTGAGCTTGGGTTATTCTTCGCTTAATGTCCGTTGTATATACTTCTTCCAACCCTCGTGATGGCAATTTCGAGATAGATGAAGGAATCCATTTCAGTAGTTACATATTATTCAGTGTAATTAAATGTGAATTTCGGATTACAAGAGAATTTTTTAACGAAGCGTTAAAATTTCCCTTGAGTTTTGTTTTTTCGTTGATTTAGGATTGGGAGAAACCAAATTCAAGCTTGAAGTGGACCAAAGACATTTCTCAGTAATATACCGCAGAACCTCCAGTTCACAAATGTAACAACTGCGGTTTAGATTACCTGTATTTGATATGAGGACCAAATTTGATATGAGGACCTTGACTTCTGGGGTCCACATATAATAATGGTGTTTTTATTGTGAATAATCAGTGTGCAAAGGAGGATGATATTCTTTGCTGCATGCATTTTCACCTTTCTTTATTCCTATGGATGTAACAATGAATGTCATATCAATTTCACATACTTTGCGTTGTAAATACGGTACTATTTTTCGATTATAGACTTTTTATGTGCATATGATTTCAGTTATATGCTCAATCGAGTTAAGCGAGCTGAAGTACTAAATTTGTTGAACTGAAGAAGTTTTATTGCAATCTCTTCGACGTGATCCTTGTGCTAGATTATTCAAAAAGCGTTATGTAGATCTCTTGTATTATTTAATACAGCAAACTGTGTCCAATCTGTTGATTTTTTTAAACCACTAACCCCAAAAACAGCCCTTTTAGGTAGATATTAGCGCTGGCGGATCATAAAAATTATAGGCGAACAAAAACACCCATGGCCTGCGTAGTAGAAAAAAGAACTACAAGCGCAAATCGCGCCTATATTACGTCGTAGAACTTCTATGCTTTCGGACGTTCCCCGACAAACAGTCCCACAAGGTCGAAATTTTAAAAGCACTTCCTCCCTATCTTCCGTTGGTGCTCATCAAGTTTCGTTGCGGTAATGATTATAAGGTTTTTGGCTGCGTCGGCAGTTGCATCATTTTGCACAGCTCACAAACTAATTATTCGCATTGATTATCATGCAAAGTTTTGCAGTTTTCCTCTAATAAATAAAACTTAAAATATCATTTCGCTGTCAGCTGATGAACGCAATCGGTCAAGATTCAAGAGTTGAAGATTTGATTCGGTGGAAGGCCGACACTGAAACAATTCAAACCTTTTATCTTCCACGTTTTTATAATAAAGAGTACAACTTGTTTCGGCAGTACTATTTTTTCATTAAAGAAGTTTAATTGTTATTTATTCGGCGTGGTTTTGTTCTTTGTTGGTTCCTGTGGATGTAACAATAAATGCCATATCACTTTCACATACATTGCGTTGTAAACACACTTATATTTTTTGAAGGCGTTACTGACCTTACATTTTGCTTCTTCTTGGAGCGTACTTCCTTCCTCCATATGTATTTGCATCTATATACAGTATTTTGAAATAATATTATAAACTGCCGATACTAGTTGTACTCTTTATAATAAAACTGTGGAAGATACAGCGGTTGATTTGTATCAATCGGTCAAGTTTCGTCTCTTATTATTTTTAGCATTCCTCTTTCTTATAAGTTTTTCAAATGAGAAAGGAAAATTACTGTTTTACGAATTATTTTTTTAATCCCGCTAGGAGGGCTCTAAGGTATGAACATAAAAGGGCAGAAATGAGCCAAATTATTATGTCGAACAATTATGCTAATCTTTTAACGAAAAAAGTCGAAAATAGTTGCTTAGATAAATTTGTGTAAGCGTATCTAAGTTGCGTGGAAGTATGCTGCACAAAATTGTACACTTTTCGTCTTCATGAGAGGAGTGACTTTTCACTTAAAAGCTTTTATCTGCTATTATGGACGTAATATTATGGAGGAGTTAAAAATATTTTTTTTAGCATTCTACGCGTTAAGATAGATTTTGCTGAATGTCAAAGAATCTCCTCCCGGTTTTCTACACTTTCCGGGGCCTATCTACCTCTAGTATATCCTTTTTCGCCTCAGCATACGATCTACCCTTCTTCATCCTGTCCATAAAACATATCCTCTTTCTTCCCCTTCCCCGCTTGCCCAGCATCCTTCCCTATGTCATATTTTTGAACAACCCCTCACCCCTTATTACATCCTCCAGCCACCTACTCTGCCGATTTCGAATTTCATTCAAAGCTTCCTTTCCGTCCACATCACCTTCTCCATCCTTCTCCACACCCACATCACAAATGCTTGCAGCCAATTCTCATCATCCTTTCTGAGGATCCACGTTTCTGCACCATACAACGCCACGCTCCGTATTAAGCTCTTCACCAGCCTCTTGTTCACATCCTTACGCAATGTCCCCGTCATCAGCTCCCTTCTATTAATAAACGCCTCCATAGCAAGCGCTATTCTCTTACACATGTATTTGCTACTATGTCCGTTTTTCTCTAGCGTACTACCTAAGTAATTAAAATACTCTACTTGCTCGAGTGTGTGTCCTCCAACTTTAATCACCAGCCTCCCTTTCTTTTTCTTAGATAATCTCATTATATTTTGTTTTAAAAAATTATGTAGCCTAAAACTTTTGGAATTCCTAAGTGTGGGAACGTGCCAAATATATGGGCGCAATTCAGAAAAAGACATTCTTTCAACGCTCTCTGTCAGTGCTATTGGTATCCCTGCATGCCGTCGAGGATTTTAAAGACCGTAATTATATCCTACCTCGGCTCTTGAGGTTCTCAAAAATCTTAAAAGTAAACCTGTAAGATTACGAATCGCCCGACGCAAAGGAAACTTTTAAAGACTCATTCAAGCGGAATTTACGCAATCCATGGTCGTCAACTTCCTTTCATGGCTCTACGAGATGGTTTGAGGAGTAAAGCTGAAATGTTTTAGAGAATTAAAGCTTAAATAAAAATTACGTGATGCTTAATTAGAGGTTTAGATAATGCATTTATTCGGTTATATCGGCAGATATTGGTTTAACCCGATATGGTATTATTTAATATAGTGACCAATTATAATACATCATACGCTGGAAGATGAATGGAAAGCTATAATTACAAAGCTATAATCGCGCGCTGACTCTTGTGGTCCATGCGATTTATTTTGCAACTGTTGGCCAAAGATAAAGAAGTACGAAAATGATTTGTATTAGTTTGATGCCATAATCAAAGTACTTTAATATTTCAGCGACATTACACCAAATTTTAAAATACGTGCTATCACCAATAATCTATTTGCATTATTGAGCTCGAGCATATGACGGAGTATCTATATTTGATAGTAGAAATTTCCCAATTCTCCCTGTGGTAAGTAATCTTTGCATATGAATTACAATAATATTAAGATTATTTTATTATCAGCAGCCATCAATCGAGAGATTAGTTTGCTGCCCTCTTTGCCAACTATATCATTCCTACATGAACATTCAGTTGGTCGTTCTTACTAATATTTCCCCATTGTTTAGAAGGAAACTTTTGCTAGCGAAAGCAGCAGATAGCAATATGAGGAAGCCGTTGATGGGGGCTTAATGTAAAGATGTGAAGAAGAGCCTGGCGAAGAGTTTTATATGGTGTGTAACGTTGCTTGGCGCAGGAACGTGGACTCTTGAGAGAGGAACACGAGGATAGACTGCTGGCGTTTATTTAAATATTTTTTTGTTTCAACTCAACCTGTCGTGCATACAGTTTAGAGTGAATGTTAACATTACTATTGACATAAATACATTGATATTTTCTGCATGAAATAACCATCTTTTTACTCTGCTCAATGATATTTAACTAGTTGTATCTCTTATATTACCCGACGACCTAAGAAATTAGTTTGGCCCTATACAGTTAAATGTGTGTTTAAACAGAGACAAATTGGGCTTGGGCAAAATATACATTGTTGTAGATCTTAGATTGTATACATTGGCTTTTGGTTCTACCTTAGGCTTATTACAACTTCTTAGGCAGGACAATTTCAATACTATAAATTTTAAGATGACGTACAGGGAAAATTATTGAAATAAAAAATTATTTAAATAAACGCCAGCAGCCTAACCTCGTGTTCCTCTCTCAAGGGTCCACGTTCCTGCGCCATGCAACGTTACACAACATATAAAACTCTTCGCCAGGCTCTTCTTCACATCTTTACACTAAGTCCCCATCAACGGCTCCCTCATATTGCTATCTGCTGCTTTCGGTAGCAAAAGTTTCCTTCTAAACAATGGGGATAGGGAGTAACTGTAAATCTACAAATATGGGGAAGGACGGTCAAAATTGGCATTTTCTAGCAATCAGTCTCGCTATTGCTTTTTGGAGAATCAGCAGCGGATTGAGCGAGTTATTATAGACATCTCCCTAGCAGATTATCCCGTAGTTTAATTTTTATTCCACTAAAGCGTAATAAATAGTTTTAATGAATTCCCGGGGACATTTGTTTCGAAGGAAATAATCCTTTGGATGGAAAAAGTTAAGTTGCCGTGTAATGCGGTTAATGTGTTTATCCCGCTTTAAATGCCGATGAGTCACTTTTAAAGTTGTCTACGTCAATTTTTCCAAAAATGGGGATTTCTAAAAGATTTTCTTTCGAAAATTTTCCAACCTTCCTCTTTTACGTTCCTTATTTTACGTTCCAGAACTTTCGCTGCCATCTGCTAGTTTTTCCGTGAGCTTTGTCTTGTCCTCAAATCAAATGTTCATGAGGTGTTTCGCTTATACTAGCTACTTATCGAAGTTTATTTTGATTCTATTTCCCTTAGGAAGCGATCCACAATAGTAATACCTGAAAATTCTCAACTTTGCCAGTCTTGATAATTCTCCTACTACTGAAAATTTCTAAATATATTGTGAATCCCGTTCCCCAATTACGTCATGTTATATTATCAGGCCAAAATATCTTGTTTTAATCAATGTATTTAAATTATATAATCATATTAAAATGTTTTTAAAACTAGTAATTGGATATGTGTTGGAAAATATTTTGAAGAAGATCATTTTGAAATTCCTCTTTTTGGAAAAATGGACGTAGTGGTCAACGTTTGGAAGTGACTCGTCGTTGCTTAAAGGTTAAATATTTTGAAAATGTACCCAGGCGTCTTGTTAAACAATGAATTTCTTGCGTGAAGGTATCCGAGATGGAATCCCAATCACGGTTGATGATTTTTTTTCTCTGTGAATTTGTGTGCTCACCAGCGGGTGACTCCGCGGCCAATTCCTCAGTTGTTTGTATTTGTGCACATTCGTTTAAAGATGGCGCATGGTCCATTTAGTGGAAAACCTACTTTCTTTTGTACTTTATTTTAAAATTTCTAAATCAGTTTTTAAAGGCTATTTTTCGTATTCGATCTCTCTTTGAATGTGAACACATTCTATCGCTTTTCAAAGAATGTCATTTCTTGAGCTTGATTTATGCTTTCAAGTTTCTTTGTAGTTATCGATGTTTCGCTCCGTCATATATGTGGAAGTACCGTGCTTGTTTTGTAAAATTCAAGTGGATTTTTCATCTCCTTTTCGTTATTTTTGTGCATGCACCATTAATTGCTGTTTTCCAAAGTATATTCTCTGTCTAAAACCAATATAAATTATAGTTTATTACAGATAATTTTAAAGGAATAATATGCTCTAAAGGTTTTAAAATTAGAGTTAATAACCTGTTTCTTGTTACCTTACTTTTAGTTAAGTACTTAGTACTTAAGTTAGTCGTTTACTTTTGTAGGAAATTCGTAAAGGAATTTCTTATTTACGGAGCCTCCTACTGAAAGGAAAAATTCTCTCTAATAAAAAAAATCTAGTGTAAACAACGTGTTTCTTGTCACTCCTCCGTTTCTCTCCCAGCCTAAGGATATAGTGATTGCAACAGAGGCTAGTCAAGTATGCTTAAAGCTTTTCTTAGTCCCTATACTTTACCTTTTTTACGTAATCTCTAAGCTGACATTGTTAAGTACCTTCTGAATTAATTGTCGCATTATCATTGAAACTAATCACTATGTATTTCATAATTTATTTTTATAATGTATCGTTTTTACTATATTTTAGTTTTAACTTCGTTGCCCAAATGTCTTAAGTGCTTTATGGATACAGTAGATGAGTATTATGTACTACATTTAGTACGAGTTTTGGCCATACTTGTCTTGTGGAGCGGGAAACTACTACTTATACGTACTTGCGGTCGAAAAATACGTTAATAAAGTGAGTGACCGCAGGCGTCATCTTGACATATCTCGTGAAAACGCAAAGAAATTAATTTTACCCACAAAGGAAAGTTTATTAGGTCACACAGGTACATTATGAGGGTGCTTGAACATTATAAGGGTGAAAAGGGTCCTTAATAATCGCAGATAACACTCTAACGAAGCTCACGACCCCTTGCCATAGCAGACTCCGTGGTGAATCATATCGACTGGCACGGCCGATTAAATAAGCCTTTTTATCCTTAAATAAGCTCTTAGGTGGCCGTGAAGTTGGTCCAAAGGTTGATATTTTGAGTTATTTTCCCGAATTCCTGGATAATTAAGTACGGCTTTCAGGTCGTTTGAGCGAGATTTTTCTCTAGTCGTAATGTACGCCGCATTCGAATTAATTATTGTAAATTCCATCCGCTGTTGGAAGTATGACGTTGATGTGTCAATATTAAATGCGGAAAACATGGTTTTATGAGACCGAAATTGTCTGTAATTAAATAAATATATCTATATATGTCTATCTTAATTCAGTTTTCTCGCCGTACGGCTACAATGCCTTCATAACCGAAGACCGTTTTTGCGATTATGCAAGAATCATTGCGTCGGATAGTTGATCTATTTTTATAAATACTCAAGATTCATAAATATCGCGGAAGGTGGTGCGCTTAGTGGCCGATATTATTTTGAGAGTAGTATATTAGTCTTTAAAATGAGGCCAAAGTCATTGAATTCTTGGTGAAATTACATCTCGCTCTTTCTACTTTAACGTGGATTGAAACACGAATTAAGGTAGCGTTGGACTCACCGCCTTGACACCTAGGAGGAATGGAATAAAAGAGTGAACTCGTACGGCTTGAATGATGTAATAAGGGTACAACTCAAAAAGCCGTTATGAAAGATAAAAAAGCTTTTGTTAACGGCTTTTGGTGTTTCACCCTTGTAATAGGAGGAATGTGTTTGAAACCACTTGGAATGATTTCGTACTCTTAACCTAAGAGTCACGTGGTACAATCACGAACAGTAAAAACTTGTGGCGTATTCAAATCACGCCTTAAAATTTCACGCAGCCCTCACGATCGAGGTTTTTCCAAGAATATTGTTGATAATTTTAAAATAAAAATAAAATTGAGATGTCCACTCGGTTAGTTATTTGTACAACGCGTTTCGACGCTGATAGCATTATCATCCTATTTTATATATATATATATATATATATATATATATATATATATATATATATATATATATATATACACGATGTGGATAGGATGGAGGATATATATATATAGGATATATATATATAAAAGTTTGCCAGAGGAAGGCAGACGACAAACACAGAAAACAAAAAAATGATGAACACACTTACAAAGTTTCTTGATATTTCGGTGCCACTAGCACCTTGGTCGCAAGAGCGAAGACTGAGAAGGAAGGGAGGACTGAGGCGGTAGGAAGGGAGGACTGAGGCGGAAGGAAGGGAGGGAGGGGAGGGACAGGGGAAGGGGAGGAGGGGGAGGGAGAGGAAAGGTGGGGGCGGGAGGCGGGAAGTGGAAGAAATTCGAAAGGAAGAAGTAGTATGGGCAGAGGTGATAGAAGAAGTTAGTGGGATTTATTGAGTCCTGGCGGAGAGAAAGCCTGGAATAAGTAAATGCAAGAGGACTCAAGATCTTTGATTTGGAGTGGGGAGGAGGAAGGGGGAAGGGAGGCGAGAATGCCAACCTTAAAAATATTATTAAAGGTGGAGTTGTGGGAAGAAACATGGGTGGCAACAGGGAGGGAAACAGAAATAGAAGGTGGTTCATTACAACTGGAGCGGTGGCCATTCATGCGGATGTTAAGGGGAGTGGTCGTCAAACCGATGTAAAAACTAGGGCATAATTGGCAAAGAAGGATATAGACAACATTATGGGAAACGCAGGAGAGTGAGGGGACGGAAGGAAGATGAGCGGCAAGGAATTTATCAGGCAGAGGCTGGGTGAGAAGGATGCCACAAGTTTTGCAACGTGGGCGATTGCACGGCGTCGGAAGGGACTTAGTAGGTCGGGAGATTGATTTGGAAAGAGGTTTAGTGATTTTAAAGAGGGTAGAGAGGTTGGGAGGGCGTCTAAAGGTGAGAGAAGGACACCGGGGGAAAATTTTGGAAGTGGTTAGGTTGTCAGAGAGGATGGGGTAGAGGTTTTTGATTAAGCGACGGATGGAGTGAGCTCCAGGGAAATAGGTGGTACAGAGGGAGATTTGATCATGAGGAAACTTATTAAGAGAGAGAGATTTAGAAGAAGAGGGTCGCTATATATATATATATATATATATATATATATATATATATATATATATATATATATATATATATATATGTATATATATATATATATATATATATATATATATCTCGGTGAGATAGGGACGTGGGATAGAGAACACAAATTCATTAAACCTGACGATGACGCTTCAAGCGTCGAAACGCGTTGTACATATAAATAACCGAGAGGACATTACAAAGTTATTTCTTTTAAAATTCACGATGATGTTCCACAATATCTCGCCGGATACCATTGAATATATTATTGATAATGATGAAAAGTATGGACCATATGAAAAGCTGACCAGAAAAGAACAGAAGCCTTCGAAACCTGTTGTTGAAGGAGGATGCTGAAGATAAAATGGACGGACCAAATTAGAAATGATAAAGTTTACTGAAGAGTAGAAGAGGAAAGGAACCTATCGAAAACCATAGAGAAAAGAATGACCAGATGAACTGGACACACCATGAGACACAATGGGTTTGTGAAGAACATGATTGAGGGTAAAATGGAGGGAAAATTCCTCAGATGAAGACCCAGGAATAAGTTCATGGACCAAATAAAGAAGACAGTACATTGGAAGAGATACTGGGAGGTGAGGGAACTAGCATTAGGTTGGGAAGGGTGGAGGGCTGCAGTCAACCAATCTTAGGATTGATCGACCAATCATGAGACCTTAGATCTGTTTTTCTCCAGAAATACATTCTCCTACCCCTGGTCCTGTGGTGAAGTGGTCAAGCTTTCTCTCTATGACCAATCACGATGAATGATGAAAGTCGCGATTAGAGGCAGTACAAACAATATATGAGGCACCTAAGTTTTGAATAAATATGAGGCACCTTTTTGAATAAAAGTCCTCAAAATATCCAACCGTTCGTTGTTATACCTATTGACTCCTTAGTTACGACCTCGGAATCATTCCGTGTGGTTTTAAACGCATCCCTCCAGGAGCGAAAAAGAGATACGGGAGGAGAACAGCGAGGCAGATGGAACAGGTGTCCCTCTCTCTCTGGAACATCAAGCGAGCCCTCCGGACAAAATAATAAAAGCAAAAAGGAGAGGAAGGAAGGTGAGGTTTTTGTGCGTAAGTACTTCAAAAAGCGACCCCATCACCCCACCTGAGAGACTTGCGTCTTCGTTTTGCGCGCGAAGGCGACTCACCCACGACAACAAGCCAATCCCACGCGTTTTAAAATCCTAAAAATAGCCGCGCGCGCGATTCTTTTTTTCTCTCGAGGCGAAGAAGGGAGACGACGGGAATGACGGAGGAGGGATGATAATGAGACCGCTTCTTCTTCGAATCAGGGTACTCCCCTGGCTCGCCCGTATAACTACACTCACGCTCACGGCATTTATATTTTTTCTTACACCCGCGTCAAACGGACGAATGACTACACTCGCAGCGTGAAACCGGTTTGTGGCGGGCGCGCCGAAAGCGGAAACGGCAGTGTGGGTGATTGTTGCGGTTCTGGCGGGGAAGGCGAAGGATGGGGAGCCGGGGAACGGGTGGGTGGGAGGCCGGTTGACTTTCATCCACCCCTCCCTCCTGGTGCCTCCTCTCATAATGATCGGGGAATGATAGGATTTGAGAGGAGAGGGGGAGGAAGTGCGGCATGTATCTTCTTTTGAGCCATTTTGTTCCCTGCGTCCACCCAAATGCGTCAATGAGGTTTTCTTTCCTCCAAGCTTGTTTTGGTTTATTTATTTCCTCCTGCGCAGATTGCCAAATTTCGTGCCGAAGTTTTCTAGCCTATTCGTGCAATTTGGAGGGAGGCCACCAGGAGGGAGGAGTTCATCCACATCTACGAAATACCGTGCAAGCCACTACTACTGTCGGTGCGAAAATTATGTACTCGAGTTTGGACACTAATAAAAAATAAACCGTGGTACCTACATCAGTTCGAATCACACCAAACTTTAGCTTTTTTATTTTGCGTTTAACTGTGGTTGTCGATTATTTTTATAATACACTCGAATTTTTTATTGCGGTGAGGACAAATAAAGTGCCGGTTTTTTGGCGTTTTCGAATGGAACGCTCTCTTTGGACTTTAATTGTGAAGAAACTTGGTGTTTAATCGTAATGAACCTGTAGTTTTGTGTAGTGAAAACATTAAAATGTATCTTTAAATGTTCATTTCTTTATAATTAGCCATAAAAATGTTATTATCAAGTTTTCTTGGTTAATAAAAGTAGTAGAAGCAAGATCTTGGCCTTGTTTTGAAGCTCTTTACAGCAGTATTTAATAACAATTACCATAGTAAACTCACATTGAGATATAGATTTTAACGAGTTAAGAAACAACCGAGTATTTTAGCGGGCTCAAGCTTGCGGTGAGGCTGCCGTCTTCGCGAGAGGGGTGGTGAAAGTTAGGGTAGGTGATTCAACACCAGGCATGAAGCCCTCATCCCAGCTGAAATCCGAGCCGCGCACGATCGTCCGGAATGCCAGGCGCAGGTCAAAAGCAGTCAGGATAACAGTGCATGGTCCAAACCAGAAACCAGGAGAGTGCTACATGAACGAACATGCTACCATACAGTACACTACTTAAGATACGACTGCTGGTTTATTATGCGAGTGTGTTTATTGGAGCT
This sequence comes from Ceriagrion tenellum, assembly GCA_963169105.1. Classification (NCBI taxonomy): domain Eukaryota; kingdom Metazoa; phylum Arthropoda; class Insecta; order Odonata; family Coenagrionidae; genus Ceriagrion; species Ceriagrion tenellum. Next base: position 58,344,377 of record OY720639.1, on the reverse strand, counting down.
CAGTTTTTTTGTGACCGCTCATTGTGCACGGAAAGATCGAGTTTATGTGCCTATCTGTTCGGCAATGTATCTTTCTTATTTTACAGACCTAGAGATGCGGTGAGGCGTCATAATAAGCTTTAAGACACACCAGTTTGTAATTTCTCAAGCAAGCTAAACCTAGCGCGTAGCCTCCGAGTCTCTAGGGCCTCCCACCTTAATCCCTGGAGGAGTGGGCTAGTTGGATACATCGTCCCACTCTCAACTCACCTCTCAGAACGATCGAGAATTAAGCGTTTAGAAGGAGTGGGGAAAGAATTAAGTGTTGTGGATGCGGAAAAGGGGGTGTCTTTTAAACCAAAATGACTCCGGATGACGTCCGGGTGCGTCTGCTCAAAATGCGTCAATGCTAAAAGGTTATTTTTCTTCCTCTACGAGTGTGTATGTCCATAACTCCCTGCGCAGGTGTTCATGATACCTACCCATTTTTTGGGTCCGCTTTGTACCAGTGATAGCGAGTTAGACCCCCGTTTAGAGAATCATAGGGAAACCAAGCCACGGAAAAAAATTTTCCTGGTTGGCCAACCAACAATTGCACGCTACCCGAATTGGATCCCTCACTACTGACAGGCAGCAGTCTCAGCAGAAGGCATTGTTGGCGCAGATCAAGAAGATCGTGTCAACAGTCACAGCTTGGGGTGAGAGCAAAGTTCATGGAATCGGCCGGGGTGCTGCAATGAGGAAGGCAACCTTTAAACCACCACATTTGTCCCCCTAAAAGATGTAGCCCTGTATTCTAACTGAATATAGGACGTGATGGTATTTCTCCCAGTAAAATATTCCGGAGGTAAAATAGTCCCCTGATCGGATCTCCGGGTGGGGACTACTGGGAGGGGTACATCAGTCAGAAAGGACAAGTGCAGGATAGGAACAAAAAACAGATTTTTTTCGTCCGATTGTACTCTCGAAAAATAAATACTGCTATGAATCTGACTATACTCCGTCATGACGAAGTATTGTGAGTAGGATACGGAACTTTCTCAGTGATCACAAGCAAATAGTAGTTATTGATAGTATTAGCTCTGATATGGCTACAGTCACAGCCGGTGCTCCGTAAGGAATCAAGGATCGGCCCTCTCTTATTCCTACAAATGACCTGAGTTCTCGAGTTAGCAGTCAACCAAGATTATTTGCAGACGATACGGTCATCTACCGAAATTAGCGAAGACGCACATCAGAAGTTCTATCATCGGACCTAAACAATGTTCATTCGTTGTGCCAGGAGTGGGTACTAGAATTAAATCTTAGTAAATGCGCAACGATAAACTTCTTCGCGAAGTCATCACACTAATGCCATGTCTACACTGTCGGTAGAATAAACATAAATTCCTCAGAAAAAGTTATTTAGGAATTATCTTAACTTCAGATATATCGTGGAGAACACACGTACGGAACGTAGGCGGCTCAGCATTAAAGAAACTAATATTTATGAAGAGTATGAAAGGTATGTACTCCAATGAAAAATTAAAAGAAAGGTATGCTCTCAATAGGCCATTTGGGGCCATGGACCGAAAAATTTAACCAAAAAATAAATAAAATATAGAAGAAACCTGCGCGTTTCGTTAAAAACTTCGACGAGCGAACGAATAATGTTTCTCAGCTTTTAGAGGGATTAAGTAGGCAGCCATTAGAGACTCGGAGGCTGCGCGCTAGACTTATTTTGTTTGATAATTTCCGAACAGGTGTGTTTTAGTGCGACACAGTGAATATCATATTGACGCCACACTACATCTGTAGGTCTGATACACACAGAAGTGATAACATAAGAGAGATACACATACAAACAGATAGGAACAAAAATTCTTTCTTTCCACGAACAGTAAGTGACCATAATACAACCGGAGGTCTACTTAAAATACGCCCATAATACACTTCACCACTTAACCTCCGAAAACATCTTTATTTTACACCTTTACGCTGCTGGTGTCCTAACACCTCCTGCCATATGCCCATGCGGTGGCTCGCAGGGTGGTATGTGGATGTGCGTCTCTTGAAACGAGAAGGAATGTCTCTGCAAACATAAATAATTTTGGATTCTCAGGTATTTTTTCGGTAACGTTAGAGTCGATTTAGGAGTGAATGTTTTTTTGCGTTTTGCAGACAAAGCTGGACTTTCCGTGGTCACAATCGCACCTCCCTCCTAATTTTCCCTTAAATTTTTCTGTTTCTCATGTCACACTTAGCTCTTTACCAAGAAGTTTCTTCTCCTTTCGAGGGACTGACAAACATGCTTATACTTTGTTTTATTTACTTACCTGCACAATAGCGTAATTTCTTAGCTAGTCATTAAAGGGAGCTAAACAGTTCACGAAGGTTCTGTTTTGAGACCCTACGATTGTCTTCTTGCCGCTTATTGAGTCGAACCGAAGGACCTTATTTTTCTCGTCGCTCATCAATAATCTATTCTGTTATCCGAGTTTACAGTTATGTGAGATGACTGAATCGATTACCCATCATTTCGCCGTGTCCCAGATTTACACTATGTGTGTCGAATAAACTTGCATGTCATATGAACTCGACTGCGAGTTCTGTGGTTTCTGACCTTTTGGTGTTTCTGTGTATGTCACGCGTATCTCGCTGGATTGCAAAGTAGGGAAACTAATGCGTCGTTTATTCTCCAACTGGGCACTTGAGATCATATGCATCTGATGGGCTCTATGCTGCGTGCGTTGAAATCTCCGCCGAGTATCGAAGACCCATCGTCCCCTTAGGAAATTAGCTCTTTACGGTGGTTGGAGTACTTATCGTATATAAACAAAGTTGCGTGAAACTTTGCATACGAGTACTAATTATTAATAAATACCTATCATTATTGTTCTGGGAACAAAGTCCCCTGGAACATAAATTCGAAATACATGCCACCATGGGGCAACTAATATAAAACACAAGTACAAAAAGTTACGAAAAACTGTGGTAAATAAATCAGCTTGAGGGCTAAGACAATTAAAACAATTTTTACGATAGCAGCACCGACAAGTAATTATTTACCAGCCAGGGCACTGAAGGATGCAAAAATCAGAAAATAAAAATAATCAGAACAATAATTTACAAATATTATTCGATATACTTAAATGAGAATGTGATGTTCGAGACACTGAAGGAAACAAATTATCAGCCAGGACTCTGATAAAAAAATCAATCAAAAGATAGCTAATTATCAAAATCACTATTACAGATGACAAATATACAAGTAAAATCATAAAACAAAAATGTAATTTGATTATTTCGAGTAAAAAATGTGGTGTTCAGTGTACTGAGGGGAAAAAATGTATACTTATAAGTGAAGAAAATTGCATGTTACCGATGTGGTTACTTGGCAATGTTTTACATTTTTTTGCTGTCCCGAATACAGCGCATTTGGCCAATTTATGTGGGGTGAATAACAACAACCACGGACATACACAAACACCCATTCCCTGAGTGGTGATTAATCCACTCATGCTACTCCCAGGTTAGCATGGAAGGATTTTACCCCGTCGCCACCGAATTAAGTGATATAATTCGATTTAATATGTACGTATTTCATTCTAAATGCTAAATGATGCATTTTTCATTATTTTAATGGTGGCTAACAATTATCAATTCTTGTGCAAAACATGGACTTACGTATGATTTCGCTTAAATTTTGGATTCCGCGCCATAAATCTAAGTCATTACTGTTTAAATTAAGACGGAAATTTTTAATTGTAATTCTTGCATAACTTATGGCAATAACTGCATAGATCATCATCATTATTCGTTCAATGCTAGGATTGGTTGACTGCAGCCTCCTACCATTTCCTGTCTAATGCTAGTTCCCTTACCTCCCGGTATCTCTTCCTATGTACCTGTATGGATATTTGACCGTATAAACAGATTTTATTAAGTGGAATGTGATCCAGGATTATTTTTTCGACGTTCTTAGAAAGTTACTAAGATAAGCACGCAATGACCCACGATTATCGCTCCTACCACTTAAATGCCGAGTTTTTTTTTCGTGTATCGGCCTTCTCAATTCTTTTTTGTTGATGATTATGTAAATTTAAGTAATTAGGTCTAGAGGAGAAAAAGAAAAAATCAAAATAAGATTTAATTTCTGGGAATTTTATATATCTATAGTCGATGACTTATAAATTCCATACTGGAAAGAGGAAGCCGTTTGCTCATTTCTCATGGCTGAGGCCGCTTTTGGGAAATGCTTCGAGTCTGCCAGTTAATTAAAATCGTTGTTGTAGTGACATTGGGTAGTATTTATTTCACCCACCTTCGTACACGCCACATCCGTAACCTCCTTCTCTACCAGGTCGACAGTCAAAGTAAATCCTTACATTTTCATAGGACAAAATATCGTTGTTTGGCGCCATTTCTCGGAATGCCCTCGACGATATATTGTCCTTATATCGCAGACCGGTTTTAAACAATAATGAAACGTGGAAAAACAATTTAAAATAGTGTTTTTGCATTCAGCCGCATTTTTCTTGGATTAATAAATTTAAAACATGCCAATGAATCGACAAAATATTGTTCGTGTTATACGTAACAAAAGCACGCAGAAACCTCTTGGCACTTCGGAGTATTTTCATAAAAATTTCGGTGACCCTGGGAGGGTAAAATGCTTGTGGTGACTGGCCTAGAAAATCTTATCATTACCATCGAGGCTATGGCCGTTCTTTCCAATTTTCGCTGAAGTTTTAAGTAGTGTGCAATGTTACCGCGTGCAAAAACCAGTTTAGGCAGATCCCGGACTCAGTGAAACTATCTATACTGATCTGTCTGTTTTGGCTAAGTGGATAAAAATATTTGGGTTCGAATCGATGAATCGATGGCTTTGTGTTTCTGCTTCCAAGGTGAATCTATCCTCAGACAGGTTTCAATTGAACTATTCCCTCCATGCTCGTCTATCCTGTGCTGCCTCCCTCAGCTCTTCGTAACTCCTTCCATTCATAATATCAGTGAACATATTATTTCTTCGTCTTCCTCTCCCTCCCTTTCCCTCGATCTTTCTTTCTAATATTCTTTTCAGCCGGCAATCTCTCCTCAGGACTTGTCCCATTCAGTTCGTCTTCCTATTTCTTACTGATCTAAAAATATTCCTTTTCTCATTCATCCTCTGCAGCACTTCCTCATTGCTCACTTTATCACTTCATTTTACTCTTTCCATTAATCCCATTGCCACATTTCAAAACCCTCTAGATATATCTCCTCTTTCCTCCGGGCTGTCCATGTTTCTGCTCCATAAAGCACAACACTCCAAATAAAACATTTAGCAAATCTTTTTTCTAAGCCTATGTTAATTGCTTTGGCTGAAAGTAGTTGGTTGGCTTCACTGAAGGGTTCCCTTCCCTGTGATATTCTGATATTTAGGATATTGTTGTTTTCACAGCATTTGATGGTGAGAATTGAGCTGATAAATGTATTCACTGAAAACTGTCCGCGTCTGTTAATGAGAATTTTTAATGCTTTACCTTAGCTTTTCAACAGCTCGGATAAATTAGCAGCCAAAGTTTTTTTAAACGATGTGAGAGCTGGGTAAATCCACCTCAGTTTAACAATTAATGGTTCCTTTTGGTCACCGGATTGGTCGGGTTGGAGATTATCTAAAACAAAACATCCTGGAAGCGTTTTTCTAAAAACATTTGATGTGATTTTTCCATTTTTTAAATTTTTTACACGCTTTTTTCCATTTTTTTTTAATTTTTTACACGTCTTAAATCCGTCCCTTGAATCGTATTTTTCCTCTTGTCACCGCTCTTATTTTGGCTCAAATTCCTGAAGTAAGGCTGTGATTAAAGATTAGTGTTTTTGTAAGACAGTTTTATGTATGTCAGTCGATTTTCCTATTTATCGTTCATTTTAAATTAAAGGTATTATTAAGTAATCTAGCTCTTAAAAAAAATAAAAAATACCAAGAAAACGGGCACTGGAGGTTAGCTTCAAATGAAACAGTCGACGTAGAAATAGAACCTGTGACGAGCTCGATGAGAAATAAACGAATCTCATTCTTTGGAAACCTAATCAGAACACCGTAAAACAGAATAAGCAAAAAAATTTAGAAAAAAACTATGGAACAGTAAGACCAGTATGAGATGGATCGCAGAAATTAAGGAAGATGTGAGTGAATTACACATTACAATAGAAGATTTGAAAGAAAAGACAGACACAATCATGAAACTCAAGGACAAACAGACCAGACTGCGAACCGAGATTAACAAACAGAGAATAGGAAGGGTGATTCCAGATGAAGGAAAATATTACGATCCGAGCGAATTAAGAAATACTGGTCTAACAGAAAACAGGAGGATTCCAGAATATGACTAAAGTGGTCCAATTAAGGCCATAAAATATAATGATAATAATAATCAAGCTCTCAAATTCTCTACATCTGATTTGCCGAAGGTTTATTTTTTCATTATATATTAATATATAACGCGCTATCCTGAAAATATTCTCATGACAATTCATTTTTGCTTTTATTTTCATATTTAAACACTTGAAATTTCTTCCCGTCCGGCGGCGTGCACTCCACATTGCAGCATACAAGTAACAGCGGGCGTGCAAAGGAGATCTGCTAGGTTTGTTAAAAGCCGTTATGATAATTGTATAAGTGTTACGAGCTTAATAGAGGAACTAGGATGGGAATTACTATCAGAACGCAGGTTAAAATTTAGGTTAAACCTTTTAAGTAAATTCGAAACATAGTTGTTCACCGATGACGTTAGATATATATTGAGATCCCCTGCGTATTATGCTAGGTTTGATCATATTAACAAGATTAGAGAGATAGATTGTCGTACCGATAGATTTAAAATGTCACTTTTCCCGCGTACCATAAGAGAAAACAATAGGCAGCGTAGCAAAGGGATAGGTAGGTGAAATATAATTAGAGTAGTCTGTAGTGCATGATGCATGTAATAACAACCAATAATCCCTTCCTTATTATGTAGATACTAACCATCTAGCTCCATGTGACCCTATTTTCTAGCATGTCTCATTTAAATATCCTAGTTGCATGTCAATAGTGCATGTTTGGTGATCTTCACCCCCTGCCACACACCCTCGTGGTGGCTCGCAGGGTATCACGTAGATGTAACACGAGCGTGGACGTGTGTATATATATATATACACACGTCCATATACATATATATATATATATATATATATATATATATATATATATATATATGTATGTATATGTGTGTATATATATATATACACACATATACATACATATACATACATATATATATATATATATATATATATACATAAATGTTTATACAGAAAGGTAGAAAGAAAGTGGATAGGAACACATAAAATTGACGAACACAATGGTGGTGTGAAGATGTAATGATAGCCGATTCCGAGCAGAAAAAATTCGACTGGACCGGGAATCGAACCACGGACCTTTTATATATATATATATATATATATATATATATATATATATATATATATATATATATATATATATATATATATATATATATATATATATATATATATATATGCCATGTATTTTATGTGGATGGGAAAATATCCTTTTCTTGATGCAAGTATCATCAGATTGAGAAGTGGTATTTGCTGTGGTGGGTGTAATGGATCTGGTGCAATGCTTTTGCTGTGGAAGTTGGCCCATCGATTCTAAAATGCTGGAAATCCCCGGTTTATTAGCGCTGCTAATAATCGCCTCCATTTACGCCCAAAAGTAAACACGCCTGGGAAACAAGGCGACGGGGGAAACCCCGATGTGTTACACTGAGCGACCGGGGCATCGGTCGTTGCGGCCCCGAGCAGTGAACGCCCCTCCCTATTGTGTATCCAGCTGGCGAAAACTCCTTGCCGCTGTGGCTCGTGAGTTTCGTCACTGGGTGGAGGTGTAAATAGTCCAGTCAAATCTAAGATGGCTACACCTTCAAATTGGCGAAACGTAATTCATATTCGGGCCACTTGAAGAACCACCTCTCCTCAATTTTACACGAAAAACAAAATACTACTCGTCCGCGCTATTTTTCCTCCAGTTGAACAGCAAATGACATCATGTGTACTGCAATAATGAGAGAAACGCGGGGAAAGAGTTCATTTTACTTAATAGCACTATTGTAATGTTCTGGAAAAACAGTTTTTTGAGAAGCAAATTCTCTCAGGGATTTGACAACCGATAAAGTGTGGGCAACTACCCATTATGTTTTTCGAGTGATTAGCAAATCGTTCCAAGAAATCAAAACGCATTTACTCAATGGAATTGGCTCTATAGACGGCCCTTATGACTGGTGAATCTGTTTGTCGTAAATATTCGTTGACTAATCTGCATACATTATATCGTAATCATCACCTCATTTCCTCTTTTCAAAGATCAAAGTAGTAGTTTTTATTTTAAAGGAAGAGCGGGAACAATGGTAGCATGACGAGAGTATATGACAAAATGAAGAAGTAAGACGACGAATTTGTGCATCTTGGCCGAATGTTTGCGAAGATTTGAGGGATATTTCATTCATTCATTCATTCATTCATTGGTTGTTCATTCCTAAGATTGGTTGACCGCAGCCCTCCACCAATCCCTATCTTATGCTAGTTCCCTTGCCTCATGGTATCTCTTCGTATGTACTTTTCTCTTCATTTGGTCCATGAACTTATTCCTAGGTCTTTCTCTGGAGACTTTTCCCTCTATTTTGCCTTCAATTATGCTCTTCACAAACCAAATTTGCTTCAAGTCTGTCCCAACCATCTGCTTCTTCTTTTCTCTATCGTGTTCGATAGCTTCCTTCCCTCTTCTACTCCTCTGTAAACTTAATCATTTCTAATTTTGTCCGTCCATTTTATCTTCAGTATTCTCCTCCAGCACCAGGTTTCGAAAGCTTCCAGTCTTTTCTGGTCAGCTTTTACGATAGTCCATGCTTCCGATCCATAGAGTGCCACGCTTCACAGCTCTACACGAATGTTTTTGTATAATGTTTCCTTGTTTGCAGCCCTATCCTCTTTGAGCTCAGCTGTTTTTTTTACCATTAACGATTTCGTAGCGTGGGCTATGCTATCTTAATATTGTTTTCAAATTGCTAAGGAATATCACCAGTGGTAACAGAATTTTTTTAATCATGAAAACGAAGAGGTCGAATACAATACTCTTTGCTGTCAAAGTCGAGGTTTAAAGCCCTTAAATATATCATAAATTAAATATATATTGGAATAATGTAATATTTATTGTAATTGTATAAATTTTACATAAATTGAGTATGGACTGGAGCTAACCGATTGACATTTTTCTGAATGCTTCAAGACGTGAATGCTCGAAAAAAAATAATAATCAATAATTCTGCACAGCTAAAAGAAGAGTGAGTTATGAATAAAATGCACGGTTTTCTGATACTTTCTGCCTTCCCGGAAAAGATTTCGCTGGATGGAGGGAATATTACAGTGTGCTCCAGATGAGTGTTTTGCCCGTGTTCCGCGAGATCTTAGGTCAGTTCGCTCATTAATTACGCGAAGGGTAGCGATTTACCCGATCACGCCGAGTTCGCGTCCTGGATGCGAAAGATACGGAAACTAGGATGTTAAAAATCGGGGTAATGCCTTCGGAAGGAGATCTGAGAAGATGTGGAGATTGATGTCAGTAATTCTCTTGCATTTGACCCGCTCCGACCCGTGTAGGTGGCTCAATGTATGGCGAGCGTGTTGTACGGTATATCTATCCCCGGAAAACATTGCACGTTCTCGTGTATAATCTTAGCGACTCATTCTCTTGCGATAATTGGTGCTCCCAACAGCTATATACAGCTTGTGCACTCACGTTTTTCATTTTTACGAGGATATTGGAAGCGGAGAGATAAATCCGTAGTTCATCGGCTTGACCTCAATGTCTGGAACCTCTCGAACCAACGCGAAATGCACGATAATAACCCCCGGGATCTAAAGATCAAAGTGTAGCCGTATACCATGTGAATTATTCCTGCAAAAATTCTAAGAAGAAGTAAAAAAAATAGCTTGCGATATGCAGCGACCAGTGGTGTTATTCGTCAAGGGTTTAGCAGACGCTATAATCAAATTATTGACTTACAATTGGAGTATAGATATGTTTTGAATTTCGCGAGTAATTAAGAAACATACAACTATAATTTCTCGATCAATAAAACATAGATAATAATAAGATTCTTGAATATTTGGTCATTAACATATTTAACTCACAGCCAACGTTTCGCCAAATATATTGGAATTCTCAGGGTTTTGAAAGTATTTTTGGTAAGCACGGTTCATAATCAATAATTTTGGAATTTTTGTAAGCAAAACTATGATATTTATAATTGAATGGTCCGCATAGGCAGAAGTTTGTTTAGATAATTTTATTGAAGATCTGCGCTGGTTTAATCTATCTTTGAAATACTGTGATGTCTGTCCCGTATAAATACGAAACGAAACGTTGGCTGTGAGCTAAATATATTAATGACCAAATATCCAAGAATTTTAGTAGTAAAAAAACAATGTTCTTGCGATCGTGTGAGATGCACTTTGATCTGTCGTTTAGGGCATGTAGGAAGGCGTATAAAATCACAATTACTTTTTCTTTGTGTGAGCAAAATTCTTTCCTGAACTTGATTTTTGCTAGGTAATTTCTACATGCCCACAACATCATCTCACAGGTGTACAAGTTGATCATAGTCATTTCCGCTTCACCTTGGAATAATTATTTGTATAATTGACCAGAAAACACCACATTCTGTTAGTTTAATATTTTCATAGTTATAATTCTTCAATATATTAAGACTTTTGTTGTGCAGAGCTTGATGAAAGGTTGGTGAATCATGTACCGTATTTGACCAAGATTCCATATATAGTTCGGTTAGCAGAAGAATTTTTACTTGTACCATTGTTGATAGTTATGATAGAAAACTTTGTACCAGAGAAATAAACCGCTGAATGGATACGTATAATTTGTACCTCCCTTAGTGGAAAATGAGGGCACAAGAGTACCTGTCATCTTGATCGATTGAATGTGTCGGAAGAACATAGTAGATTTAAAATGTGATTTTTCCACGTACAATAAGGGGCCATAATAGATGCGATAGATCAGTTCTAGGATACTGACCATATTAAATGGGTTTTTCCGTTGTGCTAAATATCTTAAAATAATTGCTAGCAGGCAGCTAGCCTGCTCACTCCGTGAGCAGGGGTGTGTACCCGCCCCAGAGCTTTCAACTCTGGGGCTCTAGGGGCAAGTGTCCTTGTCAAAAAATAGCTCCTTGGTGAAAATGTTTTTTTTTTCATTCACTGTTCTCCTTTGTTGTTTTTAAATCCATTTGAATAGGAGAGAATTGTGGGTTTCTTTTGTTTCAACCGTTACACTCTTCCACTTTTGGCCTTTTGGCCTTTCTCCCTTGTCACTGTTTCCCAGCATCTAGTTGTTGAAACCACAACCCATAAATGATCAATTTCATCTCCAAATAACTTACTCCTTTGCACGGCTGAAGACCTAACACCCCCTACCACACGACCAAGCAGCCGCTCTGTTGGAGCTTACTTAAACTAACTAAATACACTCCTTTTAGTTCATGTCTCCATTTCATCTCCTAATATCTTACACCTTTGCACGGCTGGTGACCTAACACACCATGCCATATGCCCAAACTATCGTTGTGCTGCAAAGTGCCTTCAATAGAGTTCCCCGAGAGCTACCTATTCCACTTTGCAGTACTCAAATAGCTCTCGAATACAGCGAGATATAAAGGTTTTATTATTTACATACACTTTTGCAAAGGAAAGGTGAGGACAGACAGACACGCTGTGGAAATAATTATATTAGATTAGCTACTAACGTCGCATGCAATTTCCGGCATGATATACTCTTGCATGATTTAGTACCTTGTAGGGCGATTTATTTGTCACATTAATAATACTAACCAGTAGCTGTGTCTTGAATAGAGTACTGCATGGTAGTATGTTCTTCTACGTATCACTCTCCTAGTTTCTGGTCTGACTGCGCACTGTTATCCTGACTGCTTTTGGCATCTGGAGGAACTGCCTGGCATCCGGAGGAACGTGCGCGGTTCTGATTTAAACTAGGATGAGTGCCGCATTCCTAGTGTGGAATCACCCCGTGCCACACACCCTGGTGGTGACTTGCACGGTATTCCGTCGATGTAGATGAATGTGTAGATGTGTCTTTGACAACCAGCCTATAATGCTGCAATTCCTTGTAATACCCATCGTTGAGGCATTACTAACAGCTCATCTACATCTGCTTATTATCCTGCAAGATACCGCGAGGGTATTTTGCAGGGGGCGACTTATCAACAACATGAACTACAGTGAAGAAATTTACTTTCATTAACAATCCCTACACAATTGGTTTGCTAAAAATACTACAGAAACTACTAGAATAGCCTATAATGTCACCATGTAAACGTGACACAAAATCCATGCAGAAAAATGCAAAACATGGTGTTAGCACTACTCGGCAGATTTAGAAACGTGCATTAGGGTGCATATGAATAAATCAGCTACACTACCTGTCAACCAACCTAATTCAAAGTCTCAATGCAGCCATTATGGTCTCGTATCAATCGCGGGAAAAACGACATTTTAAATCTTTCTCTTCTACAATCTCTTTCCCTTATTTTATTCTCATGATCTGATCCACCGTAGTACGTTGGAGTTCGTAAGATATTGATAACTTCTTCTGAAAATAAATCGGTGTTGAATTTACTTAAAAGATTGATATTGAAAAGATAAAACTTGGTTAATTCCACATTAATTTATTAAAACCGACCTGGGTTTCAGCAATTGAGTTTCCATTTTCAACCTTGAAAATGGCACTCAGTTGCTGAAACCCGGGTCGGTTTTAATAAATTAGTGTGGGACGGTAGAACGGTTGAGGGGAGCATGGCACGATCCGAGCACCGGTCGAAGATCTACGAATTCTGCTCCTATGCCTACACAGAATTCCCACAGCCTCCTGTACAGGCAGTCCATTCTGTTCCAAACATGGTGACCGCGGTCGGTCCGCGGAACAACACTACAAATGGTCAGCCGCAATTTATTAAAGATGTTTAAAGATTTATTAAACCAAGTTTTATCTTTTCAATATGAATATTAAAAACTTCCACAAAGTAACGCCTGAAACAGTTTAGTTTGTTAAAAGATTGAGTCTAATTTTCTCTCGACGGTCTGAGAGCGATTCCTATCCAAGTTGTTGCAAGAGGTCAGTAACATTAACGAGACTATCATAACGATCATAACGGCCTTTCGCGTGTGCTGCTGACATTCTCTGCACGCGCTCAAACTGTTTTTAAGCCTACCTCAGGAGAATCCCAAATACTGGCAGCTCATATAGCATGCATGTTATTTTTAAATGTTTTTTTTATGTCTAAGTATTTGTGAAGTGTTCTGTTTTATAGTGATGCATGTGCTTTACTTACAAAGTTTTAGCATCATGCTACTGCGTACACGCCGTGTATATCGTCCTTCTTCACCACATTCTTGTGATGCATTCCTGGATATCCTAGTTTTGTAGATATGTACACAGTTTGAAGTTAATAACGCAAAAAGAGGATAAAATGATGGTGAAATCGAATTGAAATGAGTGACACACAGGGAATTTTATCAGGGCTAACTACTTTTGGCTAAAAATAAAATTTAGCTAAATGTAGGCAAATGCGATGAGAGAGTCCGAGAAAGAAGCTATTTTACACTTGTTAGGCCTCATTTAGAATATGCCGCTAATATATGGGATCCCTACGAGGAAGGTATGATAAAAGAATTAGAGCGCGTGCAAAGGAGATCTGCTAGGTTTGTTAAAGGCCGTTATGATAATTGTATTAGTGTTACGAGTTTACTAGAAGAACTAGGATGGAAATTACTATCAGAACGCAGGTTAAAATTTAGGTTAAACCTTTTAAGTAAATTCGAAACCGATTTGTTCACAGATGACGTTAGATATATATTAAAAACCCCTGCGTATTATGCTAGGTTTGACAATATTAACAAAATTAGAGAGATAGATTGTCGTACCGATAGATTTAAAATGTCATTTTTCCCGCGTACCATAAGAGAGAACAATAGGCAACGTAGCAAAAGGGATAGGTAGGTGAAACATAGTTAGAATAGTCTGTAGTGCATGATGCATGTAATAACTACCAATAATCCCTTCCTTATTATGTAGATTTTAACCTGTACTGTACCGTAGTAACTAATATTCTATTGTAATAACTACTGCAATTACTTGCAATAACTAATAATCTACTGTAGTAACTAATAAACTATGACCCTATTTTCTAGCATGTCTACATTATATATCCTACTTACATGGCAATAGTGCATGTTTGGTGATCTTCACCCCCTGCCACACACCCTCGTGGTGGCTCGCAGGGTATTACGTAGATGTAGATGTAGATGTACTTTATTAAGAAGCGCGAGTTTCCCATGTCCGTTGTGTCTTTCGTCCTTGTCAGAGTTTGTCCACACATACGTGAAAAGCGAGTGCCATTGGCGCCGAATCCGTTGTTTAGATTCCTCATGCCGGGGATTTGTCGTATTTCAAGGTTTCACGGTCGCAGAATCATGGTCATGGTCTTCCGCATGGCCACAAAAATTGGACAAGGTCGCGAAGGTGAAGTGAATCCCAACTCACTTGCAGCGAGTATTAGAACGAGTTATTGCGATGGATTTGTTCAGTAGTGAGATTTAACTGATTGAAATTGCTTGGATATCGTATTTTAAACGGGGAAACATGCATGACGGTCGGTCTTTCGATATTAAGATAGCTGCAATATTCGATTATTGTCTGCCCCAAACTATACAGGGTGTCCCATAAATTTCACGCCACAGTGACACTGGAGCTACGGCAGCCTAAGAGGAACCGAACCAGCCTAATATGACCTCAGTAAAAGTTGCACGGCTTTCGAGATATTGCCAAATTAAAGCTTTTTCGAAAATTTCACTTTTTTTACATTTCTAGTCCCAGAATTCAATCGAATAATTTAACGTTCTCATTAGGGCCGCTCTTTTAATCTTCCAACTGTGACTCATGTGCCGACTTCTACCTGGAACAGAGGCCCGAGAGGGAGGGGGGTCATGGGGTCCGAACAAACAAAAGAAACGCGAAAGCCGCTATACCTGTCTAACTTTATCGGCTTTCAAAAAATGGGATGATAGAGTACTTTGTTTGTTAATTTGTGGCAGGAGCCTACATCAGAGAGCCAATTTGAGAGCTATTCAAGTGAATTCTGGGACTAGAAATGTGAAATTTTTGAATTAGCTATAATTTGGCAATATCTCGAAAACCGTGCAACTTTTACTGAGGTCATATTAGGCTGGTTCGGTTCCTCTTAGACTGCCCTAGCTCCAGTGTCACTGTGGCGTGACATTTATGGGACACCCTGTATTTTGTTCCTTGTCATTATTTTCTCTAGGTCTCTCTTCATTTGTCCCTCGTAATGGCCAAAGTGAAAAGTACAATTAAGTACTTACTCAAGTAGTCAGTATAGACGCAGCAATAAAGACCTGCAAAGTGAATGTGAACAATATATACAGTATTTTGAAGTTGTCAATTTAGGTTTTCGACCTTAAAAACCCTGATTGTCAAACCCAGAGAGCACTCCACTGTGAGGCGTTAGTTAGTAGGAAATCGACTCTTCCTCTGAAAAGGGTCTCCTGCGTTACCTCCACCATGCTTCGCAACAACTGTTTCCCATCAACAATTCCTTCCTCTACTTTTCATAGATCCTTTGCATTTCCTTCGCCCTTTCAAATTCATCCCGTGGAATGCTTAATAACTCTTCGTTAGTCTTCTCTCATCCCAGCTCGCTCTTGTCTTCCTGAGCCACATCCAATCCGGAAAATATTTCCCAACTTTGTTCATACTCTTACCGCAAGGACACATTTCCTCCATCCCATGACGACAACGTATAATAGGAAGGCCCTCGGATGAAAAAGTAAAAGAGAGATGGTGCTTCGCTCTGGTTAGGCCACACCTCGAATACGCCGCGAGCATTTGGGACCCTGGTCATAAATATTTAGCAAAAAAAATAATAAAATACAAAGAAAAGCTGCGCGCTTTACCTCGACCTCGACGGCTGAGGTCATTTCGCGCTGCACTTCCAAAAATATATTAAACGAATTCGGTTAGCGAAAGTGTACCCGGTTGTGTACATTCGAACCCTTCTCCTTTCGAAATGCGAATCATGCGTGTACTTCGAAAGATGAAGGATTTTTTGACTTCTCGAAAAATAATCCGGGTACAGAGAAGTGAAAGAATGAGTGTGGTAAATTATCGGCGAAAGAGTGGAAAACTTCAGAATTTTTTTATTCCACCATGGATAAGTTTCACCACATCTGCATTGAGACAACATTCACGGGTTGGGAATTTTCGGTTTTCCCACCTGGTCAGCTCTTCCATGGCCGATTTTTAGTCGGTCGACTCTTACATCGTCCTCATTGGCAGTTGGCCTTCAGATCGTCGGCCGTGGAGAGCACGGCGCAGGGGAAAGCACGGAAAAACTTCACCAGCAGTTTTGCTTTACTAATGAAGGGTCAAAAAAGAGGAATTCAACAGACCAACAAGGGTATGATTTTTTTATGCTAAGGGCCATTTCCGACGTAATTCTGTGCGCTAAATCTGAATATACTCACGTAAATTGTCTATCACGTCAGGATTTTGAGATATTCTTCCCTTAAAGGGTAAAAATGGCAGTTTTTAGGTCTTTTTTTAGCGTGAATATCTGAGAAACGATAGGTGATTCTGATTAGAGTAATTCTGAAAACGGATTCGAAGTCTGTGTTAAAATGTATAGAATTATCTATGAAACCTAGAAAAAATATTTTTACCATAACCTGGATCTCACATTTCAATTAAGTCACTAAAATTATGGTATAGTATAGTGGAATGTAAATATAGTGGTCGATAGATGCCAAGTTAATACAGGTTATGGTAATAATAGTTTTCTCGGTTTCATGGATCTATTATTTTAACTTTATAACGCAGACTTCGAATCCGTTTTCAGAATTACTCTATCGCCTTTGGTTTGCGAGATATTCAAGCTCAAAAAGACCTAAACATTGCCATTTTGACCCTTTAAGGTAGGAATCTTTCAAAATCCTGCCGTGATAGCCAATTTTCGTGGGTGGATTCGGATTCAACGCACAAAAATACGTCGGCAATGGCTCTTCGCACCCAAAAAAGTATTCGAGACCCTAAACTTTGCGGGCCTTTGTCGTCATTCAATTTGGAGCCCTCATCTCGATCGAGGAGTCGTGAGTTCAAGCCTCAAAGAGGGCATACTTCCTTTTAAGAGACCATAATTGCTGCATCTGAGATTCTCTAATGAGGTTGGTGGGCGAAAAAAGGTATAGTGTTAACTGCCCTTTAAAGAAGTCTAGTCCGTTGAGTTTAGGAAGTCACGTCTTCAAGTGGGGTCAACCGATTTTAACGCAATAAAATGTATTTGATAGAATGATCGTTTATACGTTTATTAATGCATGTAGAATTTTTTTCCCATCCTTATCTGCTTTTCTTTGACATCTTATTTGAAAAAATTCCCTGTTTTCGGCGCTCAGAATTCGATGGCCCGAATCGATTTCATCGCCTTTCTCTTAATATTTAGAATAGAGATTGTAGATTCTGATATAAGTTAGCTAAACATATTTTCAACATACTGAAGGAAAACATTAATTTTATGTTGAGTTTTACAAGAGCTGTTGTAAAAGTTTAAATCTCAGATAAAAGTTGTAAACTTTAGTAAGTAAATGAGTTGGTAGTTAATTAATTACTGGAGAGGTATTTTACTTAATTAATTGATTTGCTTTCAAATGCTTGTATCATAGCCTGCTTACTTACCTATATCATGCTTGTATGAAGGTATGTATAAGACTCTCTCTTTGCTGGCCACCATCTATTGAGTAACTTGCCCCACCCAGTGGTGTGGAATAGGAAGTTCATGGAATAAGGATGGGCACTGAGTGCGGTAACTGATAGTGAAAGATACGTTGAACTCACGCACTGTTTGTGTTCATTATCCAAGGAAACTATGTGGACTGGAAGGAAAATCCGGTGAAAAATAATAGAATAGCGGAAATCCACTAATGCAAACTCCGCCTGACGCGAACGAAAGGGCTTTAAATAGATATTTGAGTTTGGCTTCTCGTATCATATTCCCCGAAATGTTTTTCTCTGGGTAAATCTTATTTTTGTGGCATAACCGTAGTTTTTTCGGTTGTACACTAGTGAGCCAACGGGAAAAGGACTCATTGAGATGTTGTAAACGAAAGAAGAAAAATTTCGACTGGGCGATACCCATGTAATGGCCAGTTGCGGTAACGACACGTATGTATTCCATAAAGTTAAGGGACCCATAAGCCATGGCAAGCATTCAATAAGTATTGCAGAAACATTCGATAAATTTACTGGTTTCATAACGCATGGCATGGAGTAATGGGTTCAATAAGTGGCCAAGATGGCGGACGCTCATTGAACGGCTTAGAGACTTAACTACTTGATAAAAGAGTTGTTTTGAGACAAATGGCCGATTTTTGTACTCCTACTGACTAATTATTATGTTCATCAGCAGTTATACATAGTATAATTAATAACTTCAGGCTTGACTATGTGGGACCTCTCCATATCGGAAATCAAAATACACTAGTAATGGTCCACTGAATAGATTTATTGTTTTCGACCCGGGTTTCGTCACATGATGACATCTTCAGGTAACAAATCATTTATTATAGAGTATTTTAATTTCCGATATGGATAGGTTCCACATGGTCAAGCCTGAAGGTATTAGTTGTATTTTGGAAGTCAGTAAGGCAGAGCAGGCAAAGTTGTTTTTAAAACTTTTCATCAAATACCGTATAGCTTCGTTAAATATATTTTTCAACAACAAATGCTTGAAACTAGGAAGTTGTATATAATCTTCCCTCTCTTCGAGGTTTTCCCAGTAAAGCAACCAACAGTGAGCATCAACAAAGAATCATCCGCTCCATTTGAACTGCACCCTCATCAATAGCCTGGACTTGCTAATCTCCGTCGACCTTTGCCCTTTCCCTTCTCCCTCCCCTCCCTTCCCTTCCTTCCTCTGCACCTGATTTTGTATATTTACGCATGTGGAATAATATTTGTTACCTGAAGATTTCATTATGTGACGAAACCCGGGTCGTATGCAATATATATAGTGGACCATTTATTGAGTATTTTAATTTCAGTTATACATAGGATAAACTTTAGTAAAATTTATCCGGTGGTAAAATATTTGATCAAATATTTGAAGCTATTAACTATTGGTAAATAAGATAAGTAACTAGTAGATGTATTCTTTCAACCCGACTGTATTTATGAGATCTATAACTTAATGGTCTCACAACTATTGATTCCATAACAAAATGTTCTTGTAACCGGCCATAAGAGAAAAACAGTTGTTGAATTCGTGATTAGAGAGCAGGAAAAGTCTCACGTGTAAGAGAAATGGAAAAAAATAGCCTCCATGTCCATGAGGGCTCAGGAGGCTCAAGGATATTAAGAGTCATTGGGTATTCCCTTAAGAAGAAGGTAGTTCTTGTGTGTCAGGTGATATGTGAAAGAAATTTTCGTCTCGTGCATTTCCACGTGTTACTTTTAAACATCACTCTTCTTATATTTTCCTTCCATGCGCATAAACTTTCGGGTATAATTACTGAAAAATGAAGGAAGCGAATTTGTTGATTTTCTCTCTCTGATGCTTGCTTCTTAACCTGTTACGCAGTCGATAGGTAGCGTAACTGATTATTTTATTTTCTCCCTGATTCTCTCTAATTGTTTCTTAATCTGCAAAGCAGTGCAAGCATCACGTTTCCCATGATTCTTACTCAACTCCTTATCTCGTTTATGAAGTGGCAATATACGTTAGTACAAGTAGTTCCTGTAACATTGGTAGATTACCTATCTACATCTACGTTTACGAAATACCCTACAACACACCGAAGGGTGAGTGGCACAGGGTGATTCCTCACCAGACATGAAGCACTCATTCCAGCTGAAATCAGAACCGCTCAAGTTCGCCCGGATTCAAGGCGCAGGCTAAAAGCAGTCAGGGCAACAGTGCGCGGGCAGACCAGAAACTAGGAGAGGGCTACGTAGAAGACTTAGTGCACTACTTAAGATACAACTTCTAGTTAGTATTATTAACGCGATGGAGAAATAGTACTACTTTGTACTAAATAATGCAACAGCTATATCTTGCCGGAAATATCATGCGGCGTTTGTAGCTAATAATTATGTTAAGATATTTAATCCGAGTGCAAAAACCTGTTTTACCTAGTGAGGGTCAAAGTATCCGAGAACTGATCTCTCGCAACTATGATGGTCCCTTATTGTACATAGTAAAAATGACATTTTAAATCAATCGGTTCGGCAGTCAATTTCTTTTATCTTATGGCTGTGATCGTTTCTGCCATAATAGTTTGGCTCTAGCAAAACATGTTGGATGTCCAACGAAAAATAGTCTACATAAAAATGTTGTAAAAGATTTTCATCTATATTTTTCCCTCCGATCGGATAGAGGTTCCAGCCCTAATTCCTCAAAAATTCAGTAACACCTATAGTGTAGTGCATGTTGGAGAATGTCACTGGCGCATTATAGTGCATGTTGGTGTTATGACGCCACGCCACACACCCTTCAGGTGGCTTGTGTAGCATGATGTATATGTAGATAAACAGCACCTTCCGCACACGTCCTGCATAAGTCTTGCATGTATAAGCATTTATATCGTTGCCGAATACTCCAATGCAAATAGTTTCCATGACATTGGGAGCATATCTGAAGAGTAGTAAGTGTTGATGGCATTCAACCTCCTGAGAAGTATTTATACGTTTTTTATGATGAATTTAATGCCCCTAGTTTCAAAAACTTTTTTAGGATACTCTGTTGTGCATGTTGGTGTTATCTCATTCTCTGCCCCGCACCCTTGAGGACAGTTGCTGGTTAAGATTTAAATTGAGAACGGATATATTTCAGAGTGACACAGAGAATATCATTTTAACGCCACTCAGCATCTCTGGGGTCGACAGAAGCGATAAAATAAGAGAGATAAATTGCCGAACAGATGAGAAAATACGAGAGTTAGTTCTTTCAATGCACACTTTAGTGTTCGTGATAAAAAACTGTGCTCCACTCAAACACTCTCAAAATACACCTCACCGTTTCACCCGCGAAAACCCTATCCTAAACGTCTAAAAACTGCTGGCGTCCCAACACTCGTGCCCCACGACAATGAGCCCACTGGGTGGGTTGAATTGGATACGGGACTTTCTCAATCCTGTAATAGCAAAGAGTAATTATCGTTGATATTGCTCTGATATGGTCAGAGTCACATCCGGTATTCCACAAGGAAGCGTGATCGGCCCTCTATTATTCATTATTTATATAAATGACTTAAGTTCTCCAGTTAGCGGTAAAGGAAACATTATTTGCAGACGATACGGTCATCTACAGGAAAATTAGCGATGACGCAGAGCAGAAGTTCTATCATCGGACCCACACAGCGTTCGTTCGTGGTGCCAGGAGTGGGGACCAGGACTAAATCTTAGTAATGATTTGTAAATAAATTCTTTGTAATATTCCACAATGGTTTTTATTATTCCGACCGAGGTTTCGACTCAAGGTAAGTCATTATCAACCTTGATAATGACTTAACTTGAGTGGAACACTTGGTGGAACAACATTGCAATGATATGTGAATGAATTCACTTTGGCATATTCCACAATGGTTTTTATTATTCCGACCTAGGTTTCGATTCAAGGTAAGTCATTATCAAGTCTTGGAGAAAATGAGTCGAAACCTAGGTCGGAATTAGAAAAAACCATTGTGGAATATTACAAAGTGAATTCATTTACAAATCATCGCAATGTTGTTCCACCAAGTGAAGCCTGAGAATTAATTATAAATCTTAGTAAATGCACAACAGTATACTTCGTGCGGAAGTCATCATATCAACGCCATGTCTACTCTGTGGGTGGAGTAAACACAAGATCCTCAGAAAAAGTCGATATTAACTTCAGATACATCGTGGAGAACACACACAAAACGTATGCGGCTTAGCATTATAGAAACTAGCATTATCGAGCGTATACTAGGAAAGTCCTCGGATGAAAAAGTAAAAGAAAGGTGCTATTCGCTCTGTTTAGGCCACACCTCGAATATACCGCGAGAATTTGGCACCTTGGACATTAAGATTTAACCATAAAAGTAAATAAAACACAAAGGAAAGCTACGCGATTCGTATATAACCGCTGCGAGCGAATATATAGTGTTTCTGAGCTTTTAGAGGGATTAAGGTGGGAGCCACTAGAGACTCGGAGGCTGCGCGCTAGACTTTGTTTGCTTGAGAAATTCATAACTGGGGTGTTTCAGGGCGACACTGAGCTACCATTTTGACGCCACACTACATCTCTAGGTCCGACAGAAGCGATAAAATAAGAGAGATACATTGCCGGACGGATAGGTACAAAAATTCTTTCCACGCACAGAAAGTGACTATAATAAAACCGGAGCTCCACTAAAAATACTCCCTAAAATACTGCACTTAACCCTCCGGAAACTTCTTTTTTACACCTTCACGCGGCTGGTGTCCGAACACCCCCCGCCGTTCGCCCATGCGGCGGCTCGCAGGGTAGTAGCGATGTAGTTGTTGACAGTTCCGCTGGGTGAAATTTTAATACAGATTAATTTATTTTCCTGAGGCTTCAACCATTATAATACAGTTATTCTAACTACGCAGTTCTAGCACTACCTAAACCCTCCATTTTTGTATGCTAATATCCGAGAAGGAAGCTTCTTCTACTTCTTTAATAAGAAGAGGAATGTGTTTTGCAGCAGTATAGATGTAGAACTCAAGAAGAGACTGTTGAAGTATTATGTACGGAGTGTTATGTTGCATGGATGCGAAACGTGGACCCTGGGAAGAAGAGAGAAGGATAGGGTCAATGCTTATGAGATGTGGGTGTGGAGGAGGCTAGAGAGAGTGAAATGGATGGATAGAGTAAGGAATGAGAAGGTGCTGGAAAGAGTTAGGGAGGAAAGAACGCTACTGAAAACAATACAGGAGAGAAAGAGGAAACTGGATCGGACATATTTTAAGAGGGAAGGGGATTTTTAATACAGCAGTGAAGGGAGAAAAAGAGAAGAGGATGAAGAAGGCTGAAAATGACGGACGAAGTGAAGTTTAGCCCTTCGAGTGCGGCATGACGTGATTTCACGTCATGGTTGTCTTTACACTGGTGCTGATGACGTGATTTCACGTCATGGGTACCGTGGGTGTTCCAGTTTTCACTAGGGAACTTTTCATTAGGCCCAATAAAGAAAGCTGGAACCCTCACGGTACCCTTGACGTGATATCACGTCACCAGCACCTGCGTAAAGACAACCATGACGTGATATCACGTCATGCCGCTCTCAAAGGGTTAAAAGAAGTTACATGGAAACCAAGGAAGATGCCCGCGATGGGACGAATTGAAGCCGGCTATGGTGTTTGGGTCCTGGCAGCAGGCAGAATACTAGTTGATGATGATCCGACAATTCTGTCAGCTAGCTCATATAGGTGTATCGTTGTCCTTTCGCTCATGTTCACCACCGGAACATCCAATGCTCTTCCTCCGTGCGTTCACCCATTCCAACCATCTCCTTCCTCCTTTTTCGGCAAACAATTCTCATGTTTTCCTCCGGCCACCGCAGTTAGCCACCATTTATGCTTATCACGGCGCGCCTCTAATTTCAGCCTCCGTTCCGTATGGGTGAATAAGGGTGAACTTACACATAACGCTATTCTCGTTGTCTGAGACGTATATACATTCGGGGAACGAAAAAGTACGTGTCGGTGTGTAAGTGTTTGCTAATCCACACCTTTTCCTTAGAAAGAGTTCGGGACTAACCAAGGATCATGGATGTCCGAAATAAAAATGCCTTCATTGAGGGGGTCATCTCACACGCTATCATCTTCCTCCCTTTCTCACTTCTTCATGAATCATGTGATGCGAATGACTCGAGCCCAGGAGGAATCCTCAGGGTGTCCATTGCAAAAACGGAAAAAAGTTTGCGGTAAGGGAGCTTGAGCGGAATATCATTTCACCTGTGAATCAAAGTATTGGGTCTCATTTCATAGGAAAATGTCGTCCTCTTTTAAAAATACCAAAATGTAAGCCTTTAACTACCGAACTACTTTCCGAGATTTTTGACGAAAAATACCAGCCCTTTCAAATTGGAAATAATACGTGTATGCACTCCATCGAGATATAATTTAAAAAATTAGGAATATATTACGGCCATCTCGTCAAAAAACATAATTTGTGTAGTTTGAATGTTATCTCAGCTAGTCTTAAAAATAAGTTGTGTAGTCACCGCAGTAATTGTTTCAGAATCGCAAAAAACTTTCTGTTGTGTAGGAGTTTTAAACGTACCACGTGAAAATAATGAGTCAAAATAACGGCTTTAGCAGATATTTTTATTTTATTAGAATTTCAGTCGTATAAAAGTATGTTATTGCATCATTAATGGTTCCTAAAGCTTAATGCTTATAATGCTAATTAATTAAATGCTAATTAATTAATGCTTCCTAAAGCTGTTGAAATTATAACTTATAATTCGAATATGGTCTCCATTGTGACTAGGGAAATATCTCGCTCAAACTACCTTAAAAGAAATCTTACGTAGATTCCACCGCGATTGTGTGAGTTAAAACAAGCACTAAATTACTAACTTCTTTCAAATGGTTTTCGAAAATCCTGCTTTCGCTCATGTAATGCGTTAGCTGTTGAGCAAAAAATTAAAGCATAAAAAATACCACTATAACTCTTAAAGTAAGGCGGTAGGATGCATCTTAATTATTTTTATCAACTTACCGAGACTTTGCGCCTTATGAAAATAGATTTCGAAGAAAATGAATATTATATTAGGTATAAAAATAGTATTTTCCACGTTTTTTTCCATACTACCATTTAACACCATGTAACTCCAAGTTCAATTTTCGAGAAAAATTACACGGAAATGAGACATTTTGTTGTTTATATCTATAAGAGGGAATATTTTTAAAAGGTTTCCGTAATGAGAATAATATTAAATTCATGTCTTTTCTCTGTGGAACCACCTTAATCTCTGGTTAAATATTTTCTAAGCCGGAAATACGGACTTAATTCGTCTTCCCGTTCGTATTTGTGACTTAATACGTATTTTTAAATTAAATAACTGATGAATACATGGAAAAATTTGTGTACTTATCGTGATAAATACTTTAAGGACAAAATGAAATTTATTGCGAAAACTAACATCAATACACATAGTCTCACTTCGGTAGCATGCTCATAGTGTGGCACGTATTTGTGGAATTCCGTCCCTTGATGAATTTTGGGCCATTTCTTTCTAATACATCAGTTGTCGGGGCTAAATTAACTTTAATGGGATATAATGGAATGTATGTTAGTGACTTATCACCCCCTGCCACATCCTTGAGGTAGCTGGAGTATTATGAAGATGTAGCCGAACTATGTAAACTATTTAAATAAATTGCAAAAGCATATACATAATATTCCTACAGCTTCAAGTCACTGCTATCGTTTTAAAGTATCACATTTAGTGCTGCATATTCCATTGAGTTCGATTTTCTCACCTTGATGAACCCTACTTATTTTTGACAGCGAAAAACACTTGAGTACGCTAACAAAGATGCCACAGTTTATGTTGCGACGTCAATGATTTCATTATTTTAGCTAATTGTGGACGTGAAATGGACTAAATCCGATTTCTCTCAAACCCTTAAATCTTGTTCCCTCGAGAATTTACATTGAGATCATCGGCGGCAAAAAGTATTGAGCCAAAGGTATTTATAAATTGACAAAATAATTAATTAAAATATTGACGATAATATTTGTTTTTAACTTTAGAAAAAAACTTTGATATTACATGAATAAAGAGATATGTTTAAACTTATTATTTGAGTGCATAATTTAGCCCTCCTTGGACGGAATTTTGAAACTTCAGCATGAAAAAAAATAATACTACTACATTAGTTGTATTTAATTGCTATTTAAACATATTTTTAGATTGCAATTTAATTGATGGTATCATTTATTTTGAAATTTGACGTATTTGTATTGTATATATTTGATTTAATATTACACTTTAAATAATAAATTTTACACTAGATATACTTACGTTACTTACATTAACGTCAAAACGCACTTTTTTGTAAACTTTCCCAATTTTTCATTCTCATGAAAACTGTAACTATGGGAAAACTGTCAGAGTTCCACCAGGCACGCCAACTTCAGTGAATAGCGTCTCACATTCATCATTTAAAATTACATATTTGACAAACCGCCGAAAGAGACGCATCTTTCCACACACTTAATCCGAAGCGTTACAATTCTGTCTAGCGCAGCAACTAAATGGAAAAGTCTCTTAGAAAGCAGATATTTCAATGATTTTTAAACGTAACAAATTTGACTCGCTCCTCCATAGAGGGTTAATTAAGACAAATGTGATTAGTGCGTCAGCTCGTAAGGACTGGAAAGGAAAACCGGGGTTGACAAAGATGGCGGACAGACCACGCCCACGTCACAGCTTCTGGAATCGGCTTCCATAGCAAGCGCCCTCTCCATCAACCTCAATGGGAAATGTAAATGAAGATCTTCAATATTGAATTAGTTACTCAAGTAATGTTCGCGATGAAATGCGTTAAGGTATGATTTGGATTTGAAAGAATGCGGATTAGGTGACTGTGTAACGCGTTAGTAAGTGGAAGAGTGTGACTCGACGTTTGGGTCACGATGAGAGGAAAATGGATGTGAGTCGGATCAACGGACGTTTCCGAGTGTGTGAGAAGAGTAAATACTCCAAAAGATGACGATTTAGCAGTCATACCTGGATTTGGTCGATATCATTCTTCCTCCTCGTTAGATTAATCGCATCCGGGCTCTGCATCTACCCTTGCTATCCATCTACCTCGCCTCCACCTCTTTATTTTCACTGAGAGAAGTCTCACCGACACCAAGGTGTGGCTTAAGAAACCATTTATGCCCTGTTAACAATACTAGCTTTCTAACTTGGTAAACTCTAACCCTAGTAAAAGTTCGCTGAGTGAAAGCAGGTTGGCGGTAACCCTACTGTCGGCGCAGAAATTATGTGCACTCGAGTTTGAGTACAAATAAAAAGTTAACGAAAAGACTTACAGAAAACCTGACGACACCATCATTTTTCTCATTCATTTATACGTTTTGTAATGGCAAATTTTAATTTTTTGATCAATTTTTATACTTTTTACTACAGTTATAACGTAAAAAAGTACCGGTTATTTACGGCGCGCGGGAAAAGCTCCGACTTTGGCACCTTGTAACTCAAACAAAAGTTCTTCAATGACAACTATATTTCTTTAAATGGAGGATAAATATGTTTGCTATAGATTTTGCGAGTTTCAGCTTTGTATGTTTCATAAAAATAAAGTTATTATTAATTATTTAAAATTATTTCATTTCAAAACTGGGGCATCGTAAGATTTCGTTCTTGGTCTCGTTGCAATTGGCATGCCCTGAACGTTTCCAATATGTTATTGTCCAAAACATCTATAAGCGCGTTTAATTTAAATCGAGTGATATTTATAATGGACGAAGTGAGAGGTCCCGTTAGGCGAAACGCCCTTTATTACCACGCTGGAGTTACTAGGGTTGGGGCTGGTTACCATCAATTTAACTCGTGTGAACACAGGTTAGTTACAGTAGTAGTTAAGTGATCCAGTCCACTTGTAGCTTTTATCGGAAGCATAACATATATTACGAGTTTCTCTTGCCATCTTTCGTATCCAAGCATCCGTGCCAAGTTGCTTGATGTTTTCAAATGCATGAGTTAATGATAAACCGTATTTTAAGTTCAAAATTTACCTTAAAAAAATCGAGGACGGGTCATGGGCAAAAATTAAAAGAAAAAGTCTTTTATTCCGCTGCATGTATCGAGGCAAGGACCCGAAATTGAAGTTACTTAAAATATTTTGTGTCAATATACGTGATGAATTGTTTTTATCTATCATAAAAAGAGTGAAAATGATTTAATAATCGTAACATTCTCGGGGTATCTTAATAATAAAGTGTAGTATTCACATGTCGTTCTGTTAAGTTTATTCTCTCAATTTTCACCTTCCGATGCATAAAGTAACGTCTAGATATGAAATGATGTATTGTACAGTTAAATACAAATTAATGAGAGTCTAATCGAGCGAAACATGATAATATAAAATAAATGAGCAAAAAGGATTGAATAAGCAAATCAAAAAAGCATGTTCAATCCTTTTTCTCGCCCGTGCAAGTCACGTGAAGTTAACCCACATCCTTTGAAACAAATAAAAAAGGGACTTGCGATGCTTGTTGGGCTGTGGGCTACATCACCGTCTTAACTCCACACCAGAAGGCACCAGAATCTTAACTAGGGTTAAGGAATGCCGTGTAAACGCAGGTTAGTTAAGCCGCGTTTTTAACTCATTCTAACCCTAGTTATGTAAACGGGGCATTAGGAGAATCCCATGGTGTATGGCTTCTATACACCTTGGGAGATTTCAACGTGGCTGACACATGCTCTACGAAGTACGCTGTGGAGTCACAAGCTCTACGAAGTAGCTTACTCCTTAGTGTTTTAGTTACTCTTCTGTTTCAATACCGTTTAGTTGGCCGTTGAATTTGTGCCTCAGTATTACTCGTGGTGCTTTCCCATCTATTTTCCTGTCTACATCTATATCTACTTACTACCCTGCAAACCACCACAAGGGGGTTTTACAGGGAGTGACTTATCACCAACATTTACTACAGTAAATTTACTTCACCAACAAGCAGCACACAATCGGTAAATATGCTACAGGGACTACTAAATTAATCCACAATGAAACTATGACAACGTGACACAAGGATCATACAGGGAACATGCAAAACATACTCGGCAGATTTAGAAACATGAATTAGGGTGATTATGAATTAATCAGCTACACTGTCAACTAACCAACTTCTCAAGTCTCAACCATTAAGGTCTCTTATCGATCGCGGGATTAAACGACATTTGAAACCTATCTGTTCTACAATCTATTTCCCTAATTTTATTCTCATGATCTGATCTACCTTAGTATGTTGGAGTTCGTAAGACACTGAAAACTACGTCCGAAAAGAAATTAGTTTTGAATTTACATAAAATATTGAGTCTAATTTTCAACCGACGATCTGAAAGCGATTTCCATCCTAGTTGTTGCAGGAGGTCAGTAATACTAACGAGATTACCATAACGGCCTTTTACGTATTTTGCTAATCTTCTCTGCGTGCGCTCTAACTCCTACGCCTCATGCCTACGCCTCGTTTTTAAGCCTACCTCATGCGGATCCCAAACACTGACAGCGTATTATAAGTGGGGTCTAAAAAGGGGGAAGTAGCTGATTTCTCTAACTTGTTCGTCGCACTTTCCAAGTACTCCTTTAACAAATCCAAATTTACGTTTATTCGCACGCGAAAGGAGAATCGGGGTTAATTCTCCACCTCCCTTAATGGTGCAAGCCTATTCCTGGGTGTGTGGCGTGGGGTGATTCCTCATCGGGAATGCATTGCTCGTCGTAAATAACTGATAATAAGCAGGAATGGAATCGTGCGTGACGCATTGCGATAGCGAATTTTTCCCTTATAATCGCGTACTTGAATTTTACTTTGATTTCTAACTAGATATCAAGTGTTTTCCTTTGAAAATTATCGATTTTCAAGTAAGTAAATGCGGGTTTGCTAATGAAATTCACTTCTATGGCAGTAGGGGTCTATATCTAATGGTAGTAATCGACCGAGGTTCGCACTTGCAGAGAAAATACACAGGCTTCTATTTTGCCTGTAAGTAGCATATCGATGCTGCGATAAAATCGCATCGCATCCGGTGAAATCCTGGTCACATGACAGCAGACGGAGGCTTGAAATGTAAACAACGAGTAACTTAGTAGGACTCATTGTTGTTTATGTAAATATTTATTTATTCTTGAGAATATGTTAAATGCTAAAGAACCCCTAATATAAGCTTTATGATTTATCTCTTATTAGATAATAATAATTACTGTCTCAATTGACACACTTGATTCTATGTAATAAAGCATAATCATTGTAATTCATACAAATTTATTATACCCACGATTGCCTATGGGACTCAAATGGTTATATAGGAATGCCATTATGGCAAATTTGGGTGATTTGGTAACAACCATTTTCATTGTTTACTTCCGTCATCCATTTGCTTGGAAAAAGTCAAAGTTATGTTTAAGCAGAGCGATGCGATGCAAGTGGCGTTACGATTCGAGATATCGTTACACTCGCTACTTCAATAGAAGTTAACTTCCATTTGTAATCCCGTCTTAAGGTAGTTTGAGCGAGATAGAACCCTATTAATAATGGCGACCATATTCGAATTATGCGCTTAAATTTCTGCAGCTGTAGGAAGCATGTATAAAATATTGAACTATTAAGGGCGCAGTAATATACTTTAATATGACTTAAATTCTAAGTAAACAAATAAATATAACCATATAAGTCTTTAACTTGACTCATTTATTTGGCGCGGTACGTTTGAAACTCCTTCACAACGGAAGGTTTCTTGTGATCCTGAACAAATTACGGCGGTGACAATATGATTTATTTTACAAAATAGTTTAGGAAATATTCAAATTACACCGTCAGTTTTTTGACGAGATCTAGGTGTTAGAAATACCTCATTTTTTTAAATAATGTCTCTCTGGAGTGCATTCACGTACCATTTCCCATGTAAAATGGCGGCTATTATTCGTCAAATATCTCAGAAAGTAATGGTAGCGGGCGTGACTTCGTGGAAATCCTTCATAGTAGGAGCGTCTGAAGAAATTACAACTTGGCTGTTTCCACATGAGGTTTTATTGTTACCGACAATGGTTTCGTTACAGAGTAACATTATCAAGGTAAAATCTTTATAATAAATAAATTTACAATAAAAACCATGGTCGGTAACAATAAAACCTCATGTGGAAACAGCCAAGTTGTAATTTCTTCAGACGCTCCTACTATCTCAGAAAATAATGCGATAAGGGGTTGATATTTTGATATCTTCGGAAGGGTGAGGTATCTTTCCTTAAAGCAAGATCAATTCCATGGATTTTTAGGTGAAATGATATTTCGCTCAAGCTACCGTAAGATCTTCCATCGTAGTTGGGTGTTTAGATCCTAAAACTGCCTCATCATAGTCTTCATGACCGAGTGAGGGACTGATGGACTCAGTGTGTAAAAAAAATATGCCGATCACCGCGCAGACAATATTTTTAGCTCTTCAAATATTCCAAGCGCTTCCTCCTCGCGTGGGCCGCGAAAGAGCCGGCCGATGATTAACTAGACGCTTGCCCTTTTCATCAAAGGAGCGTATTTCTCCACTTCCTACCCTCGCCCGGCTGAGCGAAATGGGAAAATCCAAGCATGGTTGAATCAATTATCTGCTGTCGGTGGCTGAGGCCAACAAAAATATGTATCTAATGGAAAAACATTGCAAGCCTTCGTCAACGCTAGATAGAAGAAACTAGGATTTGCTGAGCATATATTAGGAAGGTCCTCGGAGGAAAAAGTAAAAGAAAGATGCTACTTCGCTCTGGTTAGGCCACACCTCGAATACGCCGCGAGCATTTGGGACCCTGGTCATAAAGATTTAACCAAAAAAGTTTTAAAAAAATGCAAAGAAAAGCAGCTCGCCTCGTTGAAAACTGCTACCAGCAAACATATAGTGTCTCACAACTTTTAGACCGATTAAGGTGGGAGCCCTCAGAGACTCGGAGGCTACACGCTAAGCTTAGCTTGCTTGAGAAATTCAGAACTGGTGTGTTTCAGAGCGACATGGAGAATATAATCATGACGCCTCACTACATCTCTACTGACAGAAGCGATGAAAAAAGAGAGATACACATGCAGAACAGATAGGTACAAAAACTCGTTCTTTCCGCGCACAATTAGCAACTACAATAAAATATAAGGACCGTTAAATACACTCCCTTAATACACGTCACCATTTCACCTCCCAAAACCTTATCTCTTACATATTTTTACAGCTGGTGTCCTAACACCCCCTTCCACACACCCAATCGGCAGCTCACAGGGTAGTATGTAGATGTAGCAGGCTGGTTTTTTTTCTATTTGGTACTCATCTTCCATTGTAAGAGTGCCGCGATTGTTCGCACGTAATGTGGAGCAGACGGAATATTTATAGCCAGACGGAAGAGGGCATCAGCTAGGATCTGTTTTTCAATGCTCATCATAGTCCAGAAAGAAAAAGAATCAAAATTACGGATATTCTTCCTGTAAATTACCGTTCGCTCGGTATTGCATACATTAAGTTAACTGGCGCGGTTAGTGTATTGGTTCTTTGCAAATTTTCGATAATTTTTCTAGTGAGCTACAAAAATACGAAGACCACATCCCATTTTAAGTATATCTGTTTATGCGGTGGTACTTTATACATGCCGAAGGTAATAGAAACTATACATGAGTTATGTTTAAATTTTTCCACCAAAATTAAAGAATGTTATGATATATAGTAAGCATGAATAGCTTATAATGAAATGATGAGTTCCACAAAAGTTTTCCGCAAAATCTTTGTCATCATTACATTTTCTGAAACATGGAATACCACAAAGTTACAAAGGAACTTGCATTATACATTCATCTTAGATATATTTCATAATATTTCGATCATATTTCATCCAAACGCGAAATAATGCATTCCATGTAACATATTATAATTACAATTGCTAACTTATATCAAGTTGTCGGACCGATCCAAAGATCCAAAAAAGCGTGTTTAAATAGTTTTTTTAGCCTAAATTTCGAATGCAGCGCCAAAAAAATAGTTATAACCGTTGAGTAATAAAAAGCTGTGTAGAATGAATGGTTTTGGCGGTAACTTGGTGGAAGTCCTTTGTGCTGAAATGACGAATTACTTTGTTTTCCACAAAAGATGTATTAAGTTCTTACGACCCGGGTTCCATCGCTGCGCGACATCAACAGGTTCTGATGATGTCGCGCAACGATGAATCCCGGGTCGTAAGAACATAATAATTCTTTTGTGGAAAACTAAGTAACTCATTTTTTCATTATTAGCTATTTGTACTGACTATGTGTCATAGCATTCTTTAATTTCGGAGGAAAAATTAAAATGTAACTCGTGTAAAATTTCTATTACCTTCGGCATGTGTGAAGTCACACCGCATAAACTGATGTACTTAAATGGGATGTGATCTTCGTATTGTTGTAGCTCACTAGAAAAATCATTAAAAATTTGCAAATAACCACTACTTTTACCGCGCCAGTTACCTTATTGCATGCAATACCGTGCGAACCGCCTCATTTATCTCGGCTCGCGGAAGGTTAATTAAGAATTTTGAACGGGTCATGACTCGGTCATATCCTTTGGAATGGCTCGCCCATGGCCAATTTATAAATAGGTCATGTTTATTTGTCTGCTGAAGATTGAAACCACCTTGGACCATTGGGCGGAAATAGAGCAAAAGCATTAGCGGTCAAGGTTACGCCCTCAGTGGCTTATCACTTTGCGAGCAATGGAAAATATGAGGAAATCTCTTGCGAGGTTGCCGTTGCAATGTTATGGCCACGATGCATATTCTGTCTCTTAAATTACTTTGATTTAAATGTTCCAGCGCAGATCAATGGTTATAACTATACCTTTGGCACGGTATTCGATATGTAAGCGGGAACAGAAAAGTTCCATTTATACATTTTAAAACATGTTGTTCATGACACTACTCAATGCAGAGCAAAATATAACTTGAAGTACTTAATAAATTACAGCCTGCTAATTATAATATTGTCTCCTTATCTATCCTCTTTTCTTTGTTTTGTATCTAATCATTGTATCTATGTATTTGTTTTTCATGCATAGCATTCATGTCTTTTTGTCCATAAAAATCGTTTGTTGTATCCCAACTATCAAATTGTATTCCGATTTCTTCTATGAGCCACTTTTTAAATTCTATTTATTTTTCGCAGTACTTTATGCTGTCAAACTTGGCTGAAATACGTTAATTATCCGCATAAAAGCTGTCAAATTTGTGTTGTACTGTTTGCTGAGCCAAGTGTTTCATTTTTGGTTTTTGGCTCCAAGTGTGATTCCCAGGGTATAATAAATATATATTCAATAGATATTAAATGCAGGGACGTTAGCGTGGGGCTAATGAAAATTTGTCCTCAGCTACGAAAACTTTACCGTAATTAGTTAACGGAGGAATAGAATTTTTCTCACCATGTGCATCGAATCAGAAACGGAACCCTTTTTCTTTAGAACATTATCATTTTGATTGTGCGTCTCTTTTCATATCTCCTATAAAGTCTTTTCGATGCGTTTCCGAGTTTAGTAGCGTAGTGACCAACCTGTGCCTCAACTTTTCGTCCAGCTTCGCAAAGAGCGCCTTCAGGAACGAAATGAATTTACCGTGGCTTTTTTCTTCCTTCATGTTGATGGAACGGGAATCATGGGTCATTAAGGTGGCTCTGACTTGACTGTGAAAGTCAAAAAAAAATACTAAGTTACACATTTGATTCGATCAGTTTTTAAAAAAATTCTACTTTCGCTGATGAAATGGGTTCTCTTTTTAAAACCAGAATGTAGGGACATAATATGCAGATTGTTACTCGAATATGTTTTTTTATGACCACATTTTTCCATCCATAGGAGCCGACTTCAGTGCCATTTGCATGGAAATACCGCATTAGAAATTCAATTACGGCATCGTTTTGCTTATAATAGAAAAAAATAGGCGGAGAAGTGGAAAGATACCCACATTTTTTTATTTAATCACCCAATTGAAGGCTAGAACATGCTTTCTCGCTCAACTTGACGTTTTCCTGCTGTAACCTGCGTGATCTCCGTAAGATTCCATGTTAAAATCTCCATTTTCAGGGCTGAATTTCAGTCAAAATAGCCGGGAATGCCTGTTTTTTTTAAATCTCAGTTTTTAAACGCACTTCATAGATGCTACATGTAAGTTCTCAGAAAAGCTGGCATTAGTGAATTTGTAGACGTAGCCTAAAGTAAGGTGCACGTTTAAATATTTTTTCCAAGAAGGAAAAAAAACATATTTCATTTAAGGATATCTGTGTATGCGGATAAAATCATCATACGCGACCACTTCAGCCAAAATATGTACTTATCTATGTAATCATCCTATTACAGAATATACATGAGCACGTGTGCCAAGGGACTGCGTGTTAAAATAGCGTTGGATTGCCAAAAACGGTAAAATGCTATTTTTTCGTCATATTTTGTGTACTAATCACCAATGAGAACACGTTTCAAAGCTCCACGAACATCAGTACGTAACCAAAAATCACCCTAACCACTGCAAATACTCGGCATCCTATTACTTGTTTTTCTTTCTTCAATGGCGCTACAGCCCAAATCGGGCCATAGCCTCCTAAATTTTCTTCCTCCATTCCTCTCTATCCTCTGCCACTCTTCTCCAATTCCTCAAACCCAAGCAGTTGATGAGCATCCTTTCTGACGCTATCTTCCCTCCGAGCTCTGGGTTTTCCCTCCGATCTGTAAACTTCTAGCGTTCCATGCTCCCAAAATCATGTCCATTCGGTTCCATTTGCTTGGACCATATACAGGGTGTTTCAAAATAAATATCGGGTTTTTAAGGCTTTGTAATATTTGTAATGGCCAGAGACGCTATCATCAAAAGGAAAAAAGTTGTTGTGTTGCAAAATGGATATTGGGCTTAGGAAAAGCTTGGCAAAGTGTTATGCTTGGAGCGTCTTACTGTATGGTTGTGAGACATGGACGGCTTTGAAATAGGATATAAAACAGATTGAGGTATTGGAGATGTGGATATGGAGAAGAATGTTGAATTGTAGTCGGGCAGACAGAGTGAGAAATGAAGATATATTGACCAGGGTGGGGGAAGATAAAGGACTGATAAAGACAATTAAAACAAGGGAGAAAAACTGGCTGGGACATATATTAAGAAGAGATTGTTTGGTGAAGAAGGTATTAGAAGGGATGGTGGAAGGAAAGGGTAAACGCGGAAGAAGAAGATTGAAAATGACGGATGATTTAGAAGAGGACACGGGCTACGCGGGGATGAAGAGGAAGGCGCAAGACGGAGTTATCTGGAGGAGAGGCTACTGAGGACCTGCTAAACCTGCTAAATAGCAGTCTACCAATGATGATGAACATTAATACCATTTAACTTACATTTTTAAATGACACATCAAATGAAAGAGCAACTCAAACAGTTTTTGTTTTACGTACAATTGTTTAATGTGAGCACCATTTGTCACACGGCACTCATCAATTCGATAGGTGAGTCTTCCCGTACCTTGATCAGCATGTCTGGAGTAATTGATGCAACAACGGATTCAATCCTGTTTCTTAAGTTGGATAGGTTAGCTGGTAGCGGAAGCACGTGCACATGATACTTTATGAGCCCCCAAAGACAAAAATCGCATGGCTCCAGATCGGGTTTAACGTGGAGGCCATGCGAAACAAACCATGTCATCCGGCCCCTGGCGGACTATCCAGCGGCTGGGTATATACAACGTAGTTTAACCAATCGCGTACTGAGTTATCCGAGTGAATCGGCGCACCATCTTGTTGCCAAAAGAAGTTCTTTGGTTCATCATCTTGCAGTTGAGGAAAGAGCCATTGTTGTAGCGCTTCAAGAAAAGAAACACCAGTTACAGTTGCTTCGCCGAAAAAGAGAGGCCCATTAACTTAAAACTCCGATATTCATTTTGAAACACCCTGTACCTTTTTCCCGTCCGCTATCCGAGGCTTCATATAAGGTTTCGAAACTATTGTTTTTTTTCCTGGGTCTGGAAGTCAGCCAAACGCCGAACCCCCTTTTCGAAGGGCCATTTCTCCCATCCTCGTCAGCCCTGACCCCACTTCCCACTGGAGTTGGTTACCCAATCTTCAGTAGGGTTGCTCAGGTAACCGGGGTTCGTCACAAGGAGGTGAGGAGTGGAATTGGGTAGGAGAGGCTATGCGATGCTAGCTGGATCCAGTATCGTGCCTTACGCTCGCACTACCCCTTTTGAATCCCCCTATTAATTGTTACTGTCGTGGATTAAGAGACCTGCTGTCACAGATTCTACGAAAGAAAAAAGTGGAGATGTTCTCTTCTCCCCCTTCCGCCTCATGCTTACACTCAATATGGCTGTGTCACAGGTATCGTTTCCAAAAAAAAAGTGATGAAATCCCGAGCTATTGAGCAGTTGCTCGCTGCCCTTGAATCATTTCAGTGGCTCCATTTCCGTTTGCCTTGCAGTTTTAATATATATAGCACCAAGGCTGTCCTGGGAGTGAAAGACTCGCCGGATTTATAGGGCGAATTTTTCCCGCGAGGTCATTATTTTCGATCTTTCATTCGTAATCGCGTTGACCCCGCCGATTGAGAGAGCCAGACTTGGGCGCAGACCATGTTCAAGGCCTGCGTGATTTTCGGAATCCATTTTGTGAGACATCAGTTCATATATGGTTTCTTTGCTCAGCTTACAAGGGAAGTGAGGCGCCTGAGTAGTTGAGATGGATCCCTGCTCAGAAATTTCTCCCTCGGTAACAAAACTTTGTACTCGTGTTTAATATCTTATTGTTATCACTAAAATATCACCCCGCTCAAAATGTTCCGCACTGTTTTATCTTCTTCAATTTTTATCTCATGATGTCCCTGATGTATGCAAAAGAACTGTCAAGGGAGTTATGGGGAGAGACGGAGGTAGGAATGAAGGTAAGAGGGAACTGGTAAAGTCAATGAGGCTTGCAGACGACCAGGCATTGGTTTGTCAGTTCTGGTTAGGCCACACCTCGAATGCGCCGAGTAGTAATTGATAGTATTAGCTCTGAATTTGTTTCAGTCACATCCGGTGTCCCACAAGGAAGCGTGATCGGTACTCTCTTATCCATTATTTATATAAACGATTAAGTTCTCGAGTTAGCAGTGAACTAAGATTATTTGCTGACGATACGGCCATATACCGGAAAATTAGCGAAGAAGCGGACTCAGATGTTCTATCATCAAACCTGAACAATGTTCATTCGTGGCGCCAGGAGTGGGGGCTAGAACAAAATGAGAAATTACACAACAGTACACTTCTACACACTTATCACATGACCAAGGGTTGGTTTGTCAGCTCTGGTTAGGCCACACCTCGAATGCGCCGAGTAGTTATAGATAGTATTAGCTCTGAATTTGTTTCAGTCACATCCGGTGTCCCACAAGGAAGCGTGATCGGTACTCTCTTATCCATTATTTATATAAACGATTAAGTTCTCGAGTTAGCAGTGAACTAAGATTATTTGCTGACGATACGGTCATATACCGGAAAATTAGCGAAGAAGCGGACTCAGAAGTTCTATCATCAAACCTGAACAATGTTCATTCGTGGCGCCAGGAGTGGGGGCTAGAACAAAATGAGAAATTGCACAACAGTACACTTCTGCACACTTATCACATGACCAAGGGTTGGTTTGTCAGCTCTGGTTAGGCCACACCTCGAATGCGCCGCGAGCACTTGGGACCCTGGACAGAAAGATTTCACCAAAAAAATTGAAATACAAAGGAAATCTGCGCGCTTCGTCAACAGCTGAACCGAGCGAACATACAGTATTTCACTATTTTAAGAGGGATTAATGTGGGATACTTGTAGGTTATACGCCAGGCTTAGTTTGCTTGAGAAATTCTGAACAGGTGTATTTCATAACGACATTTTGAATATTATTTGGACTCCACACTACATCTCTAGGTTTGACAGAAGCGATAAAATAAGAGAGACATTGCCGAACAGTTAGTTGCAAAAAGTCGTTCTTCCCACGTCTCGTTACTTTGTATAGGTAGATGTTTCGGGTTGGAAAAACGGCATTAGAGCGATATATATTTATTCACCTATTCGTCTTGGCGGTGTGGCTGGCTTCGAGGCCCATCCCTAACATAGTCTTCAGCCAAAAATCTGTTCTTCTCACTCTATAAATACGTTTACCAAGCAATGTCAGATCGGTCAATCCACTCAAATTCGCTTTCGCAAATTAAGTTCTTCGGAAACCTCTCGTGGACATCGTACCGCTTGCCTATAAAATTTAGGCAGCCATTCGTCCCGGATTTTGCGGGGCAGCCCCGGATCACTATAGCTCGCTCCAGAAGATGCCCGGTCGCGTAAATTAGTTTTAAGCCCCGCATTTTCTCCTACAATTACTTTTAGAATATACTTTTGTGCCTTGACATTGTACCGCTCTCTTATTAATAACAGCGTAGCGTCAGTTCAGATGATAATGTATGCCGAACCGATAGGAGAACGTTCTTCGATCGAAAGCATTTCGGACACGATTGCTTTATTTCATTTAAAAAATTTATTTCATTTAAAATTTAATCCATTATTTAATCAACGCGAAAGACGCTCAATGTTCTTTAAAATGCAATAAATGTGTCCGAAATGCAATTGACGAACATGATTTATTTGGAATAGAATATTAATTTATTGTTATATGACAGATTGTCTTATGGAACATGCAGCTGATACAGAAAAAGAAGCTGTCTGTAAATAATCTGAAACAAATATAATGGCAGATATAACGAAGAAAATTATCGAATTAAGTCACTATAATAAGTACGAAAATACAATAACATTTTAAATGAAAATTAAATTACAATTTTTGTGAGAACAATGTGTTCTGGAGTATCGTCCAAACCCTTGAACCAATTAATTGTTGACGACCAATATACTAATTGATATTACAAGGTAATGTTTATACATTCATAGACATAAACATAATATGGAGTTATCCAGTCATACCCATTTACGTTATATATGTATTACATATCGAAGTTTGATATAATTTTAAATGTTTTAGGAAATTCACCTGTTAAGTCAGCAAGTACTGATAATTAGTACAAATAGGTTTACGCTGTAAGTTTGCGAAAGCGTTGGCTACCAAGGATGAAGTAAAGAAATGGGATGAAAAAATTCTGAGAGAGATAATTAAGGGGCAGAAATATTCAAATAAGGAGCAATTGAAAACAGACATGGGGAAACAGCGTGGCACAACTTTCTGACGAGATTGATTCTGGTGGGGAAGGTAAGAGAAAATCTTTGAAAAAATGAACTGCATAGAAAAACCTATGAAGAAATGCGAGTACAACGTGAAGAATAATGCTAAGAAAACTTAAATAATGGCTCGTGGAGTAAATCCAGAAGATTAAGTTACAATTACACTTGGGAATGAAAAAGTTCATCCAAGTGAAATAATTATACTATTTGAGGAGTGGGATCATCAGTGATGGAACATTCAACATATATGCAGTAACAAAAGCTTTTATAAGAGGATATTTTAAAATATAGGAGGAGGAGAATATTCTAGAAGAGGCTGATATAATAGCCACAGAAGCTTGATGATTAGGTAACAATTAACATTTATATTTGTCGCATGCTTTCAAGATTGCTGGGTATCCGTTACAGAACAAAGGAGGTTGTAAATCAATGGAAATAAGGAGTTAGCGATGAATGGATTAGATCAAAGGAGGGATGGCATCGCTTACGAAGATCACCTGTGTAGTGTTTGTGGGAGACGAAGTGTAATGGAAACTCCGCGAAGTGGGAGAGGTAGACTTAAGGTACTTTGATCGGGATAGTTAGGATGCATGAAATTAATATCGCATTATTATTGGTGCAATTTAAGACTATAACATGAATAAATTCTAATAAATCATGTGAAAATATCTGTATTAGTCTTTACCTAACTTTTTTTTCTTGCGGTACGTATAACTCCTTCACAACGGAAGGTTTTTTGTGATTCTGAAAAAATTACGAAGGTGACAGTATGATTTATTTTCAAAAATTGTTGAGAAAGCATACAAACTGTACTCTGTCAGTTTTTTGACGAGATCTAAGCGTTAGAAATTCCTCATTTTTAAGTTATGTATCTCTGGAGTGCATGCACTCACCATTTCCCATGTAAAATGGCTTTTATTTTTTGGAAAATATCTCGGAAAGTAATGTGGTAAGGGGCTATTATTTGGGGATATTCGGAAGGGTGTGATATTTTTCATTCAAATGAGGCTGAATTTATTGATTTTTGGGTGAAATGAAATTTCGCTCCAACTACTTCAATGGGCGAACTCTGCGACGAAATGCCCTCTATAAAGCAATATTGTAAGGAGAAATGTACGCAAAAAACCAAAATAGTTAAATATGCCGGGTTAATAACGAGGGACGTCAAAATGGAGGGTTGTGAACGAAGGAAGCGGTTGGCGAAGAGTAGAGCGGTGTGTGCAGCAA
Organism: Ceriagrion tenellum; assembly: GCA_963169105.1. Lineage (NCBI taxonomy): Eukaryota > Metazoa > Arthropoda > Insecta > Odonata > Coenagrionidae > Ceriagrion > Ceriagrion tenellum. Next base: position 58,303,056 of record OY720639.1, on the reverse strand, counting down.
ACCAATCTTTGGACTGATGAATGTTGTGGGAAAAAGTACTCTCAGAAACATTTAGTAGGAAGTTTTGCTATATTTTTTATCTGCTACAGATATTTTGCATTTAATCCTTATTGTTAAAATATTTTCCATGTAATACCTAGTAACGGGAGACCGCGGTTTGCTCGGTACAATTTATGTGATACTTATTTTTAAAATGGAATGGAAATAACTTTTTTTACTGTTACGTTTAATCCATTATAAATGTTTTATCATCACAAAAAACTCGTTAACAACGGCTTCAAATGGCTTCCTCGAATGAAAACGTTACTGAATATTTATTTGATACGCATATATTTTTTTAAATGACTTTATTAGAGTAAATTTACGCGTTATGAAAATATAAATAAAAGATATTTTAAAATTACTAGAGTGAGATATTGCATCACGTTTTTTTTCTAAATAATTGCTTTTATGCCGGCATATAATTGATTTTTCGTGGAAATGGTGTCTATACCAATCGATCTCTCATTCTGCAAAACCCTTAAATACCCAAATTGAGAGAGATCGGATGACCTATTCTTGATGAAATGACTACATGGCTCATACACGTTCGCAAATATTGCTCGCTTATTAATATAGGATAAAATATGTCTCGCATTAGTAAAATATTTAAATATTTTGTAAACTCGAGCATGATTTTACGTGATTTGTATCTAGTCGATTCTGTTTTTTTTAGAATTTAACCTTTCCATCGGGTGTAACTACCAAGTAAATTCTTTTACCATAGAGCCCAAGTCCCCAGGGCGAGGAATCTATTTTAATTCTAATGTCCACCGCACTGAGAGTAATTCGGAATCTGATGCATCGTCCTATTTCACAAATTTCGCCTTCGTTGCTGACTTAGTGACTGACTCTGTGACTACGTTGACTAATTGATGGAAGTCTTCCGCGTTTCCACTCATCACGACATCCATTATCCACTGCACCAGATGACGCACGCGAGGATCTTTTTGAGGAAGAGAATGTCAGCGGTTCCGGTGCGGAACTTGGGTGCCATTGGCCCTGTCCTCCCACGAGTCGAAGGCAGCCGCAGTTCCGCTTGACGCCGCTATCCTCTTGACGCCATCGCAGCTCGCCACCGCAAAGCTGACTTACAGGCGCTTGCGTAAGTCTCCTGATCGCGATAACGATGGAGGAAATCTTTCAGCGTTGTTTAAGGTGGTCGGAGCGATTTTCTTTTATTTACAGATTTGCGTGAAACTTTCCATAAGTGTAGTTACTATTAATCTACATATACAGGGGGTACCAAAGAGAATGACTTGATTTTGGAATTTTATTTTATAAGGGTGTGTCCAATCCATCTGGTTCTTCTTTTATGTATGGTGTTCCATATGGTATAAATTATGGTAATTCCTCTTATAATCTTTTGTTAACTTTATCATTTATAATATTCCCGTCCATTTTATCTTCAGCATCCTCCTCCACCACCAGATTTTGAAGGCTTCTAGTCTATTCTGGACTGCTCTCCTAATGGTCCATGCTTCCGATCCATAGTGCCACGCTCCACGTGAATTTTTTCAAATGTTGTTTTCTATCTAGTAGTCCTATCTTGTTTGAACACAGCTGTTGTATTTTTACCGTTAACACCTTCTTAGTTTGGGCTAATCTTCGCTTGATGTCCATTGAACTTATTCCGTCCCACGTTAAACCCTCAAATACTTATTGTTTGTTAATTACTGGAAAGTCCATTCCTAAAAAAAATAAAGTCTTCGCGTCATCTATGTTACCATGTTTACTTCATGGATAATGTAATTGCTTAATTTGAAAATACAATTGGAAAACGGTGTTAATTATGACCACTATTCTAAATATCCTAAATTCTCGCTCAGCCTGCCATGAAACTTTCATTAACTAATCTTGAGGCGTGCGGATTTGAATCCCGCCTTGGTGTGTTATTCAACGCCCTAGATTCTGGTGTCCCCGTATATTCAGGGGAACCTGAGCGTGGGAAGTCTGATGACAAGTCTCAGGTACAGTGACTCATTGGGAGTTCTTTGAGAGCATAATAAAAGCTGGACAAAAAAATTACTTAACAAGCTGGGATGTATTGCAGTGACTCTAATAGGACATTTTCTACGTTTTCTCTTTTACCCGAGAATCATTCTTCTTTCGGTTATCATATTAGTCACTTAACATTCGCTGAATTGCGCGGGCAACTATTAAATGCTTCGTAGGAGACTGGAAAAAACTCGTCACCAGTGACCTTCTGAACCTCAACTAGGCACACTTGGCTTCACGCTGTAATCATGTCGTATTACGCGTTTGATTTTTCTCTCTCAATGTCATTGGACATATAGAAAAGAACGCGTCATCCTGCTGGCGGTAACGTCTCGTTCGGATTACCATCGAACAGACCAATTCGATTGTGATGCGTACGGGTCCCGTGCTACTGGGATCAGAGTTACCCTCACACCCCTCACCAGGGCATCGTGACCAACAGGTAAAGAGCTAGTGAACGAAATGAGGAATGCCATATTCCTGTAGCGTTTTTAGGTTTTCTAAATTTTTTCTAGCAAATGAATCATGTCTAAACTTATTCATTAAATAATAGTAGTATAATTTAATTCATTTCAGGAATCACAGATTAGTACACAATGGATAACCCCTAAGGATGAGCCTGTATCGGGGCTACTATCAGATAATCCATGCAAAAAGCAATAGCAACAATCAAAAATTATTTAAAATTGTCAATCAACTGTTTAACAATAAAGTAAATAATTATAAACAAATACAAAAATGACTCAGGGATATGCAGAGTGATATACAGTGGTTATAAAAATGAGACACATAAATACATGATCAGGTATATAACTATACATGATCTATAACAATGGTATTATAATAACGCTTCATTTTTTACATTTAATTCTATAAATATTACATGTAAATTTCAAAACAAAATCTCGATGTTTTTTTATAATTTAAAAAAAAATTTTATTTCTTTAGGAAACTTTCGTATGTTTTTTTCTTCCTTGATGTGTGTCGGAAGGACATCAAATATTTTTCGTGATATATACACAAAACATCTTTTGAATATAGTTAGATTAGGCTTAGGTAAAGAAACTGTATTTCTTTCACGCAAGGTAAGGGCTTGTGTCCCGGGTAGCAAAGTCGCTTCGTAGCCACTTCTTAAATACAAATTCTTTGAGACTCTAAAAAAGTACCATAATCTGCTTCTCCTCAATGATTGTCTTTTTTTCATTATCATCATTTATTATTTCCGATCTCTGATCGCGATACCAACACTGCCACTGTAAGGTGACATGGTTAGGATCCATGGTACGGGCGTGCATTCACATTACGAATACAGCCTACCGTTGTACGGACCATCGGATGTAGTATGATAGTGTGAATGGGACATTAAGTTCTCCAACTTTAGCACCTTGCCAATTGTGCCCTCCGAAGTCTTGTAAGCTTCCCATCGGGAAATGTGGAGTGTCGGGATGGGCAGGTTGCCGTATAAATTGGGAAGAAACCGTATAAATCACCCGAGAAGTTGCTTTGATGGGTTTAAATAGAGACTGCTGGGTGCTAGAATCTATGCTTCGCGGCTCGAGAAAATTATAGCCTGTATCCCCACGCTGACGGCTCTAATTTTGATTAGTTCTAAGCAATTTGCGCTGCATGTGTTGAGCGGGAAATACCCGAAGGTGTCATCAAGGATTGAGGTAGTAAGTGCGTTTTTTGCTTGCGCACGGATTTGCGTGAAACTTTGCTTGCGTGTTCTAATTAGTGATATTTTCAGATTGTTGAAAAAGATTGTTCTTTATATCTCAAGTTTTTTTTTGGCAAGTTAATGATATTTTAACACGTAGCCTAGTGGTATCCGGTATGTATTTCGTAATAATTTGATTTCATATGCCCAGATTTTATTTTAAAAGTGAAACAATACATCTACATTTACGAAATACCGTGAAAGCCACCACTAGCGTGTGTGGCACGGGGTGATTCCATACCAGGCATGATGCCCTCATCCCAGCTGAAATCCGAACCACGCACGTTCCCGCGGAATGCCAGGCGCAGGCCAAAAGCAGTCAGGATAACAGTGCGCGGTCAGACCAGAAACTAGGAGAGTGCCACGTGGACGAACATGCTACCATTTAGTACGATACTTAAGATGCGACTACTGGTTATAATTACTGCGATATGTACATAGTCCTACAAGGTACCTAGTCATGCAAGAGCTATGTCATGCCGGAAGTTGCATTCGACGCTAGTAGCTTATATTATTGATGTTGAAATATTTAGCTCAAAACATTCTTTTAAAATTGAAACATACCATCATAATGGTTACTAACGTATAAAAATGTGTTACTCCTAGGCTAATACTCGAAAAGGACATTTAAATATAATTTTCGCCTAAATTTTGAATACCAGGACGAAAACTATCAAAAGCTTTAGCCATAAAAATCTTTTATTGGAGCAGGAATGTAAAATACATTTTTTATGTACCTCATAAGGAAATCGCTAACAAAAAGATATGGCGTAATAAAGTTGGTTGTTGGTAAAGTAACTCTGCAAAAGTTGATGAGCGTGTAGATTTAAAACACTGTGCTACTTGAGAATGACGAGAACATACGTCAAAACCGGTCGTAGTTAATAAAAAAATCTGAAAAAATGCGAAGTTTTTTTTAATCCGTACGCTATGGCCATCAGTTGACAATAGGCCTTCACTCTTGTATTTATTAAATGTTAATATTAGCGGAGTCATTTTAAATTCCGGCCAGCGGAGTAGAATTTCGGTGTTAATTACTTTGTACCATTAACATACGTAATATTTGAAGCACTAGCCTTTGCAGAGCGATGTTACGTACGTCCTCTGCCGGCAGTTTAGCAGGGAATCGGTCGGTTTTTTAGTTACATAACCGTGTAAAATAATAATATATTCGAGTGACTTGTCACAACGACAGTTTTTATATGTTTTTTGCTTTTCTGGACCTAAAAATATTGACGACAGAGTTGCTGATTACATGTTGATAAATACGTGTCGGCACCGGTGGAGGCGGGGTAAAGTCCTCGCCTGATAACCCGAAGGTCGAGGGTTCGAACCCTGCGACCTTCGGTAGATTATCCACTGCCCAGGACATGGATGTTTGTGTGAATTGAATGAGTTAATTGTAAGAGATGACTGTACAGTCCTAAATTCGCCCGCATTAAAGTTACATCGCTGCGATACGAGGCTTAAATTATGAGACTCTGATGCGGGCAGTTTATTCTAAAATCAGTGCAAATTTGCTATGTTTTGTGCAAGTTTTTCTTCTCTAACCTAAGTTTCTTCAAATTTTCCATTTTAGCTATCATGTTTGAAGTTCATTCGATCTTTGGTGCGGGTAATCAGTGCAATATTTTAGGCTTTATCTGTTAACTATCGTCATAATTCCGTCTTTATTTATTTTAGCGAGTTTGGGACTCTTCTCGAGTGCGTCCTCTTTTACAATTAACTAATGACATTTTACACTGACGCCGATGTCCTGTGGGATGAGAAATCCACCCTGGCCGGACTTGAACCCGCGACTAGTCTAATGTCTATTAGGGTGAGAAGTCAGATATTATAGGTGCTTTTCTTTAATCGGGGATGACTTTACAAAAATCATAAACTTTTTAGTCTGAGAAGTAATGCTGGAATTATTCTTGGGATACGAGTGGCACATAACGTGGAGCGTTTAACGTGGAACACGTAACAAAATAAAAACATTTAAAACATTACCCTGGGTGATGAGAAATCTCAAGGGGAGCGGTAAAACCACCAAAAAAAAGGCGTATAAGACCCTGATCAGACCAATTTTAGAATATGCGTATCTAGTGTGGGACCCACATGAAGAGGGACAGAAGAAATCAATTGAAAAGGTACTAAGAAAGGCAGCAAGGTATGTAATGGGGATGCTTTAGATAACTGTGAGTGTCACTAAAATGCTTCAAGTGCTAGGATTGGACTCTAGGACGGAGAAGAAAAATTGATAGACTTTGTGGACTGTTCCGCACGCTTGACGGGGAGAAAGCATTATTGCGACAGAAGGTTGAAAATCCGAACTACATTGGTGGGAATGATCGCCAATACAAGGTGAAACGTCGGTCACAAAGGACCAGTATAGAAAAGTTTTTAATCCTCAACAGGACAATTGTAGATTGGAGTAGTCTCCCGGTAGAATTGCTTGAGCCCTTTCCTGGCAATATAAATGTTTTTAAGAATTGGTGTAGACAATTTATTTTGGACGATTGATTCATTGTTGATTTTAATTTTTTCTATTCATGTCTGATTTTATTTTTTATTTTTGGTGATTGGTTTAACGTGTGCTTTACATTATTTTACTGTTACCACCTGGAAAACAGCCAACTTTTGACTCATAAGGTAAATAATAACATAATCGCAATTTTTGGTGGTAAAAGACGGACTCCTCGAAGTAATGGTCTAACATAAATTACCATAAACGTTTTGTCTCATTCACCTTCGACTTTCATCCATCATTTCTTCATGCCCGAATCCATCTGTCGAATTCCTTTCGTGGCCGTCCATTTCCGGAGCAATCACTCGTATTGCTACCATTTTCCTCAACATTTCCGTTCTCGAGCTCTCCTTTTCTTATTTTTATCACAAGAACTTCTCAGATTAGTTGGAGAAAATTGTCTGAAAGCTATCGAGATACTAGAAAATATTCGCAGGAAAATTAACCCGACCGTGAAAGTCATATTTTCAGACACTTTGGATGAAATAATCCGAGACGTTCTCGGGTTAAAAACTGGGAAAGGAGAGTGAGGTATATTTGACAGCAATAGTAGAAAGCGGATTGGATATACCGGAAATAGGCAGACATGAAAGCATTGAGATCGCACGGTTCGACCATGGTGAGATAATTCATGAACGTAGAAGGAAAATTAGGCGAGATATCCACGGGAGTTTCATGTGGGACTACTCTTACATATCGATAACGTTTTCAATAAGAGAAATACAAATTAATCTTGCACTGCATTTTTGCTTTTGAAGTGTATAGTCTACGCTTTCAGAAAATACTTCATTAGATGAGCAAATGAATGAATAATTTATTAATCCTCTGGGGTAATAGAGCCAATAATAATAATACCCAATACAGCAAAAAACTGTGTTAACAATTTCACATTCTGCTCAAATAATAGTACAATAGTTGAGAAAAACCATAATTGAACTATTTAACAAAAATATTTCAACAACTTCACATTATTCAACTCAACAAGATTCAGTCTTAAGGTTTTTAATATAAGTAAAATTTATTTTAAAATGATTCCAGTGAAGAGGAAGATTTAATGCGGGAAGGTAATAATTCCAAAACTTAGAAGCGGAGATACGGAAGGAGTTAAGGTAGAGGTTGGTACGGGCTTGGGGGATGTGAAGAAGTGAAGAAGCCTGGGGTCAAATCGGGTTAATCTATGGGAAACACTTGTCCTGTAGGTAAGTAAATTGTGTAGTTTTATCAGGCGTTTGGTTATGGAAGAGGGAAAAAAGGAAAGACCCCGAGAAGTATTTCCTTCGGGAGTTGTGAGGTAGTCACTTCAGGTCAACTAAGTATTTGTTCATATGATCATCTCTACGAAGATCAAATATAAATGTGACACAGTAGTTAATTAGTTGCTGAAGGTGCATATCAAGGACATTAGTTAAATCACTATAGACTAATATACATAAATCTTGAATCTTTGATTGGGGGAAGTGAGAGATGTTTCTTCATCTAAGTGAAAATATTGACAATCTCGCTAATAGGACGTCATCTAAAGAGGTTACTCTGTCAAAAATTTGACAGGAAATGTATCAGGAAAATGTGACGAAATGTATCAGGAAAATTTCAAGGAGCACTTATGAGTGAAGGTTTCACGGTGATCACGCCGAGGTCGGGTTGAAAACCCGAACTGCATTAGTGGGAATGATCACCAATACAGGGTGAAATGTCGGTCACAAAGGACCAGTATAGAAAAGTTTTAAATCCTCAACAGGACGATTGTAGATTGGAGTTTATCAGTTAGTTTTATCAGGCGTTTGGTTATGGAAGAGGGAAAAAAGGAAAGATCCCGAGAAGTATTTCCTTCGGGAGTTGAGAGGTAGTCACTTCAAGTCAACTAAGTATTTGTTCATATGATCATCTCTACGAAGATCAAATATAAATGTGACACAGTAGTTAATTAGTCGCTGAAGGTGCATATCAAGGACATTAGTTAAATCACTATAGACTAACATACATAAATCTTGAATCTTTGATCGGGGGAAGTTGAAATTGATTCAGCTGCTGTCAGAAAAAAGAGAGTAAATAGCGCCTTGACCCACGAAAGTGCATTAATATTTTTGCAAAACATGATCCACCCAACATCGCTGTCGCGCGCATTTGTACATTAATTTGAAGAATAATGCTGTGCCTTTTTGTGGAAATAATTTCCTCTCTGCATTTTAATGGAAAATGATAATGGTACGGCTAAAACTTAGGTACTGATAGAATTAATGGTGTTGGCAGTAACGTGGTGGTGTTCCCTCATAATGTAATGATGAATAACTTAGTTACCCACAAAAGAGTTATTACTTTCTTACGACCCAGGTTTCATCGTTGCGCGATATCATCAGGTGATGCGTCATCATCATCATCATGTTCGCGACATCATCAGGTCAGGCGCGATATCATCAGGTGCGAAATCATCCTGATTATGTCGCGCAGCGATGAATCCCGGGTCGTAAGAAAGTAATAAATCTTTTGTGAGAAACTAAGTTATTCGTTATTTCATTTCATTCATTCGCTACTGATTCATATTTTTTCGGCGCATTAACAGCACAACTGAGCGATTCAACGTTGCCCGATTGCGCACATCAATGACGTACACTACGTTTACCAATCGAATCCAGATCAATTTTCGCCGGTTCAGCTCGGTATGGTAAACACTATGGGATAGTGGGATCGATATGAGAAGCGGGATAACTCGGCCCGCTTTCTCTGCCATTCTGAGATTTCAAATCGATATGAACAGAATCATATCGATATTTCAATCGATTTCGCATCGGTAAACCAGGTGATCCGAGTCGGCTGGCTTAGAATGTTCAGATCGGTCCGAGTTCATATCGATCGATCTGAGGTCGATTGGTGAGCGTAATAATTAATGTCCATATTTAAATTACTTAATGTTTTATTGTTCTTCAATGTTACCGCACATTATAGTTCCATCTTTTCTCTTTTTTTAATCTATGATTTACTTTCAACATTTCGATTTCGGACTCTGGGATCGTCATCAGTCGCGCTCTTCTCCTCATCGTTAAGAACTCGTCGTCAGGCTTCAGGTACGGCATAAATATATTTTGAAGCGCCGCGTAGCCAACAAGACAGGTAAAATGCCTTTACCAAGCGGAGCAAAAACAGAAGCAACATTTCTACTTGCTCACTGACTCGCAGTAAACCTAGCGGTCACTTCGATCAGTGAAAATTTCCCGGCATTTCCCTTTCTATCTATTCGACTCACTTCCATGCGAGTGGCAAATGACTAAGACGTTTCCTACCGACAATTTTTACCGGTGGAAATCATACTATGTGACCTACGGAATGGCAATGATCGCGAGAAAGTGCCATCGAAATATGACGACATGACGACAAGAAGTTCATCATTTTATTGTGGCTCCAACTTAACGTGACTCACCTGTCATTTATGTATGAATAGGTTATGTGAGATGTACAGAATAATAAAGTAATAACTCCGAAATAGTCCATTGGATTTTCACATCATTTGCATCAACGTTTAGATAATTTTGTTTTATATCTTATGCATGTGTGGAATAATTTTTAAAAAGACAAATTTTCGACAATTTTTAGCTCGGTGAACCAAGTGAAATAGAAGACACCTTATGCGAATGGATTTAATATTTGTATCGCCAATCTGATCGTCGTCTATTTTAAAATTCCTCCCTTGCTGAGATGATGGCAGTTGTATTCATGGAAATTAATTTTTTATGTGTATGTGAAAGTAAACGAAATTGGAACTTAATTAATACAACATTAATCATACAACTCTATGAGAATATTTACAAAGATAATTCTAGAAAAAATTGGAAAGGTTTTATTGTTTTCGGCAGACAACATTATTGCGCAATAAAATATTTCAAAAATGAATTTCTGAACTTAACCCAAAGTTATCTCATGAATAATACAATATGAAATAAGGCAAAGGCACAAGAATCAGACTCATAGTCTGCACATGTATTTTATTAAGGAAAAATACTTTCCAATTACACGGAATTATAAATTCCATCGTTGCTCATTGTAGGGAACGCCGCTGTAAAATTATGAACCATTTTATGTGAATATGTGCTGTTCTCGAGCTAAAATGGACTTCACTTTATGCGTAGCGTGCCAGGGCAAACAGGGCAAAAAGATCCTAACCGACCAAAAAACTGGAACTAGATTATTTGTGCTAATGCGAGACTTAAGTGAGAAAGTCAACGGAGCAAAGCTCATGTCTTGATAAAAACGATCAGCTTTTTTTTAGGGGGAGATAATGGAGTATTTACATGACCCTTTTGCTTCCAAGTACTTTCGTGACTGAAAAGATATTTTCATCCGCTGACTGTTGAGTTCGGCTTTATCCCGTAGGCACAAAAAACCTTTTCTCTCTTATGCATGGACGGAATATGGCCCCAGGCTGAGTTTGCAACGATGTTTCGCAACCATGGTTGAAATATAAATTAGTAATTTCTGCATAAAATGGTGCAAATTTTCATTATTGAACCAAGAAAATTTTTTGTGGATGCTTGACAAGTATTGTGAATGGTACCGGCTATCATTTAACGGAGTCAACGGGTTAATGTTCAGTCAAATAAACCTATTAACTTTCATGCCTTTACAAGAGCATGTGTTAGATAGTGCTAGGATCCCGTTAGCTTTTTTCTAGTTTCTTGAATCCATATGAGAGGGCTTCATAAATACCATATTGCGTTGCATTCATGTGTACGGCTGCTTTGCCGGTATTTTTCTGTGGCCACGAATTGCATATAGCTAATCATAAACTGGCATCCATAAAACGTCACTTGCAGTTGTATTCACGTATTCTATTAAAGTTTATCGTAAATTACTATTATTAAAATGACCATAGATAGCGTTACGATGAAGTACCTAAATGCACTTTGCCGTCTCCCGCGCTCGGACCAATATGTGTTGCGTACATGTTATTTATTTGTGAAATGCCTTCCCGTGGTACTGCTGTTGTGTTGAGTACAGGAGTTGCATAGCATGGAGGCAGTTGAGCAGGAGACCCTTCGTAAGTGAAGTGGAGGACTTCACAGTCCGCAAACCGAGCTCATCAAGCTGGGGATGGTTACAGTAGACCATCTTCGCGCTTGACCGACTGGATTCGCACGATCGCAAAACTTCGTTGCCAACTGAAAAAGTCACATTCTGTTGAGACCGTTTCTCTCCATCAAATTTTGCACCAAAATCTATTCAAGAAACGTTGATTAATGTGTCTCTTGCTTGGCTATGTAAATCAAGACAAATACCAAGTGACACATTTCTGTTTACTCAGTTTGAAAATCCTGCTACCGCTTATAAAATGGGCTGCATATTGAAAAACCAGAATTATAGGTGAAAAAATATGCCGATTATTCCACGGATATATTTTTAATGGCCATATATTGTCTTAATCGTGAAGAGTGTAAAGCAATTAAAGTGCCATCGAATCAGTTTGTTTATTTTTGTTTTCGTTGCGAAAATGGACCTGATCAAAGTGGAAACGTGACCAACGTAATGAACCGGCTTGATCAAGTATCGGAGCAGACTGAACAATTACGCATAGGTCCTTGAAAGCATCAAAGAACAAAATGCTCCATGAATTCGCGGCAGAAATGAATGATCTGAGTCGTCGTTCTCACTATGTTATCTTTTACAATGTGAAAGAATCTTCTTCATCTTCGGCAGATGGCCGCCGTCAACATGATATGAAGGAAATCAACCACCTACTGGTGAATAAGTGCATCGATGTTCCTACTTTCAAAGTGTTACGTCTTGGTAAATGTAAGAAAAATGTATCCCGCCCATTACGTGTCGTTTTCAAGTCCAAGATGCTGCTTTTGAAGTACTGAGAAATCGATCTTCTATCTGCTCTGATGAGATCATTACTCTCTCATCGGATCAAACCTTCATGCAGCGAAATTTCCTCTAGGAACCACGAGAAGACTTAAAGAAGCAAACAGAACAAGGTAAAACTAACCTAACCATAAAATATTTTAATGTTATCCCAAAGATCATCTATGCAGTGTCCAGCCATAATGCATTGCTCGCCACGAACACCCAAAATCATAATCTAAAGGACAATTCACTTGCTTCAACAGGTAATTCATCTTCAAAAAACTATAAAAGAATTCGCTCTTGCAATCTACTCCCAGATCCTACTTATACTGTGATAAACTATGCAGATATTCCCAAAATGTAAATGGCCTTAGAACTAAGCTCAAGTTATTGATAACGTCTGGTGTTTGTACAAATTATGTTTTTATAGTCATAACTGAAACTAATCTTTCTTCTGAAACCTATAATGGTGAGGTCACACACAAAATACCAGCCCTTTTGCATGGGAAATGGTGGCGTGTATGCACTCCAGAGGGATATTATTTCAAAAATAAGGAATTTATAACGCCTAGATCTCGTCAATAAACTGATAGTGTGCAGTTAATATGTATTATCAACTATTTTTGTAAATAAATCATATTGTCACCGGCGTAATTTTTTCAGGATCACAAGAAACATTCCGTTGTGAGGAGTTAAAAACGTACCGCGCGAAAAAAATGAGTCAAGTTAAAGACTTATGTGGTTATTTTTATTTGATTACTCAGAATTTCAATCAATTTAAGTATATTATTGCGCCATTAATAATTCAATGTTTTATTCATGCTTCCCACAGCTGCAGAAATTAAAACGTATACCTACTTCGTATATGGTCTCCATTATGATTATTCTTGGATTCTATTTCCCTCAAACTACCTTAAGAGGAACGAGAATAGCTCAAGTCTCAAGATGGCCCCCAGGGGAAGACTTTCGGAAAATTCAGCAAGATCGTGATGCGTTTCTTTTTTGTTTATCTCGTGATTTTACTCCAATCCAAAGAATAAATCTTGTCATTGATGCCTTCGGTGGTGTGAAAGTCCAATCTATTTTTCGTGATCAGGTGTTCTTGTCTGCTATCTTGAATCACCATTGACTCGGCTTGACGTGCGATGTTTTATGTCCAACGATCCATATCCGAGGAAAATTGAATGGTGCCAGACGGACTTTATAATCTACGTCTACTTATTACCCTACAAGCCACCACAAGAGTGTTTGGCAGGGGATGACTTATCACCAACATGAACTACAGCGAAGAAATTTACTTTCACCAACAAGCACCACATTATCGGTATGCTAGAAAAGCTACAGAAACTACAGCAAAATATATAATGTAACTATAAAAACGTGACACAAGAGTCATTCAGGGAACATGCAAAACGTGGTGTTAGCATTACTCGGCAGATTTAGAAACATGCATTAGGGTGCTTTTGAATTAATCAGCTACGCTACTTGTCAACTAACCTACTCGCAGCCATTATGGTCTCTTATCGATCGCGGGAATAACGACATTTTAAACCTTTCTGTTTCTACAATCTTCTTCCCTTATTTAATTCTCATGATCTCATGATCATTATAGAATAAATAATAATAATAACTTGTCTTTATTGAGCTAATTTAGGACTGTACAGTCCTCCCTTGCAATTAACTCATATGACGATCACAAACATCAATGTCCTTGGCAGTGAGTAATCTACCCAGGCGGGATTCGAACCCGCGACCCTCAGGTTAGCAGGCGAGGACTTACCCCGCCGCCACCAGGGCCGACAAATGACATGCATACATACCAATCACGCCGTTCCCTTCCGGGGTAGGCAGAGTCACAGAGTTTCACTCACAAACACACATTTGTACACTCAGCACTGCTTCAATAATAACCTCCATACTGACCTATCCTTGCAAACCTCTTTTGTTTCATTTACCCCCATACACTGCTTTATACACGCCCTCCTGTTTTTAAGACTCCTGAAATTCCCCCTCCTAAGAATTTCCTCCACCACATTCAAGCACAACTTTCTCGGCCTACCTCTACCTCTCGCACCATTCATTTCACTCTTATATATCTGTTTCGTTATTCGACTCTCATCCATTACTCTCAACATGGCCAAACAAACGAAGCACACTCCTTTCATATATGTCCATTACTGGAGCATTAAACCCACATTCATTCAGGACCCACTCATTCCTGACCCTATCCATCCTACTTTTGCCGCAAACACTCCTCAGATAACTCATACCCACGGCATTTAGTCTACTCTTATGTTTATCCTGACAATGACAAATAATGAATCTACCAACTATGTTTAAATCCACAGAGTTCTTCATTGGCATTAACGACTAGTTTCAACGCTACTGCGTAATCTTCAGGCACCTCCCAGATTGAAAGATAGTTGGTATTGTCATTATTTATTCAATAATGAACTTCCACAAGGTTATACCTGAAAGGATTGACTTCAAAGGTGACCATAATGTTATGCAGGCATCCTTAGAGAATAAAATCGACTTTTATTTGAAAATCTTTGCTATATTAAGGAGCGTGATGTAAATACAGTAATATCATTGATGTTTTGACGATTTTCATGAGGTGAGGATAACCCCTGCTCTCCTCCCTTCAATGCGGTAATCGAACCCGTGGCCTCTTGAGTGCGCGGGCCTTGCCCTGTCACCACCGAGGTCAATTAATTAAGTCTGAATCACACGATCATTTTTTCCGTCCCTTTTAAGGGATAGCTCCAATGATAGCTCTAATGACCGCTCGAAAATGATCGTGCGACGCGAACAAAGTCAGGGATGGCTCCAGCGATAGGGATCCCTATCACTTTTTCCATCACTGAGCGCGTCCCTTTTTCCGTCCCTGGAGGCATCTCTGACTCCGCAATGTAGTCAATCAGAGCGCTCAGCCGCAAAGAGCGACTCCAACGCCACGTTCGGCTTTCAATGGATTGAGAGTAGTAAACAAATAGAAATGATGCGAAAAGGGACGGAAAAAATGATGGAAAACGGGACGGCCAAAATGACCGTGTGATTCAGAAAATGATAGCTCGAGCTTTTCAGGGGGGGATGTAGCCCCTTTATCCCCCCCTGGGATCGCCCCTGCCTCAGAGGGACGGAAAAAATGATCGTGTGATTCAGGCTTTTCAGATCCCGAAACCTCTCGGGAAAAATGTAGGTTAAGTCCAATGGAAGAGTGTCCGACCGCGTTGGCATGAACCGAGAGAGGAGAATGAAATGTAATTAACGTTTCCTGTTTATATCTTTGGACTGCGGATTTCCCCGCGCTCCTGGGACAGCGGGCGCTTTCAAACTGCCGGGTCTCGCATCACCCGTCACCGTCAGTGGGAGGAGCGGAACCGTCGAATCGCTCTAAGTACGTCACCACTGCTACCTCCTTCCCCCCTTCTTGTAACCCCCCTCCCTCTTTCCCATTCCACTCTCCAGTGCTCCCTCCCTCCCTCCCGCCCTCCCTCCCCCCTCCGGCCTAAACACCAACCCTCTCCCTCCGCTATGCCCTCCTCGTAACCGGAAACTTTGTCCCTCCATATAAGCAAAGGCCCAGCACGTGCTAGAGGCATTCGGAAGGATTCTTTCACACTGGAAGAGTTCCCGTCCCCTGCAGTGTTGAAGAGTGCCATCCGCGAGGCTTTCACCAGTTACACGACGTCCCTCGGATCGCCGCTGCTGCGAGGGAGAGTTTCGTTTGACGAGCCCGAGAAGATCAGTGTGACTTGCGCTAGTGTTGTTCTCAAGCAATGAAGTCCGCGACTTCAGTCATGCGGTCGGCTGGCACCGCCGCGGCGCTGGTCCTCTTTCTGTTCGCCGCGGTGTCATCGGCGAGATCCGTTGGATCCGGCGGCAACGCAGGTAGGAAAGCGTTTAGTCACGCAATCTCCGTTTTAACAACAGTGTGAAGTGGGGCGGATTGTTAAATTTAACTCGAACTTATCGTGTGTGAACAATCCATTTGAACAAGTTGCACTTTCATTGCGGCATGACCGGTATCATAATTAATTACTTGACAAATTCGGTCAGCGCTCTATGATCTCCAGAATGTTCTTTTCATGCTATTTGTCCGGTGTTTTTTTCATCGCTGGAGAGGCGAATGTTTATTCCCAATAAGTTCAATAGATTCAGCTCAGTTCAAAAGCTCAGGCGTATTGCAGTAGAAGTTCGTAACAATGAAAACGGCAGTCGCACTTTTCCGCAGATTTTAATAACAATTAAAACGTGTTTTAACTCGCAGAGTCATCGCCAGGTACTAGACGGTCGTCATCAGGTAGTGTACTACCTATTGACGATTCTGTGAGTTAAAACGCGTGGTAATTGTTTTTAACAATCTATGGAAAAGTGCGATTGTTTTCAATAAGAGTCGTTTTTTATTAATGAATTGGTTGCTGCAACAATTTATTCCCGGTGAAACTTATGTTGGTTAATGCTCGCCTGCTAGTCCCCGTGCGCCGCGTTTTCTGCCTGGGGATATCTTTTCACAAGTTTCGCGGGAAGTTATTTATACGCACTATGGGATTATTTCTTCAGGTTAATAGAGGCCAGATTTGGTCATGTGCAGTGTGAGATTTTATGGACAAGAGAGATTTAAAATGTGATTTCAGGCCTGCTTGAGTGGAAACGGAACATTATTGAACTTGAAAAATTGAGCAGCTTCCTCTGTGATAGGATTTATTACAATCCTATCACAGTGGAAGTCGCTCAGTTTTTAAAGTGCAGTAACGAGAGATTTCTAGGGTCGCGCCAAATTTTTGTCGACGGGACGATCGCGCTCAAATTGATCGTTCCTCTCACCAGTTTTTATGTTTTTTTGTTCTCCAGGCTTGGTCGGACCCCTTGCTGATGGCGAATAACGTGTTATTCTTTCGAACCCTCACTTTGACATCGGATAAATGCTACCGTTAATTTTTTCTGATTTTTATTTATGGAAAGTCTATTTTGAAAAAAAATATTTCTTTTTCTGAGTTCGTTACGTGGAAGGTAACAATTACGGGAGAGAAATATCACTGTAACGAATTTGTAATACCTTTATTAAGATGTAGTGCAGGGCACGTTGGTGATGAAACACCCCTAACCACTCACCCTTGAGGTGGCTTGTTGGGCATCATGTAGACAACTGAATGGCCCCGGCTCTCACTAAGTGCCTTTTCAGGATTTTCAGTTCCTCTTGTGAAATTACGATAGCATTTGACGGTTACGAGGCGAGGGCTACCGAGGTCATTTACGTCATCGTGGACGGGACGAGTATGGGTCGGGAATTTGGAAATTGAAGGGAAACCCATAATCGAAATAAACCCTCCTGAAAACTTGACGCCTTTGGATGGCCACTGTGTGACTTACCATCCTGTAAAACGGACTATTTACTTTAAGTTTCTCATCGGTACCCAAGTTGAGATCCCATAATCACCGGATTATTCCAAATGTTCGGGTCGCAAACCCGCGTACTCTTAGGCAAGGGAACCCATCCCAACTCTGTCCAACACAAGCAATCATTTTCGCGGTGAAAACTAAATGTTTTGGTATGGGATGCGAGTGTTGTATTTTCATACACTTTTGAAGCACCTCGATCGAAAATGAGGATCTCGAGAAGCATATGAATGTTCAAATCTTATGCAATATAATTTTGCTTAAGTTTCTAATGGGTCTGTGTTTAACATACACATTTCGAGGTTTACCTGTACAGTGCTTTAACCACTTAAACGGTAGCAAGGGCGGATGAATGTCTTTGTCTTTTGGGTTGGGAGAGTGGTTCTCTTATTACATCAAAAGTGCAAGTAAAATTCTCTTCTTATACCTAAGAAAAAGCCGGTACAAGAGTAAATATGTATTGTGTTGGTGCTTCCACGTTCATTCATCAGTCAGTAATCCGAAGATTGGTTTGACGCAGCTCTCCACTCAATTCTCCTATCAGCTAGTTATCAGCAGCTTTTAACACTTACATATTTCTTCGGTTTTACATAATCAGCTGCTCAATGCATCTCATCCGAGGCCTTCCTCTGTCGTTCTTCCCTTCCACCAGTCCCTCAACGATTATTCTCATCAGACCATCGTGTCTCATGATGTGGCCGATTAAGTTGTCTCGTCTTCTTCCCAAGGTTTTCAAAAGACTTCTCTCCAACTCTTCTCAAAACTTCCGCGTTACTCACACGATCTATCCATTTGATCTTCATCATTCTTCTGTAACACCACACTTCCACGTACTTTGCTAAATTTTCCTGTGTGGGATTTATTTCGTTTAATTCAATGCCGTTAACAGTGCACTGTAGTAGGACTCGTCACGCATGGAAACAGGCAGCGCAACGTCGAATGTAATTATGGCTATTTAGAGATAATGACTCCACTTCTAAAACTTCCATTCTGCGCGGCCTTCTGCTTATGATGCTTGTTAAGGTTTTTATCGTCTGGGAATGGATTGTGCTTCGCGTCGATGATGTTACTTAATCGCAGTTACAAAAATCACGCGATTCCGGCGAACGCGTGGAAGGTGAAGAATCACTGAAGATGTTGGTACATGAATATTACGAGATGGTGGTAGCCTTGGGGACTTAATGGCGAAAAAGGGGGCGTGAGTATAGAATCTATGCCGATTTCCGCGTCTCGCGGAGGTGTCCTCGCGAATAGCTCCTTCGGATTGCGCAGCGGAGTTCGATGACGTTATAGTGGTAGCGAAACATGATGGAAGTCTCCTGCGTGATGCATGTAATTGTGGCGGGGAAGGTTCGCGTGGAAGGGGTCGGATAAGGAGTGCAGGAGAGGCTTCGGATCACTGTTCGAAATACTAGCGACGTAACTGCCAAGGAAGAGACCTTCTCTCCACTGCAACTGCATATAACTTGAGAAGCCCGGAAAGTGTCAGCTACAAGCCTCACAAAAACGTGTACGGAAGTTTGACGTGGGACTATTTTTTGCCAGACGTTCTATATATTTTGCTCGAGCCTGATTATTACGGTGGAAACGATCGCAAGTGTTATATTAAGGAAATAGACTGCAGAACTGATAATTCAGAACGTTATCTTTTAATAATGGCCCATAATAATTGCAGTAGATCAGTTTTTTTGAAACTCCGTTCCTTACTGGATAGAGTAGACTTTGTACTTGTGCTTAGTAAGTCACCATCATATTTGATGACTTATCCCATGTGAAATTTCCGGCATGATTTGGTATTTTGTGCTATTATTTATGAACAGTAGTCGTTAAACTAACCAGTAGTTGTATCTTACCGAGTCTACTGTATATTCGTCTACGCTGCTCTCCTTGTTTCTGATTGATACCCTGATTTTACGCGAAAATGTGTCCTTCGTCAAGTCATCATCTATGATCTGGGCATAACAGTTCATGTGACACTAATAATTCCTTATTATCGATTGATAGTGTTTTGAAAGAAAGTTCTTAAATTACGCACTGAAAACCGGTTTTGTGATGTCATTTTCCGACACTCATTGCTACGCAACGGGATAAATTCTCACCGAGTTGAATTGTTTTGCGAACTAAAGAATTGATTTTTCGTTTGATGAACAGAAAATATATGTGGCAGGTGCAATTAAATTTTTACCATTGCATTGCCTCCCTAATTAAAATGTATTTTGAAAGAGATCAATTTAATCACGTTCTAGAAAACTGTTTCTTGTATGATTTTGACAATTTTGCGACTGTCATTCCGACGCTTTGGAAGAGGCTCAAATATGTTGATTATTATAACGTTAAATCATGTTACTTTTTATTAAATTTAAGATATGCCAGTGGAATTTCTTGCTGGTTTACTCCGTCGAAGACGCTTAACTTGGGGCGAATAGTGTGTGGATACTTCCACGCTCGATTTTGTAAGGAATTTTTGCAGACTCATTCCAATTAAGTTCTTCTCAGGACACACAAAGCGCTGAAAAGCTTTTGTACTCAATGAGCGTTGCATAAGCCTCAATTAGCCTTTCGCATAAATCTTCCAGCGAGCCCATAGCCTTCTGTTAGCCAATGACGCTTAATAATCGCACCCAAATATCATTATGAATGTTAACGGGTTTAATCGACTTTTGATTGGCTTGCGACGAATTTAAGACTCCTAAAACAGTTTTTGGTGTGTATTGGTGCGTGTTTATGGTGTTGGATAATGATTTACGTGCAATTACGACGGATGACCTTTCAGAAGTATGTTTTGTGTGGTTTACATTAATTAATTTTTTCATTCAACACTCCCTTTGTAATCGACTTAGCGACCGTTTTGTGGTTAATTCAAATGAGTAATCTAATGCACACAATCGAAACCCCGGAAATAGCTGTCATTCTGTTAGCTCTGTCATTCCCATTGTAAACGGCATTGGTACGAAAACTCTCACTAATGTTAATTAAATCCACGTCATGGCAAATTACTCTACCAGCTTTTAATGAAGATTCAGGTGTCTTTGCACAATTTGTATGTTAACGTTCCAACGAAAAATTTGAGAGATAAATAATTCACTCCCTTTTTAACAGTTGTCGAAAAGTTACCATACTCGGTTTACACTTGCAACCTTTTGCCTTAAATACCTCTATCAGTTTCTATTATTCCATCATCAAAAACACCAAAGATATTACAACTATTATATCTTCAATAAGTTACAACTAGCTGACACACCACATGCATACATCGAGGAGTTTTATTCCTTGACTACGGCATTGACACGATTACTTGCTCTGAAAATATCCTGCCACTCACCCTCGAGGTCGCTTGCGTGGTCATTAGTTTCATAACGAGGCCGTGCTCGTTTCATGTTATTTGAAGTATGATAGCTCGCTCAAATACCCTTCAGTATTGATCCGTCTTCCGTCGTTCATTACGTGTAAGTTGTGGCGTTCGACTTCCATGCAAGTCAGTGCGGCTCTTTCTCATCTCGGAGGCAAAGGCACTTTGTTTATACTTTATAGACACGCGAGGTGGACAGTGCGGTTTTGAATAGGGATGGGCGGTTTGACGCGAGAAAACCAGTCGACTCGAGAGGAGGATGGAGGAGATAAAGAGGTTAGAGCTTGGTGTATGGGGAAGGTCGTAAGTCAAGGACGAGGAAAATCGCCAACGGGCGTCATCGCGCAACTTACTCCTAGGGGAACGTCTTCGATAAGATATGGGAATCGGGAGTGGGTAGTCGGGCTAATACAGGGGTGGCCATCCCGCGGCCCGCCTTGAACATTTTTCCTGTCCGCGAGATCCATTGCATTTTAATACAATAACTTTGACCCAATAATAATTACTCATTATGTTTCAATTTTTCACTCCAAAAAAATGTATATAGTGGGTCTTAATGTAATATGTGGATATATATTTTTATATGTGGCCCGCTGAGTTATAATGCATTTCCAAAGTGGCCCGCAAGATCATTTTGGTTGGCCACCCGTGGGCTAATATGTGTAGAGGGAAAGAGAAGATTGGGTAGAAGACTTTTAATTTTGTCTGTAGGTCTACGACAAAGCTATCTGCTTTGAGTGCTGTCTGTACTCCTGCTATTTGCCCTCTAGTCTTCCGGCATTGACATCTTGCGAGTGATTGATAGCTGTGAGCAGTTGCTTTGATGAATATTACCAGATGAGCGGTAGTCGTTACATCATCAGTATTGCATAATAAATATTACGTCCGGTGATTTTCTCTTCTGCGAAATTCACCACAACAGGATATATTTCCTCATTGATTATAGGAATCAAGCGTTTATAAGTCGTTGGCGTTTTATTCTTCCGATTCATTTCGTCGACCTGACCAAAATTCATATCCGAATTCCTCATTGCAGAATTGTCAATAATCTCTACTCAATTATCCATGGTACAATCGTCGATGAATATATTATTATATATGTTTATCCAATGTTTTTCTATTGTTAGGCAAAAAGAAGGGTGTTGACGGAAGCATACTATTCGATAGAACCGAAGTGGGTGGATTTTGATGCCATGGCCTTGCCCGATCGGCCATGTGGAGTGGATTCTTTGTGCTAGGCTTGTGCGATGAGTCGATTCATCAAAGATGATTTTAGTCATCGCGTTGCGATGAACCGCGTCGATGACACTGAATGTCATCGATCATCGACGTCGATGAATTCATCATCGTCGATGAGTCGATGAATTCACCGACGTCGATGATTCGATGAATTCTCCGACGTCGATGAGTTGGTAAATAAACTGAAGTCAATGGATCGATGAATTCACCGATGTAGATGAGTCAATGAATCCTTCCCCATTAGATGATAATTATTTGTGTTGCGTCGCCCGCCCGTGTCTATCCCTACCTTTCCGTCGGCGATGAATGAATTCATTGATTTATCGAGGTCGGTGAGTTCATGGACTCATCGACGGCGATGAATTCGACTCATCGTCGTCGATGACAATCATCGAAACCGAATCATCTCGATGATTTTTTTTCATTGACCCTCGATGGGCAAATTCGTTCATCGCACAAGCCTAATTCGTGCAGTTCATGCTCCGATCGCATATGTATTAGATGCAGAATTGTCGCGGAATGATTTACCAAGAAAAATATTGAAATTTTATGATTTCTCAAACAGTGAATTATTCATAACATGCAAGGACAATTTGCTCGTGATAGCCATCGTAGTGGATGATTTATTGCAAAATAAATAGGCTTCACTTTCGTGAGTCAATTCGTCATCGACTCCCTTCAGTCTACGAGTGGAGACAGTCCATGCGCCCTCCGTTAAGAGTAATCTAATGCCGACGACGGGCAACCCTGCCATGTCTCATTTCCCCAAATAATCCGTTTCCCAACAAGCTGTGTGCTCGCAAGTGACCTCTGATGCCGAGATCCTCCCATAGCAACCTACAAACAACGAACCAACATTCACTCATCAACGTCTTCATATCTTCTTCTCTCAGTGAGGAGTGCGTGCCGACTGACCAGCGGTCGCACCGGTGAGTGTCGTCTCATCACGGAGTGTCCATCGGCCCTCCAGGCACTCCAGAGGACCACCCGCCGTGGACAGCCCAACACTCGCCACACTAGATGCGGCTTTAAGGGAACCGTTGAGATTGTCTGCTGCGAGAGGGACTCCGGTTCCGGGGGTACGGGGCGCAGGCAACCCGGAGGCGTGCGGGTCCATCATGGGAGCAGGGATCCCGGAATGGGCAATAGGAGGCCCGCTCTGCCTGGCGGCGGAGGCCCCGGTCGCAACACCATTCTAAATGATGTCCAGACCCTGCCAGGCAACAACAGGGGAGGCCGACCGACTGGAGGGCCTACAGCGGCCCTGACGGAAAGTGTGGCTGCTGCAGGTGAGCATTTATCTCATGGTTCATTTTATTCACTTAACCCTCAATGACCCAATTTTTTTGTTTCTTCGGCGAAAAATGCAAAATGTATCATAGACATCCATTCCCTTTTACATAAAAATTGAAATCTATTTATTATCTATTTAGAAAATCTATTTTTTGAATGTTAAAACATTTATTTGCAAAAATAGGCTATGTGACTCAGAAGTTAATATGGAGTCCAGAGGTAATGAAGTGTAAACAGAGAAAAAAACGCATTTTCATAAGCAAGATTTTTTACCTCGAAGTCTCGGTGAATTATAGAGGGTTAACTTCGAATTATTGTCGGCTTATCATGATTCGTTGGCTTCCTTTTTCATTTATATCTAAATTTCAAATTTCGCACCAACTATTATAAGCATCTTATTTTTATTTAGCTTATCTTTCTCTTTTTATGTGTAAACATTTTATGTTCATTATCAGCTTGTCATCCATGCATTTTTTCCAGCATAATTACATCTCTCCCACGACATTGATCTACTTGTTGTGCAACATAATATATGCAATTAGTTTAGACATGTCATATTTTGTGAAAATATACTGACGAGGGTGCTCGTAGGGAGGATACATAGATAAGTTATTTTGCACTGGGACATCATCCCTTGAGAACATCACAAACACTGCAAAAATTTGTCAAGGTTCCAATTAAACAGCAATAGAATATTAATTTGTTTTGACATGAAAATAATATTTTTTGCAGAAAAAACACACTAGCTGACACTAAAAATTTGGATGATACATGTACAAGGTGAGGAGAAAGGAAAACTTCATTGTGTTAACATATTATAAATAAAATAAAATATGTTTTTTAAATTGGTTCAGAGACTGCTGTATCTTTAGTTCTTCAGGTAGGGAGTTCCACAGTTTTGCACCTGCAAGTTAGAATGACTTTTGAATGGTTACGGTGTGGTTTCTTGGGTAGTATAGATATTAAGATGAGGATCTTGTGACCATTTTGAGGGTTGATGGTGAGACTGGGAAGAGGTTTAGGAGGAATTGAGGTTGCTTTTTCTGGACGAGGGAGGAGAGAAATGTGGCCAGTAGCTACATTTGACAGAAATCAGTGGAAAGGGAGGAGGGACGACCTAATATCAACTCACCCTAGCAACGCCATTTCTCTCTCAGCTTGGACCATGACCGTCAGGTGTAATTCATTCCTGAGATTGGTTCTCTGCAGCTCTCTGCTCCACTTTCATTCAAAGCTTAATCTTTCACTTCTCCTTTAGTTTTCATGTTGAAGTCTTACACTTTTCTCCTGCTGTAATCCATTAGACATTCATTGTATGAGTAAAACAAGTAAAAAGTACGAACATTAGCAAGCTATGAATATTATTATAGGAAAATGTTTAACTTGTTTCACGATTAATCCATAGAGTGAAAACTTTTAGATAGCATCTGCGTATTTCATTCCTTGATTATTCACTTCTGAATTTCTTGGACTTAAGCCTGACTCATTATACATAATCTGGGACTCATTATGCATAATCTGGGAGAGATCTGCTCCTCAATATGTACTGTAGGAGAAAATGAGCAGAATTTAAATTTTTTGCACACTGTAATGCTTTAATTTTTCTTTGAGATATTGACTTTTTTGTGGGTAAGTTTTGCTCAAATTCAGATCCCTCACAACTCAATGCATGATGCCTGATGCAATTCATGCTATCAAATTCAATGTTATTCTTTGCAAGTGTAATGTTTGAACCCATGAGTGATTAGGTTTCTTTAATTTCAGCCTGCCGTACGTATTCTAAACAGTGCCCTAAGAATGTGCGGCCGTACATCATTGAAGGTACCATTGCCGGCCTTGGTGAAATTCCACACATGGTAAATATTTTTAACAGATGGTTCATCATATTGTACATCTTGTGCATTACATTTGCTGTCATATTTTTGGATGATGGTGTTCTCCAAGGTTGCTGAACACTGTGAGAATATTCATCTCTTAGGCATAATTAATACAACAGTGAAGGGAAAGCCATATAAAAATGTAGATTCTGCATATTTTGCGGATTATTCATGAGCATGCAAGGTACTCACAGTTTTGATTACAGAATCTGATAAAAATGAATAGCCTTTCTTTTATCCTTTGATGTTGTTGACATTGAAACAAGTGATATTTCAATTATTATTGGAACATATAGTTTTGGGATGATCTGGAATGCTGTCATGCCTTATTTTACTTGAATCTCACTCTCATCTCACTGAATTATTTGTGATATATTGGGTTCAAACAGGAAGTCTTCAGACAAAACAAGGTCTTGCATTGGGTATATAAATGCAGGGTGGATTTCCATGGGTTTTTTGCAATAGCCGTAGAAAATGGGTTTTTTAATTCCAGTCTCAAGCTGGAAATATATGTGTTTTATCCATATAATATTATTTCTCAATGACTATGCTTCATAGTTATAAATAACATGGAAGTAATCTTCAGAGTTACTGAAAAAAATCTGTTTTTATGGACTCAGCTTTCTTGTATCTAGACTCAAATATTATGTGTTACTTTTTAGGCTGCATTGGGCTATCAAACTACTGACGATAATGGAGAGCCTGGGATTAAGTGGGACTGTGGAGGCACTCTCATCAGTGACAGAATAGTCATGACTGCAGCTCACTGTACCAAGTCAACTAATGGGTGAGTGTAGAGATGGGCCATTCTGGAGATTACCACAGTAATTTAAAAAAAAAATTGCAATGGTGTTTTACATGATTTACCGCAGCTCCTGAAAATTACCGTAATTTTCGGAAATATTCACTTCTGTCTCAGATATTTTTCATACTGATATATTACAAACATATTATTTTAACACTTTAGACCCTGGCCTTTGTAAGATAGGGACGTCTTCCTGTCCTGGCTGTTTTTAAAACTTTTGCATTTTTTTTTTAACTATTAAATATTTCCATACCCCCAACTACCTATACATACAAATACAAACTACTAATGTTTTTAAAACTTGTAGTTTGTATTTTAATGATGATCAGAATGTAGTAAGTTTGTTTCGCTGCAAGAAAATGTAGAATAACTACCATAGGTTCAGTTTTTTAAAAGAAAAAATTACAGGGTTGTTTATTTTACATTAGTGTGATTCATTTTTAACATAAACCTTGAATTTGACACGTCATACATAGTATGTTTTACAAATCAAGTATAGGTAACAAGTCACATCTATTTACAATAATCTACTCTTGTATGGTATAAAATAAAACAATCAGGATACCACAAACCAACATTGCAGATTTCACAATAATCCGTAGCTTCCAGTAATTCCTAACTTCCATCCATTAAATCCATCATGTGCTGCTCTCTATGAATTTTCTGTGGAACAAAAAGCATCAAACAATGCACAGAATCAACTGAAGCCCATTAATTTAACGTGAGAATGCTGTTGTGTGAGTGAGAAGTTAAGCCTGGAGAGTCTATGGGCATCGGGTTGAAAGTGTAAAGTCAAGTCTTTATACATTTCATACAATGCTAATTATTAATAAAGGCAAGTCCAGTTCATTTGTGGAGTTTTTTTACTTATGGAATGATTTTGGGGATATCAATTTCAATGGTTTGAACGAAAATTTCTCATGCCAAAAAAAACTCTGAATCACGTGTGGGCTGCCACGTTTGTTTTTAAATTTTCTTTATTTCTCATGCAGTAACGTAGCAATAACAATGGTTTAATGCCTTTAACCCCTTGCTGTTGCTATTGGCTCTCCTATTAAATCCTATATTAGATATTAATTGTGGAAAATTAAAAATGACCGGAAAATTACTGTAATTTACCACAGTAATTTACCTCAAATGGAAATAACTGTAATTTAACCACCTCTAGGTGAGTGTGGTCTATGGTCATTTCAGTACCCGGGGTGGGACTTCATGAACATGGCTGTAAGCAATGTTGAAGCCACTTCTCTTTTAGTGTACACTAGCAATGGTTCCCATAGAAATTCAATGGGGGATGAAAGAATGACAGGGCATATAGGTTGTAGGTTCGAGTCTCTCATGAGGTGTATTTTTCTTCTAGGCAAATCAGCTATAATTTTAGTTTTATTTTTTAATTCAGCAGATGAGAACAGCGTTATATTATGCTTACTGAGTTTCGATATTCTTTTGTAGTAACATATAAAAATTAAACTACAGGCCATTTGCATTCCAGAGGCTAGTCGCATTCATATAACATCGTGGCATTCTCCTGTTTTACTCAGCTATAATTTTAGTTTAATTTTTTTAATTTAGCAGATGAAAACCGCTTTACGTTATGTTTACCGAGTTTCAACATTCTTTTGCAGTAGGCTTTCCGCATTAATATAACATCATGGCATTCCCCTGTTTCACATGGGTCCAACTTAAATTAGTCCACTTGAAATGAATTTTGCCAATTTTAGGCAAAAATATCCCTGAAAATATCGTAATTAGCAACATTTCAGTATACGGCCTAGATTTCCACTGTAATAACTATCTCTAGATATAAAACCCAGCCGCCATTGTAAAGGTCCCATTTCCCTTCTAAAGCTAATGCTAATTCTACGGTTACCAAGGAAATATCATATTGTTGACAGAAGTAATATTCATGATTTTGACATTAAAAACGCGAGTTCTAGGGAAGTTCTCTTTGTATAAGAAAATTGAATGAAGAAATAAGAAACTGCAATTTTTTGTCCATCTAATGGCGAAAACTATAGCCTTCTATCTCTAGTAGAACTAATTAAAATATGCAAAAAGAGAAGCTGCTGCACTTGGACCAAAATGTTTAGAATTGAGTTTTTCAAACACAACACACGAAATGGCCCAATACACTGCCCTTGGAGCCCAGGAGCCTTCCTTATAGTCCCAGTTTCCTTAACAAAGCTTTACTGATCTCATGTGTGAAAATTTCACTAAAATTGCTTCACTCGTTCAATACTTATGAGGCTTTTAAGAAAGATTTCTTTTGGGACCTTGGGCCCTCTGGGGCCCCAGCGTGACTTACGACCCCATGATTGTTGTACATTCAGTATAGGTATATTTTACGTGTTCTTAATACAGGCAAGAATTATCTTCCAGGGCCTTCTAGGGCCCCCAAGATTATTATTACTAGGGCCACCACTAGATTCTTATATATTAGTAAGATTATTTACCATTAGTGTAATGCATTAAGTCCTTGGTATGCGTCGTTTCAATTTATATCAGATTCGATGTTACGTCCATGCTGACAAGAGTCGTCAGAAAGTTTTACCTGTTTAATGCTAATAAAATAGACCGTATGTGCATATGCTTGCATTTTTTGATAACTGAGATAATCTTAAATAGCTATTTTTTCCTGGATAAAGGCAAAAACGAATTGTGAAATTAATGCCTTGATTTATCACAGGATTCAAGCGATCATGAATATCTGAATCAGTTTTACATTATTTCAACTTATGTCCCTCTTCTTCAACATGCATCTCCAGCATAAATCGAGGACTTACTGCAGATATTAACACACATTTAGCTACTCGTTTGCTGTATGTAAAATGATCAATCACGAAGAAATCTGTATAATAATGTATGAGGCAAATTAGGTTCCACGCTTCTGCATTCCCATGTCATTCAAGCTCATTTCTCTGTGATTGAGCCATGAATGAAAAATATAACTTACCTATGAAACCATTATTTGGCCATTGGTGCAAGATCTGTAAAATATCTTAAGCATAACCAGAACATATGCTGATTTTTAATGTATTGTTGCAGGTTACCAGTTGTGGTACGACTAGGAGATCAAGATCTTTCTACAGATGATGATGGAGCTATGCCAATTGACTTTCAGATTGAAAAGGTAAGAAAATCTTTTGAAATTAATGAACAAGCTTTTGTTTCTCATTTGACATCATGGTTTTGAAAGGTAATTTTCCACCATTATGCTCTCATATTCGGCACAAGTAATACTGTGCATGTTTATAAATATCCCTCATGCTATCAAAGGTACTGACAAGATTTGACCATCTTCAGTGAGTAAAGCATCTTTTGAACACATTTTCTGATTTCTTACAGAGTGGAACATTTCATGTTAGTATCATTATTGAGGATGGAAAGCCTGACTTAAAAAGCAAATTTAATGGAACTGTTTCTTTTCAGATTGATGATTACCCTGAATACAACTCAAACACCCGCTACCATGACATCTCTCTCTTGCGACTGAGTCGATCTGTCAACTTTACGGATTTCATTTGCCCAGCATGCCTGTACACAGGCGGAGGTTCGACTGTGGGAAGCAGGAACCGTTTTGATGTTGCTAATCGCATTGGGGACGATGCTGTAGAGGATACCAGTGGTGGTGATTCACATGGAAATGCATCAGGGCCTCTGTCTGAACCTGTACTGACCAGTCGCTTGCTGTGGGATGGGGAGGAGGTTGGGCCAAGGCAGAGTGATACAGAAGATCTGGGGGACAAAGACCTTTTTGTCTCTGGATGGGGTGCTACCTCTTTTCGTGAGTATCAGTTCTGTGGTAGTAAATTACAGCTCTTCTGCTCCTATCTTTGTGCACTATTTTCTTTTTGCTATAAAGTTCATCTTGAGTGTGTCCATCACTGCCTGGGATGGTAGGACTGGGTTAATTGTATCTGCTGATGGGGAGAAATTGGTTAAAAGTTATCAGATTGTCATTAGTGTTTTCAATTTACTTATTTTAATTGTCACTGTTATTTTTTGAAATTGCTATTTTACTTCCTAATTAATCCTGAAGTCACTGCATTGTTTTTATTGTAATAATTTGAAATTGGTGGGTAATCTGTTAGTGACAATATTTTTAACCCAGTTCTCCACCAAAACATTTCCAACACAATCTTTTGCTGCAATGTTGTATTTTTTTTAAAAAGTCTAATAATCTGAGAATTCAATACTGTGGTAATCTCAAAGTGTGCACTTGCAGGTAAAGTAATTGTAATTCACTAGTAATTTTGATGGAATACTATTTTGAAAGTAATATTTTCTTTGAATGGTTAGTTTTCTGCTGAAGTTATTGCAATTGGCTCCTACTCAATTTTCTGAGTAATTTATCGAATTCTGAATGTTTCCTATTAAATTTTTCCTAAGTGAAATTTGCGAAT
Organism: Ceriagrion tenellum; assembly: GCA_963169105.1. Taxonomy (NCBI): domain Eukaryota; kingdom Metazoa; phylum Arthropoda; class Insecta; order Odonata; family Coenagrionidae; genus Ceriagrion; species Ceriagrion tenellum. The sequence continues at coordinate 58,272,589 of OY720639.1, read as the reverse complement.
TCAGTTAGCTAAATATCTAAGTTTAAGCATCTTAAAACTTGGCATGCATGTTAATTAAGTGTTACTTATTTAAAATGACTTACATTTTCAGCTGCTGGAGATAGAAGCCCGGTTCTTATGTTTGCTAAAATAGCACCTTTTGCTTCTGACGAATGCAACACCACTCTCCATCAATCTCATGGCAGGTCTATACCTCTGATTCCACGGGGAATCTTTGCTGATGGCCAGCTGTGTGCTGGAGATAGGAATGGAAAGAAAGATTCTTGTCTTGTGAGTATATTTTCAGAAGGCTCAATTATCAGTAGAAGTGCTAGATACCTCCAAATAGTGTTGCACTTTGCTTAAACCTTATTTTCATACGGGAAAAATAGCTTATAGTATGTAGCAGTAGTGTCAATAGGTAAATAGGTTCTTTGGTAAGTGATAGTTATACTTAGTGATTTTGTGCTACAGTGAGATTATCATCACAAGTCATTCAGTCCCTCTATTAATTGACTGTAGGACACCACTTGTACCTTCCCCTGGTCATTCAGTTATTTTACTATAGTTCATCTGTATCAAGTCTCGTTTTATCTGATATTTGAATCTCCTTGGTCTCCCCTTTAAAAAAATTGTGCCTAAAACCTGATCATTAAGTGAAGAGCATCTTACTGGTTTTTTTAAACAATTACTATGGTGAAAAAACTTACCATTTACTGATGAGACAATTTATCAGTTACTGGATGGAAAATCAATCAGTTTCTTGTGAGGACATTAACCAGCTTCTGGCAAGAAAGTTCACCAGTTTCTGGAACATAAGACAACAGTAACTGGTGAGAAATTTGTTCAATACTAGTGTTTTCTGCTGTGATGTATGTATGGGAGGCCAAATGAATGAGAGGTGGGCCACCTTATGCCTGCAATTACTCTCAAACCACTAAGCTTATATTCATCTGGTCCAGGAGTAGTCACATGATTGGAAGGGGGTGACCCTTAGCTCTAGTGATGATTCAATTTTTTTATTTATTTGCAAAAATATATTCTAGTGGATACTAGGTCGGTGTTATACTATTTTGCTTGTGTAGTCGGATTCAAAGAGTTAAAAATCAAGTAAATACACATCTTGAAATTTATATGATAATAGAACATAATGATACAAATGAAATATTTATGTGCTATTATTCTAAGTATGAAACCTTTGAGATTTCAAAAGCTTGATTGCAAAAAGTTGTTGAATTTTTATATTGAGTGTAAAATACTCTTAAGCTGTTTATGTCAATTAAAACTTGCCAATTTGTGCTGAGAAAACTTTCTTTAGTATGCATGGCCACTTGTTTGGAATTTATGATGATAATAAACTTAAAGATATTTCTTATTGGAAACTTTGGATGAGAGCTTCCAAACATTCTAAACATCTGGATGATTTATTCATGAAAAATAATTATCAATCTCTTGTCTATTGCTATGCAGGGTGATTCTGGTGGACCTCTCCAGTATACCAGCAAGGAAGCGACAAGCAGCCTTCATACTGTGGTTGGCATTACTTCTTTTGGTTTGAAATGTGGCTTTAGTCTGCCTGGTGTTTACACTAGGGTGTCCAACTATGTGAGTTGGATTGAGGGAATAGCCTGGCCACAGGGCCCACCATCTTGACTAGATCAGCAGACTGGAGGTACGTCTTCCCGGCCAGTCACTTCAGCCGCCATGAGTGCTCCTATGAAGATGCATCCTTCGGTTGCCAAACCAAAGGGACCCAAACAAATGTACTACAGGCCTGCCTCATCGGCCCACATGAGTGCTCCAATGAAAATGCATCCTTCAGTTGCCCAGCCACCATGGCCTTCACGCCAAGTTTCCTACAGGCCTCCCTTGTACCACTACCCATCTGCCAGTCGTCGCCGTACTCAACGAAATCATTCTACACAACCTCCTGTGTGGGGAGACTTTGTGTTTCCAGGTCCATCTGGAAGGACCTCTGCAAATTACTGGAACAGCTTCACAAGATTCCGTTAATAAGCTATTGTGAAGATGATTATGTACCCTGTGAATGTGTATAATCAAAAGAGTTTCCTTTGCCAATTGAATGAAGTGTGTTACTGTGCCAAATGTTATCATCATTATCTTCCATTTCATTCGATAAAAATACTGACACACTTGGCTCAATGGCGGACTAAAGGGAAAGTATTTTTTAAGTTTGGTTTCATCAATAGTGTTCTTATTGTTTTACAAGTATTTATGCCAAATGCCATCCATGGTGGTGCTTTTTGAGTGTCGTTTCTCAGTGCAAGAAAGCTTATCATCATAATTTCAAGTTGGTGGTGGAGTCACAAAGACATTTGTTCAATGATGGGGGTATATAATTGTGCAGTTTTTTGTGCACAAATCTAAAAGTTATTTCAATATGGAAAACCTGGTGCAAATTGGAAGGTATTGATACTGAGTGCCATGTATATTAAAATTTAATTTTTATTCTGGATCTTGTATCACTTATGGTTATACAATTTCATTATTTGTCATTGTAGTTCTGGTGGTTGACAATAGAGCAGAAAGAAATATCTCTCACTGCACAAAGATTATTCATGAGAATAGCTGCATCATTTAGTGATTTTGTACAAAGATCATTTTAGAACTTTGTTACAACTTGTATCATTACCTGGCAAAATCACTATCAAAGTTTTATTTTAAATGTGCCATCATAGTTCAGCATCATTTCATTAGTATTTTATTCTATTTATGACTACTGTGAAAGAAATGTTGTTTTTTTCACTGCAGTAAAATTTAACAATGTCATAACACAATTACCTTTGATTCCATTGCATTATGCATATTTTTCCGTGATACGTCTGGTAATCATTTGACATTTATTAATCCCACATGACAACTCACTTCCAAATGTGATATAAAAGTACCTGGAAATTAGAGAAAATACAATGAAATCTTAATGTATCTCAATTATCAAAATGCTCAAATATTTATTTTGTATATTATTTATTTACGTATAGTTTTGCTGTGTAAATAGTTTTCTAGAAAATAAATTCTCAAATTAGAAATGTTCCTGCCATATTGACTCGGTTGGTAAAATTTTCTTGATCAATAGGCAAAGAATTATCACTCAAAGCTGAAACATCCTCTTGATATCCACTCCTTTCAATCAAAGAAATGATAGTCCTATTAATAAGAACTGAAACATCTCTTCAGCAGATGGTAAATTTGCCCAAGTGAAATGATGAAACACAAAGGATACAACCATTTGCCTTACTCTTATATCACTCCAAGAAAGAATATTTTGCACCCTGATTTAGTGAGCTCCTTAGACTAACCAAAATTGCATTGACAGTAAAATAGGGTCTACTCTCACCCATCCCCCACAACTGATATTCAACCCATTTGCAATGGGGTCATTCCAAGAGAAGTCAACTAAGACGATAGGTGCCTCCAAACAGCAGATTTTCTTCTCATATTTTACTACATAGTTGTTCATAATCAATGCTCTATTATTTTCAAATTTAAATGATTTGAATATACACTCATACTTCCAAAATAATTTTCCATAAAAATGTTATTTTTGGCTATTTAAACAGATTTTGATTGTATATTTTCAAGAATTAAACATGTATTTTATATGAAATAATGATAAACCCTCTTAAGATTCTTGTTCCCGGGAAAGCATATATGCATCTTGTGCCCTGTATCAAGATAAAATTATGAATACAATGAAAGTTCTCCTCCTTAAGTAATGAGCATTTGAATTACAGACAAATAGCTGTGTAATGTATTTTTATAAGTTTTTGCACAATCAAATTTACATATACCTTGAGTGATGCTCATATGTAGCTCATCTGGGGAATGAGGCTGTTCGCTCCTGGATAATGTAGGAGTGGTGACAGGGCCCCTCTTTGGGGGTAGGCCCAAATTCTTACCATCTTCATTGAGCATTCTCTTAGATTGCTAGTGATTGTATGCGGAGTGAGTGCGCAACCTATCTCGCAATGAGAGAATGGATTCAGTGACTCTCAGTTGCCCAATAGATCTGATCGAAATCACACAGTGTTTTTAAATACCTCTATTATATTTAAGAATACTCAAACCATTCAGCTAATTGTCATGCATTTCCTCTGTCTGGGAATACAATAAAAAGGTAAGTCCACAGACTTTGTATTTTGATATACATGAGGCAAGGGACATTTCTTCAAGGTTACATCTCTTATGATGGTGTTGATTATCTTTTCTAAATTTTAAAAAAAGGACAGTGATAATATACTACTACCTCGAAAGGAATTGGGTTTGGTATTGTCCATATTCCCACCCACCTTTGTCAATCTCCAGGTTTTAGGAATATATCAACTTGCTAGACCAAATCAGAATATTTATGTGAAAGAGGATAGCTACACAGGTAAAAATATGTGGTCTGTAACCGCTGGTGTGGTATGTTACTGGTCTGGATTTGAAACATCTTAAAAATCAAGATCAGTTCACTTTAGTTACAGATTACTTCCAGATCAAATATTTTTACCATTAAACCTTACTACAATATATCAACATGGTAGACCGAATCAGAATATTTAAGTGAAAGAAGATAGCTACCCAGATAAAAATATGTGGTTTGTAACCGCTGGTGTGGTATGTTACTGGTCTGGATTTAGAAATTCTTACAAATCAAGACCAGATCACTTTAGCTACAGATCACTTCCAGACCAATTATTTTTACCTTTTGGGTATTGGGTACTCCTTCCCCTGCTTCAGAGAGGGAAACATCCCATCTTTCCCTGTGATTTGCAAGAAGCAAAGCTACTTTGTTGCTATCAGTTCCTTGACTCACTATGATGGTGAAGGCCAGTCATCTGCCCATCATAGCAGGATTATTGGAGACGACCTTGACTGCACCCCATGTATGTACCTCAAGTGAGCCTAGGAAGGTTACTTGTCTGCCAGAAGTTTTGAATAGGTATTCTTTATTGGAAGACATGTAATCTCCTGAGAGAACAGTGCTGAGAAGACTCCGTCTTCGCCAGCTGATTTGTATGGGCTGAAGCTTGTTATTGCCCATTGCGTTGCGTTATATGTGATGATGCTGGAGGCCAATCTCCACTCCGTCTTAGCAGGACGACTGGGAGGCCTCCTTTGGCGCATCTCGACCTCCAAGGAGCCTGGAAAGTGAGTCTCCAGCATTAGCTTTAGTGCTTCCTTGTCTGATGATGTGAATTCACCAGAGGGAAGCAGAAGAGACCCCACCCCTGCTTCCAGGTCCTTTGAAATGATCTTGTTGAATCTTGCGAGTTGTGGAACATCTTCCAGTCTCACAAAAACTTTTCCAAGATTCTCTTTTCGAGTGCTTAATTGTTGCTCTATATTTCCGCTGGGCCGTTCTGTAGTTTTCCCAGTTCCTGGGCGTAGTTGTTCTCTTCGCTTTGTTGAAGAGCTTTCTTGTCTCTTTCCGGATTTTCTCTAGTTCCGCGCCCCACCAGGGTAGCTTGCAGCCTTCCTTCCTGGTTTTTATGGGGCAGCTGGATTCATAGGATATGATGATGCTCTGCTGGAGAGACTCCACAGCAGCATCTATGTCATCTACATTCCTGAATTTATGTCCTGGGGCTTCAGACAGTAACTTCTGGAGTGTATGCCTATACTTGCCCCAGTCTTGATCTGGGGTTCCTGTATGTTGTCGGCCTGTTAATGGCTTATAGGAGTGTGAAGTGTACGCCGATGGTCTGAGAGAGAGACTTCATTCGATTTTTTCGACTTTTACAATCGCCCCTACGCCAAGTATACATATGAATTCTTTTATGTTTAAACCATGTATTCAACACAAACAATCCTTTTTCCAAGCACATACTCACCAAGTTTTCACCACTATCATTCACCTAAAGGCCCAACCACTCTCTCAGATGCATCCCGCCTCACACCAACCCACCCATTCATGTCACCTAATAAAATTATTCTCTCACCAGGATCACATTCATTCAAAACCTCTCTCAGTTTTTCCCAAAACTCATCTTTCACACTGTCACTCTCTCCATCCACTGGTGCATAGCACGCCACAATTACAACTCTCCTAATACCTACTTTCATGCGAACCCAGAGCAGTCTAGGGGATACTAACTTGTACTTCCTTACTAGCAACTTTGCTCTCTCATTAAGAATGAGTCCTACACCTTACTGCCGTGTACATTATCTTCAGCTCCTGACCACAATGCCAGACTACTGCCATCTAGTGTAACAGCATCCCGTCCCTTACGCTTAGATTCACATACACACAAAACATCCATTCGTCTCACTTTCATTTCATTCAGCAAATCATGCTCCTTTCCATACACTCCTCTCACATTCCAGGTACCGAGAGTCCCGTTCGTTTCCAGTCCGTATCTTGATGGGCCAACCTTATTCAGCTTCCGCCGCCCATCGTGCTTCGTCTGTCCAAGGCAACATTTTGACGTTTAGCAGTAAGTTGTAATAGAGTATGCAAGGTTACCAGCCTTCGCAGTACCCGCACCACGTGCAGCTTTCCCTGCTGACGGTTACGGCGCTCTACCGGTCAGTTTTGGCACATTTTCGCACCCACAAGAGAAACCGAAGCATAGTAATACCCTAGGCCCGCTTTCCCTATTCTGCTCAAGCTAGGATCCCTTCCGAAAGGACTAGCTTCAGAGCCAGAATACTGTTGCCCGCGACCCACTACTAGGAGGTATATGCGGTGTACTGACACATCGGGTCGCCATATTTTTACCATTATAATTAACCCTAAAATTCCTAAGCGTTAATAAAAAAAGGTAAAATTTTTCTAGCTAGCAAGGCAAAACATTTTCGTTACTCTATCAAGTAGGTGTATAATGAGAACTTTTATAGCACATAAATGATGTTGAACTTTTCCCATACTGTCAGATAAAATTCCGTTTCATTTTTTCCGCTACTAGTCGGCGTACTGTCGATACGATTGATTTTCAATATATCGATTACTCTGGTTGCGATTCCACGATTCGACTGCTTCGACTTCAACATTCGTTTGTTTTATGAGCGCCCAAGAGGGCGTTATGTGTCATTCAGTGTCATAGTGGTGGGTGAATTCTGTGGGAAAGTGACATAAAGGTCTGCTAATTCATAAATCGGTGATTTTGGGTGATATGCACTGCTTAAGCGGGTTATAGTGTCGTTGGAATTCATCGAGAAATGTTTTCAATTGTGACCCCTAGTGAATCCATGCAATGAGCTTGCTAAATAAGTTTTCGATCGCACTGACTGAGTTTCATTGCATTAGAATGAATATGTTCATGAATTTTCACAGTATACAGACTTTCTTTTTAGATTGAGCCCAATTTGCTTCATTTAACGAGTTAAAATGGGTTCTTCTGAGCGTAAATTTAACGACTAGAGGTGAAGTGTTGTGAACCTAGGTTGTTACTGTTTATAGAATTATCTGTTAGAATACATTGTAGCGTGGAAAAATGGCACCTGTACCTTTGGAAGGGCATCAGACTCCCGTCGGGAATAGTATACCACCCCAAGAAGCCAGATCAGGTGGATCTATTTCCCTGGGAATGCTGATTGACTTCATTGTTCAAAGAACTTACAATGAGCTCACTGTACTGGCGGAGTTGTAAGTATATATTCTCGTACCTATCAATATAAAATAAACGTTAGTCTTTCAATCCGCGTCTATACTGCATAAAACGAATTACTAGTTCAATAACATGCAAATATGATTAATTAAATATCTCTATGATACTTACGTCTTGTGCCGTCTGAGGAGTGCATCTGTCTGGTCTCGTATGCTTGTATCAACCAATATTTATGGCTACAGTTATGATTTTGCGTTCTATATAACCTGTAGTATAAATGTCCCTTCTAATTTCGTCGGAACTCTTTTATTTATTATTCTCCTTTATTATAATATACAGTTGCCTCTCATTGACTGTGTATTGGCATCTTACATCATACATACATACCCATCACGCCGTTCCCTTCCGAGGTAGGCACAGTCAAAATGTTTCACTCATTAATGCATAATTGTACGCCTGACTGCTTCAATAGTTTCCTCCATACTGACCTATCCTTGCAAACCTCTTTTGTCTCATTTACCCCCATACACTGTTGCATACACGCCCTCCTGTTTTTAAAACTTCTCATATTCCTCCTGAGAATTTCCTTAACCACATTCAGCCTCAACTTTCTCGGCCTACCTCTACCTCTCACACCATTCATTCTACTCGTATATCTGTTTCGTTATTTGACTTTCATCCATTCTCTCAACATGGCCTAACCAACGAAGCACACTCCTTTCATACACATCCATTACTGGAGCATTTAACCCACATTCATTCATGACCCACTCATTCCTGACCCTATCCATCCTACTTTTGCCGCGAATACTCCTCAGATAACTCATACCCACGGTGTTAGGTCTGCTCTTATATCATTCTATATTTATTCATTCTACAGGATCATTTATATCTTAAGCGAAATTGAGCAAGTATACACTTGGCTTATCTTTCTATATGTCATTGTATGCATAACACAATATCTTTTAACGCTTTCACTCTATAACTCCTTTCAAACCATGTCTAGTGTCATTCATGTAACACTCGCCCCGTAATGTCATTTCTTATGTATCATTTCTTGATCATGTTCCATCTACTTTGATATTCCACTCAGCGTGTTACTCATTTCATTTGAAAATTTTTCTAAATTACCTTACAGGATTTTTTCTCAGCCATTAATTGGTACATGCTGGATTAACTAATTTGTTTCATTTCTTGTGTACTAAAGTAGACTTAAAAAGTTTCATCAACATTGGCTTGTTAACAAGGATGATATAAAATATTTTTTGAGGAAGCAAATTCAGCTTCATTCATCAGATAGATTAAAACTGCAAAATTCCAATATGTTTAACAGTTAGTAAAAACTTATTGAGAGAGATTGAGAAAATATTGCATGCTTATATAAGTCCACAAAAGGAACAAACATCAAATTTCATCAAAATCTGAGATCATGGGTGCCAAATCATCTTTTCTTTGGTTGATTTGACATGGAATGACCCTACAGTGTGTCCTCAAGGATGCACTGGCACTGCATTCTAGCCTTTCTGCTGACCAATTTAACCAGTTTCACTTGGGGTAGTGGATGTGCTCCATTTTTCTGGGACAATTTATATTACACTGGGACAGTTATTTTACTGTGGGATACCAAATATATACTAGTCCAATTCATGCTCTGCAGAACTCATTACATCTGTGCATCTTTCTCACTGTCACGATAATGATCCTGTGAGTTGTATTGTTACAAGTAAAACTCAGTATGTAGCTTGACTTACGTGGTTAGAGCAATGGGTGTTCATATTGTACGCATCTGCACAAACTGCAGTTTCTACAAACATTAATTACATATGAACTGCTTATGCACATTTCACTGCTCTCTGGCATGGTCATGTGCAGTTAAAATGGCTAGTGGGGTGGGGATACATTGGCGAGATTCTTGATATGGAAGGAGGGGACAGATTTCACTTGAATTAAAATTTTATCCTGAATATAGTTGCCTTGTGCCCTGAAAAAGCTGGATTTTCCTGAATTTGCTTGAATATCTTAGTAATTGTATGCAAATCAATCCTTTGGTGATGATTTATTCTCTCTTGTATGACAGGAATGTATTAGAAGTTGAGTAGTTAAGGGAAAGCCTAATGATTCCACACAATTTGAAAGAAAGTGCTGATAAGCAGACAAAGATACCAAAGGACCCAGATTGATCTTTGAAAGGAAACTTTGTACCACCCTCATTCATTCATTGGCTGTTCATTCCTAAGATGGGTTGACTGCAGACCTCCACCTTCCGTATCTAATGCTGTTTCCCTTTCTTCCCGGTTGTTCATCCTAAGTACTTGCTTCTTTATTTGGTCCATGAAGTTATTCCTTTGTCTTCTGCTGGAGGTTTTTCCTTCTAAGTAATTTATGTGTAATCATGCTCTTCACAAACCTGTTATGTCTCTGGGTGTGTCCTATCCATCTGGTTCTTCTTTGCTGTATGGTGTACCATATGGTCCTTTCCTCTTCTACTCTTCTGTAAACTTCATCATATATATTATTTCTCAAAAGTGTTTTTTTGTCGCAACACCATAACTTCCATGATTCTTCATCAAAATTAATTATTCACACAGCATTTTAAAGCTTATGTGCCCCGCTATTGACGAAAAATAGACAAATGGTTAAAAATTAAAGTTTTTTAAAATTTAAAATTAAAGTTTTTGTTAAAAAATGATACAGTGCTATCTGTTGACAATATAATCAATTAATATATCGGCTATGGTTACGAGCTTAAAAGACTGTAGGAGGCGCCATCTATTAACACATCGTTTAGTTAGATTGTTTACATTCTACATGCAATCAGTGTGACCGTTTATGTTAACGTTATATATCTTTAACACGAACATAAATCACATATAATTGTCCATGGAAAGAAACAGGAAGAAATAAGGAAGAAACAGGAAGACGCTGCATACTGTGCAAAATATTTGACAGGTAGAAGAACAGGAAGAAAGAAACAGGATGAAGCTGCATACTGTGCGAAATATTCGCACGGGTCAGCTAGTTGTTTCTTATTTTGTCCATCCATTTTATCTTCAGCAGCCTCCTCCAGCTCTGGGATGCGAGGGCCTCTAGTGTGTTCTGGTCTGCTTTTCCAATGGTCCATGATTCCGATCTATAGAGTGCCACATGCCACACGGACCCCAAAGTAGAATGTGTTTTATCTTTCTGCAATGGTTGATGCTAAAATGAAGAACTTTCTGTGAGTGCAGGCGTTTCAGTAATAAATTAATTATAGGGTTTTAAAATCCCCTTATTTTTGTTCTGAGACAATGTCGCGCCGTCGCTCGATGTTCTGCTTTGGGGTACATGAATGTTTTCACATTGTACCACGTCATATGAATATTTTCCCCTCCTTTGCATTTTGCCCTTCTCAAGCAAGTGCCACCAAAGTTTTGCTGCTCCTATACTCGAGTGTGGAGATTAAGGCTTGAAGATATCTCCTAAAAAGACCATAGGCTTTCCTTGTGAATTATGTGGATGAAGTGTTCTTGGGTGTGGTACTTGGTGAGGCTTTTCATAGCGAACATATTGACTGTCAGCTAGCACATCTTGAGGGAACGTGAGTGAGTTGCTTATCAAAGGATTGGCTGTTGGAAGCCTAACCCAGTCTTACTTGAGTAGACATCATCCACAACTTCGAAAAAGTTTCGAAAGGTTTTGCAGTCGGTAAAAATACATCTTTTATGAAAATTAATACAATTCCTTCAGAAATATTTCTCGTCAATACCAGTTTTAGGACTAAAATATCAGGGTTCTTGATGCAGTAGATGTTAATGACGAAGCTCATTATATTTTGGCCACCTCCGAAACATGCCCACATTAAAAAAATAGTTTTTCCAGTAAATTAGGGAATATTCTGTCTGGAAGAGTACAACTTTATGTTGATGAATGTTGAATGGAAAAATTTTATTGCTTAATCTCCTGCTCCTATTTTTTCTATGGAATATCAGCTTTGCCATAGTTATCATGAATTTTGTGAATTGCTACTCATACTTATTCAATGTCTTCATCAAGTAGAAGTCTGGTATCATGATGATCTCAAACAGACAGCACTTTGTTATATTTCCCCACAATTTTTATTATCACATGCTGACCTAGGTTTCGACAATACTAAGTACTATCCAGGGTCAACTTGATAATGACATAGTATTTTCAAAACCTAGATTGGTATGTGATAATAAGACATGAGGGACTATTAGGAACCATCATAGTGGGCTCAGATCAGGGTAGAAATGCGAGAGGCAGACCTAGAAAGGAATATGTCAAACAGATTGTAGAGGATATGGGCTGCAAATACTGCTTGGAGTTGAAGAGGCTGGCTCAAGATCGGGGGGAATGGAGACGGAAAACGACTGCTGCAAACCAATCTACAGATTGTTGACTAGAGAAGAAGTTTAAAACCTCCTCATTTTTATTCTGCAACAATGTCGTGCCATCGCTTGATGTTCTGCTTTGGGGCTAGCCTATACCCTAAGTTCTGCTGGTAGTTGGTCTCGAGCATACATTTCAGTTGGAATAAATAATGTGTCACTATAAAAGGGCGACAGAAACTACACATTGAACCCAACACATCTATTAGATGAACAAACCTGTGAATTGCCCAAACTTTTACTATAATGGCACAGCCATATGAATTTGAGAGTCTAGTTGTGTGATAATGATAAGGATTTTATGTAATGAAACAATTGGGGGTGATGGGTCAAAGGAATGAAAAGGATTGGAGTGGACTTCTACTTACACAAATTTTAATGAATCAGGCGATACTTGGTGGAAATTGGTTACTTATATCATGATCTCAAGAAGACAGACGTTTTTTTAAATATCCAATCAATTTTTTGTTATCACATGCTGACCTAGGCTTTGACAAAACTATGTCATTTTCAAGGTCCTGAGTCAACTGAGAGCAGCTTTACCTCACTCCCTGTCTTATTTTAGCTTTTCTCTGGTGTGCACTGCTTCTTATTACAGCTACCTCCTCTTTTTATAAATGCCATATTATTCTACGGTCTCAGTACTTTATTCCTATCTCCCTCATAATCTGAAATTGCTGCTGCCATCTCACATGATCAAAAGCTTACCCAAAATCTATGAAAGCAAAAAAGGTGTCCTTGTTCTTTTGAGCTCTCTTTTCCAAAATTAATCTTAATGCCAAGATCGCCTCTCGAGTGCCTCTTCCCTTCCTGAAGCTGAATTGGTGTTCAGTGAGCATGTCCTCAATCTTTCCGTCTAATTTTTCTGTTTTATTTTTGTCATTATTTTAAAGGGGTGGGAGAATAGACTAAGTGTGCGATAATGTTGACAACATTTTGCTGTAGTTTTTTTTGGGTATTGGGACAATGGAACACTTTTAAAAATCTTCAGGTAGTTTCCCTGTATCACACCTGGTACTCACCAACTAGTTTAAAATGTTTTCCACCTTACTCCCCTGATGCTTGAATAAGTTCTGCAGGAAGTGTGTCAATGCCAGAGGCCTTCTTGTGTATATTGAATTTGATTGTGTGGTCAAATTCCTCACACATAATTCTCTCGCCTATTTCATGATGGTTTACAATGGCTTTGTCTTCAATAATGTCATTTTCTACTGCTTCTTCATCTTCCCCATAAAGTTTGTTGCAAAACTCCACGAGTTGATCTCAGAGTTCATTTCTTTTACCAAGTCCATGAAGGTCAACCACTTCACCAACTAGTCTTGTGAAATCTTTTGGTATCTGTGATAATTTTTTTAAGAGCAACAGTTTCGCCGTGCTATTCTGCCGGCTTCGTCAGCCTTATTGTTTCTTTGCAGTTGGTGGTTGGGTATTTATAGGTCCGAGCAACAATGGGCCTCTTTAAAATCTGAAATTTTGGCTGTTAATTTTTTTAAAGGCTCAATTTGACAGTTTTTTTCTTTTCCAAAAGTCTCTTCCACATTAATGGAAGTTTATACCCATCATCTCTGTTCAGGTTATTAGGTCTCTTTTCTATTTCAATAGCTTCTCTGATGAGCCGTGGATAGTAGCTGGTTTCATTTGATAGAATTTTTGCGGACTTGATGTCTATGGCATGACCCTCTTCCATGCATGTATGTTCAGCTGCGGCAGAGTGATACCAGTCCTCCTTAGATATTGCCCTTTCATGTTCTCGAAGTCTACAGCTTATGGCTCTTTTTGTTTGCCCCACATACGATTTCCCACAGCTACAAATGATTTCGTAAATTCCTTCTCCTTGCCTGGAGATCCGATTGGGTGACTATTTACCCCCGAATTGTTTTAATAGAGCGGAACCCTCCTATCAACTGCTGTTACTTGGGATATCCTATGGATCGGTGGTTTCTCCTTGCCTTCCACATCCTATGCCGTTGGCCTTGTAAGGCTCATCCGCCTTTAGGAGTGGTTTCCCACTCCAAGGTCAAGAGAGTACCCTACCCTCTGTATGCTCATTCATCCTCTGTAGAGGCTGTTGGCATTTGATAGAGGGGTCTTCTAATCCCGGGAGATACTCGGTCCCTGCGTTGTTTGCCGCTTGTTTAAAAAAATGTCGCCCCCGCTCTACCACGGGGAGGTGACGTCAGGGATTTCCCTTCACTGATTGTTGAACCAAATGGTATTTTCTTGTCTCTCCGGTACTTTCAGAGAGGTTTAAACCTCTATGATCAATTTATTACTAAAACATCAGCACTCGAAGTAAGTTTTTTGTCTTAGCATCAACTGTTGCAGAATGGTAAAACACATTCTGCTTTGGGGAAGACCAGCTAATAATTGATTTAGTGTGGGCATGACTGGAAAGTTTAGTCCATTGGTGTCACACCTGTATGGCAGTAATCTGGAGTCTGAAGTCATTTTATCAGTGGAGAGCTCATATTATTCAGTTTAGTAGGAACCATTCATATCATTAATACTGTGGTTGGGAAGTACTCTTGTTATTTTGAGTAAAGAGTATAAGATATCTATCAAAACCGTGGGTGAAGACCAGATTACTGCCTTGTTTCAACTATCCTATGTGAAATCACTCTATGGTAAACTCTAAATTACTATTTAACCTAACAGAAATGAGAAAATTGCAATTGAATATGTACTCCTTCCGTGACTAATGATGTGTATCAACGCAAACGCTTATTTCCTTAGTATATTAAAAGATAATAATGGTGCTTGTTGAATTACCTATCACGTCAGGGGTGTGAAGTAAGATCTGAGGCTTTCCCTGCGTGTGATGTTAAGAAGCTCTATTTGGGATGTCCACATGGTGAGGGATTCCATGATAGCTGATGTTTACATGGCCAAGTTATCCATTGTCTTTTAGCCCTGAAAATTTTGGACAACTTGACCATCGAAATGTTATTTACCATGGTATACTAAAGCCAGCAGACATCCCAAATACATGTGTAGAGCTTCCTAACCCCAGGGACATTGTTCCCATATTTATTTTAATGATGTTGTCTTTAATCTTATCAGTCTCTCGACCGTCTCATTTCACCAAATTTAACGTAGCCAAACAGTATTTTTTTTGTATAACTATGGTCTGTTGATTTCATTTATAATTTTCCAAGGTAATTTGTTCTGAATCACATATGTATTTTACTTCTTTATGAATGTATTTACAACTTTGTAAGTGATATTCAGATTTCACTTGGCAAATTCTGAATCCTGTGAATGAATGGTGGTATCTTGGGAGGAAAGTTCTTGTTAAAACATCTTTTCTGATTGAAGTGTCAATCATTTGACCTTTTGGAAGCTATATGCCTTTCCTATCATTTTGATTGTTTTTCAGTTCGGTTTATATATTTAGACATGGAATTTTTCACTTTATTTGTCTTACATTTGTTTCTAAATACTATTTTGCTACAATATATTATTGTTGTTTCATTATACTATTTTGACTCTCTTGTATATTCAAGTTCATGCAAACAATACCTTGGGATATTCATTCAAATAAGTCCACTGTTCAGGGTTTTGCATGCATGTTTTGAATGTGTTTCGCTGTAAGTAAGTGATCATAGTAAATTATTTATTGGCTAGTTTTGTTCTTAGATAAATTATTTTATCACTACTGTATTACTTTATTCTCGTTGTGATAATGGCTGGTGTTATTTTATTTCAGGCTTCCGAGAAAAACAGATATGGAACGTAAAATTGAAATCTATAACTTTTCTGCCAGAACACGGCAGTTATTTGTACGATTATTGGCTCTCGTGAAGTGGGCAAATAGTGCATCAAAGGTGGACAAGTCAGCTGTAAGTACAAAGTTGAACGCTTGTAGAAGAATTTCTGTATTTCCTGGCACCTTAGGAACACTTTTTTGACATGAAAATGTGATGTAGAATTGATGTGCTTTTATGGGCTCCGGGTATATTTTAAACATTTTCCTAAAATCTAGCGCAATTAATTGCCATGCATCTTATTGTCTAGAGTGATACCCAAAAAGGAAGAACAATGGGATGGGTGTAGATAGGATTGAAGGTCTGGGGGGTGGTAGGAGGTCACATGTTTGGTGGAGAGGGGAGAGCTAAGCAGGAGACAGCTTTGAGGGTAGAAGAGGAGGCAGGTTACAAATATTCATTAGCAATCCTCAAATCGGGGTCTTTAAATTTTCCAGCAACTTTGATGAGTCAAGAACTTAAGGTTAAAATCACTCTGGTGGTCATTGATTAAATGATGCTTGGAATAATTAGTTTTGATTTCACAGTTGTTTATATAGGCTAGTTGATGTTCTTTTATTCTGATATTAAAATAATGGTTGGTTTGCTGTTGTAAAAGTTAACTATTAAATGCTGTACGTAATGGACTACCACCTAGTCGCTAAAGAGTGCAATTGGTATCATTGAAGATATCTCAACATTCCATAAATGCCAAAATATCAACCACCTACCCCACCACTTTTTGAGATATTTTCCATGAAGGCTCTTTTTCATGAATAATGATTTGTGTATTCATAAAATGAGGAATTTCTGATGCTCAGATATTGCCAGAAAGTTAACAGTGTGTAGTTAGTATGTTTGGTCTTCAACTTTAGAATGTAAATGAATGACTAACCTTTGTAGTTTTTACAGAATCACAGAAAACTCTCTGTTGTAAAGGCTTTTTCCGTGAGTGGGGTAAAAAGAAATGGGACAAGTTAAAAGACATGAATTCTAGTTGTTTACTGAGAATGTCAGTCTTATACAATACAGGATTCTCGCTAAAGAAAAAGCTGATCAAGACCTTTGCGTGAGTGTTTTGCTGTATGGCAGCAAGATATGGACTGTGGGGCAAGAGGAGAGGAAAAGACTTGAGGCCTTTGAGATGTGGTGCTACAGAAGGATGTGTAAAATAAGCTGGAAAGAGCGAGTGATGAATGAAGAGGTATTAAGAACAGTGAAAGAAAAGCGGAACCTATGGAAAACATTAAAAAGAAGACAGGACGAATTTATTGGTCATGTACTGTGACATGAGGGTTTGGAAAAGATAATTTTAGAGGGGATGATAGAGGGGAAATGGTATAGAGGAAGACCAAGATTAGAATATTGGAGGTAGATAATGGAGGACATGGGATGTGGACGATTGGAGAGGTGGAGGGCTGTCGCTAACCAATCCTGATGGATTGACAACTGCAGAAGAAGACAATACAGGGTGTCCCTTTCAAACCTCCCACATTTCAAAGGTCCATGGAAATAAAACTACGGTACAGACGATAATGAAATTGCACCATATGTTAGAGCATCTCAAAGAATTTATTTAATAATCATTAGTATACCTCTACATGTGAACCCTTTGTAACTCTGAGAATATCGTGTCTATATTCAATTTCTTGCCATGTTCTTTGTAACATGTCCTCTGTCATTGTTGCAATGCATATTAGTGATACGGCGCCTTAACATAGGAATATCATACCCTTTGCTTGCATATATGTGGTCATTCATGAATCCCCAACCGAAGAAATCCAGCAGGATAATGTCGGGGGAATGTGGTGGTCATGCAATGGGTCCTCCCTATCATTGAACATGTTCTATGATATCGTGTGGATGTTGCTAGCCCCAAATCCAAACATTATGCTGATTAACTGTTCCTGATACATGAAAGTTTGCCTCATCTGTGAATAAGCATCTTTCCAGGAAGCTGGCATTCATGTCAATACGCTACAGCATATCCTCAGCAAATTTTTGCCGGCATGGTTTGTCGTTTGGCATCAGATGTTGCAGAATTTGCACTTTGTAAGCATAGAAATGAAGACACTGGTGTACTACATGATGCAATGTTGCTCGGGGTACATAAACTTGCCTAGATGCCTGCTGGATAGACTTACGTGGGCTTCTGAGAAACGCTTGTCTGATGTCCTCCACTGTCTCTTCCAAGACACTATGATGTGCTCCGCCAGAATGTTTCAGAACACTTCCAGTTGCCGGAAACTTACGATACCAGTCCTTAATTGATTTCACATGAGGTGAATCACTTCCATACAACCTACGATTATTTCTTTACACAGTAATAGGTGATTGTGTTTCTGCAAACCACACTACTGCTTGAGTGCGCTACTGTGGAGTCTCCATTTTCACTTCATGCAATTCTGCACTCTGGCAACAATAGTTGGCACGGCTGATGTGGGAATTTGAATTCTTTGAGATGCTCTAGCATATGGTGCAATTTCATGATCATATCTACTATAGTTTTTTTCCCTAGGCCTTTGAAATGTGGGAGGTCTGAAAGGGACACCGTGTATTATTGTGTGAACCGTGTAGCAGAATTGACTTATTCCTTCCTACAGCTACTTCAATAAAAAATAAAATTCTAATGTGATCTATATCATGATTTGGGAAAGGTCTTGCTCTAATTACCCTGAAGGGGTGGTGTCCATTATAAACAAAATTGAATAATGTTTAACATCCCACGTTTTAATGATATTATATCATCCCTAATGCTGATGTTTTGTAATTTGCATTCTTGGAAAATGTATTGGTGGGGCTTTGAGGTTTTCTGATGTCTTTTAATATTTTTTTAACTCTCATCATGGTTCCCTCTGAAATTTTTTTAGTGCTTTGCTTAGGATTAATATGTGCCAGCTTTTCTTATCGTCAATCCCAAATTAGGCCCTCGATGAGGTGATTTGTTTTATATGTTATTGAAAGTTATTATTATTAGATTTAGTGTGTGGTTTGTTAAACTGGAGACATGTGAAAGTTGTCATTTATTTATTTGGACACTTCAGTTTTTTTTCAGTGGTCAATGAGGGTCAGGATTTTGCTTATTAAAATGTTGTCTCAGTTGTGTTGCTTGCTGTAACTGTAATGTTTCTTCTCTTTGCTCTCCTTCATCAGTTCCACGTGTACCATTGGGATGCAAATCTCAATCCTTTTACTCTAAGTGACCTTGGCCTTGTGTATTTTCAGCATATCATGGCCTTCCTGGACAAGCAGTCTCACTTGTTTGTCGAAACTGCTGATATGCTTGCACGCATGGCACGGGAAACACTGGTGCATGCTAGGCTCCCAAACTTCCACATCCCCGCAGCTGTTGAAGTCCTAACCACTGGAACTTACGGACGATTACCCACCTGCATACGAGTAAGTATTTTGTGATCACTCTGGAGTCTCCTGGATTTATTACCTCATTTATTTTTGCTCTATATTTTATGTGGATAGTGAGCAGCTAGAAGATACTTGTGGTATTCTTAAAAATTTGTTTTATCTGAAATGATTATCAATAATGTGTGAGATAAATTTAATTTTTTGTTACTTTTCTTTTCAATTCCTGTGTCTTTTTCTCTACAGGAACGGATTGTGCCGCCTGATCCAATCACTCCATCCGAGCGTCGCCTAACTCTGCTGAGACTGAATCAAGTGATTCAGCATCGCCTTGTGACTAGCAACCTTCTGCCGCAAATGCGAAACCTAAAGGTTAAATTTTTATCTTCTCATTTCTTGGCTTGGTGTGCGGCACTTGGCAATTATCAAAAATGTTATAACTTAAAGTCATTTTGTCGACTGATGTTGCTCTATGAAGTAGAAATTAATTATGTATTCCTAGCCTTGACCTGCTACATATTGTTATTAGTCTCCTACCATATGAATTGTTAATGTCTCTATTTGAAAGTCATTGCTGTGAAAGGCATCTTTTGCATTGCACCTCTGGGTATTTTTACCTAAATCTAATTAGAAGTTCTTCACCTTCTATAATTAGATCGAAGGAGGGCGTGTAATCTTCCATGTTGAACACGAGTTTGAAGTTTCCTTGACTGTAATGGGTGATGGACCTAACATACCATGGAGGCTCCTGGACATTGACATTCTAGTTGAGGATAAAGAAACTGGAGGTAAGGTTTTAATATTCTCAAGCCTGTAATTTCTGTTCCTTCCATTTAAATTTTATATGTTTATACAGTTAAGTATTTTATTTCCGTGCTGAATAGATTTTTCTACTAATTTAGTTTGGATTGTGTATTATTAGAGGTAATAGTTGTTTGCTTAATGTCTGTAAGTATTTCTTGATTGGGGTTCATGATTTTACTTCATTTCTGGGTTATCTAATAGATAAGCTTGCTATTGTGGCCTCATAAGAAATTCTGATCAGTGCATAATGTTGCACTGTATCCAGGATTTATGTTTTCTCTAACCAGTCCCACATATCTCTGTCATTAAACACCAAATTGTTTTTTACCATCAATTTGACTTTTTTCTATTTTTAAGTCATTTTTGATCAATGGCCACTGTTCTTTTTTACTTTGATCCTTTGGATGGGGTTGTTATAAGTCTGGAAAACCAGGAAGAGTCATGGGAAATAAGAAATTAGCCTGGACATTTGCTTTTCGTATTCAAAATCTGCTTTTTTTTAATAATTCATGAGTAGCGTCGTCTGAACTATCTGTGACTATGTGGACAGTGTATTTAGTGCTTCACGTCAACTTTAGTGCTTCACATCAAAAAAGTGAGGCATCAGAACTCTCAATTGATGTCTAGCCATTACTTTTGCCCCGAAGTATGGCAAGATTGATAGAGTTTAGTAGTATGTTACAAATGCATGTGGGATTATCTGATGTGCCTCTATTTGGTGGCTTTTGCAAACAACCTTTTGGGCAGGCTAGCTGCCAGTAGGCCATCACAGTCTTGAAAGGTGAGTTTGTGTTTGACTTTTTCTTGTTTGAATTTCCCTTGCCATGGATGAGATAAGAATAATATGCCAACAGAAAGGGAGCTAATTTTACCCTAGGGCAATAGTGGTTGTGATCAAATTGTTCGGAAGCTTTATTCCTACTTAGTACATACATTAATGTGTTGTGCACCTGTTCTTTGTGCCACGTTGAAATTTCACGCTAACCATATTACAGATATTTTCACTGGAAAAAATTAAAATTGCTAGTTTTAGTGTTAACTGTTTGCCTCTCTTGGTTCCAGATGGCAAAGCTCTGGTTCACTCACTTCAAGTACAGTATGTTCACGATGTTATTCAGTCACGACTCGTGGATCACCCTCAACCCCTTGCTGAAGTTTATGCTTGTTTACACCATTTCTGCCAGTCCCTGCAACTTGAGGTAAGGGTCTGAAATTTTTTCCATCATATTTTTAATTCACCGAGCAGTGATGAATCATTATCATTCTTTGACTGTTATCATCAATTTTCTACATGAAATAGTGCCTGGCTAGACAAACATGCCATGCCATGTTAAGGTAGTTGGAGCAATATATGATTTCACCTAGAAATCAATGAATTTGGTCTCATTTTAAAGAAAAATATCTCATCCGTCCAAAGATACCAAATTATCAGTCGATTACCGAACTATTTAACGAGATTTTGGACGAAAAATACCAGACCTTTTACATGGGAAATGGTATGTGTATGCACTCTAGGGAGACCTCATTTTAAAACATGAGGAATGTCTAACTCTTAGATTTCGTCAAAAGAATTTACAATGTACACCATTTAGATGTTTTCAGTTATTTATAAAGTTAAGGAGGTAGTCACTGCTGTAAATTTTTCATGGTCACAAACAACTTTCCGTTGTGGAGCTATGAAGGAGCAATGTGAATAACATGAGACAAGTGTAACACTTATATGTATAGATATTTTTATGTACTTATTTTAGAATTTCACTCCCATAAATGTATTTAATTGTACCATTAATAATGCAATATTTAATTCATGCTTCCTTCAGCTGCTGAAATTAAAACATATACTTTGAATATGGTGTCCATTATGACAAGAGAGCCATCTCACTCAAGCTACCTTAAGGATCCTGGCTAATACCTATACATATTTCTTGTTAAATGCAAAAGGGGTAGATGACATGTCTTTAAACTTTTGTTCCTCTTAGGTTAGGAATTCTTTGACATTGAAACAGTCTGGACCTTGATAAGCCGTTTATGGACGAGCGAGTCAAATTTGTTACGTTTCATAATTATTGAAATATCTGCTTTCTAAGAGGCTTTTCCATTTAGTTGCTGTGCTAGACAGATTTGTAATGCTTCAGATTAAGTGTGAGAAAAGTTGCATCCCTTTCAGTGGTTTGTCGAACAATTTGAATAAGTGAATGTGTGACGCTATTCACTGACAATGGCGTGCCTGGTGGAGCTGTGAAATCAATAGTTTCAGCTGTCATATGAAGAAATAAGTGGGAAAGTTTAAAAATGATATGTTATGAGGGTAATGTTGAAGTATACCTTGTGTAACTATTATTATGTAAAGTATTATTTTAAATTAAAGATACTCATTAAAAATATGTGACATTTCAAAATAAATGTTATTATCAAATAAATTGCAATATTTTTTTTGAAGAATGCTGACGTAGCACTTTTAAATGACAAATATAGTAGCAGTATTTATTTAAAAATTCCATCCATAGAAGGTTAAAAAATACAAGGTTTTGTTGTTGAAATCACGTTAGAGGAGTAAAACTTCGGAGGAAGTTTAGCTGCTGCTTCGGTTATCAGTTGTGGTAAAGTCTCTTCATAATGATACATAACGTAATGACATTTCAATGTAATGAAATGAGCATGGTAGACCCACTGCTCAGTGTCGGAATTGTGTAATTAAAAACTGACATCGTGAAGTTGTTAAATATTTTAAGGAGTGAAAACACTTTTTTTGTTCCAAACTTTAAATTGCTCAAAATATGGTGAAATGTGTGCTTAAAAATTTCCTAGTGCTTTTGTGGAAAAAGGCAGTGTTTTCAAGAAATTTTTGTTTGCAAAGTAATGTGAATTAGTTTTACAAGAACGATTTCTTTTCTGCTAGGTGCTTTACTCTCAAGCTCTGAGGTTAATGCGGGATCGTCTTGGGGAGCATATTCATATTGAGGAGTATACTGCTGGAAATCGGCTCACCCTCTCATATTGGCATGACCTAGTCCCTGCCCTTCATGGAAGTTCAAGTGCGCTGTCAACAGCCCTGACCACCAAGTCAGAATCAGGGTACCGTCTAACCATCCAAGTGGACCCTCATGATCCTGCAAGACCTCTCACTATTTCGCACCTACCATCATTGGGCAGTAAGGTGAGTTCACCCATTTCAAGAATGATAGTAGTGTGTTATTAGTGGTTGGGTTGTGTAATTTCCCTTCCTGATTTATCATTGGAAATTTCAAATTATTATTTTTATTATTTTCTGTTCTTTTTGCTGATAAAAAATTGTTTGGTAAGAGGACAAAAGTTGTTGAGTTGAATATGATTGTTGAAGTTTTTGTTACATGCTCCAGTGTTTGAATTCGTGTGGAATGAAATATTTTGAACAATTTTATTGCCATTTGCATCAGTCAGACAGACACACAAAAGATATACGGCACAGCATCAAAGAAACTAGGTTTTGTTAAGCGTATAATAGTAAGGTTCTCAGATGAAAAAGTAAAAGGGAGATTCTACTTCGCTCTGGTTAGGTCACACCTCAAATACACCGTGAGCATTTGGGACCCTGGTCATAAAGATTTAACCAAAAAAATTAATAAAATACAAAGGTGAAGGCCTCTAGTTAACGAGTGAAGCTTTCTAATTCTTGGTGTAGAGAAGAGCCTAGAGTATCCAACATTTAAGTGTTTAGTTTGAAGTGTTGTGCGATTTATTTTTAAATTTATTTTTAATGACTATTGCTTATCTCTCACTGTGTAAAACAAAGAAATGCTTCTCGTATAACTCTGCTTGATGACATGTTCCTTTGGAGAAAATAAATTTGAGAATCAATCATTTGTGGAATTGGACAATCACAGTGAATTCGTTAAAAGTTTGCCATTATATTTTGTTGTGATAATGAAGTGTAAAATCTTTTATTTAAAATTAATATTTGTGATTTACTTGAACCTTGACATTAATAGGAATTTATCAGCAGCAGTAATAAAAAACCATGTGGATTGAAAATTATTTTTATATTGTTGTAAGAACTGAGGTATTTCTAATCTCATGTACCAATAAATAATCTTTAATTTTCAGAATTTTCTTCAGAAGTATTTCATTATGTAGAGTAAATTTGGCTGATTTCCTTTATTTTTATCTGGATATGCAAATTATTAATATAATAATAAAACACGTTTGTCATTCTTATGAAATTGAGGTGTGTAAATGTCTTGAATTTTAACCTTGCTCTTGTGGCAACCATAATTATAAAGTAGTATGATATCATCTTGTAAATTGCTTTTCCTAATCTCCTCCTAAAGGAAACATGGTGAAGTGTTTATCTTTAAAATTATGGTATTATCTCTTGAAAAATTGATTGTTTCATTCTTTAATTGTAGGAATCTGAGATTGCTGACCGGGCGATCAAGTCTGATTTGCTATCAGTTGAGAGACTACTTGTACACACCATATACATTCGAACTCGTAGCAGATTGACAGATCTGAAGCAGGAAATGCAGTCAATCCTCAAGGATACAGAATGTGAGTGATGCATTTGATGAGTATGCTGTGCAAGATGGTGGTGGGTGGATAATAGATGTTTGGCAATGCTGAATATCTTTGAAAACTCAAATTTCTGAAGAATGCCGAGAGACAGAACTAGAGCTCTTATGACAAGATTTGCTCTATTTTTCACCATCTCTATCCTATTTCCTCCCTTTACATTTAGCTTGAACCAAATTGTTTGCTATACTCTTTCTCATAATTACAACCTTCACCAGCTATCAGCTCAACTTGACAGATGATCAGTGTCTGTACATAAACATTTCAATATTAAGAAAATGACTTTTGCCATTTAAAAAAAGGGAAAACTTGTCTCAGCTGGAGTGAATGTTCTCATTGCTGGACTACTTTGTGTGAAAGCTAAACTAGGGACTTAGCATCTTAGGCTGTATAACATTGATCTATTATTGCATAGATCTGTAAGTTTTGCACTGCTAGCTAGTTTAGCTCTAGTCTTATTGCATAGTATCTTAACTATTGACTGTGAAACCCTTAATTTGAACTTTTCTTGGCACTCTAGGAAAAAAGAGAAAATTTCAGGAAAATGCATATTAGTCTTATTTCATCATAATAGGATAACAAGTCATTTTCATTCTTCATGATTTCAACTTCTGTACAGATTGATCAATTTGACCAAATGAGGATTCCCTTCCCTAACGTAGCTTAAAATGAGATGATGCAGCAGATATCATAATGTTTTTCCCTCCAGGTTCTTACATTTTTCATGTTTCATCATTATAGGATTATTCATTTTCATTCTTCATGATTTCAACTTCTGTACAGATTGATTATTTTGGCCAAATGAGGAATCCCTCTCGAAGGACAAAATCTAGAATTCAGTGTAAAGGATGAAATGGCCATTGGAAGTGATGGTGGAGTGCCAGTACAATCCTCAAATTCTCCTCTCCTTACTGTATTGATCTTCAATTTCAGTTTGGATAACAGTTCACATATTTCATGATTTCTGCCATATTTTATGAGACCTTCCTCTTTGGCTCTACTCACCTCCATAGCCATTTTTTCCTTGCTTTGTTAGTCTTTTATTTTGATTATTAGTTTTTCGATTTCCCTCTTTTAGCTATTTAAGAAACTTTCACTCTCCTCGGCTTTCAGAAAGACTCCCTCATTTAGATCTATGTCCAGCTTGAATTCAGCATTCTATTAGAGTGCTTAGCTTCTAATTGTAGACATCTCGTTTCCTCCCCTCTCTAATGTTTTAAAACTTGCAATTATACCAAGCAAAGGTGTTTCCAATGTTATTCATCATTGGTAGTTCTTAGTTTATGGATAATTTCAGATAATAATGTTTGTAGGTCATAAGTATTTTGTAGAGTAATTGTTGGAAATGTAGAAAAGACTTTTCTTGAGTGTTTCCAAAAACTTAGTTCAAAAGATTCTTCTGGTGATCAAGTGATTTATCACCTGAAGATGATGTCAAACATGCCAACCTGGGTCGTGCCACGAAGTTCCTCCCTGGAAAACTGTGCTAATCCGAGTTATTTATCATAGAATAATTCCATGCACTATTGCCTGAATCCAGAGGTGTAATACAAAAAATTATTTATTTTCTACAGGCCAGCTGCAGGGATCCCCCGCAATATTGAGCGTGCCTGTTCTCTCGCCATGTCTACGTGCTGAGCAACTCCTTGTGACAGTGGAAACCCACACCGGTCAGCTTCAGTGTCACGTGCCGCAGTACCATTCCCCTCCAGCCAGTCCCCCTCCCCTTGTGCCTGAGATTCAACAGGCCCTGAATGCTTGGGCAGCATCCTCCATGGGTGCCTCTGGAAGCACCGCTGCTGAAAAGGAGAAGCTCAAGTCTCTTCTTACTGAACTAAGGTATTAGGCTGTGATGTCAGGGTGTCGTTTGGGTGTGGTGATTTAGATAACTGTCTATTGGTATCTTGAGCTTATGCCATTTAATGTACCTAGACAGGGTGTCCACTGACCGGGAAAATCTGGCATTATTCATGAATTTTCATCACCGGGAAATGTTCATGGATTATTCATGAATTTCTGGTTTGAGTCAGGAATTTTAATAATTATCATTTTAAGGCGAAGAAACCATTATTTCATAAATAAAATCAACAATGATGGCTTTAATATATCTGTTATTTGATATCTGTATATGGTATAATGGATTTACCGTTGGTATGAATAAATAAATCAAAAGACGAAAACTTGGTAGAGAAAGTGAAGTAAAAAAAGTAGTAGAAAAACTTAAAGTAAGCCTACTTCTGGTTTAGTCTTCTTAAAACCAGCATAAAACTTACCACCAATAAAACTGCATATTTGGTTATTTTATTTTAACACTTATTTCTTATTTAATTATTTATAACTATTTAATGGCTTTATTCTTGGGTTGGTGTTCTTTATTCTTCCTTGTGGGTTTAGATAGAAAAATACATAATCTATATAAAACTTGGAAAACATCACTTTGGCTCATATAAAAACAGTGATATTGTAACCTGGAATTTTGTACAAATTTAACCTTGAAAACCTGGAATTATGCTTGAATTTAGTATTTTGACTTTGGTGGACACCCTGCTAGATCATTTTTTAGCCAACTTTAACGGAGAAAAACATACTAGCAATTAAGGCCTTATTTTGTGCAATACTCCCCCTTGAGTGGTATCCCTATGTAACCATTCAATTTGATAGGAGTTACCATTCTTAAGAGTAATACTTTTTGTCTATATGGTGTCCTATTGTAGGTTTTGGATCACCCAGCGTCGTTGTGAAAAGACACTGCAGCATTTGCCAGCCACCCCTGAAGAGCGTCTCCCTCTTCTTCACCATCCAGCCCTTGTTACAGCTCATCCCACTCGAAGGATGTTTGTTCGACTTCACCGTCATCCTTCAGTTGTGCTTGTGAGTTAACCTGTCATGTGGCAGTTAATTCAAAATTACTTGGTAGATAATTATCATGATACGAATGATCCATGGATTGGAACATAATGGTCTAACAAAATGTATGTAATCTGCCGATAGGTAGCATTCTGTGGGTAGATAGCAGTTATGGCCAAACTTTTGTTCAATATGTTTACAGTAGGTATTCTTTTTATTGAAAGTAATTGACAACTTCACAATATGCACATTTGACTCCTTTGCTAAGAGTCATCGAACTTGACAGCAGTATGGAATTCATTATCAACGTTATTTTGTTGCTATGTGTATATCCACTCTGCTCGTTTGTTTTTGAAGTGCACTATTTTGTATGGAGGTTCTGTGGCACATCAGGAGGCAAATGCACTGATGTGTTCCATATATTCTACCAATTCTACTGTCCTTAGGAGACTGAGAGGGCTGCTGTCTGTACGTAGTGCTAATGTTCCTCATTTGCCAATTAATAGTCCTAGGCATCACTGTGCAAAGTTCAAAATTTTGCTTGGCAGCAAATATCCCAAAGTCTGAGTTTTGCTTATGAAATTTGGTGATCAGAGTTATTTTGGAACATACAAAAGTGATAATTATTGTGGAGGACTGCCTGTAGTATAGTTCTCAAGTTATATTAATTCTTATGTGGGTAACTGTCAAAAGATTAAATAAGTTATCTCCGACTGGGTAGACTGATATTTCTGGCATGTCTCAGTAGGAGTCCATTTGTTTGTGCTGTTAATTTCATTGTGTATAAGTGGTTATGTTTAAGTATTTGGGAATTTTCTGCACATTTTTTAGTTTGAAGAATTAATTTTAGTGAGACGACATTGTTTTGTGGATTTGCATGTAATGAGAATTGATTAATGTGAAAGTTATTTAAGTTGGATGTGATATTTAATCAGATCTCATTTTGTAATCATGCCTGTGTTCATTTTTGAATCTGAACCATCATTTATTGTTGCCTGTGACGTTAACTTGCCTGTGGCGTCCACTTACTGGGAAAACCGGGAAAATCTGGAATTGTTCATGAATTTTCAGCACTGGGAAATGTTCGTGGATTATTCATGAATTTCTGGCTCGAGTCTGGAATTTTAATAATTATCATTTCTAGACAAAAAAAATCCTTATTTTTTAAATAAAATCAACAACAATGACTTTAACTTATCTGTTATTTGATAACTGTGCATGACATAATGGATTTACCGTTGGTATGAAAAAATAAATCACAGATGAAAACTTAGTTCAGAAAATAAAGTAAAAAGGGAGAGGGTCAGAGGAGTCGGACAGTGTCTCCCCCTGCTCCACAGCTCCGGAGGGGCGACCTGAAAGTTTGGGATCCCTCGAGGGGTCTACCTGGGTAAGGGGTATGGGAAGAGAGGAGGAGGCACTTCCATTGGGATCTCCACCTTGGCTCGCCAACTGTGCATCCAGGACTAGCGTCCATAAGTGGAGTTCGCTTTGTAGCACCCTCCGGAAAGTTTTGATTATTGTTAAAGGGTTTCATGAATAATCCCATGAGTAGCGAGGGGAGTATATGGTCAGCCCACACAGAGCCCTGCATGCATGGGTAAGGCTAAATAAAAGCGGAGGTTGCCCTGTATCTTGAATTTCCCTGTTGGTGACTTCTTACCCTCCGCCCCACGGATGCAGTCACCATTGGCAGGGGGAGCCACCATGGTGAAGGGAGCTAGTTATTGACCAGCCAGGTCTAGATCCGTCATGTTCTGTGGAAACCAAGGGCACCTTGTGGAGGATGTGGCTCTTCACCACGCATGATGGTCTTGGTGGGCAGTGAGCGTATTCTGCTCTTCCACCCATGCAGGGATCACACATCCCTCGCCTCCATATTTTACATAAAACTTGAAAAACATCACTTTGGCTCATATAAAAACCACAATATTATAACCTGGAATTATGCTTGAATTTAATATTTTGACTTGAGTGGACACCCTGATTAATGACAGGTAGTTGTCTTGATAATTATTTATGTGTGTGACATTTTCCTTGATTCATTCTAATTTTGAGTGATTTTCTTGAAGTGTCATTGAAACTGTGCTAATTATTTGTCTCCATTCATAGTCTTTATTGTTTTTCTTTAATTGTTCTTTATTTGTGTAGGTGGTGGATTTGAAGGAGAAGAGTTGTGGTGGTGGTGCCGAGGTTGAGTGTGGCTTTCGTCTTGCATTTGTGAAGCCAGTATCCTGTGCATTGGCAACAGCTGCTTCCACCGGCACGCAGAGCTCATTAAATGAGGCCGGAGATAGTGAGGGTGTTGTTGAGGAGGAGACCATGGAGGATGGACAAGTGGCGCAAGTTGGATCAGCTACAAACCCACCCAAGATGTTCCTCAAGGTGCTGTCAGTGGTGGAGTTTGACAGCTTTGTCGTGACCCATGGACCATTTACCAGTGTTGATGGTGAGAGCTAAATCATGTTTTTGGTTGTGTTCTTTGGGTGTTCCTGTTGAATAGGGTGTCTGTATATCACTGAACTGCTTTTTCACCCGTGGTGCCTTAGCCCTTATGTGCATACCCAATACCTGGGTGCCCACCCTGCCATAGTTTTGCTTTAACTTCAGTAATTATTAGAAGTTTCATCTGAGCCTCAGGATCCATATTACTGTAAGTCCTCGGTTAACGTCGGAGATGCATGTGGAAGAAGAGCAATGTAAGTCGAAACAACGTAAAACGGATACAGATATTCGTGACCACTTCAATCTCGCGATAAATCAAGGCGTTAATTTAAAAATTCGTTTTTTGCTTTTATCTTGGAAAAATGGCAATTTCAGATAGGATGATGATGTATCAGTTATCAAAAAATGTAAGCATATGCACATATTTTATTAGCATTAAACAGGGAAAAATTTTCCGACGACCCTTGTCAGCATGGACGTAAAATCGATCCAGACGTTAATTGAAACAACACATACCTAGGACTTACTGTATTCAACTTCTTTAAAAGCAAAATAACCACTGACAATTTATATTTCAATTTTTTATGGATAAACAAAATGGCATCAAAGTATTAGTGCTCAGCGGACACACCTGGGTGCCCGCTGCCTGAAAAATGATGGTTGTACCGGGAAATTGTTTAATTAATACCTTTAAATGAGTTTTTGAGATCACAGGGCTTATTAAATAAATAATTGCCCCAATGTTATGACAAATTAGTTAGTACGACACAACGGTCCAAACAGGTCCATTCGCGACCTTATTCCTGTCTCTCTTAATGGAAGCTGTAGAAGGCTTGGGGACTTCAAAGTGCTTACCTACTTTCTAGTGATGTTTATTTAGTTAATTATATTGATTTGAAATTAGTCTGTTCACATGCTGACTCAGAAAAAAAAAACTAGAGATGGGTACCATGGGTGTGTAACAACATGGTAAAAGTTGGGTATGCACATTAGGGTTAAAGTTGAAGATAGGAAAAGAAGGTACTGCATTTCCACATAAAATTTTATTTTACGACCTAGGTTTTGCCACAGTACAGCATTATCAGGGACAGTATTAAAAAAAGTTCACTTTTTATACAAAAAAGTTGGGGGAGGAGGGGTGGGAAAGGACAGGTAAGGGAGGAGGAGGAAGGAGTTTGAGTAGCGTGCAACACCCAAGTCATAGCCCAAGAGGGAAGTTAAAGCTTGGGAAGGTAAGCGAGGTTCAGGCGTAGGATTAGGGAAGTGGGGAAGGGGTGAGCGAGTAAGGTAAAACATCTCGTTAATAATAGTCTTTTCACAGCACAAAATCTCTAATTCCTCAAGCGCATCCAACCTCCTCCCTTTCTTTTCGACGTGCAAAATTCTGGGGATGTATTGAATTCATCTGCTGAATTAAAAAATAAAACTAAAATTATAGCTGATTTTCCTAGAAAAAATACACCTCATGAGAGAGACTACTCTCTAGAGACCTACAACCTATATGCCCTGTCTTTCTTTTATCCCCCGTTGAATTTCAACGGGTACCTTTGCTAGTTGATGATAAAACTTCCCGTTGAATAAGAAACCGCCGTGTTCAACACACATTTTCAGAAGAGAACTCAATTCGTTTATGGCTGGGGTTGGTGCGCCGGCTTTCTTGAAAGCGATCTCAGCTAGGGCTAGAGCGTTGGCTCTGGGAGCCCTCGTAAACAGATTCTTCATGTCGAAGGGTTAAAGTTGTTTTAAAGTCATTGTATCGCTAAGGTCTTTTTCTTCCTGATCTTTAACATATTCATACATTTTTAGTATCTCATCTTTAATGTAGTTGCCTCTTGATATGATATCTGTGCAAATCGCCAGAAATGTGTGTGTGGAGGAGGAAAAGTGATCACTTTCAGAAGAAAGTACCTTAATATTATTGTTATTAATCAGTGTTGTTTTCCTTCAAAGGGAATGAATACTTTTTGGACATGTTGCTAATTGGTGTATTCCAGATTCATTTTCTTGGTAGAGCATGGTGACAAGTTAGTTACACTTGCTAGCTGCTAGGAACACTGTGAACTTCTGCTGGGAGGCAGCATAGGGAAGAAAACAATGTTAATCATAAGTGCATTATACTAAACTAAGCTATTTTATGTATAAAGACATCAGCTATAAATAAGGAAAAATATGTACATAAGAAAGAAAGTGAAAGGAAAGCAATAATTAGGTCATTTCTGTTGAATTAGTTCCTCCATTTGCTCTTCTAGTCAACTTTACATGATATCTTGATTTGTAAGATTTAAAAATAGCTATCATTTCAAGCACATCCTCCAAGAAATGCAGCAAAATAAACAGATTTTTTTGTATGATGCTAGGTCTCTCAAAAAACCAGACTTAGCTTGGTATTCTTTAAGGTAAGTAACAAAATTAAAATATAGTTGAGCATGTATTCAATCATTTATAATTACCCAAAAATGTCTCTGACTGTTGGATAGGAAATATTGCTAGTTATGAGCTTGAAATATATGATAATCATCAAAATACAAGTAATAAAACAAACAAATTTTTTGGGACAAGAAGTCTTCTTTTTGGCGTATTTGAGTTACTCATCTGCCTTGTGACATAGACTTGTAGCTCTGAGAAACAGGCTCCTAGTATGCAAAATAAAGAGACATGAACTTGTTATTTTTCTATTTTGCTGCATTAAAAATTTTTGACAGTTTTTAGCCGGAATATCAGTGCACATCCTAAAATGGTGATGTAATTGATATTCATCTGTTTCAGATCAAAGTGAGAAGGGTGGACTGTGCGGTGGAGTATCTGGTGGTGCGGCTGGAAGGGAGGGTGGTTCTGGAGGAACCATCGCCGGTGTAAAGAGGAAGCTGGCAACTGGCAGTGGCACTGGGGGAGGGAGTGGGGCAGGAAGTGGGGCAACTTCGAAGTATGAGCCTGGTGCTCGTCGAACAAAGCATCCGGCTTACTTTATTCCAGAGTTGGCTCATGTTGTAGCTCTATGTGATGAGAGAATCCCATTTGTTACTTTAGCCGAAGAGGTATGTATTTTTTCAGCTATTTCTGTGAATGACTTTTTGACATTGTTAACCTACGTGAATGTCATAATTTATATTTGTGTAGAAGAATTCCTCAGGCTTCCTCCACCTTTATTGTTTACTTGGAGAGATCACCTGAAGTTTAATTATCAGAAGTTATGAGTGCATTTAATAATATCTTTAAGACAGTTGCAGTGTATTTTAATTATTCATTAAAATCTCAATACTTTTATAGTTTCATAGTTTGAGGCTCAACTATGTTTAAGAAAACAAAGTTACTTTTTCATTTGTGATTTTTATAGAGTTATATTTGTCATAATTTATATTTTTTTCATTTCTATGTTCGTCTTTTAAAAGTATATTTTTATATTTTTTAAATTATATTATGTTTTTTTTGTTATTCTTTGTAAATCTTCTTGTGCATTAGTTTTTATTGCTAGGACAACAAGGTTTTAAATGAGTGTATTGGCCAAGGCTTTGGTTTAAAATAAACAATGATTGTATTTGAACTATTGTTCAGTCCCGGTAAATTATAAATGTTGAGCTAAGGGACCTCCATGTTGTCAGAATTTCATAATTTTTAATAAAATTATAAACAGTGACTTGGAAGCTCATGCCTGTATGTGAGTGTATTAATTGGCTTTTCTTGGAGAAACTGGCAGAAATAACTTTTTTGTCATTATTACATTGAATATAATGTTGAAGTCATGGGAGATATTGAGTTGCACTCAATATGAAGTGTTTATCTTTAGGACACAATACAAATTGTTTCCTACTAATGAGAGGTACTACTCATGAATACTTCAGCCTTTAATAGTTGGAAAATTGTGAAATTCCTTGTTAAAATCCTCTTTCAGTTGAATCGAAGGGGTATATCTCACCAAGGTCTTCAGGTTGAATCTGGAGCCACAGCTCTGGTCCTGAGGTTGGTGCAGTTACCAACACCCCCTCACATGGAGCCTCACCAGATGGTTCCTCTGTTGAAAAGACTGCTCTCTGTATCAATCCGAGTGCAAGGGAAGGGCACCAAGACATGGATGGCCGAGTTTGTGTTCCATGGAAGTCCTTTGACCAGTATTCATCCAAAAGAGCAAGGTATGTGATATGTCCAGTTCTTTTTTGTAATTGATGCATCTTCAATGAAATAATAATAGTAGTGCCAGTGGGTGAAAATTACAGTTATAAAAATATCAAGGGTAGTTCAGGAATCAATGAAAATACATTCCTTGCCAACGTTTCGAGGTGTAATGACCCCATCTTCAGGGCTATACAAAAGAATATGTAAAAGTATCTGAAGATGGGGTCATAACACCTCGGTGGAAGTCGATAAAAAGATACTGAAAATTACAACCTTAGATAATCAATACATTCATCGATTTGTAGGAAAATGTCTAAGTATATTTTATTACTTGGCTATAGTGGCCTGCTTATTATAACTTAGTTGTGATACAGCTTCAATTTACTGGGATTCTCTTATACCATTGACTTTCTTTGTAATACTGAATTTTGTAGATCAGTTTCTTGTTCCTGTATGAGCATGACAGCTAATGCAGGAAACCCTCAGCTTTATTGTTGTAAATATGGTGGCACCCATTCCCCCCACTAATTCCGGGTAAAATAGGAAAAATGGTGGCCATATGGTATTCCATACTCTCTAGACCCCAGGAATGTAGCAATGTGCCACTCCACCCCACCTCTTAAAAAACTATGGTCCTAATCTGCCACTGTTTGAAAATACAGAAGAAAATTCTTTGTAAATGCATTTATTTACACTAATAAGTTCCCTTTTTACTTGTAGATGTGTAATCATCTCTTTGTTTCTGTATTAATATTAGCCTTTGAATTTTTGAAGTCCCTCCGATAGCAGTGGGGTAGTTTTTTTTGTCCTTCACATGCTTTTGTTCTCATTTCCTCATGCCCTTCTCATTCTTTATTAATACATATTTAATCAGGGCTAATTGTCAGCTATGTAATTTAGTTCAAATTATTTCCACGAAGTTCATTTAAATGTCTTTTCCTGAAAGTGTTGTTTGACTTTTTCGTGCACTGGCACACATGTTTTCAGCCCTGGTATTAATTTTAGTCTCTTCCAAATATTATTCTCAGGACTCAGGCGGCCAGTTTACTTTCAATACGAAATGGGTGTGGGTCTGGAAGGGGTCAGTCGTGCTGTTGATGGTCTTCTGGCTGACTGGGCTTGCATTGCACATCTCCATTATCTGGTCGAAGATGTGGCTGTCCAGTGGAGCAACATAAATGGGCCAGGTGGCGTTGTTGCCAACAGCACCGGAGGAGCACCTGGTTCGGTGACCCCTGGTGCTGTTGGTGGGGCGTCCACTGGCCTGGTCATGGGCGGTGGATCTTCAGCATCCATCAATGGATCACTGGCTAACTTCATGACTGTTAAGTCATATTCTTATAGTCGGCTGGTTGTGGCGTATGGGGTGAACAGGAGTGCATGCGTCACAGTGCAGTGGAGTCATGTTGAGAAGGCATTCAAATTAGTTTTTGGTAAATATTACGTATTTTTGGTAGAAATTTCCATATTTCATTAACAGACACACTGTTTAAGCAAGGGTGTTGGCCACATAATGCCATTCCATCTGTTACAGGGGGAAGCACGAATATTATTAATGCTCACTCTCTGATGAGAGAGCAGCTAGAGGCCCACCTGAATCACAACCGCAGCCTGTTACAGATTCTTCACCTTCTGCACCACACTCACCAGCCGCTTCTCTCCATCTGCAAACTACCAAACCTGCCACAACTTGGAGTTCACAATTCGGTGAGTGGGTTGTGATTGGAGTGTCTCAATTTATGCGCTACCTGCCGCAGGGGTGTTTTTGGTGTCTTGATTGTCATAACATTACCACCATTAAGGTTTTTGGAGCTGAGGTCTTGGGGATGGGAATGAAATACCTAGGCGCGGCTGTCTCGGCGTGGCCGTTTCGGCACAGGCCGTCTTAGCACAGGGCCGTTTTGGCGCAGACTGTTTTGCATAACCAATAGATTTGAAATCTCATTAGTTCCATGCACTCTTAGGGACCATAATGGTGCGTTAGGTCAATTCCATGAAAAACGACCCTCACTTGGTAGACTTTATACTAATAAATAACAATCATTTAAAAAAATTAATCCCTCTTGAAATGTCCAGCATGACTTACCTGTCTGAATAATCTACATCTGTATCTTCATGTTATCCAGCAAGATACTTCAAGGGTGTTTGGCAGAGAGTGAATTATGACCATCATGCACTTCATGATTATGTACTTGAAACTTTCACCACTCCACTTGGAATGTGCGGTCAGTATACGGCAGCCTCATCAGGTAGACTTTAAAACAGAGCTTCAACGCGTGCAGAGAGATTAAAAAGATACGAAAAAAGGCTGTTATGATAGTCTCGTTTGTTTTACTGACCTTTTGCCTCAACTGGGATAGGAATCAATATCAGACCAAAAATTTAAAATTAGACAATCATTATTTTTAATTCAAAACCAATTTACTTTCTGACGAAGTTATGAACATGATACGAACTCCAGTATTCTATGGTATATCACATCATGAGAATATATGAGGCAAACAGACTAGGTTTAAATTGCCCAGGCAATCTTGTTTATTATTTAAACATTTAATAGTACTATCACTAGTTGTATATTATAATAACTGGCCATGCCGAGATGCCTGCACCGAGTTGTCCTAGACCCCTTGGGGGTTGGCTCCAGCTGCAACTCCACTTTATTTCTTAGCTTTCGATTTAGCTCTATTCCCATTCTGGTTTAATGTTTTGGTTTCAACCAATGATTATTATATTTAAACATTTAATAATGCTATATATAATGCTAATTTAATGATGCTAATAAAGTTATGTTTTATTATTTAAATATTTACCAGGTCTTTCATAAAAAAGTACAAAATTTGAACCCTCTGTTGACCAACTTGGATTTATTTTTTTTTGCATGAATTTCACTCGAGCATCATATGCAGGCAGCACTTAGTTTTTGTTGTTGAGTAGGATAATTAAATAGGTGGTGGTTAGAGGTAGAGTGAGAAATATGCTCAGTTTCATGCCCCTGGCTTCAGCTCTTGTCCCATCATAAATTTGGAGCACCAGGTAACTCCAGCTCTGAAGTTCCTGCCATTTATAACAAATTCAGTTATTTTCATATTTATCTTAAATATACGTCTACAAACTACCATGTACCCACATTGCTTCATTGCATCAAAAATTTGTTCTTTCCCCATACAATAAGTGACCTTAAATAATTCCTGAGCTCCACTAAAAACACTCCTTAAATACACTTAACCATATCAGCTTTCTATGACCTTCACCGTCTGACAGCTGGTGTCCTAACACTCCCTGCCACATGCCCATGCAGCAGCTCACAGGATAGTATGTTGATCTCACACAGGATAGTATGTTGATAGTATGTCTCAGTTTCTAGAGATAAAATACATAGTTAAATTAATATCCTCCATGTCACCCAGAAATATTTGTGATCTGAATTTTCAGGTATTATATGCCTAGCATGTAGCCTTTAGTAGCTCATAACTAAATAATTCATTTTTGTATTCTCGTTGTTGTGTTAGTGTGCCATATTTTTCTGTATCCTTAAATTATAATTGACTTGCCAATTAGATTTTCTCGTCTGTAATTCCATCTGTACCATTGAAATAAAATAGCTTCAGCATTAGGTGAATTTCTTGCGTATTTGGTTTTAATTAGCTGGGTTGTAATTGATTATACCATTTTTTTATTTTACAGAGACCTCAAGTACCTGTTCCAACATTTGTCATAATGCCACAATCACCTACCTTGATTCGGATTGCATATCAAGGAACTTACTGTCTTGAAGTACGGCTTCGTGGGAACGGTGTTGTGTCGATAAGGGATGGCGCATACTCTCGCTTTGACCGCAGTCATGTAGTTGAAGAATTCACTCCTACTCAAGGATTAAGGGTAAATGAAGGATCATTATTTTTTTCTGGAAACTGGCATTATTTTAAGATTTGTGGTTTCTGAGTAGTGGAAAACCTGTCTTTAGTAAAGGCTCGAGGCCTAAGACCCTAATTTCTTGCAGGATATGGCAGTTTTCTACCTAATTCAGGGTTTGATATTGAGAAAATTATATGACTAAGATAAAAATTTTGATTCATAATTTCTTTATTATTCATTCATTAAAGTTGAATATTATTATGTATTTCTTTTATCACTGTTTATTGAACTGGCTCTTTTTCTTATTTTTATTTTATTTATTTATTTTTATGTTTTCCCAATAACCCTAGGGAAAACACTTTTACAATACGTTGATTACCAATTACAATAATTATTTCAAAAACTTATTGCATTACAAAATGTTTGCAAAAGAATTATTTAAAAAAAAAGCATTACAAAAATATAAAAATACCCACTTGTTTCCAAATACTACAATAATTCTTCCAATTCTCAAAATATTAAATTCACATACAAGCAATGCATAATTCGCAGGTCATTTTAACGCATGTTTCTTCACTAGGAAGTTTATCTGGGAGGTAAATACATTTTTATCCCATTTTTATTATGTCATCACGAGCATTTACGAATCTCTAATTGGAGATGCTTACTATCTCAATGTTTCCTTTTCATTTACAGGCTTTCCTTTCCAAGTATGCAGATGAAAGTGCCCTTCTAAGACGGAGGTCCCAGTCTGAGGATGACAACCCTCCATCCCCTGTGGTGATGGAGACCCTGGATGGGGGCCGTGGTGGCCCCTCTCCCTTCCACCCTCAATCCCCCGCACCTGGTCGAGGTGGTGGTGGCACCAGCGACACTGGTCTCCGCTTCCACCATGCACCAATGACACCCCCGGGGGGCAGCAACCCTCATACTCCCGCCAGTCCACATCCAGGAATGTCCCAGGTAATGTGTCATTGCCAAATAAAAACATTATTGCTGTGCTACTCCGAATAAACTAATACTTCAGTGGGAGTATACTACAGTAATAATACTCAATTCTCTACTTTTAAAATATCGAGGGTAGATTAGAAACAATTAAACTATAATACCTTGCCAATGTTTCAGAGTGTAATGCATCCCATCATTAGGGCTATATAGAAAAGAATACACGAAGGTATGACAACTGTCAATTAAACTGTCATTAAAAAAAAGCTGTTGAGGTGGTATATATCGGCTCATCCACAAATATTGTTCAACTTACGGTAATTTTCTGACTATAATACGCATCCAGTATTAGACGCACCTGCTTTATGGCGAGCGCAATATAAGAATTTACTTATCACCATGTGTAATACGCAGTTGGCTTTTAGAGAACGGCATTCTACGCCATTGTCCGCCATGCTGTTCAGTGCCCGAAAGATCACTGCACCAGCGGTAATGCTACCTATCAATGGCTTTTACCCTTGCTCTTACATACCCCTTTGGTTTCTCAATGTGACGATCTATTTGTAGTAGGTTCTTCCCTTCCAAAACTTCCATGCGTGTCTATGGAAACATTTGTCAATAAATGATTGAATTGCTACACTGTCGCTAAAAAGTACGTGGCTCTATTCAATTTGCCTCTTTTTTATGTCCGTTCATGTCGGATTCCTTCCGATCTACCAACAGAAGATACGTTACTCTGCAATTTGAACATTTTACATTTCTGTGTAATATTTAAAAGAAAAGCTCTCCCTAAGAATTGTTATATGGCCACAGAATATGCTCGTACATGCAAATAAAAAGGCTGGATGGATGAAAATTCAACCAAAGATTGGCTGCGAAGTGAGTGATGCTAAGTTGTGGTTTGTAGATGTCATATGTTGGTTCTAGATGTGTTAGATACCATTGAATGCCATGCATCTAGAATATATTGTTCGAGAATGGTACAGATCTCGTCAGTATTCCTGGAGGGATGACAAGCCAGTTGCAGGTGATGGATGTCAGTTCCAACCGTCCATTTAAGACTCAGATGCGTAAAGAGTGGAATGAGTGGCTTTATTCTGGACCAAATTCTTTGACAATTTCTGGAAAGTCAAAGAAACCGGAGTCATTGCTAATTAGTCAGTGGATTAAAAAGTCCTGGGAACCATCGATTCATCTGTGATCAAGCGAGGTTTTAAAAAATGCTGTCTCCCAAATGCAATTTATGAGTCCAATGACGATTTGCTTAGGAATGAAGAATGCATAGTGGACGATGAGGAGGGTTGTGATTTTCCTGGCGACGCAATATATGCTGCCAGTAAGCATGATGTCAGTGCTTTGCACTAACTGTTCGAGTCAAGCAAGGATAAAGATTTTGAAATCGGAGGATACAGTACTAACAGTGTTAAAGACAAGAGGAACTGTGTGTAAATTTTTATTTTAATAAATAAATAAAATTGATTCATTGCTTTGTTTTTTGACAAATTTCAAGCTATCCGGGACTAGCCACGGAGTTCCACTTTTACGGAGTCACCCGCATTGCACACAAGTGCGAATTTCCACAGAGGAAAAATCATCCGCCTTGACTGGGATTCGAACCCGGATCCCTCGATTTCCAGCCGAGTGCTTTAGCCAGTTAAGCTATCGAGGCGTCCTCTTCCCCTGAGGATTTTGTGACCTTCCCCTGAGGATTTTGTGGCTCAGTGGCGCTGAGCGCTCAGTAGCGACTGATTGTTACATTGTATGTCCGGCAGTCGAGAACATCTAGTCCCGTAAAGGTCACAAAATCCTCAGTGGAAGAGGACGCCTCGGTAGCTTAACTGGCTAAAGCACTTGGCTGGAAATCGAGGGATCCAGGTTCAAATCCCGGTCAAGGCGGATGATTTTTCCTCTGTGGAAATTCGCACGCTTTGTTTTTTATTAAAAATTGAAAAATCGAATACCTATAAGTACGTTAAGATTACTTCAAATGTGATGTACAACCCGAATATGAATGCGATAAGTTTGTAACCATGTATAATGTGCACCCTACTTTTTTGATGAATTTTTGCAGAAAAAAATTCATACTATACACAGAAAATTACGCCAAGTACACTGTTATAATTACAATTTTTATTAGACCCAGTAAAAATCTTTTGATTATTTCCCAGTTCATTTATACACAATAAAATATATGTCCTATGGATATCTTGAACAATAACTTCATAATATTCTTTTTCCTCAGATGATACATTTAATTAAATTTCTTGTTAGTACCACTGGCAAGTGTGAGCACTTAGAGGGTTAAACCATATCTTAATTCATTGAAATAGAAAATATTCTATAACCAGGATATTAGCCAGGATAGAATTATATATTAACTGGGATGAGAAACATGAGAAGTCTTCATTACAATTCTGTAAGGATTAACGGAGCTAAGTTGGGACCATGAGAAATGGGTCTCAGAATATATAACAAACTTCCTCAAAATTTAAAAGCCATTGTATCAAACGAGTCATTAAAAAAAAGGTAACATTTTTTCTACAGGGAAAGCATAACTAGTATTCAGTTAATGATTATCTATTTGACACAACAATTTAATAACTTTTTGTTTCTCTATTATGTAAATATTGAAGATGTGCTGTTAAAATATTGTATCTCTGTTATGTATTTATATCTTTGCTGAGACATATTTGATATTACACTATTTATATGTTTTGTGTGAACCTACTCATCTAATATTCTTTAAAATATTGCATTATTTTGACGTGTTTTATATCTTCTTTGTAATATAATAATAAGAACTTGGTAATAATCCATACTGAACAGTGTGGAATATTACAAAGTTCTTATTATTATGTCATGTCGAAATTCCACCTAGTTAACGCTTCAACAATCTTATATCTCCTTTGTAAGATCCTTAGACAAATAAATTATTATTATAATTTCCCCCTATAGCCTTCATGATTATTTTTTTCCCATTACATTGCAGGGTCAGCACCAGAGTAGTTTTGGTTCCAGTCCGGCGACCTCCTTCAACCTGGCATCGCCCCCATCCCTCCCTCCCCCACCCACGTCCTCGATCAACCACCCCTCCCCCTCCATGCTTCCATTGCACCCATCGCCCGTTGGAGGGTTGCACCCTTCCAGCGGGGGAGGCTCATCTTCGTCTGCCGTGGCACACTCCCCCCTACACCAGCACGGTGCGGCTCACAGCCCATTGGTGCCAAGCCCCTCCCCAGGTGGCCCCCAGTGCCAGTTGGGCCACTCCCCTGCCGGCTCGTTTATTGGTGGTCCAGGTGAGCAGGTTGATTTGGTATGATTTTGAGTCAACCAGGGCTAGCTGCAGATTAAACTTTATGGAGTCACCCACCCACAATGCACAAATGTGTGAAATTCCACATAGGAAATATCATCCTTCTTGACTGGGACTCAAACCCAGTTCCCTTGATTTCTGGCTGAGTGCTTTAGCCAATTAAATCTGATTTTCCTCCTGAGCAATACAGCCAGCACTCTTGTTTGTTGGGAAACTTAATCCCCCTTGGGACAAGCCTTAATGTGTTGTGCCATTATTCATGTGGCATCTTTAAAGTACTCACCAAAGAATGGATATTTTCATCTGGAAAAATGAAAATATTGGGCTGAAAATCTGTAAATATCCTGGAGTTTTGTATTCTTTGGCCTGTGGAAACCCAGGCTACTGTTTTTTAATATGCCATAATAAATATTTCAGTGGAGTATAATGAACTACCTCAAAATTGGGCCTGAAACAATTGAAAATGTCTGTGAATTTTTGGAGTCTAATGTTTTTTTTACAATGGAATGTTTTTTTCTCTTCCAGGACACCCAGAAGGCAGCAGTCCATTCCCCTCATCCCACAGCCCTGCTGCGGCTGTCGGTGGAACCTCAAACTGGCCTGGATCTCCGGGCATGCCCAGGCCTTCCCCTGTAGGCAGGCCACTGCAATCCCTGCAGAGCCCTCAGTCACAGGAGTATTCAAAGGCTGGTGCGTTACTGGTGTTACACGACACATACATTTTCGGTATTACTTTGGTAACAGTGATACTTCTTGTGGGAGTTCTGTTTTACTGCCTCAGTCACACCCAATTGCATCGCTTTATGATGTAAATCATCATCATTGTCTTCCACTAACAGCCTCCAGAAAGTCCCACGATAGGATAGAATTCCAAAATTTTCAACAACACTCTGGGCAGTTGAAAATCCAGGAAATAGGTTTAAAATGAAAAAAGTTACAGGTACCATCATACTTGTTCGGTAAAAGGCATCTTCTTTGGTTTCCGAAGAATATGCAACCAAAAAAAAGTCAGCCTTCCGCGAGCCTTGAACTCGCATCAAAATTTCAACCCTTAATTGAACTAGAGCCTTAACCCCCACGGCCATTGCATCTTCTGACGATAGTTGTGGAAGGTAAAGTAATTGACAAGGACAAAATAGTATAATGACAATTTTCTTGTGAGCTCGGGACTTAGGGGCAGATAGGCGTGACTAATTTCTGGCATTCTTACTCCAGTTATTGATAAAAATTGTTTCGTCTGCGTCCTTAACATGTGTTATGCGATGTCTCCTTGCGAGTGGAGTTCCAAAATGGGTGAAAGTCATACCCGAGTGATTTATGACCATGAGAGAGCTCCTTAGAGAGGTGTGCAGAAAATTCTCATGCTACTCATAGCAGAGGAAGCATTTCCCTTCGAGAGGCTTCGACATGAAAGGGTTATATGTGTCATTGTCATCAGCAGTCATTAATCCAAAGAAATGTTACCTGCAGCCCTTCTCTCCACTCTCCTCTTTGCCAACTGCCTCATTGCTGTGTAATTCTTTACTTGGACATCCTTCTTAATTTGATAGATTTGATCTGGCATTGGTTAGTGGATCTTTGAAGGGACTGCAAGCTTTGGTAGATTATTAAAAAATGCAGTGTGGGGTATTTGGAATGAAGATAAATCATAAGAAAACAAAAGTAATGAGATTCTCTAGGGCAAAGAAAACTAGGCTTGTGATCTAAGTAGGAAGATAAACTTGAGCAAGGAGGTCAATTTAATTCCTTAGGTAGTACGCTAGAGGAAAATGGACACAGTAGCAAAGACATACAGAAGAGAATAGCGCTAGCTTAGGAGGCGTTTAGTAATAGAAGGGAGCTGATGATGGGGACTTTGGGAAAGGATGTGAAGAAGAGGCTGGTGAAGATCTTGATATGGAGTGTAGCGTATTATGGGCAGTAGCGTGGACCCTCAGAAAGGAGGACGAGAATATGCTGCAGGCATTTGAGCTGTGGGTGTGGAGAAGGATGGAGAAGGTGAGGAGGATTAACGAGGAAGTGCATGAGTTGGTGGACGAGGAAAGGAAGCTTCTGAATGAAATTCGGGATTGGCAGGGTAGTTGGCTGAAGGATGTAATAAAGGGTGATGGGCTGCTGAAGAGTGTGATAGAGGGAAGGATGTTGGGCAGGCGGGTAAGGGGAAGAAAGAGAATAGGTTTCATGGACAGGATGAAGAAGGGTAGATCATATGTTGAAGCGAAAAAGGATATACTAGAGGTAGATCGGCCCTGGAAAGTGTAGAAAACCGGGAGGAGATTCTCTTACATTCAGCAAAACCTACCATATCTGGTAGAATACTTCATAAAAAATAATAAAAAATTCCATTCTTGGTCTTCCCCTCTAATTTC
Source organism: Ceriagrion tenellum (assembly GCA_963169105.1). NCBI lineage: Eukaryota > Metazoa > Arthropoda > Insecta > Odonata > Coenagrionidae > Ceriagrion > Ceriagrion tenellum. The sequence continues at coordinate 58,228,330 of OY720639.1, read as the reverse complement.
TCTAATTCTTCCTATTCAATCCTCCTTACAATATTGCTTTCAATTGGCTAATGTGTCGCAAAACGTGGCCTTTAAGTTAGTCTCTCCGTCCTTGTAGAGTTTTCTGTAAATGTGCTGCTTTTCTCTATGACTCTTAATGAGACTTCTTTGTTAGTGATTCTCTTTGACCATTTGATATTCATCATTCTTTGGTTTCATATTATAACTTCCAGTCTCTTTTGCTCTGCAGCAGTTATTGTCCTGGCTTCACTGTCACATGAGAGCATTCTCCAGATTTTCATAGAGTTCTTCATTACTTCCAAATTTATATTGCTAGCTGTCAGCATGCTCCTCTTCTGGTTAGAATTGTGATTTTTGTTGTTGAAGGAGTACCCTACAAGATCTGATTTACCTGATATGCATGTCTAATATGTGAAAACAGAAGCCGTATAGTCATTGAAGAATTTGAAAGTTATATATTGAAATTTTAATTGTGAATCAAAGGATAAGATATCTTTAGCATTAGGCATCACTTACTCAGTCATCAAAACAATGTTATGCATCTCAGGAAAAACATAATGCGGGTGCAAAATAACAAATTTCTCTGCTTAGAGCTGAGTAGAACTATCAGGGTTGCTAGAGACATGGAAAACCTGGAATACCTGTAAAAGTCATGGGAAATGAGGGATAAGCCTGGAAATTTCCTTTACCTAGTCATAATCTGATTTTTTTTCATATTGAGAAGTTCTACTTCTGAAGCTTTCTGCTGGTGGATGGACTAAGGGGTTCCTTGCTTGAATGAGACTCTTATTTGGTGTTTGACCATCAATTATGTCAAGTGCAGCAAAAATGGGAAATGTTAATGGAGCATTTCAAATGTTTGCCAGGCCATCTAATTATGCCAATGTAATGCCTGAGGGAGACTGTATTTTCTGTTAGAATGTACATCTGTGTTTTTATCTTTATTCTTGTGCATTCGTTAAAAATACTCACCTAACCAATAGTTGGATATTTTGACCTGGAAAAATGAAAATTCAGACCTGGTTAATTCCTGGAATACAATAACCTTCGGTCCCTATCAAATTTCCTCTTGGTTGTGATCAATTTTTTGAACTGATGTATGGTAGATTGTAGTTGGGGGAGCCTTCGACAGGAGCTCGGGCACTTAGACCTTGAGTGTTCCATTGTGCCAACCCCATTTTTAACCTGCCTGCCACATGCAGACAGGGGACAAGAGCGGTGAAGGTATGAATGGTCACCCATCCAACCGTCGTCCGGGCCCAACATTGCTTAACTTCAGTGATCTTACGGAAACTGGTGTTTCACTGAGGCTAGGCCCTTACCCTCTGAACTGATGTGTATGTTGAATGTTCTTTCAGGTCTGGGCATTCACCACCACCACCACATGGGGTCAGGTGCTGGGCCCACTCGCGTCCTCCCCCAGAGATCTTGGGCTGGAGCTATCCCGACTGTGATCACTCAGGAGGCATTGGACATCTTATGCTCACCATCTCCACACCCACAGTATGGGGGTGGGCCTGTGGGTGGTGCCCAACTGGGCCGTGGGGCTGTTGGTGGGGACATGTCGCCCATCGAGAGGTTCCTTGGGTGTGTCTACATGAGGCGCCAACTCCAGCGCTTTGTCCAGTCAGATGAGTGTGTGAGTACTGAGGAAGTGCTTGTTGTTTGTATGATTATGGGTGGTTTTAGTACAAGGCGTTGAAGTCAGAGCAGACCAGAACACATCACTTCAGCTCTCACAAGCAACATTGAATAGAATGATTTACTTGGACAAAATTTTTGGTAATCCTCTGGTCTGGTTTACCTGATCCAGTTGACGTGGCTAATTAACAGATAAAACAGGTCATAAAAGGTGGACATTGTTGAGTTCAGACAAATTTTGAAATCGATGAAACACTTTAGGCAATAAAAATATAAGAAATTGTGTAAAAAATCAATTATAAGCAAGTAATTCAAAGTTATTGACAATACGCAAACTGGAAATTAAACTAGGGATGTTAGTAAAGATTGGAACACATAAGGACATGAATGTTGATGAATGAGTCATGAATGAAATAGTCGGTCAACAGTTCTAGCTGCATAGTGATGAGAGAATGCAATATTTCCTCCAAGTTTATATGAGCCAAATCTCTCATTAATTTGCGTCATTAAATTATAACTATTCCTTAAAATGTGTTTAAAAAGACACGAATATACATTAATGGAAATAATTATTGTCATGCCTTGTTTAGCTTGTGTTCATTTACTGTATTTTCACTGTAAGGCAAATCATTTTACTGGTGAGAACTGCCCCTACTTACTTGCCCATCTCCCCTCTGAAATCCTAGTAACTGTTTTATTTAACCTTCATGAGATTAAAATGACACTTGGTTAGTAATTCTTTCCTTTATTTATATTTCTCACTGGCATCTTCATTTTACAAATAGCATCCTTGGTCTAAAAAGAGTACTTTTGAGCTAAATACTCACTGTACAGCAGCACTTTCATTATTAACTCAACTAACATTTTCAAAAGTACATTACGTCTCATGTATCATGGTTGAATCTTCTGCTTTTCGGGTTTTTTTCGGGCCAAGGCTGGGATCTCAGAAAAAGTATCTAGAGCTCTAAAAAAGTACAACATAATGACGAGATTCTACGCTGTGCCTTGCAGCTGTGGCTCAGCGTACATTGGACAGACTTGCAGAGCACTCAAGTGCTGCATGTAAGAGCATCTAAGAGCTACGAAAAAGAGGCAGTTCCAGCTTTCTGCCATTGCAGAGCATGCCGGGGAGGGACTGCAGCATAATATTCTGTTATCTGCAAAGACGACAAATATTTCCCCCGACTCATTAGAGAAGCAGTGGAAATTGCAAAACACCACAAAAATTACAAGAGAGACGATGGATACCCTCTCTCCACTGCCTGGAGAGAACTTTTCCAAGAAGAATCTCAGCAGACCAATCTGAGAAGAGGACTCAAAAAAATCATGCTATGTATTGTAGTGGTCCACGGCCCGCCCGGATTAAACTTTGGGCCGAAAGACACACGTACAATACAAAAAAAAGAAAAAATCCTCGCGAATCTCTCCCACACGAAATCCGCAGGGCAAACCAAATACAACAGGAAAAATTAGAAGCCTCTTTAAGAGAGGATAAGCGGGTGGGGGCTCCCCGACCTTGTGTAACTTGACATGCTCCCTGGCTTTACCGCCAAGGCAGGGTGAAGATGGGTCGTAGGTACTAGATTTATGGGTTATTCGGCTTGCCAGGTAAGAAGATTGAAAGAATATACGTTTTCCATTCAACAAAACAAGCATATATTAAAAAAAAACGACTTACAATTATTTCAAACAAGAAAGCCCTTCTAATAACTAGTGAATTGATGGGTTGATAGATGAGGGATGAGACATTTAAATCGTTGTAATAAACCCTTAATGAAATGAATGAATGAGTTGAATTGAAAATGATGATCAACACATGTAACATTAATTCCCACTCTAATAGCCACAAAAAAAGCTTATTCTCGCACACAGGCGAATTTACGTAATTAGTCCACTTCCAAATAAACTGGGGGTGAGGGAGGTAATTACTAGTCCTTCCCTTTTCTCTTGCTGTTATGGTATAATTATCTATTTTGGGCGTCAATCACTCGCCATTGTGAAGCACACTGTCGTAATGTGGGGGCCCATTGCTGACTTGATGGCTAGGTGGCTGAAATAGGGGGGAGGGTTTGTCGGGTCGGCAACCTTACGTGACCGTTGACACAGGATTCTCGGCATGGGACAGCAACCGTGGCAGGCACTTGGTCGTCCAAACTGGATCCTCTGATTCCAGCGGCGGACGCCAGGCTCAACACGCCACTCGTGGTCTCCGTGCGCATTGAAAATATCTTGGGGGATTGTGGTCCAAACAGTGGACGTGGTACTTTTTATGCACCTCTCTGCCTCCAGCACTTTCAAGTCACTTCTCCCAGCTCGAGCAGAACTTCCGCACCGTGATATCGCTTAGTGCATTCCTCTTTTTTTCTTCCGCGATCGTCTTTATATACCACTTTGTGGAGGGGAAGGGGACGTTGCGGAGAGGGGAAAACTGAGGAAAGGGGAACACAGTGGGGGATTCACACATCGCTCTTAACTTGAAATCAACCGTACCCTATGACTCATTCATACTTCTCACTCCATTCACTCGACCTTGCCATTCATTCCTTGATCTCAGACACGCACACGTTCACTCGATTTCCACACGCACACCTCCTCCCACCTCAACAAGCCAAATAAAGGAAGGCGAAGGAATAGGCGGGGGGGGGGGGGAAGGAGTGGTTTGGGTGGAAAACATAAGGTGTAACAGCTTGGACCGTTACAATATAGCGGTACCACCTGAACTGCCTTGTCACTTGGACCTGAGGAAGCCTGCAGGGTAGCTGGCGAAATATCATCCCCAAGATGTACCGACGCAGCAGATTACCCGAAACCCAGATTCAACCGTCATCCAAACCCCACGGAAGCCTGAATCACATCTCATGCATCATATTTTACTGCTCTAATTACCTCCGATATTTGTAACTTTTATGGACATATCTCTTGTGAAGGGAGTGTGTATGTGCTTTGAATTTTTTTCTTTTATTCCAGGTGTCTTTCCTGCAGAGCAATGAGCAAAATGTTGTGCATTTCAAATCGGAAACTCTGCAATGCAGGGTGGGGCTGAATCCACAGCATCTTCAGTCTCTGCACATCAAAATTCAGCCAACTCCAGAGCACAAGGATACGTGGAGTATGGAGGAATTCCAGGTGAGTTGGTTATCAGATATTTATTTCTCCTCCTCTCTTCTCTGTAGGGAATATGTTAATTCCTAGCATTTTGACCTGAAAGACTTCTTTCAATGTAGCACCTAATTTAGTCTATCATTTAAGTTTAAAATTATTGTTTGTTTTTCTTTATATTATGATTTTTCTGTGAGGAAGGTATTAATCTTGTTGAATAGGTATTATTGTTGTTATTTTTGTATCTGTTGTGATAAGCCTTGGCCAGAGCTTATTTAAGGAGTCAATAACTTAATAAAGAGTAATTCTTATTGGGCAAGAGAGAAATCTCAGCAAGGCATTTAAACTAAATATATTTATTTAAGAAAATCTGTGTTGTGAGGGCACAAACCTTTTCTGGAATTTTGGTGATGTAGAATGACCATTATATGGCAAGTCAATTTTTAAATAATATAATGCTTGTTGATGCTATCCATTAAGTTTTATTAACACTATCTATTGAAATAATGGTAGTGTCTCCAGGGGTAGTAGCATTTTATTGGTAATTACCCAATTCAAAGGGTTGAAATTTCATTGGTAAAATTGGAATTCAGTAGAAGTGACCATCTTCCAGTATTGATGTGCATAACAGTGTCATCTGCTGATTAGATCCAAATGGCTGAGGAAATTTTCCTGAATTTATGTCTTCCGACACTGTCAAATCTCTTGCTTACCCATCTTGTTAATTATAGGTTTGTTTTGAAGTACAAAGTTAAAAGTTTAATCAATGATTATTTCTTCTTTAATGGCTTGGAGGACAGAGATATTTTGCCAAACTGTTAGGTTCAAAAATTCCCTCTTTCCGCTTACCATCAGTGATTGTAACAAAAACAGCATGACCCTGAGATATGGCATATTGGTAACATGCAATATATAATACAGATTGAGGTTTGAAGGGGTGGAACCATTCTGTAATGAGAGAAGCAGAGCACTAGCAGTTTTCCACTATTATCATTTTTAATCATATCAAGTGTTTTTTTCTTCTGTAGTAAAGGTCAAGGAGTAAATATTTCATTTCTGTCTCATCAGCCAAAGTTTTATGTTTGTGTTAATGGTTCATCAGGGTTCTGATTGAGTACCTTGTATTTAACTTTAATTTTTAAATGCTTATTCTTTGCTATTTAATATTATGCATTATAAATTAAATTCACCGTGAACTCTCTCTGAGCCTTGATGACGCATTAACTCTTTGAGTGTCAGAGGGCTGATCTAATAGCCCATGAGGTATGTGCGAAATGCCACGAGCCAATCTATTGGCTGCCACTTAGAAAAAATAATCAGTAGAAGCAGCATAATTGACTTTTATAGCTTACCCAGTGAGTTTGAGGAGATTACTTGAACAAATTGGGCCTTATAATATTTAAATGAATTTTAAGCTAAAGAGGTACATCTTAATTTCAAAAATGGACGCTTTTTTTGCATGTATGTATCAGCTTTGCATGTATGGCTGATGAGTAAGAAATGAAGTAATTGCTCTTTAACTCAACCCTCTTACTGCTGACTCCTGCCAGTGGCACTAGTGAGAAATGTGGATGGTAATTTAATGAAATGTATCATTTTAGGAAAAAAATATTATGAAGTTATTGTTTAAAATATCCATGTATGGTTTTTTTGATTATGTATAAAATGAATTAGGTAATGATCATAAAAGACTTTTTCATCGTCTAAAAGATACTTGTAATTATATTAGTGTGCCAAAGTTAAACAATTTTGGCACATGAGAATATATATATTTATATATACCCGCCACACTTAGAGGGTTACATGCCAAGGGAAAAAAGAATAATATTAAGGGGTCATACTAAAGAACCATCTGAATATCTTTGGCGAAAAACTGCTAGTGTTGCACTTCTGTCGTTATCATGCGTTTCACCTCTCTCCTCACCCCCTCCTTTTCCCAATTCCCTCCCCTTAATAGCTGGTGCTTAGAGACCCCTTGCAAATGACCTCTGTGGCAGCTTGCAGAGTAGTGTGCGGCTGTCAGTAGCTGGTACAGACATTTTGGATGTGCTCCATGTAATGCTGTAATTTTTCTTCCTTGTTGTGTAATAAAGATTTTCTTCCCTTTCTTTAGGTCATGGAGAAATTCTTTGACACCAGAGTGGCTATTCCCCCATACAAGCCCAATGCCCTGTGTGGATTTGTCCGAATGATGAACGTGCCCGTGAACGTGTTGAGGGACTTTGTGTCCATTATGCGTCTTGAGTTGGCCGGTCCTTCTGCCCTCGGTGGTTCGCTGAAGTGGGCCGTCCAGTGGAGTCTTAGAATTCCTCCCTCAGCCACTCCTATAGTTCCCATTGGAATGGCTGGTCTTCTTGTGTGCCGAAACAAAATCCTTTTCTTCGTGAGTATGATTTTATTTCTAGTATTTTTTTTCTGTTTCTTCATAATATGGTAGTGATTTTTTCCAGTGAGCGTAAATACTTCTGAGCATCGAAGTTTATTTTCTGACAACCTTCCCTCAAAGGAAAATTTGTTTACTCGGCTTTGATTGGTTTGTGTTTTCTTATAACTTTTGAGAAGAATGCTTTTGCTGTAGTTGTAAGACTACCTCATTGTGTGTGGCCTTGGCCAAATGTTGTGACAAATCAAACTGGCCATCAAGTCCACATCTATAAACAGTAGTGTACTATCAGTGAAGAGAAACTTTGCCTGTAGGATTTAATTTTCTCCCGGGGAATGATTGAAGTAAATTCTTCATGGGTTTCCGTTCAGGTAAGGTGCTCCATCTTCTTCTTTGCCGATGTTTCGATGAAAGACTTTCGTTGTCATCAGGCCCATTGATGCCGGGTGTCAAGGTGCCATGTTTATATAGGATGTCTCTCAGGTCAGGCTGGTTTTGATTGATGGAGGCATTTTTACTTTACCTGCCATTTTCTGGATTGGGTTCCAGGTACTACTTAAGTGGAACTCTTCGTTTCTGTCGAAATTCTTGCTCTCAAGGTGGATTTATATTGCCTCTTTGGTGAGTCTGTCCCAATATCCTTTGGAAAGGCCGAGTCGTTTGGTCTCTTCCCACTGAATGGCATGATTGAAGTTAATAGAATGTTCTGCGACTGCCAATTTTGCTGGTTGATGCAGCCGGAGGTGCCATTGTTGAGAAAGTTATGGAAAGGGACATTATGAATAGTAACACATACCTGCTAAATGGCATTGGTATTTCAATGAACAGAAGATTGGTAGCTGGTGATGACATCAGTGCAAAACACAGTCATGGGTGATGCATTTTGTTCTGGGATGTGACTTATGAATGCAAAAGGCAGTCACACAATTGTAAATAATTGTATTGATTTCTTCCTATGTGATCGCCTGCATTTTTAACCCTTGAAGTTGCCTCTTAATGGGATGAAGTTGAGATGCACCCGCCCGGGCAGGGGGCTCACTTAAATAAAAATCCAAATGCGTGGACAGAATATCCGTCAAGTCGACGGAAGATTTAATTAAATAAACATTACATATACGACCATAGGCATGGTGGTGGTGCGTGAGTGGTAGGCCGGTAGGTGGGAAGGGAAAAAAAAGGGGGATAAAACAGAGCATGAGGACGACGGCCTGGACATCAGGAAGACGGCGGCAGCAGCTGGACAGCACTACGCCCGAAGCAAAGGATGGAAGCCGTCCCGCGTAGAAGTGCGCGGGACTTATATACCCCGGTCTGGTTCCAGGAAGCAGGGGTGGGGGGGGTTTAGTCTGAAGTAGGCAGACGTCGGGGTCGGGTCTAATGCCAGGCCGGTCCACTTTAGTCCTCCAGCCCCGGCTACCCAAGGCACGCCCTCAAGTACGAGGAAGCGGCTGCTGACAAGCTGTGCCCCCTTTTGATGAGGCTGCCATGGCTCAAAGTTTATCATATATATACATATGAAAGTAAAAATAAAATCTAAAAGCTTTATATTTGTTGCAAAATATTGTAAAAAAGGCTGAAAAACTGAAATTTTGCTCATACAACCCATTCATGAAATTCCAGGGTCCCTACTCATGGGTAATGCTAATTGTTTACAAATCCCCTCAACATTTCTTACCCTTCAAACTTCAATACCTTGAAAGCATCTCTTTTGAGAAATGCGTTAATGACTGCAATTTGGGGAAAGACTTCTTTAATGTCATTCACAAGTGTTGCTACAAATATAACAGCTGGAGAAATCATTCTGGGAATGTAAGGTTGTGTTTCTTCCCTTGTTAACTTATTTTTTTGCGTTTCTGTTTGTTTTCACCTCAGCTTCACATAACACGCATTGGGATTTCGTATTGTGCTGGAGTGGAGCCTGCATCCCTAGTCCTACCTTTGGTTTACGACGTCAGCACTAACCTGACGCAGTTGGCTGAGAAGAGGGAGCCTGGCCCTGCCTCTGCCACAACGGCAGCCAGCCTCCAGCTGAAGCGCTTTGCGGAATTTGGTGGAGGTGGTGCCGGGGAAGCTTGCTCTCTATTTCCAGCTGTGCGAGACCTTCTGGCAAATCTCACTCTTCCGTCTGACCCACAGCCAACAGTTGTCCCCGGACAGGTGACTATCATTCTAACGGAGCTTTATTTTTCACTAGCTGTGACCAACATGCGCTGCATTGCCTTTTTCTTTCTAAATAGGCACACTTATAAAAAGCAGACACATTTACATGTACAAATTAAATGGAAGACAATGATTTTTTGTCTTACCATCCTCAGCAAAAGCAAATTTTTCGGCTCTCCCACTCATGAGCATGCAACATATAATTTGACCATATAATGCAACGTAAAATTTCCATACTTTTCATAGTTTGGCCCACAAATCTTTTCTGGATTCAAATACAGTCCCTAAACGAATTTGAAACCTAGTCCAATGAATTCCTTGCACTTACACAGGAATTTGTAATGTAGTGATGGCACGAGTTTCCATTCCATGCCTATGCTGCGCTTTCCAATAAATAAAATATTTTATTGTAGCAATAGTGTATTGTAGCAAAAATTTAAGATTTACAAGCTTAAAATTCCAATTTTAAGAAAAAGCAAATCGTTTACAAAAATCGAATGCAAGAATTAAAAAAAAAAGTAAAGAGACCACTGCACCAAATCTTATTCTATGTTCTAATTAATTACGTACCTTTTAACACAAATTATATCTCATTGATATGATTATGGTGCACACAATATGGTGTCTCACTGTTATGATTCTGATGCACGAGATTGAGCAACTCATAAATGATCTGCTTTGTTGCTTGTTTGTCGTTCCTCGCATGTTTGAGAAGATTGTGTGCCGAGACACATTTGTTGAAATGACCCATGCTCCACCTATTGTGCAATGGCTTTAATAATTCAGACACCTTCGTGGGCACTTGTACAACAACTCACTAAAGTTCTATCGTAACCCGATGAATGGTATTGGAACGCATAGATTAGACATAGACGCACGGATAGAACAAAAAAATATTCATATTTATATATCGGATAAGCATCGGATATCAACATCAAGATAGCTGTGTTGCTAATCTCCTCTCAGTTTTCCTTTTGACTGTGGAGGGTATTTCTTTTTTTTACATCAACCATTATTTGATGAGTATACTCTTGGTCTTACTCAGCAAACCTTTGTGCCTTAAACTTAAAGCCTAAACTTTTTGATGCGCAAGCAAAAAAAAGTTATGCACAGCCTCTTTCGTATGTGCTCCTTGAGTGTAGGCAACTATAACTTTCATTCATCGGTAATACTGTCTGGAATTCTTCCAGTTTGTTAAGGCTGCCGCTTACCGTATTTACTTATGTAAGCCGGACACCTTTTTTCGGAAATGCCGGTGAAAAAATGGGGGTGCGCGGCTTACATGAATCCTCCAGATTTTCATGTAAGCCGTGCATCATTTTACCTCAAATTTCTGTCGTTAGTTTCTCCAAAGTGAATATATCGATGCGAATTGGTAAGTATGGTGTGGTAGTAAACTCATAAAGTGTTTTGAAGTAATTATAAATAATAATCGTCGTTTATCAAAGTCTGAGCGTATAACGGTACTTGAAGAAAGGCTATATCAGAAACACCACTTTTCAAAATAGTAATTGGAGTTTGTTTCGGTATCACGTATCTGTAGCAACATTTCTCACGTAATTGATAGCCACTTTTGTGTACACATTAAAGCTACATTGTAAAAACACGAAAAAGTATTTATTACGTAGTGGCAAGACTCATATGCTCAGAGATTGTACCTTCTTACTATACGCGCTTTTCTGTCCGTGCTATCCGCTCCATGCTGTAACCCACTCAGTGATGCCACTTAAAAAGGCGATGCTGTTGGATGGATCCTCCAGCAAGACTGAAAGTTTAGTTCTGTAATTGCCGTGTCAATGGCTAGCTAATGCTGTAGCTGCCTATATTTGTTGAAGTAGTTCGGATGGCTGATGTTTTCAACAGTGATAACATAGACTTGTTTTAAATAATGAAAATCTTTGTAGAAAAGGAAATTTCGCTCGTGGAGACCTATGTGTTATTTGCCGGGCCCGGTGGCAGCAGGGTAAAGTCCTTGCCTGCTAACCTGAGGGTTGCGGGTTCGAAACCCGCCTGGGTAGATTATCCACTGCCCAAGAAATGGATGTTTGTGTGTGTTAAAATGAGTTAATTGTAAGAGAGGACTATACATTCCTAAATTCGCTCGAAATAAAGACAAATTATTGTTATTATATGTGTGACTGAATAGACAAGAAATTCCATATAATCAAGAAACTCAGTAAAATTATACTTCCCATCAAGATTTGGTTTGCTTTCTGGCTAGAGGTGAATGTCACTGTGCAATATCATAAGTAACATGAATTCATGATGCATGAAACTAAGGTGTTTCTGCTTGGGGTCCCCTCCCCCTTTGTCAGACGACATAAGATTTCACGATCCCCTTTGCCATCCAATCATATGTATATGACCAAAAGTTTTTGTATCCATGCTCATATATTATAATTTATGGATGATTCCATATCTAAGTGGGCATTAACTGAACTCATCCTGTATGGTTTTTTTATTTTTTAAACTAAATCATAGACCTTGCAGAGAAACTTGAATTTTTGAAAGTTTGAATTTTTAGCTGGACATAAAAAAATAGGTGATCTTTACAGGTGATTTATAGGTGATATTTCTGAACTAATGAACATGAAGAATTGAGTGTATGTTTTTCTATAGTTAAGGATTAATTCAGGTGTATCTCTCTGGCAGTAGTTGTACATGGTGAGATTTTTTTGTGTGAAAATAGTATAAAAAGTAATAAAAATTCTATCTCAGAAGTGACTAATTATGTGAGATTGATTTGAACCCCACAGCCCTCAAGTGTAGGAAAATGTAAGAAGAGGCCACCCATTTTCCCCTTGCCACCACCAAAGAAACACCTTAAGTTTTTCTCGGACAACCCCAGCCAGAAATAACTTTGTGAAGTAGCGGGAAAACTGGAATGCTTAATCGCCATGGATTGATTCCATCACCTCCAAACTCAAAAAAATGTTAGTTTACTACTTGTTCTTTCTGGGAAAAATAGGTGACCATAATAAAAACTGAGCTCTCCTCAACACACTCCCATAATACACTTCACCATTTCACATCCCAAAACCTTATTCCTTACATCTTTACACAGCTGGTGTCCTAACACCCCCTGCCACACACCCATACAGCGGCTTGCAGGGTAGTAATTAGATGTAGATGAATCTGAAACTATTGAATTGCTTGCTTAACTGTTGAATGCTTTTCTCACTCAGGTTGCATCTCCTGGAGTTGGTGGAGGTCCGCCATCTGTTGGTCCACCGACACCTCAGGGTGCAGCTGGCGGCATGCAAATGCATTCACCCATGCCGATGCAGGCCCCCTATCACCCAGCCGGCCATCCCCAAGCCCAGCAGATGGGTGCGATGGGAGCACATGGCATGATGCAGCAGTGATATCTGGCTCAAGAGGGGGGCTGGGGATTTCCTTCCATGTAGATAGAAACCATTTGAGTGACGGAATCACCTGTTACCTCTAGAAATCCAAGTATTCACACAGTAATACCGTGCTAGCAATCAAAGTTGTTATTTATTTATGTCAGTGTATATTTTTGGACAGAGCATGTTTGCAGCTGTCTGAAAACTCAATCAAAATTATCAAAATGACAATTATTATTGATTGATCTGATTTTTATAATATTGTTTATGGTGATAAATGCACTTCGGATGTGCTTTTATTTTTCACAGTATTGGGAAATAAAAATCATTCAAACAGTGCTATGGAAGAACTTCCTTAAAATTTTAATCACTGCCTTTTGCTGTCGTAATTGTAGGTCTTCTATTACTTTACTTTTTGTGATAGTTGTAATTAGTGAAGTTTGGGTGCAAAAGTGTGGTTTTACTTCACCAAAACAGATTATTTACATGCCTATTCCTATGTAGAAAGGTTGATTTGTAATAACTTCTAATTCCTGGCAGTATCCCGTCAGTTAAGGAGGTTGTAAGAGGGGTAGAAACTCGGCCTGCGGAAATAAGCGAGATGCATCGCAAGTGAAACGGGATTTAACATATGGAGCTTCACGTGTGGCGAAATGTACAATTAGGCCCTCACTTTTCCTGCCATAATAGAAATTGTATACAAAGCATACACACTGGTAATAGTAACATTATGGAACTTAGTATCTTTGTTCAAAGCTGGACTGCGGCCAATATTTATTGAACCGTGGGCTAGAAAAGTAGTTACAAACCTCACACATCACACGTTGAAATACGCAAGATAATTGTAGAGTTAAGTTAGTAAACACTTGGCTTAGTGCAAATTAAATTCATTGCTCTTTGCCTTATCCAAAAAAAAATCCTAAGTAAGTTTTCGCCCTGATACAATACCACATTGCCTTAAATAGGTTAATGAATATCCCATGGGCCACATTGAGAAAAGCATGCACGCTGATATTAGCTGCATTAGAGAACATGTCTTTGTTCAAAGCTCACCAATGCAGACTATGGTCTATATTTATTGATCCTTGGGCTAGAAAAGTAGTGACAAACCTCTCACATGGCATGCTTAAGTAAGCGAGATAGGTAAATAAATGCATGGCATAGTGGAAATAGAATTCATTGCTTGAAATACATTCGCTGTAAAAAAAGCTCCTTTTTCCTGCTTTGCTGTTTCTTAGCATCCTTAGAACAGCCTGGTACTATTCAGCACTTAGACATTTTACAGCCAAGAAATTGTTGATATAGTCATGCTTGTTTCAGCCACCCGACACCAACTTCAATTAATGGCAGTAAAATGATGAAGCACGCCAGAGAAAGCAATTCACCAAGTCATAACTTGCGTGCCGCTGTATATGTTAGTTTCCGCAACCTGCCCCTCCTCGTGAATCTAAGGGAACAGGTTTTCCCTATCCCTCTAAACAGAAGTTTCGCCGCCTCTTACAGAATCCTTTCCCACACTATAATGTCGTCTGCTTGTTGGCCCAGCCGTCTCCATCTTGTTCCTTCCCAGACATCTTCTGGTATGGCGTTAGCTAATCCCATTTCCCTCTTAATGAGGTCCAAGAATTTATTCAGCCTTCTCTGTGGTCGTCATCCATCCCGGTAGTAGCATGGCTTTCCTCACTACAGTGTGTGCTTGGCTGTGTATCATCTGAGTCTTCCTTCCTGCATTTCTGCTGATGTAGCATGGCTTTCAGTTATTGGATGTTGTTTCTCGTGTGGTCATATAAGGTTAAAGCACCTTTGGAGCATAAACATTTCCTTCAAGTTCAGAGTCTGCTCATGCTTAGCTGTCACTGGCCAGAATTCCATTCCTTAGACGATGACTAGGTGCACCACTGTCTTTTAGACTTGTCTTGTCTTGTAGACTTAAGGTTCGGAGGCATCCAGTGCTCTCACAGGATTCATGTCACCTGGTGCCAATCCATCCAGGCCGTATTGATACGGTCATCAACTTTGCTTTCTCCAGCACTGCTAATGAGGTAGGCAAGGTATTTGAACTTCTTGACTTTTTTGTCATCTCCTCCCTGAGAGCTGATGGTACTGTCAGTTTGGCAGCCTAATGCCTTATGTTCTGTACTGTTGGCATTCAGTTGTCAGCATTCACTGATTCGTTCATTCCATTGCCGCATTTATTTTGAAGCTTTTTTGTTTGCTAGAAAGACATCCATGTAGAGACTAAAGATAAGGCTGTTGGAGGTTGGATGTTACAGTGTCCATACAGTGCATTAGAACAAATTTCAAGAGATACAATCTCTGTTAGACTGTGACATTGGTGGTGAAGGGAGGAAACCCATTGCACATCAAACCTACCAGTAAGTGATATTGTGGTAAAGTAACTGAGCCCACTTTAATAATGTTTTAGGCTCTTATCTAGAGCATAGGGTATGCCAAATAAGCTCATGTGGAATGTGATCAAAGACCCTTCTTTGGTCATGGAATGCTATGTGAACAGGCTTTGTTTTCTCACTGTACTTTTCCTAAAGCAGTCATACTGTGTGAATGGCGCTGATTGTGCCAGACCCCTTGACAAAACCACACTGATTAGGAGTGATTTATTTATTTATTATGCTTTAAGTTCGCCCAACAAAAGAATTACAGGGCAAATATTTTCATATATAGTATACAATCAATGATAACACAGTCATTCATACATATCAAAAATAAGGGAAAGCGTTTACATAATAATTTTTATATAGCAATTTTCTTCAATTGAGTTCAGAATTGATTTATTTTTTGACAAAGTTTGAGATTGTTACAGTGCGTATTTGCCTGTGATTGTTGGCATATGGGACCTAATGATATTTCCCTGATCTTAATCTTTTTTAGGAAGACTGCATCGGCAAGTCTCTTAGGCAAACCGCCATGACACTTCAGCATCTCTTTCAAATGATGGTTTGTTGTGAAAAGTCTCCGAAAAGATTTTCTCTTATCTAATTGTATGAATGAATGGGCCACACTCCTTGGATTTTATTTAATAGTTATGTGCATATCTGTCTTCCTGGAATGGGTAATGCCATTGTCCTTTTCCGACTTTTGCTGACCTTAGTTCACAAATATCCCTTGGAGGGGGCCAAGAAATGAGTACAGAGTAGGGGGACTTGGTTGTTATTGTGTTTAGGGACCGATAGCCTCCACACTTTTTTCATGGGTGCATGGATGGAGGATAAACTGAGTAGTGTGTTTGGTGTTGCTAACATAGCTCTCGTGAGCATTTGCCAGAGGCTGTTGTGTGGGGTGATGAGTAGTTTGGCATAGTTGAAGCGGAAAGACAGAAACTTCTCCGTGTCCTCCTCCTTCCCATGTGTTCAATAAAATAAAGCTGTTCACCCAGTGTTTGCCTTCTCCCCACATGAAGTCCATGACTGCTGTTTGAAGTTACCTGCACAATGTTTCAGGCCTTTGGGGCTATGAATTGATTTGTAACTCCTACTTTTCCCACTAGGGAGAGAGAGCTTGTCTTCCTTGTCCATGGCTCTACTCCCCTTTCTATCATCTCTGTTAGAAAATCAGTGGTCTTACAGCATCATTAGGCTCAGAACGTTAGTTTAATTTTTTTTATAGTTGTGATTGCTTAGCTGGAGGGGATGTAGAAAATACCATTTCATGGGGATGGTTGAGAAAGGCAGGGAATGTAGATCTAGGGATAGTATGGTGGATTAAGTTATTTTTAAGCTAGGAAATTATATCAGAAAGGAGTAGGAGGGGTGTGGAAATGAGAGCTTGTTATAGAGGCTGTTGGGGTGCCTGGTTTAGGAGGGTGAAAGAAATCAAAGCAGAACTTCCTCCAAGGCTCAGGGGGAACAAACTTGTTATTATGAATGACGTTTAACTGTTACAATTGATTCAATAGATACATGTGGAATGATGCAAATGTATAAACAAACATTTTTTAATTGCAATATTCCTACATTAGTGCATAAAATCACAATTCAATGCTTCACTATTCACGTGTAATTATATCCTTGGCAATCTGGAATATTTAAGTTATGCAGATTTACCCTCTTAAGTGCAACAAAAAGTCAATCATATTATTATCAATGGCAATATGTTATATGGCATTATACAAACTGTACCCTTGTTGAATAATGCAAATATATCATATGAGCTGCAAAACTTGGATAATTTCAGTAACCTTTGGCCCTTAGATGTAAAATTCTTTTTCCTCCTTAAATGCAGTTCCAACATGTAGAATCTAAATGCAATGGCCTTGAGTTGAGCCATTTTTTTTATTGTATGCCACTACTAAACCTAGCATGGAGAAAATGAGAAAGAAATGGGTGAAAATATATTTCCCAAGGAAAGTTTCGCTTTAGGTCAGAAGTTTCTCTCATGAAGATCTTTTATTTCACAATGGATAAGTTTTCTCAGAATGTAATTGTCATTTGAAAGGCCAAAATTAGAACAGAGTAGGTAGGTACATATCTATGAAGGATGTTTTCATGGTATCCCAAATTGCCTCTGGTGCAAATACAATCATAATTCTTCATATTAAGGATTATTTATTAATCGATACATATATGTATACATAAAATGAGTCATAAAAATAAATAGTTTGTAAAATATAGGGCATTATAAAAATAAAATTAAAATAAATGGACGAAATTAAATTCACTAAATGCCAACAAGCAATAATTACCTTGAAAAGCAATTCCAAAACCTTTCCAGCCACAGAGTCCTTTCTGAAGCAGAGGTTTCTCAAGGAGCCCCTATAAATACTTTAAAGTGTTTGGTTCTATGTACCTACTACAAGGTACATTATAAACTACACATACACAGAAGTATGAATAATAATCCCAATAAATAAAGAATAAATTTGTAAAATAATTTATAATAGAAGCAGCAATTTAATTTTTGCAATTTTTGTCATCTTCATAACTGTCACACGTGGAGTCACTGGCAATCACTTACAGAGCCTCAAGGGCTCTGTGGATCACAGTTTGGTTAACGCTGACCTTGAAGAAATTTAAACTTAACACCCCCAGGTGTCACTTTCTGAAAGTATTTTATACTCAAATCCATATTGAAAACAATCCTTGTACTTCTCATGACCTTAATTACACATAATTATACAAACCATACCCTTGTTGAATTGCGCAAATAGATATGTTCATTTACCATTCAAATCTATATTGAAAACAATCCTTGTACTACAACTCGCAACCATAAATTCAAACAATTATACAAACCATACCCTTGTTGAATAACACAAAAAGATCATAGGTCACTTCTGCAAAAACTTATACTTCATCTTCTCCAAGCAAGGTTTAGTTGTGGCAATACAATTAAAAAATGGCTCCACTCAAGACCATTGTAATTAGACTCTGCATGTTGGAACTGCATATAAGGAAGAAACAGAATTTTACATGGATAAATAATTGCCGAAAAGTACCAGGATTGTTTTCAATATGGATTTGAATGAAAGAAAGCAAATTATACTCTATAACCTTCTGACAGTTAAATGAATTTTCACATGTGTCTCGGTTAATTTCATTATGCATATTTAAAAAGCACAGTTATACAAGCTGTTACCCCAAGTAGGATTTTCACTATAACAAGTAGAAAATGCTTGACATGTATTTTCAAATCTAGTATCCAAGTATTCAATTAACCCCACATACTTTTAATGTATAATAAAAACCAGCCATTTGTACATTACTGAATCAATAGCGAAAATAAATTGAGCACTGCAAACTTTTTTGCTTTCGAGACCCAATAAGGCAAATTAGCTACAAAAAGGGGCAAAGCAATCATAACACTTATTGGCAGTTTTACACTCGGTAGACATTTGATAGCCAATACTGAAACCTACATCCATTTCTACAATAAAATCATTTATTCACTTCATTAGAAAAATCAAGACACCATTTTACTGATTTGCTGGCCAGAAAATATATTTACATACCCGTGAATAATATTGTGATATTTACTGGGCTAAATAACCTGGGCCAAATTACCATCATCCCTTGGATGAATATTTCCTCAGTAAATACACAAACTAATTTTATTCAGCATTGGTAGTTTCACATGGCACAATAATTTATTCTGCAATAGGTTGGTCATCAGATTGACATTTTTATGAATATAAAATATTAAGCAGTCAATTGATTTGCCATCATTATGGAGATGATGTAATGGCCATGAGGTTGTGTGAAGTCATGGATTAATGAAGAAACAGGATGCATACACAATGCCCCATATTTAGGCAATTGCATTTTATTTTAATCTATGATTTTATTAGCAAATAATCACAACCCTTTAAATTTATTGCTTTGAAATCACCCATGCTCAGTTAAAAAACATCATGTATTGCTAGAAATAAGTTCTCTTTGGTCATAAAAATCAGACCCAAAATCTTTCGTACGGATATGTATGTATCTCTGTTTACGTTGTATATCTGACCACAAATGCTAAGTATGCTTTTGGGGAAGATCAAGGAGAGGTCAATAATGGAAAACATGATGTCATAAAAAAGCTAGGTTGAAAAATAGTACCTCATAAATTTTCCTTGATTGAAATAAAATGCAATACTCCTTTGGATATGTATGTACATATTTCAGTTGTTAATGAACACAAGGCCAAATATGCCAAGTTATGATTAATGGAAGATTGAGAGATCATTTAAGGGAAAACATGATGATTATAAAATTTAATCTATTACAGACGAGGCCTATTATCATAACATTTTTTGTTGAAATATGGGAGGGATTTAGCATGGCATTATTACTGCACCAGGAGTAAGAAACATTAATCATGACACAAACATCAGGCCACTTCCAAATTTGGCACATCAGGCCTATTAGAAATTCATAACATTAAATATATTGATAATTATAATTGAAGTTACATATGAGGGGGAAATACTGCTTTATTAGTGCACCAGAAAAGCTGCTATTAAAAATTTTCGCAAACAATGTCTTTCTGTGCACTAAAAATTACACAATGGAACAATACTACAGCTAAAATGACTTTAAATGGCCTGTTATTGGTTCCCTGGTAGGATGAATATTGCAACTATTCTCAATATGAGACATTAATTGAAGTAATAACAATACAATAAGTAAACCATCCCTATTCCACAGCCATTTGCACTTTGAAGATAAAAGATTTTTTCATCAATCTTTTAAATTGTCACAAATAACAAAAAATTCATCTCCTAGTCTTCACAATCTTAGACTTGACAAGTTCCCACTTCTGCAGCGAAGAGTTGGTGCACATTTCCATAACAAGCCTTGAATCCACAGTAGCATTAGCAGCAGATAAGCAAGTCCCAGCAGCCATGTTATAGATTGAGATCTCATTCTATAAAGTCAGATTAAATGCAGGAATGATAAGTTAAACAGATTCAGGCATAAAGTAGCGCAAGTAAACCATATTGAAAACAACAATCGCACTTTCCCAAAGGTAATAACAATTACGATGTATTTCAATTCTCAGAGTCATAATAAGGTTCTAGACCCTGAAAAAAAGAGATATTACATTTACATATGTTAAAGGAAGGGTGGGTTTGAGAATCAGGAGTAAGGTAGGGGGAGAGAGAAGGTGGAAAGTTACGACGGGAAAACCAAGAACATCGGAAACATGCTGGGCTTTATTTCCAGATTATTATTAAAAATGTTGATGTTCAAAGAGTCTTGTTTTTTACTCTAGCCCTGCCAATCTTTGAGTATTGCTCCCCAGTTTAAAGTCCATATTATGAGTGTCATAAAATAAGTTCGAGAAATGTCTGTGTTTATTCACTAGAATGTGTGCAAGGAAATGTGATGTTGATTTGTCAGTAATAACATACAAGGAGGTACACAAAGCCATGAACCTGAGATCACTGAAAGTAAGACATTTTTATTATTACATTTGCAAACAGTCTTCCTGTACACTAAAAATCACATTATGGAACAATATTACAGCTAAAATTACTTTTAATGGCCTGTTATTGGTTCCCTGGAAGGATGAATATTGCAACGATTCTCAATATGAGACATTAATTAAGGTAATAACAATAATATAAGTAAACCATTTTTAGAGACAGGAAGAAGTAAGACATTTTTATTATTACATTTTGTTCCTTTACAAAATACTTCATAATTTATCATGTCCTGACCTTTTGAAATTAATACCTCTTTGTGTACCTGCTATTAGAATTTGTAACACAGAGACATTCCACAAGGTTTTTTATAGTAGAAACTACTGTGCAGTAGTCCATTGGCTAGAATAATTACTCTTTGGCTAGAATAATACTCTATTAAGAAGTTGGTATTTGCAAGAGCACATCTTCCGCAGGAGTCAAGTTTATTGCAACACTTCACAACATATGAACAGATTTTTATTGTGCTCTAGAGCAGGCTTCCATTACTCACTTCATTGCGTATTTTCCACTCCTGATCTCCACCCATCTCGTGGCATTTGGACAAACGAGGCCCATCACCTGAAGCATCAAGGCAAAACAGTTGGGCCAGGATCAATTCATTCTTGTCAGTCTGGAACCATATCTGAAAAAGTAATATCCAAAATTATTGCCAGATGACTTGGAGTCATATGCCAGAGAAATTAGATCCACCACACACAGGGATTGTTCATCATTCCTTTAATTGCCAATTCTGATAGACTCAAATTATGATAGCACATACATCTTTCCTTTCTTCAATCTGTCAACTAGTCCACAAGTTACAGGTGATGAAACAGTGAAGTACACCATAAGGTGCACATTTCAGTTGTCTATATTACAATCAACACCACTTGCCAGCCTACCAATTGCTGTCATATGCCTTTGTATGACTGGACCATTATTTAGTTGGAAAACAAATCTTTTGTAAAATAGCAGTCTCAAAAAGTGAAGATCATCGTCACATTTAATACATCATTCTCAGCTAGTCAAATAGGTAACCAGCCAAGTTCTGTAGTAAGTGAGTCATATGAGTGGGTATAAAACATTTTGGTTTGTTAATTTTTAACTAAATAATGGGTTTGGAAGAAAACAAACTTGATTAAGAATCTATTTTAAGGTCCATCTAAGGACTTGGAGAATAACATGACAATTCTTAATTTCATTTATATACATACAGATTAAGCTATCCAACTATATATAGGCCATAACTTCCATTTATGCCAGTAAAGTTAAGGTCAGAGAGATAAAACTATAAAGAATGAAACTTCTCAATGGACGAATTTTGGTAGTGTGACCTGCGTTGGGAATACATATTTATTTTACTAGTGACCAGTTGCAATGTAATTTATGAATTGGATAAACGTTATAATTTTGGGCCAGAACAAACCATTATAATTTTGGGTCAAATTAAATGGCCCCATAGTCATATAACAATAAAATCAAAGCTAACATACTTGAGTTTTCACCCTGATGCAAGTCTTGAGGAGCACCACAGCACCTTTGCTCTTGAGGACCTCTTTTTCACTCTGCATGCACAAATTGGTTCCAAAAAGACGGAGCTAGGGTTGAATGAATGAGAGAAATGTGAATTAAATGCAATTATAGAGTCAAGTAGTTGATCCTCTGCAAAAAATTAATACAATGCCACAATCAAGTTAAATACCTGAAACTGTGAGACATAGTTCCTCTTCCTGGAATGCCATGGCTGAAAGTTCAAGCCAGGGGCATCGGCCCCCATACCCAATAGGCCAGCAGACCTCCACTTTTTCTGCTTCCGTCGAATACGTTCTGCTTTTTCAGCCACCGAATCACCCTGAGGAGGGCTATTGGAGGCCGATGGAAGAGGCAACTCTGGGTACACGTTTTCCAAATACCAGGAGAAGGGATGACACTTAAGACGCTTCCGGAGTGCAACCCGACTTGACACATCTCCGTAAGGCACAGTGCGGGCATCAGGCCGCTCACGGAAAAAGTAGTCCTGTTTTTTAAATTTAATAAGGCATTGACAGTATGAATAAGGAGAATTAAGACAGAGGAGGAATAAACAGTTCAAAACTGTTTCAGTAGAAGAGTGAAATTATATAATACTTCAATTTTGTATCACCTTTTTGGATCAGAAGTAAGAAGGTTTCTTCTTAAAAGTTATATATGCGATAGCAAACCAGATGCATAATAACCATGATATTCCACCCCATCAGATACCAAGCAATTATTAACATTAGATTTTAGAAAACAATAATAAATATACCCCCAGCCGATAACATGCAGGCTGGTTTTAGATCACATTTTTGAGTCAATAAAGTACATCTTGTAGACAGGGAAACAAGGTAATTAAAAATCTTGTGCTTAGAGCTCTGTACCTTCAACTTGTTCTTCTTGTTAGTCATGTATTCCCACACTTTGAGTTTTAGCTATTTTATTACGCAGTATCCATCCTTTTTTGTACTTTTGCTTACAAATATTTATCTCTACAGACTGTACTTCGCCATGGACATACCTTCTAAATTCCTACTCTTAT
This sequence comes from Ceriagrion tenellum, assembly GCA_963169105.1. Classification (NCBI taxonomy): domain Eukaryota; kingdom Metazoa; phylum Arthropoda; class Insecta; order Odonata; family Coenagrionidae; genus Ceriagrion; species Ceriagrion tenellum. Next base: position 58,205,240 of record OY720639.1, on the reverse strand, counting down.
TTCACTTAATTTTGAAAAAGTGTTTCCATACCCATAATAATGATATTTATATTTAATAAATGCATGTTCATTAACTGCAGAGAGAAAGGGTTGCAAATTCTGTAAAATAAAAGACGCCCACAAAAATTTTAATGAATGAGTACTGTTAATACCTCAGCATGAGCTGCAATACTAAAGGCTTTGCGTTTCTGAGATGTCAGGCTACTTTTCATTTTGTGATTGGCATATTAATCAACATGTCATGAAGGCAAAATACTTATTCAAGCTGCATTAGATAAATTTTACTTAGTGATAAATTTTTCAACAGGTCAAACATAAATCTTTTATAGCATTAACAGAGATATTTTATCAAGGATATAAGTGAACATAAGAGATGCAAAATTTGGAAAGGTGTACGATTTCTTTCAAGACTGGGTTCTTTATTAGGGATTCAGAGAAGGAGGTGGTAAGAGCCTCAAAGACCTGAAACCATTACACATAAAAAAACTTTAAAAAATCTCATCCTAAATAGAAAGAAAAATGAGGGAAGATGACTCTGAAACTATCAAGCCTCTCTAAAAGACTTGGGTAAATCTACTCAAGATAAGTTCCATTCAAGTTCCCTCCACTAGTGTCAAGAATGAGGCATCATGATTACCTGTGTATTAGTAACACACATTCAGAAGATGTTAACCACTTTTTTGACCAAAGATAACCACTCGTTTCTTTCATAAGTACAGGGCAAATGCAATAACATTTTTCTCAACGAGTCAAAGAGATTCCTCTGACACAGGGTGCACCAAGAAACCCAGCACAGCTCACCTTAAACTCATCCATCCAAACGTGAGCAACTCTCAATGAGTTTCGTGTCATGGTGTCCTCTCCTCTAGGGGAACCGTACGGACGACGGCGACGGAAAACATGTCCCACTCTTGAACATGGAACAATCTCAAGACTTCCTCCACACATCCATATCTGTGACATAGAAGCATATCATAAGAAAGAATGGAGTCATTCTCTCCACTCTAATGGCCAAAATCTTTTAATTTACTTAAAGGAAGTTCAATGTTTCCCCCTCAAGAAGTCTATGAAATGTGTGAAGACAACTTAACAATGCATCATGCGAGCTGGGTCTGGCAGCTCTTAGCCCAAAATTAGCAAGAGTTACTGCTCAGCAAAAGCCATTGACAGATATATGTATAGAACTTATAACAGAAGTTGATATCCCTAATTCAGATGGAGGTGGCAATTATCTGAACTGAGAGATTCAGCCTTAAATATAACTGTGAACTTAACACTCCAGTGCTCACTAGGGATACTATGTAGTTACCAGTTATCTCGTAGCATACGCATAGGAGCACCTGAGTACCATACGTGTTATTTTTTCACTAATGCCTTACACCACCAAGATTTACTGTTCATTATTGCCAGGTTAGTGAGTGGCACTCTTTTACTGATTTGATTGATTTTACATCAAATTTACTCATTTTTATTTGATTGAATATGGTCAACATCCATCATATTGCACATTATATTTTTTTATTTAGATAATGGTTGCAAGCAGAAAACTTGAGCAGTGGCAGGAATGGCTGAAAAAAATGGAAGGAAATGAAGTGTTTATTGGATGGAAGTGAGGAAGAAATGTCAGAGGATTCAAATGATGAAGAACTATTCATGAATGAACATGATTCGAAACAGAGCAGGAAGTCAGTGCTAGCATGAGGATGATATTTCTGAGAAAGATATCTTATACTTTGGAAAAGACTAAACACGCTGGAGGAAAAAAGTTCCAAAAAGGAATAAAAGAGTGCCTACACATAGCATCATCATTGAAATGTCTAGGACTAAAGGAGAGGCAAAAAATGTTACTTTATACATAGAGGCACTATGTTGTTTCCTGGATGATACGATCATAAATTTAGTCATACAGTGCACAAACCTTTACGTAGAAAAACATAAAAATCAGAAAAGCAACAACAGAAGATGCTACATGTGTCCCTTATCCACAGACAAACACACAAAGAAATGGTGTTCTGTTTTAGTTGGAAATGCCTCGATCACCAAACCTGCATCTGTAATCAGTGCTGTGGACGCAAAAATACCAATGAAAGTGAAACAGAAAATGACGAAGAATGACTATGATTGTGAACTACCATGAACATCAAAATAAAGAATTTGTTGCATTTTTTTACGAATTGTAATTTTAATAGAAATTTAACCCTTGAGATAAGAAGTAAAAAAAAAAGTTTTTACTTATTTACGTGAAATAGAAGTAGTGAGATACTATGGTACCCCATGCAATCACTTATGTTACCAATGAGAGCACAAGCAGTTGAGTGTTAAGTACTTATTCACACTATACACATCAATAAGAGATTGTGGAAGAATTAAGCCATAAGAACACTCACCCTGAAAGATATTTCAAGATTCTCACCACCCCAAATGTTCATTCCTTCATCATATTCACCCATCTCCACAAAATAAGAGCGATCTATGGCAAACAGTCCTCCAGCCATTGTCGGGGACCTTAAAAGAGGAACAGACTTGCTTATACAATGATATACTGACCAAGCTTCTTAAGATTTAATCAACAGTTTATGTAATAGTGATAGCCACATATGCACCACAAGTACAAAGTCTAGCCTTCATATTCCCCTAAGCCAGTAAAGCAACCACGCAAAAGGCATAAATTCGAGCACCATTTAAAACAAGGAAATCAAAAGCAACCATTGCATAAGTAAATTAAACTACACAGAAACTTCAATCAAGGGCACATGCCATGCTCCCTGAATCTGCACTGGATGACTCTTCAACCTTGTGGAAATAAGGAGGGTTTTTCGGTTCCATGATCAATGAATACATCAAACCTTAAGGGGGGGTTCTCCATAATCATGACATAATTGTGTACATTTCTTTTATAAATATCATCAAACAATTATGGCAGTATAATTTGATTTATGAAATACATTAAATGATGATGGGTATTCTAGAATTCACATACATTTATGATAGGGTATCATTTCTTCTATCAGTCTCTCCACATACTCTAACGTGTAGAAGTAAATATGTACAATTTTTACCACTCAAACTGATGTTAAATGACAATATCATGTAACATTAAATCTCCATAACAGAAGGTCGCTTTTGATGAAGTTTCAAGTGGTGTGATATCATTCATCATAGAAAAATCATTCACAAGTATGTTGATTTATCTCTGTCATGATCCTAAAATAGATAAGCTTTAACTTCAACAAATTAAGCAATTTCTGGTCAAAAGCATTACTATGATCTGGAAATTCAAATAGCTATTTGCTACATATACACTACCATTATCATTTTCCACATGCACTAAGGATGTGAACATTCTATCACTCCCTTGTTATGATTTAAAATTATCAATTAAACAATGAGATGAACCTCACATTTAATTGCACTCAAAAAATGATTACATGAACTGAAAGAAGTTACCACCATACCTGACTGGCTTGATGAAGTCCTCATCTGAATTAAGGATGCCCTTGGGGAAATTTTCCCATTTGAAATGCAGGCCCCAGTTGAAACCACCTCTAACCAGAGGGGAAGACGTGTATTGGAATGTGTCTGCATTGATTATGTCAATGATAGGAGTGACCACCTGAGTGCGAGATGATGCAACTCTGGTGAGAAGTGGAGGCAGCCACATTTCATTTACCTCACAGTGGCTGTCCAAGAACACCAATACCTAAAAAAATACATGGTCAATGCTACAAAAATCCATCATCACAGCCACAAAACATGTTCAAGAGCCATGAAACCTTCAAAAATAATACTATTTTTTTCTATACTTAGGAAGAATTTTAGGATTTCTAGCAACAGGTCATCAATGACTCGACCAATTATGCATGTACGTACACCTTAGTGATAGAATGTTCTGATTTACAAGGACCAGTTTTGCCAGCACTGAGAACACGCCATTTTTGAGGAGCAACATTTTGGAAAAAATTAAAATATAATAGATTATAGCATCATTACATACATTTTTTGTTGTCATGATACTTCATTAATTTATTCTTTTAACTATGTATGATTTACTCTCAGTTTTAAGTCATTTAAAATACTTAAGGTTTCAGTTCAGGGCTCTTAAACTACCTCTTGAATCAGCATAGACCTATGAAAAACATAGCTTTAGGTCTCAAAGACACACTTCACATATGAGAGACTTGTATCAAATCAAAAACAACATCCTCGGCATAAACAAATAAGGAAATTCTCAGGATAGGCAATATGGTATTGGGTGCATTTGGGCTATCAACCTTTCATTTTCACCACATACATGAAAATTCAACAGAGGACAAAGAAGCCCATATGCACTGCAAGCTATTGTAATCATGCGTGGATAATGACTCAGTCATTGCAGATAGAAGACTTCAATAAGCGTTTCAATACATACAGTTTATAAAACCATGAAAATAGGGGTTAATATGATACTGGTTGGTCACTATAGTCACAGGTTCAGAAAACTTAGAGGGCAAATGATTCACCTCCACCTTCTCATTTACATCTTGTATGTTAATAACATCTACATGCTAACTAGAGCACCACAAACAGGATGAAAGGCAGAGGGTATTAGGACACCTGTCATACTAAGGAGGTGTTACCGTAAATGAATTACGGGATCTATTGATTAATCAATACGCCTAGCAAAAACTACAAAGAGAAGAAAAAATGTTTAGACTTCCTAGGAGAAATAGGTTGTATAAAAAAAATCTTACCTCCCCAGTAGCTTTCCTTGCACCATAAACTCGAGCACGAATCAGGCCTTCACGGTGAGGCGTCTTGAGCAACTTCACCTTTTTAGGCAAATTTAGGTTAATGTAATCAAGGAGTTCTTCATGAAGGTTGCCTATTAGGGAAAAATTATTCACACAACCGTGACTTAAGATTGATTCAACGGGAATGAAATATCATTTAACTATCTCAACACACTTATTCTTTATGTTACAACCGAAGTGTACTTTCAACATATTTCTTAAAGATCACATACAAATCTAAGCACTATGCACATTTTAAAAATGAACTCTAGCCACCAGACTGCTGGTCTATAATATGAAGTTATAGAAAGTGATGACTAAACCATTTGTGAGACATATCCAGATCAAGTAAGAGAGACAGGGATTCAGTCCATTCAACAATTAGGCAAGGTAGTGCAAAATAGGGCTAGTACAAAAATAATTGATTTGAAATTTTAGCAGAGAATATCAAATCCAAAACGGGTACTTATGTTAAAAAAAACAATTTTAACACCACCATCCACGAAGTTTCAATGAAAATAAAATGTCAAAGCAAGAGCAGAGCATGGACATTTTTCAATGCTTTGGGTAAATGCATTGGATAAACTTGCAAGTAGGCTATTGAAGCTGCTCATTATGTGACTTTTGAACTAAAATGCATATGGAGCAAATTTAGCTCAGTCTCTCTTGTGTTGCAGAGTGCCTCTTCAGGAGTGAAGCACATAATTTTGCAATACTCACTGCAACCCTAGAGAAATGTGGAGCGAAATATACTCCAAACACAGTACGACTCAAAAGCCACATCTACTAATGTATTGGATGAATGCATAACAGCAATAATATTTACCATTAACAGAGATTATTACATTTGTAAGAGTACTTAAATATTAGAAGGACATTATGTAATATGAAATAGAAACTCAATGACTAACTTTCATATAGTAAGAAGTTGACTTGAGCAAAGATGGAGAAGCATTAAAGATATAATTAGCAAGCTGGGATAATAAAATTTTCAACTTACTTATGGTGCTGAGGTCATTCACCAAGAGGATTTCATGAATGAGTTTGTCATCAGTGCGATCCAACACTGAGTGCACAGTTCGGAGGAGAGTATCACGCTCTTCATTGAAAAAACAAATTATTATGCTAGCGCTGGGTAAAGATTCAGGATATGTTTGATTCTTACACCTAGAAATAAAAAGGATTATATAGTGCTCTTGTATGACCACATTAAATGCTAGCATAAGGATTACAACTAAAATTTTCGACTTAAAAATTGAAAAGAATGGGATTGATTTAAGATACAAATGAAAGAGGCGAAATCAACTTCATAACAACAACTTGAGGCAGGCAGAGACATTTAACAAAGCAGCAAAATGAAAAAATGTCAGCGAAAAGGTTAGGTCACATTCAAGCATTTCCTAAAAGGAGAAAGCAAACTCACAAGAAATAACGTGTATCAGGTATCTGTCGATGATAGCCCAGTCCATGGCTCACCAAGACATTGAAGGCATGTACACGATAACCTTCATCTCTAATTTTCTGGTCATCAGCCGATTTCACCATGCCCAGTTCTTCTAATGGTGACTTCGAACTCCATATTTTTCTACATAATGACACATCACCAGTATATAACACATTACTACTCGTAGGAGGAAAAACGTTATGTATGGAGTAAATCATTTTCACTGACACTCTATGGCGTTTTATCGTTTTAATGAAATAGGTATATACAATATATTTGACTTAAACATACCAACAAGGCTAGCAATAGAACTGTGTTTAATGACAACACATTACAGCCTCAGGGAGATTTAAATTGATTTAGAATATTTAAAGAATACATTAACAATATATATACGTCTATGAGTTTTGAAACACTTCTTGAGGGAAAATAATACCTTTTTGATTGAAGACTTTTTATTAGAACTTCACTGTTCTTGTATTTTCCTTTCACGCCAGCGCCAAAATCATCTTCCAGAAAGTTGCTCCTTATGTATGTCTTTCCAACATGATCTGTATATGCTGGTACGTAAGCATTGCTGAGAGAAACATCGACATGTGGCGTTTTTTCTAGATGATCACTGTGTCTTCTATCAGTTTTGGCCCATTCCCACGTTATTTGAAAGTATAAATACAAACTAACGGTCCACGTTATGGAAGCACAAGCAATACCCAAGAAAAATGAATTACAGCGTCTTGGACTACCCATTATACTAAGTTAAGTGGAACATAAATTCATAGAGAAATTTGAAAACTTTCTCTAAACAACAACGCTTCCCCTATGTCATGTTAAAAGACAAAAGGGGGAACTTAAAGGCAAATGCACCTGCAGTTTAACAACTACGAAATATTACACATGATGGACTACGGGAATGAGCTTTTTCGAGCGACTTAATCACAGTATTTTTTTTCTCCTTACAGTAACAACATCACAAGCTTCCATGATTAACTCCTTTTCAGACACAATTCGTCTGCTCAGGAAGACTTCTTGATTGGTGGAAAAACTTAGCGGTAAAACAAATGAATTACGATTTCCTTATGTTTTGAAAATTTATATTCGCATGGTCGCGGACTGAATACGGTTTACGAAGTATCGCCGACTTGTTTTTAAGTTACTGGTAGAGTAATGCCGAAAAAGTTTTCTCTAACTTCCTCAGAAGAGGACGATAGTGAATCAGAAGTTGTGAACGTGAAGAAGGAAACAGATAGTATATCCTCGAATCTGAAGCCCGAAGTCAATGGTGATGAAGATGGTGTGCCTACAAGTAGAACAGGAAGAGCTCTACGAAGTAAGCGTGCTAAAGTGCAAATATATAATGAGGACAGCGAGTCAAGTTGCAATGAAGGCAAAGATTCGGATTATGAACCTGAGGTTGATGTTAAGCCCAAGGTAGTGAAAAGGAAGGCTGCAGCTGCGCCTAGGAAAACCGTGAGAAAGCCCAGGGCAAAGAAAGATACCAATACATTGTCTACTCCGGCTTCACCTGCCGTTCCAAAGAAAAGGAAAAGTTCTGAACCAGTAAAGAGCAAAGGCGTGCGAGTAAAAAGAACCCGTTGGGATCGTCCGGACGATGAAAGTGCGGAGTCATTGCCCTTAAAGAAGGAAAAGGAAGAATTATTATTTGGGTCGGATGATTCCAATGTAATGGGAGGGTCTTCAGGAAACAAAATAAAAGCAGAAAAATTGTCAAGCGAATTCATTGAGCCTTCAAGCACCAATATTAAAGAAGAACCCTGGCCTAATGATGAACCTGATGTTTCAAGTAAAATTAAGAGTGAAAGTATCACTAGGCCAGCAACTTCGCAATTGTTGCCTGGAGGAAATTTGAGAGTGAAAGTAGAAGAATGTATAAAGAGAGAGAATGATGATATCTTGTCCTTGCCGTCTACTTCTGAACGCAATGCAAAGTGTGATGGTTATGCAGGAACTTCGGAAGACTTGAGAACGGAACCCGTACCAATATGGAGGGCAGCAATCGACAGAACGGACCCTCCTCCTAAGCAAGATGTTGGAAAAAAATTGAAGGTCCGTGTGCTTGAGTATTGGCTTTTGCTTTCATGCTTACTGTGTGTCAACTGGTTGTTTTTCTTCCAAATGATTATGTAGGCACCCCCAACCGAAGGAATGAAAAAGTGTGAACCTACTTGGGAAGAAGCCCAAGTGCTGTCAGAGGACTTAGCGCTGGACTATTGGATTGCTAAGAACATCATACGTTTGCTAGACGAAGATAATACGATACCATTCATTGCAAGATATAGGAAGGAAATGACTGGTAACATGTCTCCAGAAGACCTGAGGAAAGTGAAGGAAGCCTATGAAACTCTCAAGTTAGTTATTCTTTCTTACCTCTCCTGCCCACCTGAAGAGTACGGCCAAATTCTCATGCCATTTGCTCCTTTTCATCTAGTTGGCCTTTCATTGGATAAACGTTCTTTTGCTGATGTAATCAGCCTCATATCCTGTCATACCTACTTGACCTATTATTCCTTATCCTAACCAATCTTCAAAACTGATCAAAGAGCTCTTACAGATGGCTTTATTAGTCTAAAGTAATGACTCCAATTGCCTTAAACATTTACCTTGCTGGAAGAATGTATTTGAAAAAGTAAAGGCTGTTGATAGATTTATGGGAGATAAACCAGAGCTAAGCAGCAACTCAACAATGTGGCACTACTCAATATCCCGGAGTGAATGAGTACCACCTTGGTGTTGAGTGGTGTGCCATATATTGGAATTGATCCCTGGTGTTGGTTAGTCACCAATTTATCCCTTAACTACTGCTCTCATTTACTAATACATTCTTACAGAAAGGCAAATGTTTACGGCTGTTGGAGCCATTATCCTTAAATTATCTTCAATACCCCATAAATTTTTAAATGGTCCTCACTCCATCTTTCACATCAGTTGCTAGTGAGACACATAATTTCTACAGTGGATACTGAACAGTGGTACATGGTGAAATTATTTATTTATTTTTATTTTTTATTTATTTACTTAATTTGTCCACGTACAGCATACTTGCCAATTTACAGTGGCCCAATATAACAAACACAGAAGATAGACACAAACAATTCAAACAAAACTAAGATCAATAACAATTTATTAACATTTTTTTAAGGGCCCAGCGGAGAGAAGCGATTAACTATTGCTAGCGAAATGAGAAAGAGCGCATTGTGTAAAAGTGTTGGATGAAAGTAAAAACAGATCAATGTTGGTAGGAAGAGAATTTGTCAGGGAGGAGAGGTGGAAGTGGAGGGAGGTTTGGTCAAGGATAACCTGGGAATGGGCAGGTGGAGTAGAGAGTGCGTGCGGGTCGGTCTAGATGGGATTCGAAAACTGATGCTAGAGATCAGTTCAAGGCAGTCTGTAGTTGAGTTGAGAATGCTATGAATGAGCTTAAGGTCAGTTTTGAGCATTAGTTTCGGGAGATCAGGTAAGGAGACTGTAGACAAAATGGTATCAGTTGCCATATTGTGAAAATGGGGCACTCTGTATTTTACTATCTTGCAGAAAAAATTAGTAACACTCTTAAGAGTTAAAATATTAGATGGAGCCGAGATGGACCATATGGGGGAGCAATAATTGATTGAAAGGACAATAGTTGGAAAGTATGAGCGTAACGCAAGTGGATCTGAAATTTCTGTGTAGCGGTAGAGGAGGTCAAGGAGAGACAGCTTTATTTTTAACTGCCAGAATATGGTCGCAGTAGTTGAGTTTTTGGTCTATCAAAACACCTAGGTCTTTCATGGATGGGACACGATTGATAATCAGGGAGTTTACGCTGTAATTGAAGTTCTGGGGAAATTTTATACGGGAAATTGACATGGTATTGCATTTACTTGAGTTTAATTTGAGTTTCCAGACTTTGCACCATTCAGCAATCATCTCTAAGGCATCCTGGAGGTCACAACAGTCCGAGACATTGTTGATTTGCTTAAATATGTAACAATCATCTGTGTAAAGAAGGGTTTGAGCTTGTGAGGAAGGAATAAGGGAGGCTAAATCATCGATGGAAAGATTAAAAAATTATGGTCCGAGGACACTTCACTTCACACACCTGAGGAACCCCAGAAGTTACAGGTGACCAATGGGATGAGGAGCCAGAAAGTATGACCCTTTGGGCTCTATCACTGAGGAAGGAGTTAATTAGGTTTAGAAAATTACCGTGCAGGTTAAATCGAAGAGAGAGTTTGTGAAGAAGGAGAGTATGATCGAGAGAGTCTAAGGCTTTAGAGAAATCTAGGAAGATAGCATCAAGTTGACCTCTGTTGGTAATGGAATTGACTACATGGTGCTGAAAAACAGCTAAGTTGGTGAGGCACGAGTGGCCCGGAAGGAAACCATGTTGATTCTGAGACAGAAAAGGAGATGTAAAGTAGTAGAGCCTATTAAGAATAATCCTTTCACAAACAGATGATAGTATCGGTAGTAAAGAGATCGGGCGGTAGTTAGAAACTTCGTCTATTGGACCGTTTTTATGTATAGGAATAATGTTAGCCACTTTCCATTGAGTAGGAAAAATGTCGAGGGAAAAGCTACGGTTTAAAAGGAGGCTCAAGGGGAGAGAGAGGGAGGAGGCACAGTTTCTTAGGATGGGACAGGCCATCAGGGCCAGGGGCACGATGAAGAGGGATTTTACAAAGGAACTCAAATACCTCTCGGGGATTAGTCTGCAAATTAGATAAACAGTGATCACGGACTGGAGTGAGAGAGTGATCGCGGTTAAAGGGGAGATTAGATAAGGGGACCAGGCAATCAGTGAAGAATTTGTTAAATAAGTTTGGCCTATCTTGACCCACAGCTTTGAATTTTTCATAGGACACTTCATCAGGGATGCGTGGGTGGTTTCGGCGACTGTTTACGAAGGACCAGAATTTTTTTTGCGTTGGAAGAAATGGATGAGCATAGACCCTTTACCATCGAACACAAATTCAACTTGAGCTATGACATTTTCAAGGTTTGTACATAGCTTGTGTCGAAACCTTGGTAAGTGCAAATAATACCAGTGGAAAGTGAACAACATCTTTCATTGTGAGATCTTGGCAGCTGCACTCCATTTCCACAAAATGTCGCCTGATATGCTAAAATTAATTTATAACTTATTGTCAGTCTCAAGTCATGAGTCAGAAGATCAGTTGGGGAAGTGAGGAATGCAAATCCAGTGGTAGCTACCTAATACTATTTTCTGCAATAATGCAGAAAAGTAGAGCATGCTGCTTGACTTGAGCTGGATTTGATCCAGATAAATCTTGAGGTTTGGACCATACAGTCTCCATTTACTACAATGAAAATTTGTGCAGTGGTTGTAATGTAATTCTAAGGTTGCCAGGTTCCATCTGTGTTGGTTGATCTTGTAAGATGTTTGTTTTGCTGACATTCCGCTTTGTAGTTCAGACTTGACATTTGTGATCGGAATGCTGAAAATCTGTCATTTACCTCGAAGAATTTTATATTCTTCCCTGCATAAGTTGTGTATAATACATGTCCCTGTTTCTAATTCTGCTCCAGCTTTGATCATGATACATAGGATTTACTTGCAATTCTGTTCATTTACAATATTAGTGCTTGTATATCAAAACCCTTTAAGAATCACTTCATTCAGTTTCTCTCCATTTTGGCATTCATATTTGGTGTTACTCAGTGATAGACAACCTTCTTTTAATAACGCTAAATGCAATGAGGTAAATGTCATACATGGTTGAAAAAAGTTTCTTTTTAGTTTACCTTATGATCCCCTTACTATTTATTATTGAATTAGAGGTCAAGGAAAAACTCAACGTATAGGTTCACAAAATTCTATAGAAGCTATGTCACTGCCAACTAAGGAGTTGTGCATCAACTAAGTTTCTAAATTAGGAGGGGAGGGGGTCTCCTTAAAACCTACGGCAGGTAACGAGGGGCAGGATAGGGTGGGGGTTCACTCAAAGTAGTGTAGCTGTTACAATGGTTCCATGTAAATTCCATGTTCAATGTCAAACAGTTCCATGTCATGTTTTTATTACACATTTCATGAACATTTTAACCCTTATTCTTTAATGGACTGCATTTATAAACGATTTCAACATATTTTTATTTATTGTTGCGTGAAAACCGATCCTGAGGCTGGTAAAAAGCTAGTTCACTTTAAACGGAATCCACTTTGCTAAGGGTTCATGGAATGGATTAATACCGTAAAACAGGGGTTTAGTACACTAATGTAATTGCAATCATTATCAAGATAATGTAAAAGTCTTTTATAATTTTTACCTATTTCAGTGATATACTTAAAAAAAACTGCATATGGATATCATAAACAATAACTTCTTAGTATTTTTTTTCCTAAGGTGATACATTTCATTAAATTACCGTCTACATTTCTCCTAAGCACTGCTGGCAGGAGACAGCACTTAGAGGGTTAAACATTAATTAAAACTGTGATAGATACTATTATTACAAATACCTATATCTAAATTTGCTAAAAGATTGATACATATTTCTTTCTGGTCATAGAGCGGTCAAGGCAAAAGCAGCCACCCTGGTAAGCACTGTGCAGAAGATGGGGAAGTTAACACAATCGATAGAAAATGAAATACTCTCCGTGAGAAGCATGAGTGAATTGGAGCACATTGTAAGTTTAAGTTTAGTTTTTCATATTAGCCATTAACCCTTGAATTCATTTTCTGAGTTTTCTAATATACCTGTAGAGGTCTGTGTTCTAAGTTCACCCAAATATTACTGTTGCTTGGTGACATGAGATCTTAAGGTGGTAAATGTAATATCATTTTGCTATAATATTTTGTCAACTACCATTCCTGATCTAAATTTTCCCAAATATAATCAATCCTGAGCATGTATCGTAGGTTTTCTTATGTATGAATTGGTATTTCAATACAAAGGTGGTGATAACAGTACCATAGTCTTGGGTATATACCACAAAAGTATGGCACATCTTGTTGTGCTAATTCTATACCTGATTTAAATTGTGTTAATTTTGATTTAATCCCTTAGTTTTGGGAAACTCCCTTGATTTTGCTTCCTGTTCTGGGCAAATTTGGTGGTGAGGAATTTAGCTTGGTTTATTGAATAGAGTTTGATTGAGTGCAGACTATACAATATTTGTTACTTTTGTGGCTATTTAAACTCCAATCATGTGCCTAATGTGTGTGATGTTTATTTCTCTCTCTGAGGCAATTTAGGATAAAAATTGTGGTTTTTTTTTGGTCCTTGCATGCATATCGGTATGAACTACCAGTTTGTTTTTCTTTGTAGTGTAGTTGAACTTTTTGTACCTAACTCATGGTCTAAAGTGTTTACCTTTTTTCTAATCTCGGGGCTAATTACTGGTTCTTTGTTTCAGAAATCATCATTTAAGACAGCAGCTAAGGGCACTCTAGCTGACAGAGCTAGGGAATTAGGCTTAGAAACACCTGCTGTGACCCTTCTCTTCGGGAATTCAATGGATCCCATACATCTGGAGCAATTTGTCTGCCATCAGAAGACAAAGGGTTTAGCTAATCGTGATGAGGTTGAAACAGGACTGCAGCACATTATAGCTGACATTATTAGTAAAGATCGACAAGTGCAGGATCAACTCCGCAAATTGTGAGTGAAATTGGAATTTGAAAAATATAATAAGTACTTACAAGCACCATACAAATGCAGCTATATGCACTGTATATCTACAGTTTATATAGCTTGTAAATTTGTTCACTAGTTTTGGAAACTTATAAATAATCATATGATAACAATCTATTACACTACCTGAAAAATACACGGCATTTGCATTTTTACATGAAGTTTCGTAAGAAAAAACCAGGCAATTACGAGATGACTTGTGATTTTTCAGCTGTAAAAAGAGGATAAAAACTTTTATATGTACAATTCTTGTCATAGTGAATGACGCTCCACTGATTAGGGGAGGCATACTTTTGCTGTTGAAATGGCCACATATCATGACACAATTGCTTGTAATTGCTTGGTGAAGACAATGTTTAATTACCATGTTCATGACCTTTAACAAGTCTTTATTCTTGGAATACAGTGGAGGTAGACTCTCAAGGTTTTTTTTCATATTTCAGAAAAAGCACTGCCAATATATTTTTGTCTTGTACCAAGTCCAAAACGGCTGTCAAAGCAGCTACCAAGAAATCTCCCAGGGCAAAAAAACCAGAAGAAAATAAGAAAGGTAAAGCTGGAGCACACGCAAAGGACAAGGAAGAGGATGAAACAAAGTATCAGAACTACTTCAACTTTAAAAATAATGTGCGGTTTATCAGACCTCACCAGGTACGATTTCAGATTAGTATGTTGGGTTATCTATTAATTGTCCATATATAGGTGTGCCAGATGAAAATTTGTTCATCCCTCCTACCTATTGAATTCAAACCCAGGTCTCTCAATTCTCTGTCAGGTGTGTTCGCCAAATTTACTGCTGAGCTATCTTAATTAAAGTCAAATTTCTGTGAGGATATGGCAATTATCTGGCAAAAGGTGTTGGAGTCTTTTGCAAAAAGTTTTTTTCCTGGTGTGACGGAAGCAGACATTTATCATTCCCAACATATACCTACATTCAGTCTAAGGAGTATACATAGTCATTCTTAAAAGGCATAACCCTTTTGTTGTTACAACAATGGAGGAGAATTAAGAAATGATTTACAATCTTAGATGACAGATGTTTTATTATATGCGTATCTTCTGATGGGTTCAGTATCGTTTGGGTTAATGAACTAACAAATGAGATACTTTGGGGGCTGTATACCTTGGCTGAAAGTGGAAACACACAAAAAATTAAACTCCGCTCTATTGTGGAAATACACTATTTATTCTATTTCTTTAATCAACGATCATTCCAAGCTGAGTCAGGAGCTTTACTTTCACTTGATTTTCACGGGGTAGAGAAAATACTTCTTCAATACCCTCTCAAGACAAAAATGCAAATTGCCTCCGTGACTTTGCATTTTTCCATCGACCACAAGAGGCATAAAAGACAACAGCTCCACTCATGGCACAGTGTAAAATGCACTGCAAAGGTTCATGAGAATGTTTGCTTTGATGTTATTATCTGTAATTTTGTAATCAACAATGTAAATCTGTAATCAACATTATGATGATCCTCTGCGGAGTTGAAGGGTTCCCACTTATGATGAGTGCAAAGAATTTTAGAAAAATATGTCATACATGTCATGGCGATCATAGGAAGAAGAAACACGAATTTTGACAAATTCATGTTTCTTCCATGGTCAAAATGGTTGTGTAATCAGCATAAAGCGAAAAGTTACAACACTTTTTGTAAATATCAATCCTTATTCTTGAGCCCTGTGCAAACGGATTTGCTTTATGTTACAGAAGAAAGTGGTGAAACAAAAGTGTGTAGAAGTCTGCGGAATCATTTGCAGTCTTGGTGCATATCCCTCTTAAGTGGATATATGACTCAATCATGAAGTACCATATTAACCTGAATATAAGAATTATTTACCCGAATATATATTTTTTCCCAAAAAATATGTTTCAAAGTGGGGGGGCGTCTTATACGGGGAAGATAAGTCAGAGGGGGTACCCATACTGATATTAAAAGTTGTGTAACATAACTATGCGAAATTCTAAGCGCGTTCAAACTCATCACAAAACAAATTTGAACTTCATACCAAGTTTACACACTCAAAGCATCACACATTCTTTCCAAACTGGCTGGGTATTTCCCTGAGGGCTCTCCCTCCTGTTTTATATTTTTCCTGGAATTTGAGCCTCAAAAGTGGGGGGGGGGTCTTATGTGTAGGGCGGGGGCTTATATTCAGGTAAATATGGTACTATTGCAGTTGGTTGGACTGTTGTGACAGACTGTCATTAGTGTCCACTACTACACAAGAATAGAGCAAGGCTGCGACCATATAGATTGTTCCCTAGGGTAAGTCTTTATCACTGCAGATCCAGGGAGAGAGGGGGGCAACTGCAAGACAACAATCAGTTTAAATGGACTGTCTTTTTAATGGCAGAGAGGTTCATCTCAAGGAGAGAAGTGCGAGACTAGTTTAGTGGATATGGGGAGACCCTGCCTCTAATATCCACCTTTGTTAACAACATTGCAACATTGTTATTGTCATGGTAAAGTGATTTAGGGATGATGAGGGGATACTTTGTCAGTGACAGAAGAACATTTGCCAGAAGTGGCAATGCTTTTCTCACTACAATGTAACATGAGGTGGCTTGATAGATATCTACTACCTTGATTCCGCTTGTTGCAATGTATTCCCCTCCACAATGTAGTGTAAAATGCCCTATAGTGGTTGGATTCTGCTATCTTTTTGACAACATTCCCGTGATGAAAAACCCAACTTCTTTGCTTTTTAGTAACCAGTTTTTTGAACAGTGTACATTGCAAAAATTTGTTACCATTTGTACTGTTAAATATTCAAGTTAGCAAATAAATTTCAGCAAAAATGTATAGCATTGACAGTTATAATTTTGATTCATTAATGAGACCTAAATATCAGTGAATTATATTGGAGCCCTATGGTCTTTTGGAACAGCTATTTTTATGCTCTAGCCTACAGACCCATAGATTATCTGAAAAAATACATTTATGGGACTCCTGCAGTTCCTATAAATGTGACCTCCAATGTCAAAGGAAGCTCAGATGACTAAAATAAGCTTAATGTGCTGTCCATTTAGAGCACACAAAAAATGCCTGAAGTTTTTTAATTAATTTAATATTATCAAGGGCCATGTTTCCTTAATCTTTCTTTTCTTGCACTATTTTTTGAGGGCAGTAATTTACAGTTTATTTTTGCATTGTTTCAGGTTTTAGCAATTAACAGGGGAGAGAAAAACAAGATTCTGTCGGTGAAAATTGAAACTACTGGTTATGTCAAAAGTGACTTGTTCAACTTAGTGCAAAGAAAATGGTTGAACCATGGTCTTAACTATCCACTGCGGTACAAGATAGTGGAAATGAGTTTTAACGATGCTTATGAAAGACTGAGTGAGTTTTTCCTTTGTAATATTTCATTACTTTAAGACTGCATAATGTTGGGTTTGTCCACCGCGACAGTGGCTTTGTCAGCACGACTCCGTCTCATGTGCTACAGTGTAGATTTGAGGCCTGAACATCTAGTTCGCATAAACCCCCCTCGAAATTCGCCTTGAAGGAAGATGGCTTGGTGGTGTAACTGGCTAACACACCTGACCGGCAATTGGGATATCCGGGTTCGAATCCCGGTCAAGTCAAATGATTTTTTCAAAGCGAATTTCAACCCTTGTGTATATGCACCCATGCGAGTGACTTCGTACCATATCATTTGTTACATGCAATGTTTGGAAATTTGAAAAATTAGTTGAATAACAAAGGCGGAAAAATAAGTAAAATAAAATTTAAAAATCTGGGCAATGAGAGTGACCAACGTAATCTGAGGCATTCTATATATTATTTTTGGGGGAGGAGGGGTTAAGACTTGGAAAAAGTTTTTCATAAAAGAAAGAAATAAATAAAATATTATACAGTAAATGAAATAGGATATGATTTTTAGTATAGAAATAAAGATTTTTTTTCTAACTCATAATCCTTTTCTCTTTTTTTAATTATAATTGTTATGATTTATTTTTCCCCAGTCGACGAATACATAGTATGGTACAGAATATCATACATTATGTAATTGTATAGTGTACGTCTAAAAATTCAATTGCTTAATAAATACATGCCAAATCAGATAAAATTATACCAACATGTAAATTTACATTTTAAAATTTTGAAATATTTTTTATTAAATATTTTAAATAATTTTTAAAAATATAACCTTATAAATGATATTATTACATAATTAAAAGAGCCATCATCAGGTACAAGACCTTGAAGAGAGAGACGATGGCTCTGTGAGCCGAAACGCGTTGTACGCATTAAAACAATTTTGTGGAAAAGTGCAATTGTTTCTCTTACATTAATTATGTATCAATTTTTCACTCCAAAAAATGTCTATAGTGGGTCTAAATATAATATGTGGAAATATAATTTTATATGCGACCCACGGAGTTATTATGCATTTTCAAAGTGGCCCGCAATTTTGTGGAAAAGTGCAATTATTTCTCTTACATTATGAAGAACTTCCACGATATCTCGCCTGAATCTGTTGAATTTGGTACATAATTAGTTATTATTATTGTAATACAGTTATTGTATTCAAATGTGATGAATCTCGCGGGCTGCTGGTTGGCCACCCCTGGTTTATAGTTTCATTATGTTAATATTCCTGTACCTCCAACCTAGTTGACTTTAGGGTGATAATTTTTCTTTACTCAGGAATAATTGTTGTTAAAATTGGTTATTCTTAGAGTGATTTTTATTTGATCCAAAATTGATAATATTTAATGGAGTTTTGCTGCATTTAATTGTTCAAGCGTAAGTTGTTATCCACCATCATCCACACCTACATTTTATTTTTCAGTATATCCCTTGCTTGTGAGGCTAGTTCGATCTGAGCTCACTCAGATGGCCGAGACTGCTTCAATAGAAGTATTTGCTACCAATTTGAAGAATCTCCTGCTTCAGCCACCCTTCAGAGGAAAGATAGTTATGGGTTTGGATCCAGGTGAGTTATTTATACAAATAATATGTAACTATACGGTGAAAGTAATCTTTAAAAAATCATGCATAGTCATATATTTGTTGAAAATATTTTAACTGAACTTTGGTGTGTATAATTGTAGTACTTGGGCAAGATTGGGGGAAGAAAACAGTATTTTTTGAATGCCAATTACTGAAATTAGTGAAATATATATTTTTATCTTTGCTTTGCAATCAAATTTTTATTCTTCCATTATAATTTCAATAAAAAATTTTCATTATCTCCGTATTTTAAAATATTGAACCAGAAATATTGGGAGGGGAGTTGAGGAGTGGGTGTGTTCATTAGGAAGGTCAGGGAAACGGAGCAATTAAACAAAGTGACACAACATAAACTTGACCTAATTAACCTCACTAATTTTAATCCTTATGTTTTCCATGACCTTCCTAATGAACACCAACGCTACCCACTCACCCTCTATCTCCTGTATTCTGATTTGGTATACATAGGCCTGTCCACTAAAGTAAAAAAAACACCTCGATAATGGTATGAACCACGGTGGTTGGTGAGTGGTATGAGATGTGGAACTTAACATGGTGTAAAATTTAACAATGTTTGATGTTGAAGTTATCCCCTTAGTTACACCTGAGACTTATGCTAATTTTGGGCTTATGTATTGTACTCCTATTCTTGTACCTTCTTTAAAATACACTAGATTTTAATACTAATGAATGGATGTTTTCATATGGAAAAATTAAAATTTTGGCCTGAAAAATCTGGATATAAATCATATGATGTAGATCTTACTTTGTGGAATACTACTATCATTGAAATAAGTGGAAATGGATTGAACACAACCAGTTTCAGCTTTAATATCATCATCAGATGCTCAGTATTCAATATATCAGTATCCAGTAAATCAGTGGAAAACCCAAAGTTGTGTACTTATTTCAACGTGGAAATATCCTGGAATTTCATAATTTCTGATCTGTAGCAACCCTGATTAAGTAGGAGGGCACAAACAGGAGAAGTTATTGCAATTTAAAGACTACGAGTTGTACATTTGAGAAATGGGATAGTCGGAGAGACATTGGGAGTTGAATTGCATGAGCAAAGGAGGCATTGTGCAATAAGAAGGAGATGTTAATGTGGACCTGGTAGAATAGAAAGAAGATACTGGCAAAGATCTAAATATGGAGCAGAGTGTTGCACGATGAAGAAACCTGGACTCTGAGAATAGAGGATGAGAATGAGCTACAGGCAGTAGAGCTGTGGGTGTGCAGGGAAATAGAGAAAATGTTGTGAATAGAAAGAAAGAGAAGTGGTGGAATGTTTGCTATTGCAGGAGACAAGAAGAAATAAGGAAAAGGCAAAGTTGGCGGTTTGAGGAGAAGATGAGGGGTTAAGGGTCACTTAACCCTCTATGGACAGAATTGTTAAACATCGGTGTGAAAAAAATACTGCTACTATGTTAGTATTTTAAAGGTGCTTTTTAAGCATTTAAAAAAAATTACAATTGATTTGATGATAACATTTATTTTGAAATGTGACATATTTGTTTTGGATGTATTTAATTTAAAATAATATTTCACATTATAATATTTACACAAGGTATACTTCAACATTACACTTTTAACGTATCTTTGTTTAAACTTTTTCAATTTTCTTCATGTGACAGCTGTGACTATTTATTTTAAAGCTCCACCAGGCATGCCATCATCAGTGAATAGTGTCATACATTCATCTATTTAAATTGCTTGACAAACCGCCGAAAGAGACACAACTTTCCACACACTTAATCCAAAGCATTAGAATTCTCTCTAGCACAGCAATTAAATGGAAAAGCCTCTTAGAAAGCAGATATTTCAATGATTTTGAAACTTAACAAATTTTACTCGCTCGTCCATAGAGGGTTAAGGCTGTGACAGAGATTAGATACTAGGTGAGCTGGAAAGGAGGAGAAAATGAATATGCTTGATGAATGGGATAAAGAGAGGCAGGACATAAACTGAGATGAAGAAAGAAATTGCATGGTTGATAGGTGTCTATGGTGGTAAATATTTAGAGGGTTTTTACCCCAATTTAAACCTACCTTTACCAATAGTTAAACCTAATGATAATAATAAATTAGATGAAAGCATTATTAAAGCAATTGATATGGTAGAATTTTGCTCTCCTCTTTGTGTCTTTAGTCCTTGGCTTTAACTGCTATTTCTGAATTTTATTTATCATTCCATGTGTGTGTTCAATTGATTGCAACATGTACTTATTGTTTTTCTTCTAGGTTTTAAAAATGGATGTAAGCTCTGCGTTATATCCCAGACTGGAGAGGTTTTACATACAGATGTCCTTTATCCAAAGTTTGGCTTCAGGTACCAAAATTTGATGGATGACTATGATGCTATGAAGTTGAAACGGATAATGGATATGTACAGGTAAACATGAATGTCAAGGTACTTTGTGTTTAATCGAATTATTTATTGGAAACATGATCAAAATGGGGAAATCAATTTGTACATATTGCCTACAAGTAATTATACATTATGTGTAAGTCTACATGCCCAATTTGACAGTGCAATTATTTAGGAGAATGACTTATCACTATCACTCATGAAAACTGTTTCAGTGTGCTCCATGTTCAGTTTTATGCTCCTGAACTCCAAATGTGACCCTTCTTACAGTTTTCACTGTTAATAGATGTAAATCCATTTTTCAGTGATAGATAAATTATTTTACACGTTTAAAAATAAATTATGTCTGGAACTTTGCTGTAAGTGGAACTTGAGGTGAATAGAAATTTGTTTTATCCAGGAAACATTTTGGCCTTTGTCTTTAGGTCTTCAATGCATTAATACCTTGAGCTAAATGGGGCGATTACAGCATGAAAATGATGTCAGTTCTTGGACTTGTCAACTCTTGGCTAGTTGAATTCCATTAGTAATTTGCTGGGAAAATTTTCGGTAAAGGGCATTCGGTTGGTGTGCAGAGTACTGGCCTCCCATGTTAAGAGCCTGGGTTCAAATTCCATTCTTGGAGGAAATTTTTCAGTGAAATCCTCATCCTTGCTTGAGTGCCTCTTGGAGAGCACTTCGGGTGAAGTGATCCATCTGTGGAATGAGACATTGAACCATGGATCCCTTGGCTCCTTTTGTTAAGAGCCGGCTAATGTCGATGCCAGGTTCCTCTCCACCTGTTCTCCATTTCCTAGATTCTATCCCTTACCAACCTACCTACTTGTTCTTAATGGTGCAATCAGCCTCATCTGTTGGTTTCCCCAAAAATAACCAAACCAACCATTACATTGAGGTAGTTGGAGCGTGATAGTTCCCTGTTCATAATGGAGACCATTTGCAAATTAAATAAGGTCTC
The DNA here is from genome assembly GCA_963169105.1 of Ceriagrion tenellum. NCBI lineage: Eukaryota > Metazoa > Arthropoda > Insecta > Odonata > Coenagrionidae > Ceriagrion > Ceriagrion tenellum. Next base: position 58,183,086 of record OY720639.1, on the reverse strand, counting down.
TCTAGAGTACATACACATACAATTTCCCATGTAACGAGGCTGATATTTTCGAGCCTGCTTGACAGAAATACGGGCATTCAATATTACAGGTTAGGTTATTTAGGGGTTTATTTTAAGGATTTAGGAGCTGATATTTTGGTATCTTTGGAAGGGTGAAATATTTTTCTTTAAATGAGACTAAATTCATTGATCACTTGGTTAATTATATTTTGCTCGAACTACCTTAAGCATATGAAATCCAAAAGTCTTTTTGTTTCTCTTTTGTGCATAAGTATCTGTTTTTAGGATGGGACAACCTTGATTTTGTTGCTGTATGGCATCATTAGTTGAACTTGATAGAGAAAGGTCTGATGATAGCTGAGTGTGTAGTGTGGGAGGTTGGTCAGTGAGGGGGAGAGATTCAGGATTGGAGAGGGAGTCATAGCATTTTTTACTGTAGTCTGGTTATGCTTGGAATGAGAGAATGATAGGCTGGGGGAGAAGCTGGAAACAGTGTGTGGGAAAAGGTCAGATGTGCCACAGGAGTCAGGCTCTGTCATACATTGGCTCAGGAATTTCATAACTTTGAGGCGTGGAGATTGGAAGGTGTAAACAATTATCAGGGTTGCACCAGTTCGGGAAAACTTGGAAAATTCATGGAAAATGAGAAATTAGTGTGGAAAGCCCAAGTCAAGTGTCTTTTCCTTTTTTGGTTTTGAAAAATTGACATTTTTTCAGTTAGGAGTACCATCTCAGGCTCTGTCAATAGGTGAATGGACTTGTGGTTTTTAGTAACTTGCCTGAATGAGGCAATGGAACTCATATATGTTGTCTTGCCATTAACTATGCCCATAAGAATAGAATATAATGTGTTTTATTGTGCTCTGGGTTTCCCCATTAGAGAAAAAAAGGAAATACGTATAAAATTCTGCTTAGAACGAAAAAATAACAAAAAAATATGTACCTGGCCAACATCTCACAGCGATGAAAAACAAAATTTCACAGTCACAGATAATAAACTCTAAATTCAATGGAAAATATAATATGTTTATAAAAGTGGAAAATATAATATCAATCTCAGAGAGAGAACAAACAAACAATAATTTCTCAGGTCATTTTGGAAACACAGTTCTGTAACAGGATACAAATTTTAAATATTAACATATATGCTTCTTATAGTAAGAATTAAATAGATCTTTCTTAAAAACAGACAGAGAGGAAGAATTTTTAAAATAGATAATGGTAAGGAATTCCAGAGATTAGAACTAGAGATGAGAAACGATTTAAGGTATATATATTTGTCCGAGGTATGGGGCATAAGAGGCAGGAGGGGAAGAATCATGGGAACAAGAGAAATAAAAAGAATGTTTCAAATGCATATCAAGTGATCTAATGTGCCTCTTTTTGTTGGCCAGTGTGAATATCATTTAAGGCAGGGAAACAGTTGGTAATTCCTCACTGACATGGGTGATGAGTCTGCCTCCTTACTGTGTTCAATTTTCCCTCATTGTGGAAGAGACCCTGGAATAATATGCCTTTAGAAAGAAAACTAATTTTCCTGCAGAGCAATAGTAGTGGTGCTTTATTTGTTGGAAAACTATATTCCCCTGTACTAAGTATGTTAAGGTATTGTAATTCAACCTTCGTGCCTACTTTGAAATACATGTATTTCCTGAAAAAGTGAAAATTTTGACTTAGAAATCCTGGGAACGCCCTGGGGTTCAATAATATTACTTTAACTCCCATGATAATGTTCAAAATTTACTATTTTATCGGTGCTATTTACATATATTATTATCTTAATCCTTTGATTGCAAAAGGGCCTATCTATCATAGGTTTTTGTTGATAAATGTTATTATTAATATTTTTCCCAATAAGATTCTATGAGCCAGCCAGCTACAGAGGCATGGAACTTACAACTTTTAGCTGCAGTGTGCAGCGCGACATATTTATTTGATTGGGAAGGTATTCAGTAATGCTTCAAGGTGGTTCAGTGTCAAGTATAAGCATCAGAGATGTGTGAAAATTGTAGAAAACCAGGAGCAAAATTGTGTGTCTGGGTAATTGAGAAGTTAACTGCCGCTGTAGTATTGCTGCAATTATTTAAAAAAGATGTTCGTTGTGCATATTTCTAATTGTATGCAATACCCATAGTTTTTCAATTCTGGAAATAACAAATTTTTGACGAAAACTTATAATTCCTTTGTGAAATTGGCAGTATCTATTCATGAAAAATCTATTGATCCCACGATGGAAAATTTATATTTGTCTCTGTCCTATGATATCAAGCTTAGGTCATTGAACCTCGAAAGGAAGAATCTTGTGGCAAATATGACTCTTGCTGGTTTTCAAAAGGATGTTGGCATGAAATGAAGTAGGATTCTCTTTCTAAAAGCAAGCTTTATGCTCTTTCACTTTTTCTTTCAATTTCCTGCCTGTTTACCCATTTTATGTGCCAGGCAGTCATTAAACTCTAATTTGACTACCTCACTCTTGTCCAATTTTTCCACTTTGTCCTTTTTATGGCTATTCTTTGTGATGTGGAGAACATATTCCAATTCTGTGTTATTTACATACCCTACACCACTACGTGGGTAGGGTATATTGATTTTGTCACAGCACACACACATTGAAGGAGGCGTGGCAGATAAGGAAAAGTATATATAGAAATGATCAGCATCACCTTATGAGTCAATCTAGCTATGTCTGTCAGTCCGTTTGTCCATATGTCTTTCTGTCTCTTCGCACGATAACTGCCATAAAAATTGAGATATCGAGCTGAAATTTGGGTCATAAGCCTCTAGTAGTCCACAGATGGCACAGTTCTGAATGGAGAACTTGCAGATTTTTTGAAAAAATAGAGGTAATAGAGGATGATGAATCTTGCCCAATGCAAAAAACCCGAGGCGTAACGCTTTGTTTCCGAGATATAAGTTCTCAAAGTTGTCGAAATTCCAGCGGCGCAAAAAACAGGTGAAAAGGGGGGCGTGGTCAGATCAGGCAGGTCTGACGTCACACCTGTCATTCGGAGGCCGCAGCGATGGCAGGCCCGGCATTGTCTCGGGGACTTCGGGCAGCGTCACAGGGGACTAAGGGCAGGAGTGCTACTCATAGAACAGTGGAGTATTCAATGGATTCAAGCACGCATACATCTACGCTGCTATCAACGATGGAAATCTCGCTTCCAAAGCAACAGAACCGAAGCGAAGTTTAACCATATACATTAATTTAAAGTCACATGTCATTGGCATTGTCAGAACTTCTTACACTGTAGAGACTGGTATAGGCTGCTAACGACACAACTTTTTTCTGAAACAGGAGAGAAACGTGGGAAAAGTGTAAGATTTTTTTCCCATCAGGTTGGATCGGACCAAAACCACGCTTTTTTAAAACAAAATTGAAAGTGGTGTAGGGTATTTAAGCTTTGGCAAGGCGGAAGATAATTTCTTTTCTAGTTTTTAATATGAATTGGTGTGTGCACACCTGAGACAACTGGAATGTCTTGAACGAATGTGGCCACAGCCTACACTGATGCTGAATGTTCCTGCTGCTAGTGTTTGTCAGATCCTTGAAGTATTTGGATGAGACTTGTCGTCTTCTTTGCTAATTTTATAGCTAGCTTGAATGACTTTTATACTTCCAGGTGTGAAACTGTTGCTCTTGGAAATGGAACAGCTTGTCGGGAGACTGAAGAATATTTAAGCAACTTGATTCAGGTGGGATGGTTTAGGCCACTTGACGTCGTATACACTATAGTGAGTGAGCAGGGTGCATCCATTTATTCCTGTAGTCCTGAAGCACAGAAGGAATTTCCAAAGATGGACACAAATTTGATCAGTGCAGGTTGGTATTATGAAGACATATTTGGCTTTGTGTTTTTGGATGACTGAGAGATGGAAAGTGATTACTCAAATGACATGATATTCTAGGCATAACATTTCACCAGATATTTTACTTCTCTTTCAAAAAAAATGTATAATGGGAGTCATATCGTCATGACATCAGTACCATGAAATTAATGCCAGGCATTACACTATTTTATGGTAATAATGTTTTATTACTATGCTTTTTGTTTGGGTGTTATTGGGAAATCACCTAGACTTATGTTATAAAAATTATTGTTTCTGGGAATTAATCTAATATCAGAATTTGTCATAGCTCTGGATTGCATAACAAAGGAAGCTATTGACGACAATGCCTATCTGCCTTCAACATTAAAAATTATGCAAATAAAATTTTCATAGTCCTTGTTAAAGTATTCACTTTATTAAAATGTTTCCTAACCTATTTTGGAATTGGAAGAGCATTGTGAGTTGCAGAAAGACTTGTGGTCTTCAAGTCATATTTTGGGAATATGTACCTAATTTGGTACCTTATTTTTACTTAAAAAAATGTTATCATGTGTCCATTCTGTGTTTATTTACAGTGTCTATAGCGAGGAGGTTGCAAGATCCTTTGGCTGAACTTGTAAAAATAGAAGCTCGCCATTTAGGTGTTGGGATGTACCAACATGACATATCTGACACCAAACTCCGCTCAACCCTTGATGAGGTAGTTGTGGAATGTGTCAGCTTTGTGGGTGTTGATCTGAATGCTGCATCCCAGTGTATTCTCAGGTCAGTATGGTTGTTTTGCTTCATAGGTGTACTTACTGTCTAGATCAATTGTTTATTTTTGTCATTTACTTTGATGAATATCACTGTGATAGTGGGTTATTTTTGTATCCCCAGTACACTTTTTAATTAAAATAATTGCCAGTGTTGTCTATTGCTTTGTTTTCTATCTTAAAAGTGTTGAAGGTGGTGTAGTTTCAACTTAGTGTCACACACTTCATTGTCCTCTTTTACTCTCACGCATCCTCTTCACTTCCATGTATGTATTCTTTAACACGATAGCTTGTTTTTCCTGAAAAAATGAAAATTAATGATGAACAATTATTAAGTACCACTTTTAATCATATTTCTGTGTAAACAGAATGTGCCATTGATTTTTTTTAACCCTTTGAGTGTGGCATGACGTGATATCGCGTTGTGGGTACCATGAGTGTTCCAGCTTTGCTAGGAGGCCAAAGAAAATTCCCTGCGAAAGCTGGAACAATCACGGTACCCTTGACGTGATATCAAGTAATCAGCACTAGGGAAAGACGACCATGACGTGATATCACTCAAAGGGTTAACTAGTCCACTCAAATAATTACATCTACAACTAAAGGTGAGATTGTTTGATGATAAGTCTTCTCCTAGTTTGCATGAAATTTACTCCTATCACCACTTGCTGATAATGCATAAGTTGACTACCCAATACTGTTGGACCTTTATAATATATGGAAAATATTTTAATTAAATCTGAAGGAAACCTGTGGTCTTAAGAAAAACTGCCTCTTTACATATACCTACTTAGTCCTTTTTTATAAGTTTCAAGCGTTAGCACTTTTATAAAATAAACTGCCTCTTGAACTTCATGTCCTCCAAACTTCAGCATGTTTTTATGTTAATCTTGTTAAATCTTCTCCGTGAAAAAGTGTGTGAATGAAGTTTAATTTCAGGAAAATTGCTGGCTTGAATGCAGCCAGGGCTCAGAACATATTAGACTGGAAAAATGCCAATGGACCATTCCGAAACAGAGAACAGCTGAAAATTGTGAAAGGAATAGGGGCCAAATCCTTCGAGCAGTGCGCTGGCTTTGTGAGAATTTTACCTCAGACATGTTTTATTGGAAGGTGAGTTGTGCTTGAGGATTTTTTGTTACCTTAAAATACTAGAATATAATTAAGTTTTTGAAATAAACTTCAACTTATTTTTGGCTTAGGTTTGTACAGTAATATGAAGCCAAAAATAAACTGATATCCCATTGTAATCTGTTCAGCTTTAGAAAAGTGATGAGATGCAAAGGACTATTTTGAATTCACCAGTTTTCTATATTGATGAAGGCTTCCGCAGAGCGGTGGAGTAGGCGTATATAATTTTATGGGATGTTCTCCACCTTGATTCATCTTTGTATGGCAGTTTTGCAGGCGTTTCAGGAGGCATCTTTAGGTTTGAAGCTGAAACTTTGGCAAAACTGTTATTCAAAGGTGAATCGCGGAAGACATTCCAAATAATTTGCCACGACTCACTGATTGTTTTCTGATTGTAATCAGCATGTATAGGGTTGCCAAGTGTTCTGAAAAGTACCATCTTGTGTGGGCAATTCTTAATTTTGGTACATAAAAAATCTTATGACCGATTATATTACACTCAATATATTTTATTTTGCTGAATAATAAGTAATTGTTAACTTGATTTTATTTTGTATTTGAGTATTCCAATTATTGCATTATATAAAAGATATATGAGGACCCCAGAAGTCAAGGGGTCTAAGTAACAAAACCATTGTTTAGAGAAAACTTAAGTCAAAGTTGAAAATGTTAGGTACAACCCACTAAGTAGTTAAAAGGCATTACCCTAGATAGCAGCACCTGTCAAGAAAATCACTTGGATCCCTTCACCACCTAAAAGATTAATATTTTCACATCCCATTCCTGTACCTAACTAATTTTTTTCAAAAATGTCACTTAGACCCCTTGTCTTCTGGGGTCCTCATATCTTTTTCACTTTTATGACCCCATGATCTTGTGATATCATACATTTTTTACCTAATTCTAATGTCAAACCTAAGGCTGTATCATCTTTTAAACATGATGAGTATGTCTCCTTGTGGCTTTGTTTGCCTCAATATTATCTATATCTTATTTTATGTCCAGAATTTTTTCCTATATACTCTGCACTGCAGCATTTCTGTTCCATTCTTTGGATGGATATTATTTCATTGGCTGGACGTGTATTTTTTTTTTTTATGACATTCATGAAGCCTCATCAAATTCAGAAATAAAAGAACAGTGTAAAGTGAAAATGACAATCATCAATCTTCAAATTTGATTCTATAATGAGTTGAAGTATTTCTATTTCATGATTGTTTTGTCTGGAATTTGGCTGTTAATATTTGATCAACTTTTTAAAAATATCTGTGCTTCAGTGTCATTTTTTCTGTTTTCAATCAGTATTTGGTGGTGTGGCTGACATTTTGAGTTCTCTTTCAGTGACTATTCCAGGAATACAGGAGTAAGTGCTGAGACAAAAGGGAAGAAATCAAAAGCCAAAGAAGTTAACTGTGATTTTAATCCACTAGATAGTACTTGGATTCATCCAGAATCATATTCTGTGGCTGAAAGGTTTGTAAATATCCTCAGTCTCAAATAATAGATTAATATAACTAGGTTCCATTGCTGGAACTCAAAAATTCTTTAACTCCATTCAGTGTGGTTACGGACATTCTTTTGTTTAGATTATTAAAATCTCATGAAGTCAGGTAATGACACTTATTACGTGGTGCCACATTGATCCAAATATGTAAAATGGAATGATTTTCTTTGAACCGTTCAGCTGTGACCATGAGGTACAATAAAATTTAGCTAGTAATCTTTATCAGAATTTTCCCCTGAGCATTTCGTGGAAAACATGAAAGTGGGCAAATCACTCTAAAATGTCATGTTTTGCATTTCATGGATTGTGTATATTTTTTTGTAATCATTAATTTTTGTGTATTTAAGCATGTTAGGTATATCTTTCAACATTAATAATGCTATCCTCTCACCTCATTTTTTATGCAATATCTCAAATTCAATTAAACCGATCACTTTTTTCATAGCTGTTGCTCTTTGTACATTATGTATGGGAAGTTCATGCTAAAAACAATGTTAATAGTATGTTTTGACACTTAATAGCATCAAAATTTCACATGCTAAGTATTTTTTTGATGTTTACCTGTATGCATAAATTGACCACCGAGAATGTATCATCATACTTTGAAAATTATAGTGTAAATTATAGTAGAAAGCATACCTATTTTTCTACCCTGTCTCTTAATTATTCAGATAAAACTCTGCCATTAGTGTTTCCTCAAACGTTGTTATTCTCAAGTGTTGTTTTTATAATAATGATGAGAAAAACAGTTGTTTTAGGCCGTTTTATCAAATCAGTGCATACTTAGAAGGATTTTAAGTTGTCATTTTTTCTATAATACCTCAACAAAACTCCCTTGCCATTTATAAAATAATTTGAATTTAAATAGTTGTTCGTTTTAAGGTATTAACGGTTAACTTGAGTGACAAAAAAGTCAAAAATTGTAATTTAGGGCTGTTTTTACAAGTTCTTGTAAAACAACTTTTGTATCATTTTAATTACAGAAAGCATAGAACAGTAGAGTTCCAATTGTCTGACATCCGACTGACTGACTGTTGAATGGTCTATCATCTGGCAATAACCTCCTCTCCTACTCTTCCTATCAAACTCCCTTCCCTCTTTCCCTCTCCATCCATGTTACTTTTATTTGCACAACTTATTATAGTGGAAATGTGTTCAAAAGTATTTGGATATTAACCTGTGCTTTATTTGCACTCTACATTTGTGCAAACATACATATGCATCTCACTGTTCCATTGGGGTAGTTATATTTGGTTGGACTGGTCAGAAAAGAAATTAGCTAATCAATTCAAATTTGAAATATTTGCAAAGCCTTTGGTGAAAATAAAACCAGTTATACTTGGGAAATCAGGTTTATCAAACATGATTGTTAAAATTTGTAAGATGAGTAAGATAACATGAAGATATGTATTTTTGGTCTCATCAGTTTTTATTTCTTGGACAGGAAAATAAATAAGCTGAAACTTAGTTGCGAGGAAAAATAGGTATACACTTTATGCATTTAATTTTGGGACTTACAAAACCAAATATAGAGGGGAAATTTTCTTATGGGGAGCTTTTTATTCAAGGTCTACTCTAGTTTGGAGAACCAAAATAACGTCTTCATGATATTATCAAAAAACTTGTTTTTGCAAAGTTCAGTATTATGCTCTAAATTTTTAACACCTACAAACTTCCAAATTTTGAGTTTCCACTATACTGTACTAGATATTGGTAGTTAGCATAAGCATGGGAATTGGGTGAGGATGCAATACGAGGTGTGTTCAAAAAGTAAGGTGACTTCATATTTTTATGAAAAAGTATTTATTTATTCTTCAATATTCAAGTTGTCCCCTTCAAAGTAATCCCCCCCAGATATAATACACTTGTGCCAATGCTTTTTCCAATCCTCGAAGGAATTCTGATAAGCACTTTTTGGTATAGCCTTGAGCTCTTCCAGAGATGCAGTCTTTATCTTCTCAATCGTTGCAAATCTCCATCCTTTCATAGGTCTCTTCAGTTTTGGGAACAGGAAAAAGTCACAGGGGGCCAAATCCGGTGAATATGGTGGCTGAGGAATGATTGTGGTGTTGTTTTTGGCCAAAAAATCTCTCACAAGCAACGATGAGTGAGCAGGTGCATTATCGTGATGCAAAAGCCATGAATTGTTTTTCCACAATGCTGGACGTTTTTTCGTATTGATTCTTGAAAATGGCACATAACTTCAAGGTAATACTCCTTATTGACCGTACGACCTTGTGGTAAGAACTCCTGATGCAATATGCCACGGTAATCGAAGAAAACAGTGAGCAAAACCTTGACATTTGATCGAACTTAGCGTCCTTTTTTCGATCTTAGTTCTCCTGGGTACTTCCATTGGGACGATTGGGCTTTGGTTTCGACGTCATAACCATATACCCATGATTCGTCACCGGTTATGATCCTTTTGAGCAAATCAGGATCATCATTGACGTCATTCAACAGCTCCTGAGCGATGCTCATGCGACGGTTCTTCTGGTCAAAATTCAGCAGTTTCGGAATGAACTTCGCTGACACACGTCTCATGCCAAAAACATCCGAAAAAATTGCATGGCACGAGCCAACTGATATGCCAACATCCTCAGCAACTTCTCTAATAGTGATTCGACGATTTTTCAAAACAATATTCTTCACTGCTTCAACGTTTTCATCTGTTGTTGACGTGCTGGGGCGTCCAGAGCGAGGTTCATCATTGGCATCTTCTCGGGCATCTTGGAAGAGCTGGTACCACTTATTAACATTGTTTTTACTCAGAGCAGACTCAACGTATGCCACTGTCAACATTTTAAGTGTTTTGGAGCACTTAATTCCATTTTTTACTCAAAATTTTATGCAAATTCTTTGATCCATTTTTTTAATAGCAGAAAATCGCCGAGCTCACCAAAACACGTCTAACATTTGTATCTGTCAATAACAAACTAAATATGTTATATTGTTGAAACTGCAAACAAATGTTTGGAACATGTGTACCAACACAACAAAACAAAAAAAATCGAAAATAAAATGTATGTTGCCCTGCGAAATTTGAAAAGTCACCTTACTTTTTGAACACACCTCGTATGTAGATATGAAAAAGTCTTGTGAGATAATTTGTATAAATATATTTGTTATATAGGTGTCATAATTTTATTTGTGTTACATTTCCATGTACTGAAAATGAGAACTCATTATTATGAGAACTTCAGTTAGAATGGTTCTGTTTCCTTTTGTGTTGCCAGAATCATCAGGAGATGTGGTGCTGACTTCACAGACATTGGGTCTCCAAGATTCATCGAACACATGAGAAGGGCTGTAGCTAATATTGGTGAGCCAAGTTCATTTTGATTCTCCAAGGGTATGATTAGTTGTCAATGGTGACCAGACCTGTAGTTTTCTTTCTCATGCTGGTACATTTTTGCTCTTTCCTTGTTGATTTAATTGGCTTGTGGAGTTTTCCAGAGACTATTCTTGTTGTATGTACCGTGTAATTTTTTTAAATTAAGCCGCCTTAAGAGCAGGTTTTGTTACCCTTCCTCCATTCCCTCTTTGATCCATCCCTTGCCTACTTACCGACCAGTCCTCAATGGTACAAATGGTCTCAGTTGTCAGTCCCTGCCCCCAAATAACCTAACCTGTAATTTTGAATACCCATATTTCTGCCAAGCAGGCTCGAAAAATTACTTTGATAGCGTCTAAGGTGAATTTAGAGTTCTTTGTTCATTATTGGTGCCTGAAGGCTGCCAATGCGAAATTGGAAAATTTGTGGAAGAACTAATGCTAATGCTAATATGTACCTTGCCAGCCCCAGTGGCGACGGGGTAAAGTCCTCACCTGCCAAACCCAATGGTCGCGGGTTCGAAACCCTCCTAGGTGGAACTATCACCACCCAGGGCAAGGGTGTTTGTGTTTGTCTGTTGTTGTTGATATTCACCCGACATAAATTGGCCAAATTCTCTGTATTCCGGGTAGTAAAGATAAAATTTAAATAAATAATAATACTAATTTTTGATACATTTATCCCCTCCTCAGCATACATCCTCCCTTTCATATTCATGCATTCTTTTATTTTATATCATTTTTCACCATAATCTCAAGAATAATAAAATGCCTCTTAATCTGCGAATGCAATAGTCAGTTTATGTGAATATTTCAAATCAGTGTACATGTTTCATATAGAAAGCAGCAAAGATAGAGGAGACTGTGTTGAGCATATTTTGATTATTTAAAGGATATTTATTGGAAATTATTGTTTTTCAGGGTTAAATTACTTAGCTTTGGAGATGAAAATAAGTGATGAACTGGCCAAATTGGTGACAGAAGGATTGACTCAGCCTCCAGACCATGATCTTCGATCAGAATTCAAGAAGCCTCTTTTCCGAAGAGGGGTGACATCTTTAGAAGACTTGAATCCAGGGGATGTCCTCTCAGGTGTGTAAGCAGCTGTCATAAAGCAATGTGTAACATACAGTAGTAAGTAGGGATGGACCTATTCCAATACCGATATAAAGTATCGGCCGATATTTATGGTATTGGTAGCATCGGTATCGGCAGTCAAGTCAGTGCTTTTCTGATATTTTCAAATTTCAGATTTTTACCGCCAATACGGCCAATCAAACAAGATGTCGACTTCTACCGCTAGAGTGCTCTGGTACCAAATGCCATCAGTAAGGTTATCTAATTGTAAGACAGACAGTTTCAGAGTGCGTTTCTTTCGAACACCAAAGTTATATTTTTTAATTTACATTAGATAATTAAAAATCAATAAGTAGGCAAATTAACTTATGACTACATGCTTTTGTTTTTATGATAAAGCAGTTTTTGCAATTTTCTCTTCCTTATATGGAATCGCGTGTCGAAGTAATGTCGTTTACTTAAGCTACGCAATGCTGACTTCATGGTAGCGTGGGAATAATTTGATGAAATGTGATTATTTGCAATAACAGTCAAGCAAAAAAAGAGTCATGTCCGGTAAAAAACTTAAAACTAAAAATTATTAAAACTTTTTCAGTGAATTAAGTGTTTTGCCTGTGTAATAATGGTTGTTTCCATAATCTGGTATCTTAGTTAGCCGAGCCAGCTTAAAGTGCTTGTGGTGAAATGCTGAGTTTGTATTATAGCTAGAATGGAGTAGTATCGGTATCGGTAATGGTATTGGGGGGAGGAGAACTGGTATCGGAATCAGTATCGGAAATTTCTGGTATCGGTCCATCCCTAGTAGTAAGACATTCTTTGGTGAAGCCCATATTATTATGCATACTGGACAAAAATTTTGTTGACAAATAGCATTGTTTCATGACCATATTTCTTGTTTAATATTGTGAGTTCATAGTTTAAAAACACTGTATGAATAAGAATATGGCTTCTTAGAATGTTATTTCTGCCAGTAATACTCTATGCTTCCATTCAGGGATGCCAATTCCTCTCAAAACTATAGTGCAAAACTCCCCTAAATTCCTCTTTCCCCCATAAAATTCGGTCATTCCTGCCAGCTTCCTTGTTTTAAATTTGAGTGATAAATAAATTAAAATAATAGTATCATTTATAGGTAGTATTTAAAAAAAGAAAGGATTATACGTGAGAACCAAAATCTTTATTTTTACCCGAAAAATCCTCACCTATATCTTTTAATGTATAATATTTTATTTCCTTCTTTCTTGATAAAATTTTTCTAAATATTGCCCCTCTCCCCTCCTGCCCCAAAAATGATATCTAAAAATGCCTCAGATTATGTTTGTTACCCTCATCATCCTGATTTTAAAATTTAATCTATTTATTCTTCTGCCTTTCTTTATAAAATAATTTTTCAAATTCCCACCCCTCCTGTAAAATTTCATTGGTGCAACTTGTGTCATGTAACCCCCATGTTGGCACCCCTGCTTTCATTTGAGTTTTAGTGGGTTTTTTTCCTCATTAAACAAATAATCGTTTAACAATATATCCTGGCCAACAGGACATATTTTGTCGTTTTGGCTTAGATTTAGGATGAAATAGTTTGATAATCCACATCAGTTAATGTTAGAAATTTATAATGTATACAAAATGGAATTGTTTACTTGCTACTGTAGAAACTCTATTTAAGTTAATTTTCTAGATGGGTAAGTTATTGTAATTTTCATTTGAGATTAATTACTGTGGAAAATTACCTTAATTTTCTAGAAAGTATTTATTTCCCACAATTAATAGCTAATGGTGGATCAAATAAGGAAATCCAGTTGCAATAAAAAGGAATTAACGACGTCTAAAACATTACCATCATAACATTTATGTATTAGAAATTCAGAATATGCAAAAACAAATACAGCAGATCACATGATTTCATTTTTCTTGGCATGAGAGATTTTTGTTTAAACTGTTCAAATAATAGCCCCACAATTATTCCAGAAGTAAAAATTGTGAAAATGTTCCACAAGTGAGTTGTTTGTGCTTCTATGTTTAGTTAAGCCTGAGTGAAATACATATAGACTTGGCTTAAAAGAATTCTTGGGGAATATGCATGTCAGCAGCCTCAAATCTTGCCACCCTTCACAGTGTCACAACCTCCTTTGCTCAAATAGTGAAATAGAGAATTCCTAATTTCCACAATGCATACTATCTTCCCTCTCCATTTGTAGTCTCACCCTTCGCAGACTGAAATCCGACTAAAAACTCATTTACAGTGCCCTTAATTCTTGCAATGACAGTCCTGAACTCACCTCATATATCAATATCCGAGTCCCTCTGCGTCTTACAAGAGCTAACTCATTACTCCACATCTTAACTCCAAGATTATCACTAATTAAATATTTGCTCTTCTTTCATCTCTCCCCCCTAATCAATTCACTTCCTGCTGATATCGATCCCTCCTCTTTACCGTCTTAAATCTTCATCAACTTGACCCCTACACATCCTCCCTTAAATAAACTCTGAACCTAGACAGTAACAAACTTAAACGCCATGTCCAGATCATAAAATTTTTTTGCTTTTGTTTTTTATGTGTGTATGTCTTTTTGTGTTTCTAACAAGTGCACTTTAAATTGGCTATTTTGCTGTATGTGGACTATTTTCTTTAAATAAAAAAATATCAGTATGAAAAATTTCTGAAAAATCGGTGAATATTACAGAAAATTATGATAATTCACTTGTGTTGCAGTAAATCATGAAAAATACCATAGTAATTTATGAATATTATAGTGGTAATTTTCGGAATTGTCCTTCTCTAGTTGATTTGAGTTATATTAGAATCTAAGAAACAAATAAATGGCGGAGAACCTTCCTTAAGCTGACAGTGGGTCTTTGTTTGGGCTGGGCAGAACAAATTTGGCCCATACAGCCTTCCACTTCAGGTTTGATTCTGTCACAATAATCTCTGGGTTTGAGTGTATTGATTCATGCATGAAAAACTTGTTTTTTTTTTTGTAGGCATTGTTCGGAACACTACGCATTTTGGAGCATTTGTAGATATTGGTGTTGGGAGAGACGGCTTGTTGCCAAGTGCCCGCTTGAAGTATGGGATGTCTCTACCTCAGTTGGGTGACAAAATTGAGGTCCAAATTGTTCAGGTAGAAATTCAGAGGAAGCGGATTACACTCGATCTTGTGATACCTACTCAGTGATTTAAGGAATACATTGGATACATCACTTTTCTATGTGCATTTTAAGAAAATGGTGTTGAATCACCATTTATTTATTTTATACATTTACCTGTTGTTAGGAAACGATGACTTAGTTTCTTTTTTATGTAAAGCCATTGTTTCACCTTCCATTGTTATTGTACAAAAACATGCTGCAGTGGATTTGTATATTTTTAATAAATTATATTTTTGTGTGTGTTTTGTATAATGCACATCTCTTCCTGAATCTCTCATGTTTTTCTCATTATGCAGGTGACGAATTTTATACAAGGGTGAATTAAAAACTTAAACTTTATGGGTCTTATTGGCTTGCTTTAGATGGAAGTTACTTTATTTTGTGAAGTTATTTTTCATATATGTATCAAGAAGAATGTTTAATGAGGTAGCCAGTCTATTCTTGTAATGAGTATGTTTACTTGTACCTAATGTTTTAGTTTGAAAAACCAAAGTTTTGTTCTTTAAAGTTTGTTGATGGTTGTTTCTTCACCCACTAAGTTGTATTAGAATATGGCGACTGAAGAATGACAATGTTTTGTGTGATGCATTACATCAAAATTGGACCTTTTTCAAATCAGTATTTGAGAATAATGTTTGGAAATTTAAAAGCTTCCCAAACCCTTATAATATCAGTGGAATACCTATACCTTTATATATCGTCTATCAGCTTTTAGTAACTTTGTGGCAATTATAACTTCATGTGAAAATCAATTTCTGAAAATTGTGTTATAGCGTACAGTTGTCACTTGTTATTGCCTTGAAAATACAAGACACATGTACACAAGCATTATTTTTCACCAACCTATTCCCTTATGAATGCCTAATCTTTTTAAAAGGAATTATGCACAATAATTAAGATATTTTATAAGATATAAATTTAATGAATGCTCTACATTTCTAAAACTTTCAATCGTTAATAAATTTTCAAAAAATTCCACTATTTATGACTGAATGAAAATGACCAAGTACTTAAAAGAAGTGATGAGGATAATTCTATTGCTGTAGTGAACAATTGAATTAAATTATTTTGCATACAGCCAAGTCATCTCTATATAAATTAAAATGCGAATCTAAAAATGCAGATTATTCAATGTTATTTTATTTCTATATATTTTATCTATTAATAATGCAGAGGTAATGGATATTTGAACTGATGAACTTGCTAAATACAGTCTTTGATGTGTACTGAAGGAGTTAATGATGTCATCCATATTAAGTATAAATATGTGATAGCATTGCATTCCTGCTCCTGGAAACAGAGTTCTCCAGCATTTTCTATGAACTTAGTCATTGAAGGAGGATGACAAATGTATAATCATATACATTTAAGGCTTTATTATCTTCAAGCGAAATTATTTGGGTTTTTCTGACCATATGTGTTAGGACACCAAAATTTCAGCCACAACTTTTGACGGAAGATATTTTTAAAAAAATTTCCCTCGCAAATTAGAATTGGCTCAATAAGTAACCCCCCAAACATGGTTCTGCCCGGTATTTGTTTGAAGTATACCAGATTTCTCTTGTTATTCCTTTTCACGCTTCATGAAGGAGGAGCTCACTAAACAGCTTCATACCTGGGTAATACGCAAATAGTTTTCATTGTAATAAGTGAAATAAGGCCGTATTTTTTACCCAACATTATGTTTGCCATAATCATGTATATTCATGGCCATAATATTCGTCAATTCAAATGATTCAAGGTCTTGAAACAAAAGACGTACGAAATATCATCGTTCTCAGCTCTGCCCATAAATGTGCAATTAGTGCGATTCTCGCTCGCGAATTGCGTTGTACCGGTATTTGGACATGGGTGGAAATTGTTTAACAGTCATGGATAGCGGTTGATTATATCTTGGTGAAATTTTTCCGACATTTATTGAATTAAGGACGGAAAAAATTCTCGACTGACGTCAAGTGCAAGTGTACTCGGTGACATATGAAAACTCCCCCTCGTCTCGCTGCTTTCTGGTGCCATCTACGGTGCACACGCCGCACTTCAGGAATGGAAGTGCTGAAAACTTTCTTGAGGTTCTTGAGTGACCTGTGAGAGTGAGGTTGATAAGCGTCATACGAGTATGTATGTTGAAGACCAGAGGCTGAGGTCCTTCTCTGTGGTGAAAATTTTCGAAAATGTATAGCCGTTCGCAATCTTGAACCTTTAATTTGTGTTACTAGTGAATACCGGAATTACAAGTGCCTTGTTTTTCGAGAAGCATAATCAAAATTTGGAGTTCAATCGCCGCAGCGGAATAAGGTCTATAGAAGAATCGCATCTGTCACTAGGTAAGATGTGTTTATTATCGCTCCTATTTATGCCATTGTACCCAAGCTCATAGGATTTCCTACTGTGGGATTCATTGCAAGTATTATATGGAACTTTCGATGTTTTGACTTCCTCGAAAGAAGGCTGTGGTCACGGGCATGTTCTTTGTTTACGTATCCGTGGAAGTGTGTCTTGCTTTAATGGACCATGATTAAGTAATCTTAAATGTTTTACTGATAACCAATGTACATGTTAATGGTCATTTCTTCAAGAAGTCATTCGTCTCTTTGGTCTTATAAGTCTGACGTCCTCTACTTCATTGGGTATACTCTGTTTTCTATGATTAGAATGTTAGTTTGTGTCTCAGTTTAGAGGAAAATCGCACTTGTAGTGACAATATTTATTGCATTATTTGTATTTCGATTAAATGGTCACTCCAGACTATCAAAGTCTCATTAATGCCGAGGTGAATCTCTCCTGTCTATGAACCTCGTAAACTGTAGGTAGGTATTGTTCGGAGATCAAGATGCCTCGTTGCCAGTTGTAGTAGATGATGCTGTTCGGTCTCTTGGATTCTCATTGACAAAATTCTTAAGCTAGCATTTTACTGAATAATAGTCTTTAGCAAGTTGGGCACTGACCAATGGAGCGTAGTTACGCAAAGCATCCTTTCAGATCAGCTGTCAAAAAATGAGGCCAATGGACCGGCATTAATTTTTCCTTAGCCACGGAGAAGCGATGCCTTATTCGTTGAATGAACCCTTTTGTTTGTGAGTGGACGGACCATTTACAATTCCGGTTGAAAAAGAACTCCTTCCGCCGACCAAGTTACGAAATAGGTTTTTCGCCTGAAATGTGTCTTAAAAGTTTTTGACGAGAATATTTGGGTGAGCTGTCTTCTCAAGTTCTCGTGTTCCATTAATAATTTCACACAATTCCATAAATAATTGCTCCCTCTTGAGTATCCAGTATTCAATATTTTTCCTATAATGATGTCGCAGATTTGTTTTTATTTTTCCCACGAAAGATTTTAGTCGATATTTTCTGACATTTGGATTTAGAGCAGTTTTGTTGTAGTCATACAGTCTTGCTCGTAAATTATTTCCATTGAATGGAAGTGGAGTAGTAGGTAATTTTGTTATTGAAGAATGAAACGGAATAGGAGAAAGGCTAAGTTGATGTTGGAACTTTTATTTTTTCAAGACAAAAGATTTGCGTAAATGAACCTGACATGAATTAATGCGCTCACAATGGGAAACTTATCGTTAACTAATTTTATCTATATTTTCTCTGAAGAAACATTACTATTTTCTTATCTATACTGGAACAGGACTTTTTAAGATTCACGATAATGATTGTATTATTTAATGATCAGGAGCTACCGATTAAGGCATTTGTTCCAATTATCATAAATAGTCATTCATGCTGTACGGTAACAGTTTTCATAGCCGCTACATCTACTCTACAATTTTCGTTCCATGGGTAAGCATTGAATGGCATTATTTTTCGATGTGAATCGTCGGTGTTTAGTATATTTTTATCAACATTGCATGCATATGTTTCGGTAGCCGGCCTGTGAAATTTGATTGATCAGCATTCTACCATAAATGGGTTAACACCTGCGCTCTTGTACACTGATTGATTTTACTGGGGCTACCATTGGATTGACTCATTTGACTTTCCCAAGACCCCTCGGTGAATGTGAAAGCGTAACGCGAAAATCGTAGGGTAACTGGCGAATGCCTCGGTTTGCGATTCGCATCACGAGGCACGATACATTTATGTCCATTTTTAGGCGAATTCCATTTCGTTGCGATACGCACCTCTTTCATTTCTCGATTGTATTGTTGTGGAGGAGCCCTGTTATTGGCTGAGGTGGTTTTTCCTCCCTCGCCCTCCTTATATTTGGCTCAAATTCCGCCGGCGGCAATGCAGTTTCATAACATCGCTCATCGGCTACAGTGGTGTTGTTCTAAAATAGAATTTCGTCAAGTCTAGATTAGCCGAGGCAATCTAGACTGATGATAAGCAAAAACTCTAGAGGCATTTGTACAGGTCTTAATCGCAACCAAAAATATAGAGATCTCTTTACCTTGCCTCTCGTCTTTTTTGACATGTTTACATAAACTATTTCTGTTCGTTGCCATTTATCCCGAGTTGGAGCCGATGGACGAAACCCGATGTTCGTTTGGACGAGCTTAATTGCCTTGACACAGCCGCAATAAATACCTTGCATGTGCATACCTCAGATGATACGAAAAATCGGGACTCGGATAATTTAGCCTCTTCTGTCCTTCTCATGGTAGATTTGTTATTTATTTTATGAATGAAGTGTAATTAGCTTGGTGAATTTTTAAAAATTTAGGTGGACCCATCAGAGTTGCGTGCGCAGTCAAACGTTTAATTACTGTTGACTACGCCCTTCATAATTTACGTATCCGAATTATTGCCGCAGTCAGTGAGCGATATACATATTTTTAATCCTCCGATAGTTCCTGTACTAGAATGATGAAAATTTTAACGATGAATAAAAGCTTGCGCCCTTTTTTATGGAATAAATAATAGGTGCATTGACGTGAAATGGGAGACCTTTTCTGTCTGCGTCAGCGGACCGTGTTCACGTCTTCCCCTTTGTCGCGTCGTCGAGATTTTTTTCTGCATCGGATACTGGAAGGAGGAAACTCGTAGGAAAGAGTTCGGTCGCATCTGACGAGTTCGCAACGGGTTGGAGGCGGTCCGCAGGCGTAGTCGCGGTGCGAAAATGCTCACGGGAGTACGAGAAAGGCGTTTGTTCTTTTTATTTGGGACTTCGCGGCTCTCGTGGAGTGGTCGGGGTGGAAGAGCCAGGCGCCAGGACCCAGGCTCACCCCCTTTAAGAACCTGTTCTTGAAAACCACGATATGCAAGGTCGAGCGCGCCCGTGGAAGGGAGGCTAAAGAGCAAAGTTTTTCGAGTAACTCAGCAAAATGATCCGTAGGAGTACTGCTGCAAGTTTGCGTTTTCCCTCTCATGGTTTCCCGGACATATTACTTGCGTAAGCGTATGGCAGAGGGGAGGTACGAATCATGGATCGCTTTCTTACTTCCTGAGTGAATGTGTTCGTGCTCATCAAACGCTGTTAATCTAAAAAAGGTAGAATATTTCATCTCCTCTATTTCATTTTTAAAGCATGTGTATAACTACATCTCCTTATTACCCTGCAAGCCACCACAAGGGTGTTTCGAAGGTGGTGACTTCTCACCAACACGGACTACATTGAAGAAATTAAGGAATATTATAACGGAAACAACAATTGCACTTTTCCACAGGATATTTTAATGAGTACGACGCGTTTCAGCTCACAGAGCCATCATCAGGTACTAGAAGGTATATGTGTTGTCATCGGGTACAAACAGGTATATGTCTTGTACCTGATGATGGCTCTGTGAGCTGAAACGCGTCCTACTCACATATCCTGTGGAGAAGCGCAATTGTTGTTTCTGCTATTATAATAAGAACTTCCGCGATATTTCGTCTGAATCTGTTGAATTAACGAATCATAACTAAGTACTTGTTTTTCATTCCTTATGAAGAAGTTCCACCGAGCAAAGCCACCAAATGATGTTTGAATGCATATTTCGCATTGATACCAAATTAGACGCAGGCGTAGTATACATTTCAAGGCCTAAGTTTTTCAAGTTTTAATAAATGCACGTTCACCTTTTTTTTGCTTAAAAACCTACATTATTAAGGTGAATGCGGTCATTTTTCCTTTCGTTCAGTGTTGTGAATTGACATATAATCTCACGGTGTACAATATATCTTGCCATAAATACACCCTACTCTCTGTCAGTGAACCGCGGGATGTTTTTCAATTGTAGGAACTTCGAAATGGTTTCATTTCCCCTGACGTATAGTCTCCAAACTTATATTTGTAGTATGCTAAAATTTTGGAAATGTAAGAGGAGATAAATGGTGGTGAAAATTAATTAGGATTATCTAACTCCGACAGCTTTTTATCGTCCAGGACGTACCGCCATGGCCATATGACAGACCGCATTCACAACATTCATATCTTTCTCCGGAAAATATTTTATGGCTGCTAATTGGCCAAACTGAAATGCGGTTGAACTCTCTCTGACGGAAAGTGTGTCACATATTTTGCTTCTGCTAAAAAAAAATCCTTCCGCTCCCGGAAAAAATTTTCGGGTGGGATTCAAACTAAAATTTGGTGTGCCAATTCACAGGTAATATTAAATTTTGCTGGGATTATAATAATTGTATCGAATTACCAAACCTGTTCTTGTAACTTATGATTAGGTTGTAAATCATCAGTGTATCCAATTCTTATGAATGTGACATTTCCGTTAATTGGGAAGATGTATACCTACCGGGTTGAATGTAGATCTTTGGGAAATAGCGATTGCCGAAGAGTCTCGTGAAATAACTGCGGTGGGGTAACTGCGAAAATAGGTTAGTTAGTATGTTGAATATGAAGAGATGGAGATTATTATGCCATAAAACATTTTACCCCCTCTTCCCCCGTTAAAAAAAATATATTTCACTGACCTTGAACTTGACGCCATATATCGAGGGTCGGGAACCTCTTCGCGGGCCGGTTGGTCTAGCTATCCCTGTTTGAGTTTGAATTTGCGTTATAGTGAAGGGAAACTGTTATTTCCTTCAGTGAGTCCCTATTTATTGAGTACTCTTCTAGCATTTGTGGTTCATTTATAAGGATTGAATCGAAAATTCAACGAAAAACGGGGAAAGACCGCCCCAACTTAACGTATAATAACTCCTTGTGATGGGGTGTTTGTGTTTTGGCTGAGCTCATAGCCTATGTATCCATCTACATCTTCATACTACCGTGCGAGCTGCCACATGGGCGTGTGGCAGGAGGTGATGGGTCACAAGCCATGTAAAGATGTAAGGGATAAGGTTTTGGGAGGTGAAATGGTGACGTGTATTATGGGAGTGTATTTAGTGGAGCTCAGTTTTTATCGTGGTCGCTTATTGTGCGCGGAAAGAACGAGTTTTTGTCCCATTCTATTCGGCAATGTATCTCCCTTATTTTATCGCTTCTGTCAGAGATAGAGATGCGGTGAAGGGTCATGATAATATTCTGTGTCGCGCTGAAACACAGTAGTTCTGAATTCCTCAAGCAAGTTACGTCTAGCGTGTAGCTTCCGAGTCTCCAGGGGTTCTCACCTTAATCCCTCTAAAAGTTGTGAAACACTATGATTTCGCCCGTAGCAGATACTAACGAAACATGCTGCTTTACTTTGTATGTTTGTAATTTTTTTGGTTAATTCTTAATGACCAGAGTCCCAAATGCTCGCGGCGTATTCGAGGTGTGGCCTAACAAGAGCGAAGTAGCATATCTCTTTTTCTTTTTCCTCAGAGGATCTTCCTGTGATACGCTTAACAAAACCGTGTTTCTTTAATGAGTATTGAAACGTAAAACCTGCGAAATTCCGAATTTTTAAATGGAAAAATCGGGACGTAGAATAAAAATTGTTAATTCCTAGCAAAATTGTATAAAAAAATAATTCCAGTTTTCATTTTAAGCCTACAATCTAGCACTGCTACGTACTTATGCATGAATGTTAGTTACAAGTAGGCTATGATTATCAATCTGGAACTAATTATCAATGACAGGAATATTTATTAGATTTACTGACCTGTTCAATATTGCTAGGGAAATTGATATAAACATTTGATGTAACCCATTTTCCATTTTCTACCGTTTCGATATGTATCATAAAGCGCTACAGTTGAATCTTCCGATTAATAGTTTCATTGTTGTCGTAGTTACCGATATGATTAAGTTATGGCTGTAGCTACAGTCCTATTCCGTTCTTGCTGATTCCCCAATCGATTTGATCATCATGCATATACCAGCGTGTTCACCAGGAAGGCACGAAAGCATCTTATTTTGTTGTAAATGATGTTCGCGCATAAGCCTACCGTAAGACCTCAGGTGGCCGAAGTCTGCACTACCTAGCAAAATCGGGGATGAACTTTACATCAGAGTACCTGGAAATCGGCTGATTTTGGGTTGTACGTTTGTGATGTTTCATTTTCCTAAAGCCTGCTGCCCTTTCGCCTTCGTACTTATGAATTAACATATTCGTTTCCCTAAATGAACTTTTTTGATGGAAATCAAATAGGAACTGTCGTCCCTGCTTCTTGTAAGCATATATTTTGTTCCCTAGTCCTGCTCAAAGTTATTTCCTTTTGAAGTTTATGAGCGTGTTAATCAAAACAAGCAATTAATCTAGCAGTATATCTGCATCGGTAGTTTTCCATGTGGCGAAAACTTCTTGCTCCTTACCATTCTCTTGAAGAAGTTTTATGCTTCATCGTTTTTTCTGAAAATGGTATTGTTTGCTAATCTACCATAGATATGTTGACTTCAGTCTTAGTTCTTCAATTTCGTCCTCTTCAAGGGAAAATGCTAAGCCCATTTGCGGTCACTGGTGTAATTACGGCACAACCATATTGAGAAATATCGTCACGTCGCTTTCGCTCACTTTTTTTCCTGAACTTGGCAAGCTGTATTGAATGGGGTCGTAAGTGAATGTTTGGTATGCGGAATCGTAAAAAATGCTGTTAAACTGCGTTTGTTAATTTCTAAATATTTATTTTACTCAAACTCATAATGTTAATATTTTATTTGAGGAAGTAGCGTGATAATAGTGCAATAATATTTCAAGTGCACTCGGACTCCCACAATGATGAAAATATATTTTTTAAAATCCTGTAAAATCCGTATTTAAGTTAAATACTAACTTTGAGTATTGGGAATCTGTCGGATGCGCTTAATCACCTAATTGCGAAAAAAATACGTACTGTCGAACTCCGGCCCTCGTGATTTAGTCGCTGATATTTGGATTATATAACTGTTACTGATTTCCTCACTGCAATTGCCCTTTCTTTAGATCTGGTAATCAAACATACAATTTTCCTCCCATTTATAGAATTTTTTTGATCAACTCTATCACTTTGGCATTTTGATTTATAATCTAATATCAAGATTGGTCTAACTCGAAGAGTCGCGGCTGTTTTCCCAGTATTAGGGTTGTACTATTTCCGATCGAAGCCGAATGACATAACGTAGCAACAGGCCATTCTAGTTGGATATCGGAAATGGAATATCGATCCTTTTCATCGTATCTCTGTCGTTTCGCCTTTTCATAAAAAATGTTTTTGATTAAAAGCTGACACCGTCAACTCTCCTTGTCTACCTATTGCTTACACGGCGACCGCGGAGTGGGTATAATTTCCAATTCCGACTAAATTTAGTCACAAACGGTAGATAAGGTGAGAAGTGGTGGTTTTGTAAGGGTTATTGATTTCATTCGACTCTCAAAGCGTCAGGCGTCGTGATCAAAGGATTAGATATGCATAACTTTGTCATGCGTTAATTTGATACGTCATCGGAGAATAGTTAAGAGGATTTTTTCGCTTTCAATTACGTTATCGGTGATAACATTTTCATTTCAGGAGATGTCTTGATATCCCTCTCCACAAATGAGTTTAGTTTCGGAACCTGTAACCTTGTGTGAGCAGGAAATGTTTACATTAGTTGCGCCCTTTCCTTCTACGGAAACTTGTTCAAGCTAAGTTACCTCATTGTCCTGAATATTTAAGAAGTGGTAATGAGAAAGTATTGGATTTTTTTCTTGAAATGATAAAAAAATTGTCTCGCAAAATTCGTCTACTGCATTTCCATGCAATGTTGCACCGTCTTGCGGAAAATTTATTTATTTTAATATTTAATATTCCGTATTTCAGTGTTGTAGCTATCTTTTTTGTTTTTCACTTCCTCTGTCGGCTGCTCTTAAAAAACTTGTGTCAGTTATTTCTTTACCGCGGATATTTAAGTTTTTTTCTATAAAACCACGAAGCGCTTTTAGAACTGCGGTCTCTTTATCGCGTACATGGATATCGTTTACTTTATCACGTACCTCATTCATATTCCCTATCTACAAAATATTCGGTTTCGCATCTGTGGCAAAAACTCGTCGATTTACCTCGATCATACAAGAAAATTAACCTATAGCCTGCTGTATCAAAGGTTTCTCTGTTGAATTATTTTTACTGTCGCCTGCTATTTTATTCAATCGAACCTCTTCTGCTACTTTCTTCGCATCCATTCTCCGGCCGCTATATGAATCCACACCCAAAGCGACACAACTCCGTTTCCTTTCACTCGACCTTACCCGCTGCGGTTAAGAGTCCTTCCAGCCAACTGCGCGGTCATTGACCACAATTGGCAAATGCCTTGAGTGAAACACATCTCATAATATTTGTTTGAACTCCAGAGACGCGATTCCTTTGTACCAGGCATTGTGAGGGAAGGCCTAATATTCCGCATTTCTCCGTATCTTTCTATCTATTTCCCGATTTTTTAGGGCAGAGTAAGGTTTCTCAACACGTTCGTAATACGTTCATACCTCACACTCTTACCTTTTCGGTTTCAAGCAAAATTTATTTTTAATACGCTCTGAGAATCACCCATTGAGCCAATGCTGATACGAAGTGAAGTTTCGCTCCACGAAATGGTTGAATAATTAGAGATAATTAATATAAATGGGATACCAAGATCATTGGTCGTTCAATTCTAAGATTGGTTGACTGCAGCCCTCCACCCTTTCCTGTCTAATGCTAGTTCCCTTTCCTCCTGGTATCTCATCCTATGTATAATCCTCTTTATTTGGTCCATGAATTTATTCCTTGTTCTTCTGCTCGGGACTTTACCCTCTAATTTACGTGAAATTATGTTCCTCACAAACCCATTGTCTCAGGGTGTGTCCAATCCATCTTGTTCTTCTTTTTTCTATGGTGTTCCATATGCTCCTTTCCTCTTCTACTCTTCTGTACACTTCATCATTTCTTATTCTGTCCGTCCATTTTATCTTTAGCGTCCTCTTCCAGCACCAGGTTTCAAAGGCTTCTAGTCTGTTCTGGTCAGCTCTTCCGATGATCCACGCTTGCGAGCCATAGAGTGCCACGCTCCACACGAATATTCCCACATACTGTTTCCTGATTTTTAGTCCTATATTCTTTGAGCACAGAGGTTTTCTTATTAGTAATAGGTATAGATACCGGCGAAAAAAATGAATGTTACCGATTTGGTTCCTCGGCTAGTTAACCTCCTCAGTCCCGAGACGTATCCAGCATTATTTTGGGAAAACTCTTCATACTTAAGTTTTGCGTTGTAAGCTATGTTTGCAGAGTTAACATCTCTGCCACTCAAGCTTCTTAATAATGCTGCCACTTATCAGCAAGTGGCATTGCCAATATTTTGGGTTTCTTAGCGGAAAAAAATTCAAACGTCTGTGTATTGTATACAATACGCCAGGACCGAGGAGGTTAAGTCAGTTTAACACGTAACCTTATGGCACTGACGTATATTTCGATATAATTCGATGCAATGTGTATAATTTGTCCGGTTTTTTCCTAAATGCGAAAAAAAGTTCCATACTATTGTAATTATTAGTAATAAATACCATGGTATGATACCGAATAAAAGAAAGTAATTACTTATTTTTTTACTTATTAACGTTTCCTTAAATTTCGAATTCCGTACTGTAAACTCAAGTCATAACAATGCTTTAATGAAAACGAAATTTTAATAATATATTTCTTGCGTCATTAATACTTCAACATGTATGGTTAGTTAAATGCGCAAAGGATGACTTAAGTTTCGCGCTCAACCACCTTAAAAGAGAATGTGAGAGGAGGGCTACCCTAGGGTGTCCCATTTTGCATCGATGTCTGATAGTCTGGGGTCTTAGGGTCTCAGATAGTGACATTTGGTGAGAAAATGAGGCGTGCGAAAAATTTCTGAAATCGGATTATACTTAGGGTTCGCGCACGCAGCTTTTAGTTATGGGATCCATACGAAACGGGGTTGATATCAGAGTTAGATCGCGTCCAGCGAAGAGGAGCTAGGTTTGTGAAACGATGCTACGATAAGTTGGCTAGTGTGTCTGGACTGTTAGAGAAATTAGGATGGGAATCGCTATCACAGCGTAGATTAAATTATAGGCTTAACCTCCTAAATAAATTTCAGGAAAATCATTTTACTGACGACGTAAAAAACATACTATTAACCCCTTCGTACTACGGCAGATTAGATCGCGCCAATAAAATTAGAGAGCTAGATTGTAGAACCGATAGGTATAAAATGTCATTTTTTCCGCGTACCATTCGGGACCATAACAGCTGTGATCGTCGTCATGAATAGTTCGAGTATTGACAATAGGCAGGCAGTAAATCTTTCTCATTATATTCTCCTCTTTCTTATTTATGCATGATGTAAATAATGATGTTCTTATTTATGCATGATATTTTGAATCTGTAGTAGTAGTCTTTGTATCCCTTGCATGTTAGAACGATTGGAGATAGAATGTTTCTTGGGTATTAGATTTGTAATTGGCGCTTTGCATGTGTGGTACGCGGGTTTTAATGTAATGTCGGTGTTCTACCATATCATTCATGCATGCCTGGTGCGAAAGCACCCCCTGCCACAGACCCTTTGGGTGGCTTGCAAGGTATGACGTAGATGTAGTTGAACTTGGGGGCTCCCATAAGCGCGCGCCGCCCGTTTGGTAAGCCCGCGCTCCCGAGCCTCCGAGACGTCCAGCACCATTTCTTCCCCCACCAATCGAACGTTCTGATACGTAGAATTCAATTGGTTACCACTTTGGGAGGGGGGTGAGACTGGTATGTAGAGAAAAAAGCCTTTTATTTAGAACATTTACCAATACAATGGAAATAAGTAGCTCCATGGTCGGGACGAGAACTAAATTCCACTGTCACTCTTTTCGAGAGTTCTGATTACATTTTGCTCCAATTTCCAACATTCCCAACATTGCCCTTACACCTGACCGGCAATTGGGAGATCCGGTTTCGAATACCGGGTCAAGTCAAATGATTTTTTTCATGGCGAATTTAAACCCCGGCGTACATTTTGCTCACAAAATACTCGCATTGAAGACTGCGAGTGCCTTTTTGGTCATCTTTGGCATAACTTTTCGGTGCCTGGAGACCATGTGGAGTAGATAATGCATTTGCTCTTCATCCTTGGTCAATTCAGCCTGAGAATACTCCTTGATGAGAGCAACGCCACGCTCGGCGAGGTTGTTAATGATAAAATGGCAGAAAAAGTAGTCGTACGATGCATTATTTTCACTTTTCTCAAAGGGAGGATGTACGTATACTTGAGGCGTTTGAGATGTGGGTGTGGAGAAGGATGGAGTGCGCTGGATGGTGAGTAAGACGGACGAGGAGGCATTGGATATGGTTGGAGAGGAGAGGAAGCTAGTGGCGAATGTTCGGAGGAGCCAGAAGAGATGGACGGAGGACGTATGGAAAGAGGAGGGAATACTGAAGGGGGCAACGGAGAGGAGAACGCGGGGGAGCGCGGTAGAGGAAGGAAGAGGATAGGTATTCTGGACGGAATAAGGATGGGGAGACGATATGAGGAATTCAAGAGGGGTGTATTGGTGGGGCATCCATAATAGGGAAAACAGGTTAGGATGAGTTCGGTCGAAAAACCTACCAATCAGCTGGTAGAGAACTTATTTGTATTCAATCTAAAGATATCACTAAATACAACACGTGCGCGATGTTTCACGCCAATCTGCCCGACCTCTGTAAGAATTACGCTACCATCTCCGGCGTTTCTAGGTTGAAAGCATGTGTACGAGCCAGCCATCGAGGAGAAACCGATCGCAGGGATAACTGAAATAATGCAAAAAAGTGTAAAGTTTTGTTATTCTGTTTGGATGACGATATGAACAGGCTCCCTCAAGAACTGTCAAATTTCTTTAGTACTCTCGAACTTCATGAAATCCGCAGAGGGAATACGACGCGAACCGAAGATTGGGAGAAACTCAAATAGAACCAACAAATCACAAAAATATCACACGCCGTGCATGTCTATAGTAAGTAATGGATTTTTGCAATTTTCTCAGTTTCGATATTCGTGCGTTAAAAACTGGATATGTAATCTCATCACAGTTAGATCTCTCAAATCGATTCGAAAAGCCACCAAAATATCGTACGCCATGCTTATCTGTAGTGAGAAGTGGATTTTGACACATTTTTTGGACTCGTACCTTGAAAATGGCATAATATGCCGGAACCCGGGTCGATTGGAGCTGCGGAAGTGTGGAATCGGATAATTTTTTCTCCATTATCATGAAGGACCGTAAGACTTGTAGTTAGACATTCGGTTTGGTGAGGGGATCGGGTTGGTGTGGTGGCTAGAGCACTCGCCTACCACACGGGCGGCCAGGGTTCAAATCCCTGCAGAGACGGATGCTTTTCAGAGGAACTCGATCCCTACTTGAGTGTCTTGTGGAGGGCCGTGGTCCCCTTGGCGCCTTTCGTTAAGAGGAGGCTAATGCCGACGCCGGGTTTCTATCCACCCTTCCTCCCTTACCTATCCCCTATGGCGCAAATGACCTTAGCCGTCGGTCGCCTCCCCAAATATCCTATCCTATCGGTTTGGTGAACAGAGTACCGGAAGCTGTGTTCTGCGCTGATACCTGGCTCCGTTGGCAGGCTTGAAGCTCTGCGAGCGAGAGCCCCGACGGAAAATGAACTGGGAAGTGAGGAGGAGGCTAATGCCGACGCCGGGTTTCTATCCACCCTTCCTCCCTTACCTATCCCCTATGGCGCAAATGACCTTAGCCGTCGGTCGCCTCCCCAAATATCCTATCCTATCGGTTTGGTGAACTGAGTACCGGAAGCTGTGTTCTGCGCTGATACCTGGCTCCGTTGGCAGGCTTGAAGCTCTGTGCGAGAGCCCCGACGGAAAATGAACTGGGAAGTGATCCGGCCGCTTAAAAGGCTCATACCCCCTTCCTCTCGCCTGCCAAGTATGGTAGTCGTTTTTCTCAGCGTCAAGAGTGGTGCATGGTTAAACGCACGGGGAGAGAAAGAGACTCACTTTAAAAGTTTCACCGCCCGCGGGGTGGCGAATCACGACCGTCGGCGGATTAGAAAGCCTGTAATCTTAACCGCACCGAACCGCACGTAACTACTTCCCGAAATACACGCCGCGTTGCAGATGAGCCATAAATTTCGTATCGGGTGAGAAGATTGCGGTTGAAGAGATGTCGTTCGACGGGGACGGGATATACGTTACGGCCTGCGTGTGGAGATGATACCACCTTTCGGCGGTCCACGCTCTTCATTTCACCCTTTCGAGCCTAGTATGTATATGCACTTGAGGTAGCTTGAGCGAGATATGTCCCTAGTCATAATGGATACCACGTTCGGAATGTACGTTTTAATTTCAGCGGCTGTAGGAAGGACGAGTTAAATATTGCATAATTTATGGTGAAATAATATACTTTTACTTATGGGACTGAAATTCTAAGTAATCAAATAAAAATATGCATCTAAGTAGTTAATTTGACTCATTTCATTCTCGTGGTACGTTTAAAACTACAACGGAAGTTTTTTTTAAATGAGGAGCCTCTTAAGGTAGTTTGGGCGATATAGCTCCCTAGTCATAATGGATACCATAATCGAACTAAGTATGCATTTTAATTTTAGCAGCTGTTGGAGGCATGAATTAAATACTACATTATTAATAGTGCAATAATACACTAGTATATGACAGAAATTCTAGGTAATCAAATAAAAATATCCGTAAAAGTATTTGATTTGACTCGTTTTTTTCTTGCGTTACGTTCAAAAACTTCGTCACAACGGAAGGTTTTTTTGCAATTGCGAAAAAGTTACTGCGGTGGCAAATTTGATTTATTTTCAAAATTATTGGAGAAAGCATAAAAACTATACCCTGTTAATTTTTTGACGAGGTCTAGGTGTTAGAAATGCCGCATTTTTTACATTATGTCTCTCTGGAGTGCATACACGTACCATTTTCCATGTGAAAGGGCTGGTATTATTTGTCAATAATCTCGGTATAATAAAAGTTCGGTAAAGGGCTGATATTTTGGTATCTTTGAAAGAGTTAAATGTGTTTCGTTAAAATGAGACCAAATACATTGATTTATAGGTGAAATGGTATTTCGCTCGAACCGTAAGGTAGTTTGAGCGAGATAGTTCCTTAGTCAAAATGGAAACCACGTTGGGATTATGCGTTTTAATTTCAAGCGGCTGGTGGATGAATGCATTTAATATTGCACTATTAATGTGAAATAATATACTTTAATCTGACTGAAATTCTAAGAAATTAAATTTAAGTATGTAAACATAGGTCTTCAACCCTCTATGGAAGGAATTAGGAAACATCATCAGGAAAAAATACTGCTGATATATTAGTTTTTTTTTACATTGCTATTTAAGCGTTTAAAAAAATTACATTTACTTGATTAGATTAATAATTTTGAAATTTTTAATTTTGACGTATTTGTATTTATATATTTAATTTGAAATAATACTTTAAATAATAATATTTACGCGGGGTATACTTCAACATTACCTCCATAACGTACTTTTTTTAAACTTTCCCATTTATTTCTTCATATGACAGCTGAAACTATCGATTTCAGACCTCCACCAGGGCACGTCGTCGTCAGTGAATAGCGTCACACATTCATCTATTCAAATTGTATGACAAACCGCCGAAAGAGACGCAACTTTCCACACACTTAATCCGAAGAATTACAATTCTGTCTAGCGCAGCAACTAAATGGAAAGTGTCTAAGAAAGCAGACATTCAAATGATTTTGAAACGTAAAAAATTTGACCCGCTCGTCCAGAGGGGGCTTTTTAACTCATTTTTTCACGCGGCTCGTTCAAAACTACAGCGGAAGGTTTTTTTTATAAGCCTGGAAAATTTACTGCGGAAACTATGTGGTATATTTTCAAAAATAGTTGAGAAAACATAAGAAACCCACACATAATTTTTGGACAAGGTCTAGGTGTTAGAAATTCCTCATTTTCTAAATTAGGTCTCTTTGGAGTGCATACACATTCTATTTCCCATGTAAAAAAGGTGGTATGTATGGCCAAATTCCTCGGAAAGTAACCCGGTGGGTGCTGATATTGTTGTATCATTTTAAGGGTGAGATATTCTTCTTTAAAATGAGACCGAATACATTGATTGCTTGGTGAAATCACATTGCACTCAAACTGCCTTAGCAACATGTCAGTCTAGCCAGGCACTATTTAATGTAGAAAACTGACGAGAACAGTCAAGGAATGATAATGATTCATCACTGTTCAGTGAATTAAAAATATGATGGAAAAAAGTTCAGATCGTTACATCAAGAGGCAGTGACTGACAGATATGGTGTAAGCAAGGATTAACCTCAGTAAGGGGTTGAGGGTGATCCATGAGTCGTGACTGAATAACATCGTGAATATACTGTACTTGAAGAGAGTGAACCAGAGCTTTGTTATCTGGAACGAAAAGAGGCAAACAGTTAACTCTAAAACTTGTAATTTTATTTTTTTCCAGTGGAAATATATGTAATGTGGTTTGTGTGATTTTTAAAGGTGGCGCAAATGAACCAAGACCAAAATCAGTGATTTCTTGGTGAAAGGATATTTCGTTCTAACTACCTCAAGTCATCTGTACTCTGCGACTACTCGACTACGAAGCCGAGTCGTCGCATTTTGCCACTTTCTCTCCATCGCTACCCATAAGTCTCATAAGTCTTGCACCGAAAGAAGTAGTCTTTTTGGAATTGGATTAATGTAATACCTGGAAGTTCAAATAGGGAGGTGCAGTACACCACATAACTCTTATAGCAACTGCAATGGTTTCCAAATGTTCGTTTCCCCAAGGAACATTGAAGAAGAACGCAAATTGCATCAGATGTTTATTAAGGATATTTGTTAGCAAAAGAATGACTAAGAAAAACTTAAATTTTCTAGGAAATAAAGCGAAAGTGCATAGCCTTTTCCAATATGTCCGCGTCAATGTCAAGGTAGGCAAAACTTAGCTACATTTCATTTTTGTAGTGGTATCGAAGTCGTATATTTGAATATACGAATATGTGGACTGTTATTGTTCAACTAAAATGCTGCATGACTATAAAAACGCGAACTCGAAACGATATTTTACATAAAGAGTAATGGTTGATTAGACCGATTGGGAAAATATGAAACTACGGAGCCGGTATCGACGCAAATAATTTAACGGTAAATTGTTATTATAATTTCGTTAAAGCTTAAAAACGTAGCCATAAGTGCCGTAAAATGAGTTATTGAAAAGGTGTTAAAAATTTCTATTCGGCCATACCGGTTGGATCTTATAACTTTAGTGGTGCTGAATATGTTAAAGTACATTGGCAATCCACCTCAAATTCATCACTTTGCGAGATAATAACTTCATACAATAGGTACGTTATACATCAATACCTTTGAACGATTGAACCCTTTCTTTGTAATATCAATATCAACCATAGTTGTGTTTTACACTAGTATGAATTGGGTACTCTGGCGGAGTATTATTTATTATTTAACTGTTAGTTTGTCGTGTATAAACTTTGTAGTGGAGTGGTCGCTATGTAGAGGTCTCTGTTCTCAAGGATGTCCGGAGAGTCACCCAGTAGTATGAGACAACTGTTGCGACGGCGTTGCTATGTTATTTGACATCCATGGCATCGAGGGGGCAAGGTGGTGGTTGGCCTAACTTATGCAAGGGATCAGCCCGCATGCCAATGCCCGTGTCTGTCAACTCATTATTCATGTTTTATTTTAAATAGAGCAACGGTCTTCGTATTTCAGCTTGCCCTCCATATTATTTTGCTTCTTTTCCGTGATAGTAATTCGTTTGAAGATCATCTCAAGTGATACCAAAGGATTTGCTTTCGGTTTCTCCCTGTCCTTGGCCCAAATATAATTATAAACAGTCAATTATTTGTTTTCATGTCCTCCTGGTCAAATTTAGTTGAAAATTAAACTTTCTCCTCAGTATGTTGAGATCACGTATCCAGTTTTTAATGGACGTATATCGAAATGGAGGAGCTGTGCCAAAATTCATTACTATAGGCACGCATGGCGTGTGATATTTTTGTGATTTGTTGATTCCATTTGAGTTTCTCCCAATCATCCGCTCGCCTCATGTTCCCTTTGTTGCACGGATTTCATGTAGTTCGTGTATACTAAAGTTTTGACGGTTGATAAGTAAGCCTATTTTCATCGATATCCAAACAGGCTGACGAAACTTTACACTTTTCTACATTATTTCAGTTATCTCTGCGACGGGTTTCTCCTCGATGACGCACATGGCTAATAAATAATAAATTAAACTGCGGAAAAGCTCAAATATTTGTTTACACAATGGATTTACTTCACTTCCATTGAGTCACGTAGAAAATTATCCAAATTATGTGTTCTTTCTGGTGTCATTTCGCTCGCTCTGCAGTATGTGCCATTAAAAAAATTATACCGGCAATTGCGCTCGTTCTATGTACAATTTGAGTCGAGGATGCCAGTCTATGATTGAATAAAAATCAATATGCCCTTTCGACCATTTCTGTTTGATAGGCATCATTCTGTGATTTGAGACTGGCCTTATTTTCCGGGTAAGAATCATTTTTGGCTTTAAGTTTTTAAAAGTCGATTTTTAATAACTATTTTATATGGAAAGCTGCAAAAATAGTTTGACGCGAAAGTTGTACCAATTCGTCGATTATGTATTAAACTATCTTGCGATTATTTGTCGTTTCACTGGTTAAATAGCTTTTAGGTTGCTTATTTTTGAAATTTTTAGCTACCCGCAATTTACTCAGAGACCCCTGTTACATGTTCAAGAATAGCCAGGAATTTTCAAGCGATATAAACTCGGTAAGGTTACATTTCTACGGAGAGAATTTTGCGCCTTTTGTGCGCAGAGAGGCGAAAATGACATGCCTTTTACCGAGTGAAAATGCGCGTCATTTGTGCGGAGATTGTTGCGTGGCAAATATCATCCAATCACTCCCGGCAGGCCGTGTTTACAGAGCAAAAAAATCAATCTCCGTCCGCTGTCTGAGAATCCATGTGTTGAAACTTTCCCTTGGAATCCTCTCTCTGCTGGATCGTTTCAATTTTTCCTCGCCGCGCGTTCCCTTCGTGTATCGCGAACGTTAGCTGGGGACCAATTGCGACAAGGACTGTGCCAGATCCGGGCGCATCTGTTGTGAAATACTGCCATTGATTGGCGAGGACTGATCAGCTGTGCACCAGGTTCCCGCGCAATTCCTGTGCGTTCGGTGCCGCGGGTTATCAGCTGGTGCGCATTCCGGACCTCCGCCATGGAATCTTCAAGTGCCGTCATAGGTCACTGGGGAAATGGAATGACAGCGTCGGAATTCACTCAGCGTGTCGATATAATTCATTTCGTTTTGACGTCGGTGTTCGATACATTCCTGTCCTTACCCACGCGAGTTACGAATGACGTAAGACAGTTTTTGTAAACAGAGATGAGCAAAAGTCGTAAATGTGCGTAGATTCAAAATAATTTTCAGCATGAACGTAAAATGGACGAATTTTTCAGTGATACAAAACAGTGTAGGTGTTAGTTATACTTTTGTTATAAACTATTAATGAAAGTATCATTATTGGGCAGCCTGTCCTGAAGTTGAAAGAAAGAAACTTTGAAATGGCCACTCAGTTATTTATTCGTACCACGAGTTTCAACGCTTAAAGCGTCGTCATCAGCCACCTGATGATGACGCGTTGAAACGCGTTGTTCGAATAAATAACTGACAATGAGTGGACATTTCAAAGTTTCTTTCTTTTAACTTCAGGAAACTTAGAGAAACTTAGAGAAACTTTGAAATGCCCACTCAGTTATCTATTCGTACCACGAGTTTCAACGCTTAAAGCGTCGTCATCAGCCACCTGATGATGACGCGTTGAAACGCGTTGTTCGAATAAATAACTGACAATGAGTGGACATTTCAAAGTTTCTTTCTTTTAACTTCAGGAAACTTAGAGAAACTTTGAAATGGCCACTCAGTTATTTATTCGTACCACGAGTTTCAACGCTTAAAGCGTCGTCATCAGCCACCTGATGATGACGCGTTGAAACGCGTTGTTCGAATAAATAACTGACAATGAGTGGACATTTCAAAGTTTCTTTCTTTTAACTTCAGGAAACTTAGAGAAACTTTGAAATGGCCACTCAGTTATTTATTCGTACCACGAGTTTCAACGCTTAAAGCGTCGTCATCAGCCACCTGATGATGACGCGTTGAAACGCGTTGTTCGAATAAATAACTGACAATGAGTGGACATTTCAAAGTTTCTTTCTTTTAACTTCAGGAAACTTAGAGAAACTTTGAAATGGCCACTCAGTTATTTATTCGTACCACGAGTTTCAACGCTTAAAGCGTCGTCATCAGCCACCTGATGATGACGCGTTGAAACGCGTTGTTCGAATAAATAACTGACAATGAGTGGACATTTCAAAGTTTCTTTCTTTTAACTTCAGGAAACTTAGAGAAACTTTGAAATGCCCACTCAGTTATCTATTCGTACCACGAGTTTCAACGCTTAAAGCGTCGTCATCAGCCACCTGATGATGACGCGTTGAAACGCGTTGTTCGAATAAATAACTGACAATGAGTGGACATTTCAAAGTTTCTTTCTTTTAACTTCAGGAAACTTAGAGAAACTTTGAAATGGCCACTCAGTTATTTATTCGTACCACGAGTTTCAACGCTTAAAGCGTCGTCATCAGCCACCTGATGATGACGCGTTGAAACGCGTTGTTCGAATAAATAACTGACAATGAGTGGACATTTCAAAGTTTCTTTCTTTTAACTTCAGGAAACTTAGAGAAACTTTGAAATGGCCACTCAGTTATTTATTCGTACCACGAGTTTCAACGCTTAAAGCGTCGTCATCAGCCACCTGATGATGACGCGTTGAAACGCGTTGTTCGAATAAATAACTGACAATGAGTGGACATTTCAAAGTTTCTTTCTTTTAACTTCAGGAAACTTAGAGAAACTTTGAAATGCCCACTCAGTTATCTATTCGTACAACGCGTTTCTACGCTTAAAGTGTCCTAAATGGTCCCTGATGATGATGCTATAAGCGTTTTGCGTTGAAATTCGTTTTCCGGCTAAATAACTGACTAACAGGAAACTTGAAGAAACTTTGAAATTCCCGCTCATTTATTTATTCGTTTGACGGGTTTCAACGAATCAGATACCTGATGATGACGCTAAAGTTTCGTGAGGTTCCCTGAAGTTAAAGAAAGAAGCTTTAAAATGCCCTCTCAGTTATTTACTCGTACAGCGCGTTTCAACGCTAAACTCTTAAACCGTTTGATGATACCTGATGATGACGCTTTAAGCGTTAAGCGTTAAAACGCGTTGAACGAATAATTAACTGCGTGGGCACTTCAAAGAGTCTTTCTTTTAACTTCACGATGATGTTCCATAATATCTCACCGGATATCGTTGAAAATACAGCCTTCCCTGGTTTACCGAGGGGGAAAGTTGGGACTCAAAATACCGGTACACACTTTATGCCATGTTTATCTATCTACACAATTTAAGTATGTTACCGATCGTATTTACCCGAATGTAATACGAAATCAAATTTGGTACGACCCCGGATATTTGACGTGAAAATTTATAGAATATCACGGAGTTTTCAATCATTGCATTGACAAATGATGTGGTACGAAGTCACTCGCCTCGCTCGGGTGCATATACACCAAGGGTTGAAATTCACATTGAAAAATATCATTTGACCTGACCGTGACTCGAACCCGGATCTCCCAATTGCCGGTCAGATGTGTTAGCCAGTCACAAGGCTTCAAGCTACAAGTGTCCCTTCAAGGCGAATTTCGAGGGGGTTGCGACTTCGTCCCATGTGTTACAATGTAGACGAGGCGTGATCATAATCTGTTAACATTTAATTTTAAATTATTTCCCGCCAAGAAAAGCATAATTTTAACAGAAATAATAGCAACCTTCGTGAAAAGTCACTCAGGTCGGAAAAATATAAGATTGGCTTTAATCGATAAAAGTAAAATGGTAAAGAAAGAGATACCCTCCTCGGAGCATGAAAAGGCATGGTTGCTAAACGTCTTATAATATTATTTTATTGAAAAAGAGATATATAATATGTTAAATACACACATGTATGTGTCTAAAATACTTTAAACCAGAATGTTTTACAAATGTATGTATCATTGGAGCAGGTTTTTTTGCGTTGTGTAATGCCCATTTTTGGATATGATAATGAATGTAATGTAATATGCTGTTGTTATAAAATAAAATAATTTGGAACAACACACCTGTACGGCAATTGGTAGATCCGGGTTCGAATCCCGGTCAAGTCAAATGATTTTTTCATGGCGAATTTCAACCCTTGGTGATTAAGTTTCTTTTCGTTATTCGTTTCATCTAAACACTCCTCCCTTCTCAAGATGCCTGTCCAGTGCATTTGTACGAAGTTGCATCGTAAAATGTCTGCCCAATTAATGCGAAATGCTGC
Organism: Ceriagrion tenellum; assembly: GCA_963169105.1. Taxonomy (NCBI): domain Eukaryota; kingdom Metazoa; phylum Arthropoda; class Insecta; order Odonata; family Coenagrionidae; genus Ceriagrion; species Ceriagrion tenellum. Next base: position 58,144,578 of record OY720639.1, on the reverse strand, counting down.
ACAATTGAATAGGCGGCGTGTGTGGATACGAGGCATACGTTTCAGAGTACGGGCATTTACTCTCGTTACACAAGGCTTGCGTCTGGTGCGTACGTAAATTCGACGTGGACTCATTTCTGTTAGCCGGCCTCGACTATTGATCAGTGTTAACTCTCGACCATAAAGAACGAGGCGGTGAATTCCGGCTCTTGCGTCGGTATTTTAATAAACGGATGATGAATATGGCCACTGACGCCGCGTTCGAACAATGCCGCGCGATTGACGCTGATACCAGCTGATGACCCTTTTCCGCCATGATTATTAGCGGAGCGCGCGCGGTCTTCGCTTCTTTTTTGTTTGTTTTGTTTCGTCTTAATGCTTTCTCCGACTGGGGGGAAAGGGAGAAATGACGGCGGGTGGCGCCACTGGTTCGTCTCGAGCAGGCACACTTGGAAGAGATCTCGGCGTGTGATTGACTGAGGCGCCGTCGGCGCGGCCGCCAGACCCTTTTCGTCTCTTCCGCAAACTCTTATCGCGATATATCGTATGTCATCCTCGTTAGGTATCGCGTTTCGAAGCCCTGGAGCCTAGCGATGCGTTCAGAATAGCCTAGATATTTTATATATTTGCATTGTTACGTATTTATTACTTATTTACAGGTTTACTCCGCAAATAGGCCGGGTGGCATAGTAAAGAAAGTAAATAGACCATTAAAGCAATATAAATGAATTGACAAATACATTATCAATCGAAGCATCAATTATGTTTCAGGTGTTTTAAACATCTTTTCCTAAAATATTTGTAGATGTAGGCCATTCGTTCAATGCTAAGATTGGTTGACTGCAGCCCTCTACCCTCCTCTGTCTAATGCTACTTACCTTACCTCCTGGTATCTATTCCTATGTATACTCCTCTTTATTTGGTCCATGAACTCATTCCTGGGTCTTCCTCTGGGGACTTTTCCCTCTATTTTACCTTCAATTATGTTCTTCACTCTCCCATTGTGTCTCAGGGTGTGTCCAATCCATCTGGTTCTTCTTTTCAGTATGGTGTTCCGCAGGGTCCTTTCCTCTTCTATTCTTCTGTACACTTCATCATTTCTTATTTTTCCCGTCCATTTTATCTTCAGCATCCTCCTCCAGCACAAGGTTTCAAAAGGCTCCTAGTCTTTTCTGGTCCATTTTCCCAATGGTCCATGCTTCCGATACTTAGAGTGCTACGCTCCACGTGAATGTGTTCACATACCGTTTCCTGGTTTGTAGTCCAATCTTCTTTGAGCTCAGCAGTTGTCTATTTCCCATTAACGTTGTCTTAGCTTGGGCTATTCCCCCGCTTGATGTCCGTTATACTTCTTCCGTCCCACGTGATGGTGCTTCCGGGATAGGTTAAGGAATCTACTTGCTCTTATTTCTCTCCTCTCCCGGTGATTTCTACATTCAGCTTCTCTCTTCCGCATACTTTGATTTTAGTCTTCGTCTTACTTATTATAATGTTGTAATCTTGTACTTGGTCCATGAAGTTTAGTGACCACATGTAGGTTAGGGCTGAAAAATTACATTAGGTGGTCGATTTCAATCTTTTATACCCTTATTAATGCATGAGTACTTGTCCGAGTTGTTCTTTTCTGATCTAAATTATTTTCTTTTTTTTGCTTGCCGGACGATTCTGTTGGCCCGAATGTCCCCGGAATCCCGATAGGCTGCTGAGCCTGTCATCGGGTTTTTCAGGGACCGGACCAACAGAACTTGACAAACATCCATGCCCTGGGTGGTGAAAAACCCACCCAGGCGGGACTCGAACCCGCGACCCTCGGTTTAGCAGGCGAGGACTTTACCCCGCCGCCACCGGGGCCGGATATTTTATTTTATTAAGTTGACCAAATCTGACAATTTTATTTGGATTCACTATTCCCTCTTATAATCCCTTCCGTCCATCGTCTCCTAAGACAATCCGACGTACTGCGCCGAGTCTGTTTAGTTCCCTCCTTGTTTTAAGCAAGTCCTATCCAATGCTATCCTTTCTCCTGTGCCAACCCATCACCTACCCGGCGGCCTTTCGCTGTACTTTGTCTAAATAGACAAAAAATATTTTCTTTGTTCGTCCAATGTCATAAGGGTTATTGCGTACGCTCGTCTGGAAAAATGTGGAAAAATGGCTGAATCATTGGCATTGATATCATCATCGCTTTCTTTATTTGGTGTTCTGCCAATTGGTTTGATAGCTTTTATACCGTGTCTAGCTTGAAATCCCCCCTTTGGGATAATCTTAAACATCACTACGCCTTTTACGTGATACCTCGTCAGCATAACTCTCTTAAGGTGGTTTCCCCGTGAAAATACTTAGAAGTCATTTAATTGACACTCCGTCTACTTCAAGAAAAACGTGTGCTCTGTTGGATACAAAAAACATTCCCATCTTTCTTTGCCAATTCTTTCGAAAATTAAATTGATTCTGCATGAGAATGTGTGAAGCATGGAGTAGAATAGGTAGCATTTCTCAATCTTCTATAAGTTCCATTTTCGCCGAATACTATTCTCAGCAAGAAGCTAATCATCCCGTAAGATCAAGACGCCATACCGTCGGAGTTGTAAATGTTACTTTAAAAATTACCTCTGGCGTCGTTTTTGTGAAATGCTGGAAATCACGCCGCGGGAATTTTGGCTGTGGGTCACCACATTGGATTCATTTGGATTAGAACCTGAGATCCTACGTTATCCGCCACAGAAGAGTACTCTTTCCTTAAGGATATTATGCCATCCCATTCGAGTCTCTGGGAATTGCAGCTGGTTCTGTGACGTAGCCATTGGGGTCTGGTCCCGTCCCCCCTCCTTAAAAATTTAATTATATTTTGAAACTTTCGCGGAAGGAGCAATTCATGCTGATTTTTTTACCATGTAAAACTAATTTTTTAATTTTTATACCAAAATTTATTCTTTAAAAATTTTACTTTTTTAAAATAATACGTTGTAAATTTAAAAAAAAAAATATTCACTGGCTTGGTGGATTTTGTGTTCTTTTTGAAGTTTGCGCAGCGAAAATCTGTTCTATCCGAAAATCTGAAACTGTCAGCTGTTTCAGTGCGGGTCAATTTTATTCTTATTCGTCTAAGCACACAAGTATGTTCCTAATTTTCGAAATCCCCCCTCCCCCCCCCTCCTTGTTTATGCTCGACTTGAACCCCCCGAAACGTAATCATAGGCCACTGCTAGAAGTTATATGCGGTGTACTGCCTCATCGGAACGTGAGGGAAAAGATCCTTATTCTATCCAGTTTATCTTGATTCAAATGGCCAGGCGGTTAAAGACTGCTGGTTATCATGAAGGTGCTATACAGGTATGGCAGATCTGTCGCTAATTAATCTAATACTCTAACCGATCGTTTGGATTTATCCATCAAGCTTAGTTCCATATCCTCGGTATTCTTACTGTGTAGACATGAAACTAGGGGTTGACGAGAACTACTGAGAGAAGGGTTGTACCCACTCTTTGACCAGAATTGATCCTTGATTGAATTCAGTCTCTAGTTCCGTTAAGGAGAAGCTCGCGACACTTGTAGCCGAAAGTTCACCGTTGGTCCGGAGGTCCCCGACTCGAGGACGTACTTCGGCAGACCGCACGGCGTCAACCCGTGAAGTGAGCCAGAGAGATACCTAATCCCAAATAATTGGGCAACGGGCTCTCTCGGTCCACAAAGATGTGCGGTAGGTCTTTCGCGAAAGCGAGACTGACGGCTACTCGTCTCAGTTGTTTGGGGTAACCAAACTAATACGAGCACTTCGGGGAGGCGGAGGCCGTTGAGGTCCTTTTGACCTCAATCCGCCTCATTGGTGTCGGCCTCGAAGGGGCTGTGGTTTAGCTAACCTTCCCTTCCCATCCTTTCCTCCCGCCTCTTCCTTGCCCCGGGTATAAGCGAGAGCTTGAAAACCAGGGCGGAAGTTGTAATCCTGCGGCGAGAGCCGAAACACCTGTGTAGACATGAAGAAAGCGTTAGAAAATATTTCCGTTTTCTTCAGGGTGATTTACTCATTATTTAACCTGAAGTTTCAGTTTTTAGAGAGGTTGGTTGGGATCCGCTAGAGACTCGTAGGCTATACGCTACGCTTAGTTCGCTTGAGAACTTTAGAACAGGTGTGTTTCCGAGTGAAAGAGAGAATATCATTTTGACCCCACACTATATTTCTAGGTCCAACAGAAGCGATTAAAAATGAGAGATACAATGCCGGTACCAACAGACTGGTACAAAAATTCGTTCTTTCCACGCACAGTAAGTGACCATAATGAAAATTGCGCTACACTCAATACACACCCATGATGCAGTTCACTATTACATCTCCCTAAACCTTATATTTCTTTCTTTTACTCTCCTGGTGGCCTAAAAACCCCTGCCACACGACAATGTGGAGGCTCTTAAGAGTACAAAGCATCATACAGTCAGTCTCCGGCGAAGAAACAGGAAGAGGTAGAATGTATCGTAGGAAATATGAAATCAGAAGGGAAATATTTTTGTGTCTCATTGCCTCGATCTGTTGGTGTTTGGATGCTATTGTTGTATAAATGAATCCTTGGAGCCATGTTTACGAAGATCTTTGTATTATATTGCTGCTCTTAATGGTGCTGTAATTGTTTATGATTTCTGAGTAATAATGTCTTGTAATTTTTTATGCTCCAGTCTTTACAATTTCGTGTGCAGTGAAATAAATTACCAGCGACGACTCATTATTGTTAATATTCGAAGACATTAATTTATCCTCATTAAGCTAACTATGGCATTTAGGGGTCGCGTCCTGACAGATTCTCAACCTAAATTTTTCTAGTAGCATATTTAAGGTAAATTATGTTACGTAAAATAATTTTGATGTCTGTTTTTTCGGAACTAATTCCTAATTTTTATTTTGTGTCATAGGATATTTATGCAAGAGAATGTGATTCATTATCAGTATTACTTTTAATTTTATGAGCTAGCCTCTCAATGAAGGAAATAAAGTATTGTTGAGAGAATTGAACGATAAAAAGTCGTAATTTTTTTCGAAAATTGTTCTTTTTTTATGTAATCAACGAGACTTGATTCTTTTTTCTTCAGTTCGTGATCCCTCACAACAATAAAGTGTGTATAGTCTTGTATTAATGATTTATTATGTAACTTGTTTCCTGATCTTAGAAGACATTCCGCCCCAGATCAATAAATTCATTTTCATTAATTCATTCATGATAATAAGGGATGTATTGCTTCGCGACTAGATAAAAAAGTCAAGTTAGTGAAGTGGGGGTTTTATAACTCCATGTACAGTCGGATTCAAATGTATTGCAAAGAATCGAGCGGCGCCACTTACGCTTCTCAAGGAAATTGAGTTTCACTTACGGCGCTGTTATTCTTTGCTATGCAACACTATCTATTCAGCTGTTTATTTGCACGTATTCAAATGGTAATTGTTGACCAATTTCCTATATTGTACTAATTAGTTATTACACTTTCATTTTGGTTTGAATTTACGATTTGAGCATGGATAATTATTATTTATTAATCACAACTGTTACTCTAAATGGTACATTACGTAGTATTTGCCGAAGGTATATTGTATGCCAGGAACGATCTGTTTTTAATAATAAAGTTTGGTATTTCAATTAGTCAATACGTCGTAGCGTGTCATTGTTATTCGAGCTGATCATATTATGTAATAACAACTTAGCGCAAATCAAGCAATTGCTCAAATGTTACAATTTCAATACGTGCAAATAAACAGCTGAATAGATAGCGTTGCATAGCAAAGAATAACAGCGCCGTAAGTGAAACTCGATTTCCTTGAGAAGCGTAAGTGGCGCCGCTCGATTCTTTGCAATACATTTGAATCCGACTGTACCTCAACCGTATGACGTCGGATTTCGATGAGGTTTCGCGAACTGCAATTTTTCTCGACTCGTGCGGATTTTAAAATTCCTCTGAATAAAAAAACACGTTATTCCCCGTCACTCCGCAGCGTGGCGTTGTCCTCGGGCCCAAAGAAAGAGAGAGAGAGAGACGATGATGAGGTAGGTTCTTTTAGCGGAGTGTGTTATTGCCCCGCGGTCAGGCCGGCCGTCGCCAGCGGAAGACAAGACTCGGTAGTCCGCGCGCCACTGGCTAACGGCCGCCCGTAGCGGAATTTCGATTCATATGGAAATGTAGGACGCCTTGGCGTCGTCTCTCCTCCTGTTCTGTGCTCCATCACCCCCCCTCACCCCCTTCAGACTGCTGACCTCCCCCTGTCATGCCTCCCTGTCCCCCCACGAAGGCGGCCGCTGCTGTTTGCACATCTTTGTCGGCCGAGGAAGAAAGAGGTTTGTCGTCTTTTCATTTCTATAGGGATAAGGGAGGAGAATAACTCTTTTGCCCAGATTAAGAGCCGATTGGACAAGAATGCTCCATTTCACTTCATTAATCGATGGGGAGAAGCTTTATTTTTACCGAAAATTATGAAGCGAGTTCAGTGGATATGACGTATGAATGTAATCAACGGGACTTGATTCCTTTTGTGTTCAGTTAGTGTTCTCTCACAACAATTAAGTTAATATTCAAACAGTAGGTGAAATTTTTTTGATGAAATTGACATGAGAAAAATTCGGCTTGAACCGGGAATCGAACCATTGGTTTGCCGTAACAATGCGCAGACCACTACGATATCCAGGCTTCCTAGTTCTCATGGCATTTTTGGTAGATACAATGGAACTAGATCTCAGGCCTTTGCGATCCAATGTTGCATCCAAAGGCATTGCGTTGTCATCTTTACGATCAAAGATGACAACGCAAGGGAGAAGAATTTTTCTCACGTCAATTTCATCAAGAATTAAGGTAGTTTGAGCCAAATATCATTTCACCCAGAAATCAATGAGTTCAGCGTCAATTTAATGAAAAATATCTCACCCTTTCAAAGATACCAAAATATGAGCCCCTTACCTCGCTACTTCCCGAGATATTCGCAAAAAAAGAATATCCCTTTTACATGGGAAATGGTACGTGCATGCACTCCAGAGAGACATTACTTAAAGAATGAGGATTTTCTAATTCCTAGATGTCGTCAAAAAGCTTACAGCGTGTAGTTAGTATGTTTTATCGACCGATTTTGAAAATAAATCACATTGTCGCCGTAGTAGTTATTTGATAACCACAAAAAAACCTTCCGTTATGAAGGAGTTTTGAACGTACCGCGCGAAAAAAAGAGTAAAGTTAAAAAGGTTATTTTTATTTAATTTATTAGAACTTGAGTCGTGTGGAAGTAAATATCGAACCATTTATTTTGCAGTATTTATTTCATGCTTCTTAGAGCTGCTGAAATTAAAACGTATAATTCGAATACGATCTCCATTTTGACTAGGGAACTATCTCGCTCGAACTGTCTTAAGTGTTTATGGTCTTGTATTCATGATTTATTGTGCAATTTGTTTCCTGATATTTGAGGACATCACGTCCCAGATAAATAGATTAATTTTCATTCACTCATTCATAAAAATAAGAGGTGTATTACTTCGCGATTTGATAGAAATCTGTACGTATTTTATCAAATAATTTCGATATATATATCGACCTCCTTGAGGCTATGTGTCAAAGTATTATATAATTGCCAAAAAACAATTCGGTGATCTGCAGTTTTTTCACTTTCATCCACAGATATGTCTAGAAAGCATCTTGTTCCACTCAAAATTGTCGAAGGCTTTCTCCAGGTCCATGAATGCGACATGCAATGGTTTGTTCACATGTATTGTTTTCTCCACGATTACTCTCAGGCAGATTATAGCCTCCCTGGTACCGCCGTTCTTCCTAAAACCAAACTGGTTTTTCGAGAGGTTGTCTTCTATTTTCCTTTCCATTCTTCGGCCTCTTATTCGTGTATTTTTGATGCATGTGACACTAGACTCAAGGTTCGGTACTCCTCACATCTGTCAGTCCTTGTCTTCTTCGGTATCGCAATCTTTACACTCCTTTGAAAGTCCTTAGGAAGTGTTCCGCTTTGGTAGCTATTTCTGATTATCTCGTATAGGTTATCCTTGGCTTTACCTCCGAGCGCTTTGATGATTTCTCCATTGATGTTGTCTTCTCAAGGTGCTTAGTTTTTCTTGGGGCCTTCTACTGCACTATCGAATTCACTCCTCAGGATGAGTGGGCCCCAATATTCCTCGTCAACCTCGCTCTCGTCATTCGCTAGGTTTTCTTCCAGCGGCGTCCGCCCTCGGTAGAGTTCTTCGATCTATTGCTTCCATCTATTTCCAATGTCTTCATCCTCTATCAATATATTCCCGTTCGTAACTCGGTTGCTTCTCGTTTTCCTCTCTCCGAAGTGTTTCTTCACTAGGTTGAATGCTGTTTCAATGTTTCCCTTTTTCATGTTATCGTTGACTCCCTCGCAGCATCTTTCGATCCAGTCCCCCCTAGCCTTCTTGCATTCTCTATTGACAATGGCTTGTTCACATAATTCAGTGATTATTGCTCGCCAAATTGAGAAAAAAAGGTGTTCTAAATCATGCAGTTTCGTGCTTACAACGGAACGAACGGGTTGGTGTTTGAGACCAACGTTGGTATATAATAAATACTATTCGTTTATGACCAAGCACGAGAAATTTGAAGATTTAATCCTTGAATTGTAAAAATATGGAGACGATTTAATTAAATAATGATAATAAATGGAAATCATGTGCATGAAAGAATAATGAAAATAAGTCGTGTAAAGATAAGGAAGTGACATAATTAGAAGGCTGCCTTTGACCGAAAAAAAAAAGAGAATAAGCCTGACGTCGTGTATGCAAATGAAAAATTTGCCTCGCACAAAAATAATATTTCGAGTAGAAATCAAAAACTCTTGAGAGCACTGTAAGATGTCGAAAAGGAAAAACTAAAAAACGGCGGATAAAAAATCGCATCATGCGGGGATCGAACCCGTGATCTCATACTCCGTAGCCCAGTACGGTAGCCACTTCGTCGGTTGGGGAGGGTGCTTATTGGAAGGGTACTTACCCTAGATAAGAATATTTAAAGGCCTTTTTTGTTTAAACTATTGGTTGTATAACCCTATATGTGGGGTGATTCATGAACCACATACAGCGGTCTGTACAACTACCGAGTTTGAACAAAATCTGAGACCCGGCTACCTAACACTCCCCTTGCTAGTGTAAAACGGGCTTAAGACTTCGCCCCGCGGCCTGTAGCTTTTGCCCACGCATTTGGCCGGTTGTGGAATGGGGTGCGCGAATTTGCTGGAGAAGTGAAGATAGATTGGAGCTCAATCAACATGGCCCGTCAACGCCTTCGCCCGTCTCGTAGTAATTAACTTTCCTTCGTCGCGGGCGATCAACAGGTTGTTACGCGGGGGGGAGTGGGAGGGGAAGTAGGGGGGCGACTTTTTCGTCCGCAGGGGAACCCGTCGCTCCAGGGAAGTACGGCTATAAGTCGTTTCAAAGGGGAGGAGTGGGGGGAAGGGTTTCGGGATAATGTCGCTTTTCCTTATTCGGGGTGATTCGTCTGCAATTAAGGAAACGGGCTAAAGTGGCGGTCTCGTTTCTTTTAATCTTAACCCGAGCGGAAGAAGGAAGGTTGAACGCTAGGGAGTGGCGCTGATTTGATTTCCTATGCCGTGGGTCTTTTGGTGGATTACCTACGGGGCTTCATTTTACACGTTAATGTACCTTCGTTAGCTTACTTTTTCCTCTTTTTACGTTGTTTTTTTCCCATTTTTTGTGGTTTGGAGACAAAATTTGGCCTTTTTCATGGAGAATGTTTTTGCTGAGTATATCTTTCCATTTAAGTCACCACCGAGTTTTAACGAATTCCAATATTTTTATTAAATATTTTCAATCGTAGAAAATGTCATCGTGCTGGTCGTTGGTCGTTCAATCCTAGGATTGTTTGTCTGCAGTCCTCCACCCTTCCCTATCTAATTCAAGTTCCCTTTCCTCCTGGTATCTCTTTCATATGTACTTCCCTCTTTATTTGGTCCATGAACTTATTCCTGGGTCTTCCTCTGGGGACTCTTCCCTCTATTTTGCCTTCAGTTAAGTTCTTCTCAAACCCATCGTGTCTCAGGGTGTTTCCAATCTATCTTATTCTCCGTTTCTGTATAATGTTCCGTATTGTCATTTCCTGTTCTACTCTTCTGTACACTTCATCACTTCTTATTTTTTCCGTCCATTTTATCTTCAGCGTCTTCCTCCAGCACCAGGTTTCCAAGGCTTCTAGTCTTTTCTGGTCTGCAGTTCAATAAGTAGGAATACCAATTACTTGCAAGCGAAAGATTCAGTGCGACTACAGCTTCAGCGGGGATATCGATAGATATTTCCTCTCGATTGAAGAAATAAATTTCTTCGTGGCGTCCGAAGCAGCGTCGTAAAATTTTCAACGCCTCTCTTTAATTGTTTACGTGAGGCTGGCTCTCCCTAAATACTCCTTCTTTTGCTTGGATTGGGCTTGTATCACATATGTTTAGATTCTGCCCGAAAATACGCGTCCCATTTTTTTCTTCGAGACCGAATACCGCGCCAGGACCAGGAGATTACTCTCCCATTTTGTGATATCATGGACGCCCTACGAATAACTTTGCGTGGGTGTAACTTTCGTGGAAGAATCAGACTCGCGGCGTTAAGATAGGAACTCGTCGGTCACCGGGTCACCTGTATTGAGGGAAAACGGTTGTGAAAAATTCACGGGGAAACAACCATCATTTTGGACTAGAGTTCGTACGTAGATCTCTCAGTATCATGTCGATTTCTTAAACAGATTTTGGTATGAAATCGATGATAGTTTTTTTTTATTTTATCCACGGGAATATACATTTCTGTGCCCTGAGGAGGTGATCGCATTTTAATTATCTGTCGTGGTCTTTCTCACTGTAGTTCCAATAAAAATAGTGGTCGAATAACTAATACATACTGTAGAATATGTACAGCACTGATAATTCTCACAACAAAGGCTCCGAAAGGCCGTAGTCTTCCATTTAGATGCTGACCCTTTGAGTTTGAGAGTCTCCTCAAGATTTGATGTCGCATCTCCCTTAAAATAGTCTTCATTGTTTGGTTAAATTTCAAATTACTGATAACGGCAAGTGAGTCGGGGTAAACTTGCGTTGCTGAATTATTATGTGACACACGGCGCTAAGTGCCTTCTAGCGACATCTAACGACCCTCGTATCTGTTGAACTTAATTCAGTTGATGTCTAATGATGAAATATGACGGTGTACGTATCTAGGAATCTTGAATCAGCTAGAATCAGGTATGGGCAACCTTAAATGGTGAGCGGTGCATATTAGGCAACCCTTTTGTGGCCATTGGTCCTGATTGTTCAATAACATATGTGTCACTGATAAGGTAGTCGATAACTACGAAACAATCCATGGGCCACTGAAAAATATCAAGTGGCCCACCGAAATTATTGGCTGTCGCAAATTACCCTTTGTGATCCTTCCTATACCTTCACAGAGTTAGCTTGGAGTTTTTTGTGTTTCTGAGCAATAGGATCATTATAATATGTTACCAATACTCTGTCTGTGATGATATTTTCACTTTTTCATATGAATCGTTGACGAAAAAATATTACGCCTTCCATACGATGCGCTGTTGTGGATTTCAGTGCTTTTTTTGGGGGGTTCATGGTGCTTCATCCTTTCAAAGACCTAATTAGAGCCAGTGTTAAGCGCGGAATTCAATATTAATTTCAGCCGCTATAAAAGGTTTTATCCGATCTTTGAAATTTGAACGTTTCACCAATTTCTTTTCCATCTTCAGGACATTAAAATCAGTAAAGTCGAACCTATGTACAAAAAAAATTAAATGTCAACTTAAGCAGAAAGGAAATTTAGGAAACATTTCGTCGTTTACTTAATCTACTGCTCAGAAATGGCATTTACTTTAATTTGTGAGTTCGCATTAACTGATTTCAATGCCCTGAGAAGAAGGCGAAAAATGTGGCGAAATGTATTCTTTGAGAAATGTGTTTCTTGACCCCAACGCTAGAATATTGCAGTAACGTTTTTTTTTTTTAAGGTATTAAAGTGTTTATTAAAGTGGGTCAATTCTACATAAAATTTGTTTAAAAATACAAAATACAAGTCCATAGTTCCCTTTGGATGAGTTACAAGGCATTTGTTATATCTTGGGTATGGTCCTGCTAAGCATTATGCTTATCAGCAGGTTCCAGGATTATCGTATCCAGTAGCATCAATTTACATCTTTACATATACACATTTAAACATAAATAAAATATAACTAGCCTTATTTTCATACATTCATATAAGTATTATCCTCAATAAAATCACTAAAACATAAAAATATTACATTTAAATCTTGTTGGAATTGTACGCACATATGACAAATGTAAAGCATCAGTTCTTGGATTAGCATTTCCAGTTGCATCAAACTACCTCTTCACATGTATACACTTAAACATAAATACAATATAGTCACCCTTACATTCATATAAATATCGTCCTCAATAGAATCACTAATACATAAAAATATTACATTTAAATCTTTTTGGCATTATATGCACATATGACAAATGTAAAGCATCAGTGCATGTATTAGCATTTCCAGTTGCATCAATTTATCTCTAAACATTAATACATTGAACATAAATACAACTTAGCCACCCTTACATTCATACACCCACATAAATATTATCCTCAGATAAAATAGTAGTATAGTATAGTAGCCTCCGTCCTAATAAGTTATATTTTAAAGTCTCGATGCCATCTTCACATTTGGCATCGGCGCCTCGTTTTTAATCATTTTCTGACCTTAAAATCGTCATCCGAAAAAAACATCTCGACAATTGGTTTTGGTTACCTACTGCCATAGACTTATCCATTTAAAAAGCACTTGAGACAAGAGCTAAGATTTATTTGAAAATACCGATTTCTAGTCAGTTACAAGTTCAAAGGTCGAATGAAACCTTTTACAATGGGTAAATTAATATTGGATTCCACGCTTAACACCGCTTATAATTAGGTCAGGATAAAGCATCATGAACACCCCAACCAAGAATTAATGGTCGAGAAATTCTATGTTGATTACTGCTATTTGTATCCTACTGGGAGCGATAGCGTGTAGCCTGCAGGTGTCGCATCAATAATGAAATCAAGTGATCTAAGATCGTACTTGATAGTCAGCAGGCTCAGTAGCAACCGTACTGAATGCTAGAGAACTTCCTCTACTTATCACTGAGCCGAGTATCGTGTGATGCGTGAGTTAAATTGTTGATGCTTGCTATTTTTAGCCTCTCATTCCTTCCTCGTAAAGCATAGTATGTCTTTAGTAATAGAAGATCTATCGTTTTGTCGCCTGCCAACCTCAATTCCTCGCCTTTTTCAACGACGCAATAGGCCCGTGGATCCCTTCCTTCGAATGAGCGTGAAATTTTAACCGATCTCAATTTAGAAGGTTTCAACCCGATTGCCCGACCATCTCTTCTGTTTCCCATCGAGATGAACGATGAAAACATCCCGTTTAACTCGACTCCGCCGCCTCTCTGGAATTTTTTCATCCATCGCTTATGCGAAATGGGGTCTGCTTAGCGGCGCAATCATCTTCTTCCCGAGTCGGATATGGGTGACAAATGTCAATTTCATTGACTAGAATCATCCAAATCGACCTGAACTGCGGTATTGGTCCACTCCGTTTGCGCTGCGTTGGGGATGACGTCGTTGAGTTTTATGAAAACGATACGCTTTCCTGCCTATAAGCTGGACCCGTGTAATGCCGTAATTTCCAAGTTGCTTGGTGGGGTACCTATTCATTTATTTTAAGCTAGATTCGGCCCATGGCGTTTTAACTCAGTCCTCGTCTAAGTAGGGATCCTGGTGTATTTACATTTTTCTCAAACTCATGCCTTTTCGTTAAAAGTTCTAATTTTAAAATTTATAAACTACAGCATTGAATTTAGTGAAATATTTTTATTATTTATTCTAAAATGTATGTTGCTTTTTTAGGCTAAAATAATCGATTGTGGAATTTTTATACAGAAATCCTATGTGTTACTGTTAATCGATAGTTACTGATATACTTTAAAAATACTTTAAAGCGTACGTTGTTTGTAATTACACTACCTATTATAAAGAGTAATGGTATAAATTTAACATGCCAAGTGATACTAGACGTAGAACCTGCGCAGTGATGGGAAATACCCTGTCGATTGGAGTTGGACGATGGCCTGCTTGAAGGCAGTAAGGAGCCTTTCAAGGTATTTTGAGCGACATAGTTCCCTATTCATTATGGAGACCAAATTCGAATGATACGTATTAATTTCAGCAGATGTAGGAAGCATACATTAAGCATCTCATTATAAATGGTGCAATAATATACATCAATATGACTGCAATTCTAAGTAATTAAATAATATTATCAGCATAAGTCTTCATTTTGACTCATTTTTTTCACGCGGTGCGTTTAAAACTCCTTCACCAAAAATCTTCTTTGCAATTCTGAAAAAAATTTCTGCGGTGACTATATGATATATTTTCAAAGATAATCGAAATAGCAAAACCAAAAAAAAAACTAGAAGCCTTCGACACCTGGTGCTGGAGGAGGATGCTGAAGATAGAATTAACGCACAAAATAAGAAATGATGAAGTGTACAGACGAGTAGATGAGAAAAGGACCATACTGAACACCATATAGAAAAGAAGAATAAGATGGATTGGACATATTCTGAAGCACAATGGATTTGTGAAGAACATAAATGAAGGCAAAATAGATGGAAAAGTCCCCAGAGGAAGACCCAGGAATAAGTTCATGGACCCAATACAGAAGAAAGCACATAGGAATAGATACGAGGAGGTGAGGGAACTAGCATTAGACAGGGAAGGGTGGAGGGCTCTAGCCAACCAATCTTAGGATTGAACAACCAATGAAGAAAACTCTCTGGAGTGCGTACTCTTACCATTTCTGATGTAAAGGGCTGGTATTTTTCGTTAAAAACCTCGGAAAGTAGTGCGGTAAGTGATTGGCATTTTGGTATTTATGGAAGATTGAGATATTTTTCTTCTCATTGAGTACAAACCCCAATGATTTCTAGGTGAAATGATATTTCGCTCAAACTACCTTAAACCTCCTATCTCCGATCTGAGTGAACCTCTGGCATCGTTTGGAGCGGCAAAATAACGCGGTCAAAGTCGCCTCCATGCGAATAGGGATCGTACAACTTGGTTGCATATCCGTCAGTTCGGGCGTGTGTATATTTCACAGTGGGTGGCTCGCGAATGGACACAGGAGGCTTCGGACCGCGTTGGATTAGGGAGCACGTTCTATCCGTTTATATAACGTGGTTCAGGATAAACAGTTGTGTTCGCGTTTATTATGTAGGAAATTACTCCTTTGGAGCGTAAAATGATGATAATCGTTGGTTTCTAGCGAGAAAAATTGGAGTTTGGAATTCTATCCTTAATACAGTCACAAGTTTGCTCGCCATTTTCATGAAGGAGTTGATAAATTATGAGGATTGTGGGACACATGCCATTTTATTGGGAGGATAAAATGAAGGGGCAGAGGACGAAATAGCTTGTCGATGTAGTGTATTGGTATTTCGCTCAGTTTATGCTGTGGTCACTAATTGTGCGTGGGAAGAAGGAATAGGAAAATAGGTACCTATCAGTTCGGCGGTGTTCGCCCTTTTATATTGTTTTGCTTCTATCAGTTCTAGAGATGCCCATGATTCGTGTTCAAAATAATAGATTTTGTGCCAAACTGTATGTCGTCTGTTCCAAATATTTCTAGCAATCCACATTCACTGTGTTACGATGCGTTCGCTCGTGGTTTTTTAAAACCAATTCACTGTGTTTCCTGTGCATTTTACCCTTATGGCGATTGGAGCACGAATCGTGAGTCGTTGAGTGCACATTTTAATAACATTTCAAGTAAGTCGAAAATAAATCTTGGACCACGCTCAAGTACAGATATTTATAATTGGGAAATAACCATACTTGTTTAAATATAAGTTTTACAAGAAATATACTCTAAGTTTTCGTCTCTACGAAAGCATTGTTAAGTCATCGACTCATCGACGTCACTTAATTCATGGGCTCATCGACGTCGGTGAATTCATGGACTCATCGACGATGATGAATTCATCGACGTCGATGATCGATGACATTCATTCTCATCGACGCGGTTCATCGCGACGCGACAACTAAAATCATCGTTGATGAATTCGATGAATCGACTCATCGCACAAGCCTACTATCTACTGTGGTGGTCGCGTCGCGTCGCCCACGCTCCTCTCGCCCGGGCGATACGCGCGCGAGCACGTGGGACTCCCTGAGACCGCTGCACCCTTCATGCCGTGGGAATGGGAGTTCCATTTCGTGTGTGTGCGCGACACTCAGTTCCCCTATCTCACCCAACCCCTCCCCTGGCCCACCCAAACCCCCCCCCCCCCAGCCGTCACACTAGCCTCCCCTCCGCTCCACCCCCTTTCCGCCCAAGTCTCTTCCCCTGCCTCTCCCTCTCCCGTTTCCCCCTCTTTCGGGACCCACTCGACGGCGCCGGAAGCTGAGGGAGGAACAGCCCCCGCCCCCACACCATCTCGTGCGCCCACCGCCACGCTCTTCAACTTCCTCTTTCATCTCTGGTGCCGTCCTCACTCTCCCCTGCCCCCTTTTCAACTTTTTGGGACCGGGGCGAGCGGTGATACGACGGCCCTTGGCTCATTTTATTCTTGAGGTGGCTCTGGCCTTGCTTCGTGAGTAATTACTAATACGCACTTTTCTTTATTTTGTTTAAAAATCCTGCTTTCGATCTCAGTGCTCTCACCATCTCTCAACTTTTGGGACCGCGGCGAGCGGGACACGCCGGCCCGTGGAGCACGTCATCTCTTAAGGTTGCTCTCACCTTACTATGCGAGTCAAAACAAGCACTGGAGTGCACATTTTTATTTATTTTGTTCAAAAATCCTACTTTCGATCTCAGTGCTCTCACCATCTCTCAACTTTTGGGACCGCGGCGAGCGGGACACGCCGGCCCATGGAACACGTCATCTCTTAAGGTGGCTCTCACCTTACTATGCGAGTCAAAACAAGCACTGGAGTGCACATTTTTATTTATTTTGTTCAAAAATCCGCCTTTCGATCTCAGTGCCGTCACCCTCACTCAACTTTCGGGGCGAGCGGGACACAACAGCCTATGACGCATATCATTTTTAAGGTGGCTCTCGCGTTACGATGCGCGTCAAAACAAATACTGAAACACTTTTTTATTTATGTTGTTTAAAAATCCTGCCATCGATCTCAGTGCCCTCACCCTCTCATAGTTTTCAGGACCGGGGCGAACGGGATACGACGGTTCTTGGCGCATTTTAGTTTTAAAGTGGCTCTCGCCTCACTATGTAAGACAAAATAAGTACTGAATTGCATATTTTTATTTACTTTGTTTAAATATCCTGATTTCGATCTCAGTGCCCTCACCCTCTCTCACCTTTTTGGACCGGGGTGGGCCTCTGGAGCATGCCATTTTTAAGGTGGCTCTTGCGTTACTATGCGAGTCAAAGCAAACACTGAAATAGTCATTTTTATTCATTTTGACTAAAAATCCTGCTTTCGATCTCAGTGTCCTCACCCTCTCTCAGTTTTCAGGACTGGAGCGAGCGGAATACGACGGCCCTTGGCGCATTTTATTTATAAGGTGGCTCTCGCCTCACTATGTAAGTCAAAACACGTACTGAATTGCATATTTTTATTTTTTTTGTTTAAAAATACTGCTTTGGATCTCAGTGCCCTCACCCTCTCTCAACTTTTGGGACCGGGACGAGTGGGGATACGACGGCCCACGGAGCATGCCATTTTTAAGGTGGCTCTCGCTTTACTATGCGAGTCAAAACAAATACTGAATTACACATTGTTACGAGGTAAATCCAGATAGTAAATTTAGGTTTACTGGTGTTTTCAGACAGATATGTAGATATATAGGTGGAAGTTGACTTCTGTGGACTTAGCGAGAGTAATAATGTCTCGATTTGAATCGATACTTGTAGTGCATCTTTCTGCTTACTCGACCTCCGGTTTTCCCAATGAAATGAATGACGGAAACAAATAGTTAATACTTGAATTTCGAAAATCTCTGTTTCCCGGTTACGTCTCTACTCGGACCCTTCCCGTCATCAATTCCCTCCATTTTGAAAATGCTTCCTAATGCTGTGGCGGTTCTTATCCCCCCCCGTCGTCACCGCCGAAATATTGACGCGTGTGGAGGCTGGGTCCATCCGTGGGGTTGCCCTGATGAGATGTTTCATCACGGGAGGAAGGCCCGTGTTTTCGGAGGGAGGCGCGAGTAATCGAGCACGCGGGTGAATGCGTCGGGCAAGCGGGGGGTTGTAGGCGGCGATTGTGCAGCGGGGGTGCGTGTGCACCAGGGTGAGAGCATTCCAACGTGGATGTCTGTCCACGAGCTCGCTCAATTACGAAATGTCGACTCGGGACAGTGCGTGGGCCCCAGTGGGTGATGGGGGAGGTGAACGGTGAACATGAGGTGTCCTCGTCACAATTACACGCCTCCATGAACGAGGCTTGTAAGTAATTGGGAGGGTATGTATACATGCGTGAACATCCTCGCGCGAGAACAAAATCTCTCGCAGGAAGTAATTTTTTAAAAGGAATGTGTTCGTGGATTCGCCGAATTCACTTGTTTACTGTTTACGTGTTTAGTGAGCTGTGCAATTTTTTTATGGCGCTATCTGTTCTAGCGACTTCTTTGATAGTACCTTGCTTAGTTCTTGCAAGCTTCTCGCGAGCAGGCTTTTAGGACTAGCCTGATCAATTTAATTTCCGGCGAAGTTATTGATATCGGATAGGATTGGATGTTTTAGGAGGCGACCGACAGTTAAGGTCATTTGCGCCATAGGGGACAGGTTAAGGGAGGAAGGGCAGATAGAAACCCGGCGTCGGCATTAGTCTGCTCTTAAAGAAAGGCGACAATGGGACCACGGCTTAACATCTCATCCAACAGACGAATTACTGCACTTGAAGAGCCCTCCACAAGACACTCAAGTAGGGATCTGGTTTCCTCTGAAAAATAACCACTGTAGGGATTTGAATCTTGGCCGTCCGTATGGTTAGCCAGTACTCTAGCCACCACACCAGCCATTTATTGAAAACCAAAATTATGGCCGGAAAAATGCCAATTATTCCGCGTGCATATTTTTAATGAATACTTTTTTATAGCCACATACGCCGACTACAGCGCCAATTGCATGGAATTACCAGATTTTGATGTCAATTTTCCCCTGTAATTAGGTAATGACTCATAAATTAAGAATGTACAGGATGATTAAGAATGATACACATCTATTTAATGTTTAACCGATTGTCCGGAGCGTTTCTTATCGTTTCGAAGTTTTCCATGAATGTGACTCTTATATTGGACAGAAAATAATTATTTTCCACTTGATTTTCTCATTCCTCTATTGAACACCCTGTGATGTGAAGTTCCGTTTGCTGTAAAAATAGCTCGGAAAGGTAACATATTGTAGTTCATATCCAAGAAAGGACATATTTTTCCATAAGTATCCATGATGTGAATTAATCGACATTTACGTCCTTCATCCGTGTGATCACCTTAATATAATGAAGCATTGCTCTTTCAATTTATATTCCTCATAGTAAAGATTGTCAGGTTTATGTATCAACTTAGCAATCGTGTGCACGAACTCACTCTGGCAACGGAATCATTTCCGTCGTCCCATGAGGATTCCATAAACAGTGGTAAATAAATTGCTGATCCGCATACGATAAACTTGCGCATGCATTTTACTCCGCAGTGATCGCACGTCTGATATAAAATGCTCGGGCGTGATATGGAATTCGCAGTTCATCCTTCGAAGCCCGCGTTGACGCTGTTGGCAGTTCGCATGTTGGAATGAAGGTGATACAGGAATGCAATGACGACCGCGCGATTTGAATAAAATGTTGCAAATTTGCCTGCCGACGACGCAATGTAAGCGGTGCATCGCTCGAGCCTTGTAATATCGCATTTCCATTTCCGCCATGTGTTTTTGCGACATGTTGGATACATACACTTAACCGCCCATACCCGTATCTGCTTCGCTCATAAATAATGAATCAAAATGTTTCTGATGCCGCCACCTTTACCACAAATTAACTGCATTGCTATGTATTTCGTTTTGAGACTTGTATGCCCCTCTGTTTATCTCGCATTTTCCATCAGATTCCTGTAGTAATCGTCGTTCTACTTACCACCCTGCGAGCCGCCGTATGGGCGTGTGGTAGAGGGTGTTAGGACACCAGCCGCGTAAGGACATAAGGGATAGGGTCTACGTCTACGTAATACCCTGCGAGCCACCACGAGGGTGTGTGGCAGGGGGTGAAGATCACCAAACGTGCACTATTGACTTGCAACTAGGATATTTAATGGAGACATGCTAGATAATAGGGTCACATGCAGCTAGATGGTTAGTATCTACATAATAAGAAAGGGATTATTGGTTGTTATTACATGCATCATGCACTACAGACTACTGAAACTATATTTCACCTACCAATCCCTTTGCTACGCTGCCTATTGTTCTCTCTTATGGTACGCGGGAAAAATGACATTTTAAATCTATCGGTACGACAATCTATCTCTCTAATCTTGTTAAGATGATCAAACCTAGCATAATACGCAGGGGTTCTCAATATATATCTAACGTCATCTGTGAACAAATCGGTTTCGAATTTACTTAAAAGGTTTAACCTAAATTTTAACCTGCGTTCTGATAGTAATTCCCATCCTAGTTCTTCTATTAATCTCGTAACACTTATACAATTATCATAACGGCCTTTAACAAACCTAGCGTATCTCCTTTGCACACGAATTGCGCAGGGTATTGGGAGGTGAGATGGTGACGTGTATAATGGGAGTGTATTTAGTGGAGCTCAGTTTTTATTGTGATCGCTTATTATGCGCGGAACGATCGAGTTTTTGTACCTATCTGTACCTAAATGCATCTCTTTTATTTTATCGCTTCTCTCAAACCTAGAGATGTAGTGTGGCATCATGATAATAATATGTGTCGCTCTTAAACACCAGCTCTAAATTTCTCCAGCAACCTAAGCCTAGCGCGTAGCCTCCGAGTCTCTTGGGGCTCCCACCTTCATCCCTCTAGAAGTTGCGAAACCCTATATGTTCGCTCGTAGGAGGTTGTAACACAGCGTAATGCTTTTCTTTGCGTTTTATTATGTATTTCCTTTGACAAATGTGTATGTGAGCTTTTCAGTTACTTGGAAAAATGATGTTCGTTACCTTCAAATCAACGGATCGACACGCACAGCTCCAGCTGTGAATATCGTAATGAATAAACGAATGTAGCGGAGCTGGAATTGTGACGCTTTTATGCGCGTTTTGATGCTAATTATTCTTCTTTTTTTAATTTACCGTCATTAATACTAACTTCGCTAATCACTTTCCATGCAAAAAACCCTACATCGAGGTTTTAAGATAATCACTACAATTTTTTCTTTGACTACTCGCTTAGGGTAATTTGAGCGTATTACCAATTAATTTGGTCTCATTTTAAAGAAAATATAAGAATAAGAATACTTTATTTGCTCTGGGTACATCACCCCTAAGAGCATTACTAAAATTATCAAAAAAAATTATCAAACAAAAATTATCAAAAACAATATACAACAAAATAAGCATTAAAAACCACAAAGAGTGAAGAAAAGTGTGAGAAAAACTCATTCGATGTTTATCAGTGAGATATCCAAAGTAAAAAGTAAAAAGTTCGGAACCAAAAACAATATACAATAAAACAAGCATTAAGTACCACAAAGAGAGTAAAATATGTGAGACAAACTTATTAGATATCAACAGTGAGAAGTCCAAAGTTTTAAGTTTGGAATTACTTCGCAAGCAGGTAATGAGATGTTTTGACTTTAAAGGTAGAAAGAGTCTGACTGCATTTTATATAGTTCGGTAGAGAGTTCCATGTTGCCGTGGCGCTGACTACAAATGATAGGTGGTATTTAGTGGTACGATGCGCGGGGCAGTACAGATTGGCAGGGTCACTCCTGGTAGACATGCTCCGAGATAGTGGAGGTCTACTGAATAAGTCGTAGATATACCGAGGTTCTCTCCGGGAAAATAGCACGTAAAGGAATGTGCAGAGCATGTATTGGCGTCTGTTTTCAATACTAAGCCAGGCTAGTTGTGCTCTCGTCGTAATATCGTACCATTCCAAAAATATCAAAATATCAGCACCTTACTGAACTGCTGTTCGAGATTTTTGACGAAAAATGAGAGTCCCTTTACATGGGAAATGGTAGTTGTACGCACTTCAGAGAGACCTTATTTAAAAAATTGCGGAATATTTAACTCTTAGATGTCGTTAAAAAAATTGAGAGTGTAATTTGTGTGTTTTCTCAACTATTTTTGAAAATAAATCATCTTTAAATCCCTCCTTTGTAAAGGAGTTTTGAACGTACCGACTGAAAAAATTAGTCAAATTTCAGACATATATATATTTTTATTTAATTACTTGGAATCTCAGTCGTATGGAAGTATATTATTGCATCATTAAAGATGTAATATTCAATTCATACTTCCTATAGCTTTTAAACTAAAGCGTACTTTTAAAGGACCAAAAAGGGAATGGGAAATAATTAAAAACATTTTTAGCGACTTCGACACATTCGGAGATGGAGATATTGGAGAAAAGAATCTGTTAACACTAAATTTTAAATTATTTCCTGCCAAGAAAAGTATAATCTTAACAGAACAAATAGCAACTTTCGTGGAAAGTCAAACAGGTCAGAAAAAATATAAGATCTGCTTTAATCGATAAAATTAAAATAGTAAATAAACAGTTACCCTACTCAGAGCATGAAAAAGCATGGCTGCTGATCGTCTTTTAATAGTATTTTATGTAAAAAAATTTAGATAAAAAAACTAAAATATGTAAAATATATTCATGTATGTGTCTAAAAAATTCTTTAAACAAAAATGTATTATAAACGTATGTGTGTTTGGAGCGGATCTTTTTTTTGCCCTGTATGCTAATGAATATGATATTGTTATAAATTATATGCTAATGAATATGATATTGTAATATGGTATTGTTATAAAATAAAATCATTGGAACAACACATCTAACCGGCAATTGGGAGATCCGGGTTCGAATCCCGGTCAAGTCAAATGATTTTTTTCATAGCGAATTTCAACCCTGGTGTACTGTGAAGAACTTAAATTTTCAATTGTATCTTTAGTTTAGGTTATTACCTAGTGTACATATAAGGTCCTTCCTGTCGCATACCCGTGATCGAATCTACTCTTGTATTTCACATTGGAATTCATGAGGTTGCCGGCATTTAATGGCGTAATTTTGATCAGTTAGTGCATTTTACTGCATCGTGATTGTGTATGTGAAATTGGCCGGCATGGTTAGCCCTTAGAAATGCTCTCGTAAATGTATGCCGTAAAGTTACGAAGTGCTTTAATAACATACTGGGACTTGCTCGTGGTTGGCGCGTCGTGAGAATTGCAAATCGATCTATTCATGCGCATCGGAATTGCATATCGGCGATTTTCTCTCTCGACAGGGCGCATTCCACATTCTGCACACAATGCTTCGTTTGATATTCTCTGGCGCCGGTTGACGGAACGATTTTACCGCTCTGCGTAAAGTGTTTCCTCTGTCTCTTGGCATGGGAGACGGACTTTTTTTTACATTGTCATGTGTTGCAATGCAGTTATAAACCTTTGATGTATACAAAGTGTTTTTTATTTTAAATTATATTGCTCCATTGTGATGAATCAATCACTTTAAACACGCTGATATACTTTTCTGTAAACGCCTCCGCAGTGTAGTAAGTTTGAAAGTATAGAGCCTTCGTCAGCACTAATGACATTGCTGAAGAGCTCGTTAAGTATTTCTCATCTCAAGACGTTTACTGCGACGCCGGTGAAAGTGTCGTCGCCAAATAATGGAATATCGCGTAAGACGACTTGGAAGATTTGTTTCTTAAAATTTTAGGAACCTTGAAGTATAGTAACCTCCCATTTAAGTACGTATCCCGGTCAAGTGCGCAAAAATATCAGAAAAAATTAGGTTCCTTGTTTATTTATTTTTCAAAAATGTCACGAAGTGTCTATTGTTGTGCATTTTTAGTTTTCCTGAGATGGAAATTTTCCTTAGTTGGAAAGAGTTGACCATTTTATATTATACTGTAATAAATCCAGCTGAAAAAACACCCCGTTTTTGGAAAAAAAATCTATTAAAGTGTGATCTATTATTAAATCTATTAGAGCATGAATTTTGTTAAATACGCACCTCCCAGTTAAGTACGCATGAACCTCCTGGGCTCAGAGTGCGTAATTTAGACAGAGGCAAGTATATGGTCCTACGACATTAGTGCTTATCAAAATGGAGTTGACTCCTAAAAGGCTAACGCATTGGTTATTGGGCCCCAAGCACGGATTAACTTTAGTAGAAGAGGGTAAAATCATGTATAAATGCGTCCCCGTCACTCCATTTCGTTTCGAGGTCTGCGAAGTCGGAGAACTCGGTTACTGCTTTCAGTATACGTGATTTTAGACGATTCTACTTTGTGGAATGTGTGTCCCTTTAGAAGGAAAGGCAGACATGGTAAAAGAAAAATGACTTCATATTTTCCACACCTTAATGGACAATTGAATGATATTGAATTATGCCTTTGAATGTACTTATCTGCCATTATTTGCTCAACGCTAATGTATAAATATTTCTTTTATTTTCAGGTATGTTCTCATACTCCCCCGATCGACTCCTGCCATCAGATGTGCGTGTTTGTTTGAGTATCTAGCATCATCGGTATTTAAAATCATGGAATTTGTACAATACTCGAAGATAAGTGGTGTTAACGCTAAATAGGCACTTGAGTAGTTCCTATTCCACCGTAATCCATGCGGATAAAGTAGTTAATTAACTTCTAGATCGTCTTCCCTTATGGTCTTTTATCCACGCGATTTTTCCATTACAACAGTCCAGCTAGTAGTGTCAGAATATGGTTCTCATGTAATTCCCTCTCGTGCATGTGTGATGAGTTCCTCCTCATAAACAAACGTTCTTGAATGAAATGTGGGACTAGTTTTCTTTCCTGGCTTACTGGGAAAATTAAAAAAAAACGTGCCTTCAGTGACCCAAGGTTACCGTTCCAGCTTCCTTAAGGTGGTTGGAGCGCGAATCGTAAGTCACTATGTTTTGATAACTTTTCCATTAAGTCGAAAGAAATTCTTGGACCACACTTCACTTAAGGTAGTTCGAGCGAGAGATAGTTGTAATAGTCATAATAGAGACTATGTTCAAATTTTACGTTTTAATTTCAGAAGCTGTAGGAACTAAGGATTTAATACTGTATTATTAATGGTGCAGTATTAAACTTTTATGTGACTTAAGCTGTGGGAACCAAGGATTTAATACTGTATTATTAATGGTGCAATATTAAACTTTTATGTGACTTAAGCTGTAGGAACCAAGGATTTAATACTGCATTATTAATGATGCAATGTTAAACTTTTATGTGACTTAAGCTGTAGGAGCCAAGGATTTAATACTGCATTATTAATGGTGCAATATTAAACTTTTACGTGACTTAAGCTGTAGGAACCAAGGATTTAATACTGCATTGTTAATGGTGCAATATTAAACTTTTATTTGACTTAAATTATAAGTGATTGACTAAAAATATCTGTTTAGGTCTCTATTTGGACTCATTTTTTTCAGACGTTACGTTTAAAACTCCTTCGCAACGGAAGATTTTTTACGATTATGAAAAAAATTTCCGTGGTGAAAATATGATTTGTTTAAAAAAGTAATTGAGAAAACTGATAAACTAAGCACTGTTTATTTTTTAACGAGATCTAGGAATTATATATTCCTCATTGTTTAAATTAGGTTCGTCTGGAGTGCTTTCCATTACCATGTCCCATGTTAAAGTGTTGGAATTTTTTGTAAAATCTCTGCAAGTAGTTCGGCTTGGGGGGATATTATTTTGATATATTTGGAAGGGTGAGATATTTTTCTTTAAAATGAGACCAAATTCGTTGATTTCTTGGTGCAATGATATTTCGCTCAAACTACCTTTAGTACATTCATTTATGCGTCAGAAGTAACCATACATGTTGCAATATCTCGATTCAAGAAACATATTTTCAATAAATTAATGAATTCAAAAGAGATATGATACTTTTTTTCACAATTTTTTTATTCTAATTCGACCGGTTTCGTCGCATAGGCCCGGGTCATCAGGACCCGTGGAATAAAAAACTGTGAGAAAAATAAAAGTACCATGTCTCTTTTGAATTCATTAGAATGGATTTTCACAAAGTAAAGCCTGAAGCAATCGAGTTTATCTTCAATAAATTAAATAACACTCGGCTCAACCTTGTGGAGTTCCATGTTAATTAGTAAAAATAACTTTCACAGTTCCGTTTATTCAGGTTTTCCCGGGTTTATCATTTTTATGGATATGTAGTGTATGAAGCACATATTATATTTAATTGTGCGTCCTCACCATAATTAGTCTTTACATCTCGTTTGTAAAAAGCCCTTTTTTGCTTCCCTTTCGTGGTTGGGACTATAAAATATAATTTACCAACTAATTATACACAATTACCTTTGTTCATAATATCATGCAGGAAAAGTAAATCATTTATAATACTTCTTTCACTCATTGCTTGAAGTTGAAACTCTTCCAACATAGTTTTGTCGTCTACATAATTTTCAAACATAGGATAGTCATAGTAGCGTACATAATACATTTGCCTCAAAATGTTTTTTGGACTCTCTCAATCACTACATCAGATTTCTTCGAATGCGGGTTCCAAAACACAGAACAATATTCGAATTTGCTTCTTACATATGAAAAGTACAAAATTTTTTGCACTTTCTATTAAGTAGAATATTTGGAAACACGATGCAGAAAACCAATTAATTTATATGCAGATATGGTATTGCATAAATTATGATTATTAAAAGTCATATTTGTGTCAATATTTACTGCATATTAAGCAAATTACTTTCATAATAAGACCTAAGTTCATTTCTGGAGCGTTCAGCCCATATTATTTCATGACCAACTCATTCCTGACCCCATTCATCCGACTTTTACTGCTAAGGTAAAATTAAACCTTGCTAAACTTTGTAACTTGGTGTCCATGCAGCCAAAATATCATTAAACAATTAGAACGCAGTCTGTACGTCACAAAACTTTTGCTTTGATCGGCATTTTACCGTTAGGTCGATATTTTAAAGTGTCCAAGTGTGGACTTGTGCAGTGTTTTTGCGTGCTAGTTAGAGATTATTCGAAGCACTTTCTGGTATATATATGCATATATCAGTCTTCAGTCTTTATATTTGCGAAAACATTCGTTCAACTGTAAGTTATCTCGCGCACGAGTCCTTCATGAGCCAAAAAATGTGAGATTCGTGGGTAGCCGAGCCGCGAAGAGTGTATTTTTATGCTTGAAATCGCCCCAAAAAGTCTTCAGTGCTGGAGTTGTTAGCTGAAATATACCCTGGTTTTCTCGTTCGATGCGGTGCCCCCTGTCTCGGGGAAAAGGAAAGATTTGAGCGGGGCTGGGGAGAGGTTAGCGTTGCCTTGGTTATTTACCCAGCATCCGGAGTTGGGGAGATGTAAACTATGATAAATATACAAATCATTGAGGCAATTGACTGAAGTGTGACTGTTTTTGTGCTGCGGTGCGTTATATTTAGGTTCCCGTGTCTGCCTAAGTTTCAGACTTTTTTCGTTCTACATTCCAGTATTTATCTCAGTGGGATACGAGGAACATTCTGCTCCAACGTTACTTAACAATATTTTTTCACTTCTTATTCTCGTGAACGTGAATTTTCCGCACATTCGTAACCAAATAGTTAACAAGTTAAAATGTTCATTGCTTTCCCATGACTTGCACTAGTGATATTGCTCTTGAACTTTTCCCTTAGATTATGGAAGAGAGTATATGTCATATTGTCGCAAGAAACACACACTCTTCACAACTTTTATAGGGATTTATGTGGAACCCTTTAGAGTCTCGGAGGCTACACGCTAGGCTTAGCTTGCTTGATAAATTCAGAACGATAGATGTTCAGAGCGATACAGAGAATATTATCATGACGCCTTAATACATCTCTATGTCTCACAGAAGCGATAAAGGAAGAGAGATACATTGCCGAACAGACAGGTACAAAATCTCGTTCTTTTCGCGCACAATAAGCGACCACAATAAAAACTGAGCTCCACTAAATGTACTCCCATAATAACGTCACCATTTCACCTCCCAAAACCTCATCCTTTACACTGTTACACGACTGTTGTCCTAAAATCCCCTGCCACACGCCCATCCGGCGGCTTGCAGGGTAGTATGTAGATGTAGATGTAGATAAAGAAAGATTTTTTTTGCGAAGAATGATCCTCCTAATATGGCTTTCGCTCGCAGATTACCTATAAAGTTGATGAATAACGCGGTTTTTTTTTTCGATTTTTTTCCATTTTATATTTCCCTCGAGGAGTAATTGCTAAATTACTACTACTACTACTACTCCGCAGCTACTACATTTCCGCAGCTAAATATTTTGTTTTCCACTGACCAACTTCGCATCTGTTCTATTCAATGTGGAGCCTTAATGCCATTAATCTCTCCGTTCCTGTCGCTTTCTTTTTCCAGGACTTTTTGCCTTACTGATTCAATGGGTACCGTACATTAGTTAAGGTACAACTACAAATACTATTAATAATTTGGTTGATATATAGTAGTACAAGATACTAAATCTTGCAGAGGGCTAAATGATGTCGAAAATTTCGAGCTGGGTGAGTTGTTAATAATGATGGTATGTAATTTAGCACTATGCTCAGGACTTAACCAAACTTACAAATTGTTGTTTATTCCTGAGCATTATGGAAAAGTTTTACAAAGTTAAGGCAGAAACTATTGAATTTAGTTAGCTCTAGAATATAGTCTACCCCGTGAGGGTCTTGCCAGGTTTGTTTTCTTCTATGTTTTCGTGGAAAGCAGAATTTGATGTTTGTCATATGATATTTGATTTTCTGTTTTGATCTTAAGGGAAAACCTAGTGCGTTTTCTATTCTATCGTAACTATTATGATCCCTTATTATATATACATGAAACAAATGGCGCTCAAAATTCACCGGTTCTTCAGCCCATTTCCGTAATCTTACGCCTGTAATTATTTCTACCGTAATACACCTAACTCCAGAGTGCTCCGGTATCTAAAGGTTAAAAAAATAAATAAAAATAAGGGTAAAATAAGTTAATACAAAGAAGATAAAACCAGTTTGTAGAGCAGAAAGTTTGAAAATGTCGTTTTTCCCGCGATCGATAAGAGACCATGATGGCTGCGTTTAGACTTTGAAGTAGGTTAGTTGACAGGTAGTGTAGATAATTTATTCATATGCACCCTAAATGTATGTCTCTAAATCTGCCAAGTAGTGCTAACACCATGTTTTACACATTCCCTGCGTGACTATTTTGTCACGTTTATGTAGTTCCAATATAGATCATTTTAGTAGTTTCTGTAGTATTTGTAGCATACCTGTAGCTCATGCTTGTGATAGGTCTTCTCTGTAGTTCATGCTTGTGATAGGTCACTCTCTGCCAAACACTCTTGTGGTGGCTTTCAGGGCGATTAGTAGAGGTAGGTGAAGTGTCCAGTAAGGCGATGTGTCTCTTTCTCATGCGAAGCAGTGCTAGTACCATGTTTTGCATGTTCCCTGCATGACTCTTGTGTCACGTTTATGTAGTTACAATATAGACTATTAGAATCTGTAGCATTTTTAGCATACCGATAGTGTGGTGCTTGTTGGTGGAAGTAAATTTCTTCAATATAGTTCATGTTGGTGATAAGTCACTCTGCCAAACACCATTGTGGTGGCTTTCAGGGTATTAAATAGATGTAGATGTATCGCATAACGGCATTCGACACTTGATGTCAGTGGTGGGATTTTGAGGCAGCATCTTTTTCGCCCTCGTATCCACCCTTCCCCTCCCCCCCACGCCCACTCCCCCACCCTCGGGCACCCCTTCGTGCCCCCTTACACTTGGACGCCCTTAATGATTGGAGTCCTCCAACCCTCTGCTATACGCCTCTCCCTCACCCCCCTCCCCCCGTTCCAAACCACTGCCCAATCTCTGCCATCGTGTGCTTCATAATCCAGCAGGGGGAGAAAGAACGCGACGGCACCATGTTTGCACTGCCACCCCTTTTCAGACGTCGTTCCCCTCCCGAGTCACTCTCCTATACGTGCTCAAGATCCGTTTTAACACGGGCATTGAAGCGCTCGGCAGTGCGCACACTGCGCCTTCGTCCGTCCACGTCAAGTGCGCGTCGGGGGTGTTTTGGAGCTGTCTCCCACCCTTCTGTGTCTCTTGCTGCCATTTCCCCTTTTCCCAGAACATGGGAAGCTTATTTGGCAAACTCTGTAATCGTTTTCTCTCTAATAGCCTTTATTGTTCAATATTATTATTTCCTATCCTTTTTTTAAGTATTCTACCCGTTAAGGTAGGTTTTGTTGAATGTCAGAGAATCTCCTCCCGGTTTTCTACACTTTCAGGGGCCTGTCTCCCTCTAGTATATCGTTTTTCGCCTCAGCATACGATCCGCCCCTCTTCCATCTGTCCATGAAACCGATTCTCTTTCTACTCCTTCCCCGCGTGCCCAACATCCTTCCCTCATTAACATTCTTGAGCAACCCATCGCTCCTTATCACATCCTTCAGCCACCCACCCTGCCTATCCCGAATTTCATTCAGAATTTTCCTTTCCTCGCCCACCATCTCAAGCACTTCCTCGTTAGTATTCCTCCCCGTGCCCCTCTTCTTCTCCATCCTTCTCCACACCCACATCTCAAATGCCTGCAACCTATTCTCGTCCTCATTCTGAGGGTCCACGTTTCTGCCCCATACAACGCTACGCTCCATATCAAGCTCTTCACTAGCCTCTTCTTCTCATACTTACCCAATGTTCCCCTCGTCATCTCCCTTCTATTACTAAACTCCTCCTTATCTAGCGCTATTCTCTTACTTATGTCTTTGCTTTCCTATCCTATACAGCTAGCAATACTATATATGTTATACTGTATTTCTTAGAGGATAAACGAGTGGGTATTCTGGGCCAAAGACACAAGAACAATTCGTTCCGGAAGAAAAAATAGTTTATTTATAACAACGAGGCAGAGAAAAGACAACACAATGAAAATAAAATCAGACAATCGTCATATACTCAATCGTATATAGTGTATTAATAGTGTGTAAGTTAGTGCTAAGTAATGGTTTTATTGAAAACTGGTGATTCCATCTACCGGAATGTTGGGGTTTGTTGGTTTTGCGGCTTGTAGAGGCGTTTGTTATAGGTTATCAGGTTGGTGTGGTGGAGTACTGGCTAAACATACGGGCGTCCAGGGTTCAAATCCCGGCAGAGGAGGATATTTTTTAAGGTAAACCCGATCCCTACTTGAGTGTCTTGTGGAGCCTTCAAGTACAGTACGCCGTCTATCGGATGAGATGTTAAACCGTGGTCCCCTTGGCGCCTTTCGTTAAGAGCAGGCTAATGCCGCCGCCGGGTTCCTCCCAAAACCCTACATAATTGATTGGTATAGTTCCCATATCCGCGAAAAAACGGCGTTTTGCGCAAATAAAAGGCCCAAAAATTTAATAAGAAATGCATTGACGGCTACTTCGGTTACTTTCATTAGGCTCCGCAAACTCTTCGTATTCATAGTTAATTTCTTATTTGCCTTTATTTTATAATATCTTTAACTTTTAATTTTACGATAAATCCTATTTTTGCGCTTATTAATAAGATTTTAATCTCGGAGAAAAATTATGAAAATGTTTAATCGTGGTATTAAACAACAAATATTCATTTAATTTTAAATAAAATTAGTACATTTCTTTGAAGCCTTCCGCGACTCATATACTTGTTAATATTGCTGTTTTCAGGTATTCTCATCGCGTGTTTAGTTTCTCTGACTACAGTTCCTTCCCTCTTCCTGGGGGCGTCTTCAGGTCCGTTGGACATTTTGAAAATGTCCAACGCACCTGAAGACGTAGTACATGGTATTATCTTCTTAGTGTTATCTTTTCTCGACCTCATTTTTATTAGTAAACTATTTTTCTTCCGGAGCGAATTGTTTTTGGGCCTTGAGCCCAGAATACCCACTCGTTTGTCCTCTGAGATATACAGTATAATTTGTTTTTCAAGTTTTTGATTAAAAAGAATAACAAAATTTTCTCCCGATTCTCGACGCTACGTCACTTATACCAGTTTTTTATTGCTTTAGTAATAAAATATTGTGTTATACAGTTGGTAATTCTTAGGTTAGTGCATATTTCTAAACGATGAACATTTTTTGAAATATTTGCATCATTAAATCGGGGGTATTTACTGTTTTCATATTGTCAGCCTGTAATGAAAAATAAGATTTCCAATAAAACTCCAAGATGATCTTGTCCTCCTGAAAAAAACTATGTTTTAGGATATCATCTATGTAGTTTCTCATCTCACCAAGTTGCTAAGAAAGAGCCAAGTTAAGGAACTGCAGTTATATTAGTTCTTTAATTGTATCAGTAATATTGAATTGTGGCATGCCAATATTTTTCTGTCCCATCTTCTCTTGATTTCCTATATTCTGGCAGAAAAACATAGGGGTCCTCCTCTTTCATTTAGCTCTTGTTGACTTTATTGGATGAGGGCCTGCAGCCTAACAGATATCTGGTGGAAAAAGGTTGATGATGTGAGGTGAAGGAGTTGACGCAAAAAGTCATTGCCTTTCGTGGTCGAAGAAACATAGGTATTGGGAAGAGGCGCATTAGGAGCGTAAGGAATGTCATATTGCGTGCTAGGAGAACATAAGTTTTATAGGTCTAGACTGTTGAAGAAATTAGTTTGTATATTATTTTAGTCTAGTCGGTTAATTTTCCGGTAGTCTGTTAATTTTTCAGTATTCAGTTTATGCTCGTATTTTCCGCTGCATTTATGATGTTTTGGTCAATTTTGGTTTGGTTGCGCTATTTTATTGCATATATTCTGCCTATCTAGTGATTTGAAATGAAATGGATTATTATAATTTAAACTCAATATTCTATGCGTATTGTTAATGATGCTAGAAATATTTATATTTCTGCCTCGATTGTGACGAAGTGTATTAATTTCGTATGTACCATGTTCCATGGGAATTTAGATCCGCGAACAAAGAGTAATTATTACGATTCTTCATTTTCGATTTTGGCGCTAACTGAGCCGCGGAAACAACTGGTCTGCTTGGATGTCTTTATTATCACCTCTCAAAATTTCTTCACTCTTTCGCTGTTGTTCCTCTTTTCTTCGTACTAGGCTTTTCATTTATTTTTCCTAGTGCCTCTTCAATACATCAACCGTTCTTCGAAAAAATGCCTTCGTTCCAGATGCCTTTCTACGTAGATACCAACCTACATTGCATGACTTTTTGTTTGCTCTACTTATTTTGCTGTCCTCTGTATCGAGGTGATCTTGTATACAATTAATTTTATGTTTTAACAAGAGCAGTTTTATCGAACTATAGTTAGTAAAAAGTTTTTTTTTCAGCTTGAAATGGTAAGACTTGAAGGATATGTTTATTTCACGTAAAATCATCGTCCAGTGCCAGTTTTCAATTAAAAAACTGCTGTCCAGTCTAAATTCCTGTTTTATTTTTGCGATGCCAGTAGAAATCAGGAATCCAAACGCTCCTAATTAGTTTTTAGTTATAAGGTTTCAGTGTTAAAGTTACGGCATCTGCCGGCGGGTTTGTGTACACATGCCCTCGTTCGAGTAGGGCTTGATTAGAGAAAAGTTGAACGTCATTACGAAGAACGTACCCATAAATTTCATCCCGAAACTCTCTCGTTTTGAACACTGCTCTGGGGTTTCACGACCGCGTTCTGATCGTCCCGGGTCCGTGCAAGACGGCTCGGCAGGAACCAATCAAGTCCCCAGACCACGTCGGTGCTCATAACCCAGGAACCCCTTCAATATGATGTCCCTCGCCAGCCGACCGACCCCTCACATAACCCTGTGACCCTTCCCCCCAAACCCCATCCTCTCTCTCCGCCTAAATCCGTCGTATATCCACTGAGGGGACCTGCGGGAGGGGAGTCCTGTGTGGAGTATGGAGGGGGCGTACACCCTTGCTTGTGTTACCCCTCTTCCCCGATGAAAAACTCTCCCCTTGCATCATCATCATACTTCATCCTCTTCAATATCAATGTCCTCCTCTTCCTCCGTGTACCTATTCGACGTTTCTCTGTCCCTCCACCACATCCCCACTGCATTCCCCCCGCACCACGCACACCCAGTCCTCATTGACAGCATCACGTCTCTCTCCCACCCCCCCCCCCCCGCTCGCCTGCTTCGGAAACTAACTCCCCCTCTCCCGCAGTCATTTCGCGAGTCAGCGGAGGTTTTTTTTTTAATGAATGCATTGTGCAGATTTTGCGGGCCGGATCCTCCGTCGACATTCAGGACCCCCCCGCTCGAATGCGGTCACAAAGACCTCGGAAGACGACGGCTGGCGTCCTCGTTCCAAACCTTTTTGGTCATTAATTAAATGGAATTTTTTTTCTCGTCCCCACGTCATTGTAATTCGAATTGTGAAAGAAGTGAGGGTGAGGTCTTCTGAAATGGTGGCGAACGTGGCAGGAATAATAGGTACAAGACATACTTGGGTTGCGCTTGCTTTAGCCAAAACATTGATATCGCAGATGGTTTGTATGTAAATAGACGAATCCATTTCAGGGTAATATTAGCCAGCTCTTAAGTATCTTCTTCTTCTATGAAAGATGGAATGAATTATGAAGGGGGTGAGGGCGTCTTCTGAAATGGTGGCGAACTTGGCAGGAATGATAGGTGCAACACATACTTTGGGTGCGCCTGCTTTAGCCAAAACATTGAAATTGCTGATGGTTTGTATGTAAATAGAGGAATCCAGTGCAGGGTAGTATTAGCCAGCTCTTACGTATCTTCTTCTTCTTCGATGGCGCTACAGCCCAAATCAGGCCTTGGCCACGCTCCATTTTTGTTTCGTTTATATACAAATGTTCGTCAGGTAACTATTAGTAACCGAATCTACTAGACTACAAACCAGGAAACGGAATGTGAAAACATTCGTGTGACGCGTGGCGCACCATGGATCGGAAGCATGGACCATTGGAAAAACAGACCAGAAGAGACTCGAAGCCTTCGAAACCTGGTGCTGGAGGAGGATGTTGAAGATTAAATGGACGGAAAAAATAAGAAATGACGAAGTATACAGGAAAGGACCACATTGAACACCATAGAAAAAAGAAGAATGAGATGGATTGGATACACCCTGAGACACAATGGGTTTGTGAAGAACGTAATTGAAGGCAAAATTGAAGGAAAAGTCTCCAGAGAAAGATCTAGGAGAAAGTTCGTGGACAAAATAAAGAGAAAAATACATAGGGAAAGATACCAGAAGGTAAGGGAACTAGCATTGGATCGGGAAAGGTGGAGGGCTGCAGCCAACCAATCTTAGGATTGAGCAACCAATTATGAACTGAATCTACGTGTATTTATTCTATCACTAATTATTGAATAAACATATAAATACATAGTATTTATTCTATTATTGCTTCATAGTGTACGTTACTCAGTAAAATTTTGTGAGTGAAGCGAAATGAGAAGTAAACTTTTTGCCGTTTCCGGCCCCTGGATGAGGTATGACGAAGATGTATTGGTGTCATAAGGAAAAGAGGCCTAAGTGTATCTTACTCATTTCTTTTCGAAATCCTAGTGGAAAGTTAAGTAGCTCCATTCGGGAAATCCAACGGGTGAGGCACGCCTGTCAGAGCTAACGTTTCGATGGCCGAGTCGTCCACCGTCTTCAGGGCAGGATGTCGTGACTTCCTTGGTTCCGAGATAGATAAATTGGCAGGCGGGTCAGGAGGATCCTGATTGGTCAAAAATCTTCCCGCTTTTTCCTGACCTCTCGAATCCTTTCAGAGAAACTGTTTCCAGGCGGTACCAAATAGTATCCCATGTCTCCGTTGATTTTTTTCTCCTCCAGCCTAATTTCAATAGTTATTGATTGAAAATAGGCTGGAGGAAAAAAGTTTCAGCGGAGTATGCGATTGGTCAGAAAAAAGCGGGAAGATTGTGACCAATCGGACTACCTGCCTGGCCTATATATTTCGGAACCAAGGAAGTCACGACATTCTGCCCTGAATACGATGAACGACTCGGCCATCGAAACATCGACACCTATGGGGTCTCTCACCCTAAGGACTTGCCGTATTGAGCTACTTAGCACCTCACTGCGGTAAGGACTCAGATCTTACTAGTGGAACTTTGATTTTAGAGTCTGTCATTGTAAATTATCCTAATCTTCTCTCAATGTTTAAAAGGAAGTACATCTGAATGTGCCCAAAACTTGGCGAGGAAAATGGCGGTCTCTTGATTCCGCGAGAATATCCTTGGTTCCAACTTTCCCACACTTTCGGTCGTTAACTAAAAAAAAATTCTCCTCTCCCGGGTGTCATGTCCACCGGACAAACGGGTCTCCCTTCGCGTCACCTCCACACTTGTTTTATTATTAGGGATGAGATTTTTTTTTCTCGTCCTTATAATTGGCAGCCGGAAGGCGTGGCCACTGTCGATACGGTCGACCGCGTGTGGTTCAGTATCCGATCCGTTTCACCCGCATACCGGTAGCTCAGTTACGAGCTGAAGGTGGTCCACATAATTCCTTAATTTGTATGCCTCACTGTACCGTGCCAGTTTACGAGAGAAAACAAAACTCGTTCACGTCTCTTGGTTGGAAAGTGAATGGCCTTAACTTCACTAACATTTTTAATTACTTACTAGCGGAAGGTACGCGTTGAAATTCAACGGGGGTGAAAAACGTTGAGCTTATTCATAAGAAAACCACAAACCCCGAAGAATACTGTCAGCATGGTCATTTGAGGGGTTCATAACCTATCTTGTACGTTGTATTCGTTGTAGTGGACACGCTGACACCAGGGTATTTATGTGTATCGTTTACTTCGGAAGTGTTCTCTCATATACACGCAGTGCCCCATGAGAGCCACTTTGAGAATACTTTGAAGAATATACTTCTTGTTAATATTCATTGAATTTATCGATAACCCCCCGAAACAATCTATCATGGGATCATTGGGACTCTGGGCCCTTCTTATAGCGATTAAATTCGTACGTGATACCATAGGCCGGCAGAAAATCCTTATATTTAAATGGAAGAGGCGTGAATATCCTTTTAAAATCAAATCTCTGGTTGTCAAGGAAATATGATATTGTTGATCTCAGAGAAAAATGTGAGATTTCTCAGCCAAACGCACGATTTTCATCAAATACGAAGCTTAAAAGAAAATCGATTGAAAGAATTAGAAACTTCATATATTCAGCTATCCGATAAAAAACATCCCAGTCCTCTATCTGGAGTGAAAGTACTTTTAAAAAGAAAATAATGAAACCACATCACCGAATCCAATGCTTAGCATGGACCACCTCGGGGGGCCTGAGGGCTTTTTTTATATAGCCTATGATACAACCAGATATATTTTCTATCTGCATGCCAAATTTCAGCTCAATCGGTCCTGTAGTTTTTGCGTGATGGAGCAACAGACGGACAGACACCTTTACGTTTATATAATATATTAGTAAGGGTGTGTCCGTTGCTGTTGTCAAATTTTCCTGGCTATAGTATCAATGTGTTCAACTTCAACCTTAAAAAAAATGATACTACAACTATCAATCGGGGATCAGCTTCGATTCAGCCCGTTGGAAGTTGATGGATAAAAGTATTCATCTGCAGGAATAATCAGGCCAAGGAAGCTTTTAATAAAAAATAAAGGCTCTTAACTTCCAGTAACATTAATTTGCGTTAGAGAAAACTCCAACTCAAGAAATTTGTGTGGAGTGTTTTGCTTTATGGAAGTGAGACATGTACACTTGGCATGAATGGAAGAAAGAGGATAGAAGCCTCTGAGATGTGGTGCTACCAGTGAATCCTCAAAATATCTTAGATGGAGAGGGTGACTTTTAACGAAGAGGTACTACGGAGAGCTGATGTGGTGCCGTGTCTATGGAACACGATGAGAAAGAGACGAGACACCTAGTCAGGCCACGCCATAAGATACGAGGGACTATAAGAACCATTTTAGAGGGCTCAGTTCAGGGTACAAATGCGAGATGCAGACCCAGAAAGGAATAAGTTGAACGGATCGTAGAGGATGTGGGCCACCATTCATATTTGGAGCTGAAATAGCTGGCACAAGATCGGGCGGAATGGAGACGAAGAACGACTGATGCAAACCAATCTATGGATTGCTGACCTGAGAAGAAGTGTACGGAGAGGGCACTTGCTATGGTTGTCAATGCTGAAAGCTGTAATGCAGGCGTGGCCTCTGCCCCTTTGTCAACCCCGATTTTCCTTTAGCGCTTTCGGCCTACGCACTTATTTTGTAATTTTGCGATGTTTTCCGTCGACAACTTAGTAGAAATCGGCGTATGTTTACTTCTTTCCTCCTCCTTTCATACTTTATTTATTTATTTAAAGTAATAACAACTGAGGCCTACAAATTAAAGGGTTTCGAATGCTTTTTTGATGCTAAGAGTCATTTCCGATGTAATTATATGCGCTGAATCCGAATCTACTCATAAAAATTGCCTATTACGTCAGAATTTTGAGATATTCTAACTTTAAAGTGTCATAATGGCAATTTTTAGGTCTATATGAGTTTAAATATCTATGAAACCAAGGATGATATAGAGTAATTCTGCAGACAGATTCGAAGTCTGCGTTAAAAAAAATGTATAAAATACAACTGTGAAACCTCGAAAAGTTATTCCTCCCATTACCTGTACTTTTTTAAAGTCTTCTACCGGTAAAGGTAGGTTTTGTCGAATGTCAGAGAATCATCTCCCGGTTTTCTGCGTATACAGGGGCCTGTTTCCCTGTATTATATATACTGGACTGTAGGACATGATGGGTGAGGGGGGATGGGCTATTAGGGAGGGGGTGTAATAATAATGTTTATTTGTACAGTGATTTAGTTGTGTACCTATAGGACACGTCAAGACAAACACATACAAACAAGTGAATTTAAAAAAAGTATTCTTCCGGTTAAGGTAGATTTTGTTGAGTGTCAGAGAATCTCCTCCCGGTTTACTGCAATTTCAGACCTATCTCCCTCTAGTATATCCTTTTTCGTCTCAGCATACGATTGCCCTTCTTCGCCCCGTCCATGAAACCTATTCTCTTTCTTTCCCTTCCCCGCTTGCCCAACATCCTACCCTCGATCTCATTCTTGGGCTACCCATCGCCCTTTATTACTTCCTCCAACCACCTACTCTGCCGATATCGAATTTCATTCAGAAGTTTACTTTCCTCGCCCACAATCTCAAGCACTTTCTTGTTACCTAGTCTTCCTCTCCATCCACCTCACCTCCATCCTTCTCCACACCCACATCTCAAATGCCTGCAGCCTATACTCGTCCTCCTTTCTCAGGGTCTACGTTTCTGGCCCATACAACGCTACGCTCGATATCAAGCTCTTCACCAGCCTCTTCTTTACATTCTTACCCAATGTTCCCGTCATCAGCTCCCTTTTATTGCTAAACGCCTCCTTAGCTAGCGCTATTCTCTTCCGTATGTCTTTGCTACTCTGCCCGTTTTCTTCTAGCGTGCTACCTAAGTAATTAAATTGTTCTACTTGCTCAAGTTTCTGTCCTCCAAGTTAATCCCAAGCCTCGCTTTATTTGTCCTAGAGAATCTCCAGACTTTTGTACCTGTGCTTTAAATTTTAAAATTGGTGCACTCAAAATAATAGTAAAATTGAATTATAATTAAGTTGTTGATAGTTGCCAAGCAACTCAATATGTGAATTCAAATTTAGTGAAAGTGTTCTGCAATGAAGATACTCATTTTTGCATGCTCTTAAATAATTTATTTTCTCTCTTATGCTCTACAGACAGGCAGAATCGATTACGAACAGACTTAGAAACTTTGGTTTCAGAAATATTCAAGCTCATAGTGACCTAAAAATTGCCATTATGACCCTTTTAAGTTAGAATATCTCAAAATCCTTACGTGGTAGGCAATTTTTGTGTATCGCAGGATATTACGTAGATGTAATCCTTCCTCATAGATACGACGTATAAGTTCAAAAAAAGGTTGCCTACCTTTACTCCCTAAACTCTTTGGCAGCTCCGAAGGTATATTATCTACTCCTACAGCTTTTTTTGCCTTCATGTCTTTCAAAGCTTTCTCTTTACCGATCCCCTTTGGCGAGAAGTTCAGACCATGGTCTATCGAAATCTGAGCCTAAATTTTAAAATTTGGACATATGCCAACTACTCAAGCCCCAAATCAATCGCATTATATGCGTTTGAAATAATTGCCAGATTATTTCTTCTTTGTGCAACAGATATGTATACTCTATTACTGTGCTCGAGTATGAGTGATTACAGTACGTTTCTTAAATTTCAAGGAGCAAGCTGTAATATGATATTTGTAAAAAGGTTACTCTTAATTTTTTGGTGAATAGCTACCAAGATCAGTGTTCAGGTGCGAAAACAGACTCAATGTCCTCACAATTGTTTCATAATTAGTGAAATGCGTATTCATTATATTCTCATTAGAAGTATGAATTTTCATTCGCAAATTTCATAATTTGATACATTTTCTTGATGTCTATTTTAGGCATCGTTAAAGTATAGTAGCTCGTTTAGTGGATGACAATAAAAAAATGATAAAAAAGTTTCTCAATGTTTCATATTACTTTCTTGAATTTATTGCATCATAATGGAAATATATTCACTATTGATATCCAAGCAGGAAAAACAATTTAAATTGACTATTCAGTAAGTATTCTTTCCTGCCAGAAAGTATTATAGCTTCCTTTTTTAATATTTTTGCCAGCAAAAACTGAAACAAAAACATTTTTTTCAGGCCTTTATAATTCCCGAAATACACTCACCATAATTCCAGAAACAAATACCATAGTTATTGCCGATTTAAGTGGTAAAAAAAACTTCATGGGATTGACGAAACAAGTAGTCGTAATTCTATTATCCTCTCCCAACAGTTCTTTTGGTCTTACAATAATCGTACACTAAAAAGTCATGAACAGCAATTTATTTCCATAGCGTTGAAAATACGTTTTTAAGAATTTTTTAAATTAATACATATTGATTCAATATTCATCTGTTGTTTGCAAGTTTTGATGATTTAATTAATTAAGTATATATTTTTACAATATCAAAATATTTATATAAAATATTAACATTTCATTTCCTGAATTCATCTTCTTTCAGTTGCCTCCTCTTCACAACTAAACCCAGAGTTTGGAAAGTAGTTTTCCTGGGGTTTACCCTGAAAAGAAAAGGAGAATGTGTATTAGAGATTAATCGTTTCCATTTTAATTCCATTTAGTGAATATCCTGGAATGAAAATGGCTACCAAGTTCGATCTTGGCGAATTTTCTCCGTAGCGTATATGCACATGAATCAGCACAAAAGACGAAGTACTTTTATCTTAGGGAAATTGCATTTTCATTCACATGTAAAAATTTTATCGTCTCTAATGGTAGATTATCTATTCTGACGAATCCTCAGTAAGCATATGAATTGTATAACGTAGCGTGCAAAAAGGAACATTTTGATTTTCCGATGTTAGATGGACTTAAATTCGTGAAACATATGAATTTAAAACTGTAACAATTGTATTTAGTAACGGCTTCATTAAAATGAAGTGACTCATACCTGATGTTTGATACTCTTCCATCCGCTTTCTGTTTCTTCTCATTAGGAAAATATATTACAAATTGGAACACACCTCCCCTCTTCACCCCCCTGAAGAACATAGTCTGCCCCTCGACGTGGCGGGTCGGCGTTAAGGAAAACTTCACAGTCTTGAGGGAAGTGGGCCGAAGTTCTATTGCCCCAGGCTTGGGTCTTGGTACCTTTACCTCCAATATAATAGGTACATTCGTATGGGCAGATGTCACGGGCGGATCGGAGGTGACTTCATTTCGGCCATACGGCACATCTTTTTCGGTATTTTTCGACTGACAACCTGTTACACGAAAGTATCAGTAAAACCGATTAGTGAAGCAGTATATAATAGCGTTAACTAAAAACATGCCTCAATTACTGAGGCACACTTTTTTGCAATGGTTAATTTATCCAGCTCGTACCTATTTGGGGACAAAACCGACTACAGTGGAATGCCTGGCCTTCCCTTTACTTTCCATCATGACGAACTAAGGTTATGATAATGAGAGCAATTAGAAAAATTGAGACGAGACAAAATGGACTTTTTTCCATATGCTTAAAGGTATAAAAATATTCTCTTAAAATTATCTGACGCATAAAAATTGATAACATATCGGTGAGTTATGAGTTAAATGATGAAACCTGTTAAGGGTTTTTAGATAATACGTGTTACTCACAGTTCAAGGCACCCATGGCTTAGTTTTCGCAGTTTTTTCTCACAGAATGCAGAGAAGCACTGTATTGCGTCTATTCGCATCGGAAAGACGTTAGAAAGTGTTTCCCTAGCAACGGTCTCGAACCCTTCAGCTCGCTATCTATTGTTGTCATTTGAATTGAGCGGTTCATTTGCGATAAAGCGTTGTGTTCTTAAAAGGTATGATTGATCTATGCAACAAAATCTCAAGCATTATGCAACTATGATGGAATGTATATAATGTCATATATTTTTCTTCTCCATTGATAAAGTTATTAAGGATGACTCAACGTGATTTGAGAGAAATATAATTCCTCCTTGAATTTATTGAGTTAGTCCTCATTTTAAAGAAAAAACATTTCTTTCGATGCTTTCTTTATTTCACCTTCGAGTATCATAGGCCAGAGATTATCTTCTTGTAGTGTTCCCTCATCTTTTATGCATAAATTAGCTGGGCTACTATCGCTGTCACATAACTTCTCCACGTATTCTTTCCACCAATCTTGAATGTCTTCCTGTTTGATTTATATCT
The DNA here is from genome assembly GCA_963169105.1 of Ceriagrion tenellum. Taxonomy (NCBI): domain Eukaryota; kingdom Metazoa; phylum Arthropoda; class Insecta; order Odonata; family Coenagrionidae; genus Ceriagrion; species Ceriagrion tenellum. The sequence continues at coordinate 58,101,607 of OY720639.1, read as the reverse complement.
TACCTCTTCTGTCCTTTATATTTGGTACCGTTTACCTCCTTTACCTCCCAATAGCAATTTTGCTCTAGCGTATAATGCACCCACATTACCTTCTTTTTGCAGTTTCTCCGTTTCCTAGCATTGCCTTTTCCACCAATTTTCCTTCGCCCTATTGGTTATTCGCCGTATGATGATTATTTAACTCCTTGTATTTAGCCTTACCTATGCCGCTGTTGACGTTTTTCCAATTTCTTCTTTCCTCCATTTTCCTAATCATTTTTTTCCGTAACCCTCTCCTTCTTTAGCCACCTCGTTTCCGCTGCTCCTATTATTTATTCCGCAGGTCTTACAATGCCTATTTTTATATTCTCCCATTTCTCCTCGATTGTTCCTTTTTTCTAAGAAATGTTTTAAATACATAATACATATGGCATATCTTCCTCATGTGACAACTCGCCTATGGAGAGCACTATTACTTTGATAAATGACTATACATTGCTATGAATGACTTGACATAACTTTTCTTAAGTATTCTTAAACTGGCTCTAACCTGGTAATTTTTATAATAATAGTGACCATATGCCAGTTTGTGTTTTACCTAATTTTTCTGCCTAATTCTTTGACTGCCTATTTTTATAGGAATGATATGTTAGACTATTATCAATGAAGGAGAACAGTTTTTTTCTGCATTTTGTGACTGAAATTAGTGTTGTTGATTCTACTGGGCTGAAAATGTTTGGTGACAAATATAGCCTGCTATGCAGCAAGTTGATTAGATATGGGTGTACCCGTAACCTTAAGCTTAGATTATATCATTATGTTAAGCCCTATTCCTACTCATATCATTCTTCTGGAAAACTTGGGTACTGAGGTGTGCACTCATGAATTTTTCAGATTACAAAACCAACAGCTGACAAGATCAGTTTTTGCTGAGATTTTTATTTTCTCCTCTCCTTTAAGAGTTTCGTCACAATCTCCTCAACATTTTGTTACGTTATTTGAGTAATATAACTGGATATTCAGGCTCTGGTTTCCCACTTCTTTTGACATTGGATGTATAACTTTCCCCTATCTCTTCGTAATTCCCTCCCTTATTCTCCTTTCAATGCTTTTAAGCTCCACCTCTTTATCCTCCTACTTTTATTAAGCTTTTAAAATATGACCACACAATTCACACTAAATTATGATCCGAGACTATATCAGCCCCCGGACAGCTCCACGAGTTCTTCACACTGTTCCTGAAACTTTTCCTAACCACAATGTAGTCAATTTGATATATCACAGTGTCTCCCGGCATTTTCCAAGTATACCCCTTCCTACGATGGTGTTCATACCAAGTGTTTGTAACTATTATTTTTTTCTCCTAAAAAATTCTACTGCCATCTCTCCGCGATTATTTCTCGTTCCTAATCCAAACCCTCGCAATTCATATCCATCTCTCCCTTCCCCCACTACTTCGTTCCAGTCAACCATTGCTATTAGATTTTTCTAACCCGGGACTTCTCTGATTATCTCCTCTACCTGTTCATGCACCTCATCCACCCCTTCCTCCGTATGATTGCTTGTGAACTTGTACACTTGAACCAATACGAAATCTGTAGGGCGTGCTTTTATTTCTACCACTAGTATCCTGTCGCTCACCTGATCAATATTTACTACCTTCCTCCACAATTTTGCGTTCAATACTGCAGCTACCCTACGTTGACTCTCAACCCCACTTCTATAGATTTTCCTGTAACCATCACTCCAGTAGTCCCCGCTGTTTTTTTCACAGCCCCGTCTCACCTCGCACAGCCCTAAGGCATCTACGTTCCCTCTATCCATTTGCCGTTTAATATTTTCCAGCTTTCCAGCCCTCAACCTTGTCCTAACATTCCAATTCGCTTATTGTATCTGCGTGTATTATATGTGTGCTACAGTTTGTTGACGTAATGCCCTCTCCATCTACCTCAATGATTCAGACGCTACACGGTCAATTGACGTGTAATACGTCTCAGTGAGCGGACGTGGCGTATCCCGCAAACACTCCTTATTGAATTCCGAGTTCAAACCTTTGTCATCCTGGAAATTTCCTTTCAGCTGATTGGAGTTACATTTTGAGCCTGTGTGCGTGACTATAATGACTCAGCTTACGATGATGTTTTTCTGACGTAATCATTTAAAATGCTCGACTAATTAATTTTCCCAAACGAATTATACCTACCTTTAGGTTATTGCTACTGTCAATGACTGAAAAGCCCTGGTAAACTTTTCCCTCAGCTGTAAGGAATTGAAATTCTGTGCCAGCAGCATGTCCATCCTTGCTCTCCTGAAGTGGTGAATCTCATAGCTCAATAGCATCTTTATCATCGGCCCTGCAACTTGTACAAATTAGGTGCTTCATATTTCGGCTTTCTGGCGACGTATGCATGCATTAATACTCACATCGTGGCGATAAAGCGATTATCGTTGTGTTTACAAGATATTTCAGCGGCACCATCGTAAATTTTCTATTTTTTGTAAATATCGTCCCGTTTTATCGTTTGTCAATAACTTGAAAAAAAAAGAGATACGGTAATCTTCCATTTCTTGTGGAAGTGGCAATGACGTGAGAATATTTTTCAATTATCTGCCTTTCCCTCAAGTTTCCTTCTGTCGCGCGGGCTTCTTTTGTGATCACAAAGTAAGGCATTGTGGGTATAAATGCCTTCTAGGAAAAAGTCGTACTTGTCCTCAATTCTCCAGTAGAGTACACCGTTTTATCGGTTTGGGACTCGCTGATCGGGAATATGAATCAATTAATGAGCAGTAAGTATCCTTTCGGACTGGGTAAAAGATGCCAAGGTAGAAAGACTGATATAGTTCTGCAATGAGAAAAATATGGTATTCTCTTCGAGCTTTCCTTCTCGTCGAGCACCATCCACATAGGAGGCACTCATGGAAGAAACCAGGTGATATTGTCAGATACCAAATAGACTTCTTACTTGTCAGAGTCAGATACAAGAATCAAGTCAAGCAGTGCAAGAGCTATCCTGGTGCGGATATAAACAGTGACCACAACCTAGTAGCCATGGACAGGCACATTCGATACAATGATATCAAGAAGATAAACGCGTACCAAGGTGGGACACGACAATACTGGCCGAAGACTCGCCGCAGCTATCGCCAGGAAACTAGAAAAAAGTACATAGGAAGAGCTATCTGGAGGTAAGGGAACTAGCATTAGATAGGGAAGGGAGGAGGGCTGCAGTCAACCAATCTTAGGATTGAACTACCAATGATGAAGTATCCTACCCAGTTTCCTGTCGTAGAGAACCCCCTGAATCCTGTATTTTTTCCACGCTTTCACTGATTTTATTTGCTAGGGCTTTGTGGAAGTTGATACAAATATCACTTGTTTACGCTTGGGCTATGACATATTCATTTCTTTAGTTCCGTATGGTGGATTGAATCGCTTGTTCCCCGAACTTTCAGCTTGAGGTAAAGGCGTTTTGTGTTTCCTTTATGTATGACCTGCTCAAACTTAGGATTGGTCTTAAATGGTTCGGTGTTAATCAACAATAATACATAGTAAAAGCTGACTTTTTGAGGAAAATGGTTTTATTGTTTGATAAAATGCTCTTAAAAGTAATAAAAATAATGGTTTTCAACAAACACCTCCGGTTCTGCGTGCAACTATAAATAACACCTTTAGGCGTTACATTAAAACTTTATTTAATTTGCGGCAAACCTTTATACCTTAATATTGTGTAAATTATTACAATGAATGATTTCAACACATTCATGCGAGATATCATGAAAGTTCGTCTTCTTTTAACAGAAACTACATCCTGTGGGAAAGTGCAATTGTTGTTTTTATTATAATATCTTTTCAACTTGATGGTGTATCGAATCCATATTGAAAACAATCCTTGTACTTTTCCACAATTATAAACAGTGACCACAACCTAGTAGCCATGGACAGCCAACTTCGATTCAAGAAAATAAAGAAGATAAAACGCGAACCAGGGTGGGACACGAATATACTCATCGAAGAAAGAAACAGAAAGGGTCGCCGCAGCTATCGATAGGAACCTAGAAAAATAGTATGCATATAGGAATAGAAACCAGGAGGTAAAGGAACTAGCATTAGATAGGGAAGCGTGGAAGGATGCAATCAACCAATCTTAGGATTGAACGACCAATGATGAAGTGTCCTACACTGTTTCGAATACAAAATACTTACACGAAGTGACGCCGGGAGGTGTAAAGTTTATTGATGATGTTGATTGGCGCAAGATGCCAGTAACCGTTGTCATCAATCAATGCACGGCTCTAATGAAGTGTACTTTTTTGGCTCAAGTGTTCTGATGAGGGTAGAAATGTCAGGTGAAGCGGGAAGCCTGTTAACAAAATTCAAAACTTTTCCTGGTTAATCCGGAGACGATCACTTATTTTCCTGGTTGCCTGATGGGTAATGAATTGTGGTGCGAAGTTATTTCGATCAATTTTGGATATAGAATCGAATTGAAACCCGCGGTATTGGAAATTTCGAGGAAGTGCATACAAGTCCTTTATCTGCTGTTATGTGACTCAGATTCCGTTAGATTTAGTTTTAATCTTATCTGTTCCTGGTTTCATATTGATACATTTTTTCGCCTTGTCGTATACATTGTTTAGTGTATGATAACAACTGTGGCCTACCTCTTCGTTTTTCCTGCTTACCTGGTCTTCCACTTCCTTGTATTTGGCCTTTGGTTTTGCTATCTTGTCTCATCGACCGATAGTATTATGGTTTGAGATATGACTGTTCTCGCTCGCGAAACGCTCGCGATTCCTTGTTTTCTCCTAACCTCTGGTTTCCAACCATGTTTTTCATCAGTTGATCTCTTTTTGCTCCTGTGCCCCTTATCTGCTCGCTCCCTGTCATTGACTGTCCTTGCCACTCCCGTCTGTCTCCCATTGTGCAAATCTTGCATTGCGCAAATCAAATTAAAGAATTAGACCGCGTGCAAAGGAGATCTGCTAGGTTTGTTAAAGGCCGTTATGATAATTGTATAAGTGTTACGAGCTTAATAGAAGAACTAGGATGGGAATTACTATCAGAACGCAGGTTAAAATTTAGGTTAAACCTTTTAAGTAAATTCGAAACTGAGTTGTTCACAGATGACGTCAGATATATATTGAGAACCCCAGCGTATTATGCTAGGTTTGATCATATTAACAAGATTAGAGAGATAGATTGTCGTACCGATAGAGATAAATTTCATTTTTCCCTCGTACCATAAGAGAGAACAATAGGCAGCGTAGCAAAGGGATAGGTAGGTGAAATATAGTTAGAGTAGTCTGTAGTGCATGATGCATGTAATAACAACCAATAATCCCTTCCTACTAACTAACCATGTAGCTGCATGTGACCATATTATCTAGCATGTCCCCATTAAATATCCTAGGTGCATGTCAATAGTGTATGTTTGGTGATTTTCACCCCCTGCCACACACCCTCGTGGTGGCTCGCAGGGTATCACGTAGATGTAGATGAATCTTTGTTTCACCGTGCTCAGGACGTGAACTTTAAGAAGTTGCCAGATGATGTCGAACTAAGATTAAACCGGTTTCATTGTTTGTTAATTGGAATCGGAGAAGTGCGAAGAATGCTCTACGATGCACATGAGCCCTATGATTGGATCCCTTCCCATTTTTTTTTCATTGTTTACTCATATAGTTCTCTCCACACCCACAATATTTGCATTGCTCTCATTTATTCGATCCCTTCGCTAAAGCGATGTTCATCATCAGCCCGGAGTATCGCACTTCCCATTGTTTTTCATCTTTCGTTCTTGCCTTGAATGCATTAGGAAGTGCTAACTTGGTGTTGATAAAGCGTTGACAGAGGGTGCTTTCGGTTCATGGCGGTGGCCGGCTGTAGACGGCGATTGCCGAGCCGTGGTGCTTTCGATTTGAGGAAACAGCCGGCTGTCGGTGGCTGTCTTTTTAGAGACCCTTATCCCGGGGGTGGGGACTGTCGCTCCCTATTACTCTGCCTTGAGCGGGAACACGACGAAACAATACTGAGATATGGGAACAAAATGCATTTTGACACCTGATTAATTTTTACCGTTTTCTTCATAAAATTTATAGTTATGCACTGACTAAGCATGTTTTCTTGTAAGGACGCTAGGCCTAAAAAAACGATACTGACAATTTCCAAGAATTTTATTAACCACCAAACGCACATTTTAAACTAATAGACAATGTTTGGAATGACGGTTTCCCCATCTCAGAAGTTTTGACCAACTTCCACTTTTCACTAAGTATAATATCCCATGTGTGTACGTGACAAAGAAAAAATACACAAAACTACTTCCGATGCAAAATACTGGAGCCACACAGCGTCGCGGTATTTAGATTTTCTACGAGAGAATAATGCATGTACCCCCTTATCGGATCAGCATTGCATTTCTTGCTCATTCAATTACATACCTTTCAAAAGCGTTATAAATGTCAGAAACAGCAAAAAAATTGCCGTAAAAGACAGGCATTCGTACTTTTTCAACAAGTAACCACTTGATCACTCGTGATTAGCCAGAGTGGATTATGCGGTGGCGCTAGTAGTTCAACAGAATCCCGCGACCTCACCTCCGTGCCACTTCAAGTACATGGATAGATAGAATGCTTCACCAAAGAGAGATAGAAAGTTCGAGGCGTACCGAACAAATGAAGAACAATATGCGTTGTTTGAATCAACAATGTCACGTCATGTCAACAGCGTAATATTAGGCTGAATTGATGTTTAATGAACTCTTGTCTTTGCTGTTACCGTTGTTACGTTTCTATTTACCGCCAATGTCCATGCGGAATCAGAGTTCGGGTGCGTGTCATTACATTTGTCATTTCGCCCGGCGAGCGCGGGCTGCTGCGTTCGATTGTTGGCTATCGGCGATACCTAAATGATATGCAATGAAAATGACAAATTATTGCTTTCAAGTAGTGAAAATTTCCTGGTATTGTCGAAACCTGGATCGGTTGTGATAATTAAAAGTGCGTAACCATGTAACGAAGTTCTGTCTTTTTGAGTTCATCGTATCATTCGATTTGAGTTTTCTTGGGTTTTCGACCGAGTGAGTGGTTGCAACCGTCTCCAACCGTCTCCAACATGACGCGTTGATTCTATCCGTAAACTCGTCATCAGGGAAGCGGAAAACGATGGACCTCGAAACGTTGAAGAAAATGAAACAACTCATCCTGTCGGAAACCTGAGAGAACTTTATAGTTGGGAATGTAGTACATATCTTTTTCCCGTATGTGATTTTCGGAAAGTTTATATTGAGCCCATAATATCATCAGCAAGGGTTTTAGCTTGAATTTCAAGGGTGACATCGCAGGTATTTCATTCCTGAACCCTTCGATTCTGTGGCCAATGCTCCCTAACTCTGGTTTTGCTCGCCACCGAGTACCTTAGCATATATCAGCTTGAATGTTTTATTTGAGTGGTCTAAATATCTGGTCTATGTATCGGAATATTAGACCATTGGAAAAGCCGGCCAGAAAAGACTAGAAGACTTCGAAACATGGTGCCGGAGGAGGATGCTGATGATAAAATGGACGTAGATGATAGTTTCGGACCGTACTTGGTGGAATTCCTTGATATCGTGGATAGAGGAACTAACTCTGCAATTCCATATGATAACATGAAATAGCAGTGCTAATTCTGCTGTCCCTGATATAATGGACGGACAAAATAAGAAATTGTGTGAAATTCCACAAGGGAAAAAATCATCCGCCTTGACCGGGATGATTTTTTTCCTTGTGGAATTTCGCACAATTGTGCATTGCGGGTGACTCCGTATAAGTAGTCCCGGATAGCTTAAAGTCTGTAAAATAAGAAATGATGAAGTGTACAGAAGAGTAGAAGAGGAAAGGACCATATAAAACACTATAGAAAACAGAAGAACCAGATGAATTGGACACACCCTGAGACACAATGGGATTATGAAGAACATAATTGAGGGTAAAATAGAGGGAAAAGTCCCCAGAGGAAGACCCAGGAATAATTTCATGGACCAATTAAAGAGAAAAGTAAATTGAGTTACCATGAGGTAAGGAAACTAGTATTACATAGATTGGGAATGGTGGAGGGCTGCAGTCAACCAATCTTAGGATTGAACGACCAATGATGACAAATCTGGAGTATGATTCATCTCGATATATTTTTGCGAGATGTTTGTCTTGGATCCTGACGCGTTCAATTCTCGGCTGATTTGTGCTTAATGGAGAAGGCGATGTGGAGGTATGTGTTGAACGGTGAAAAATAATGAAGGAGTATGTCTTTTAATGTAGAGCCTTGTTAATTTTCTCATTGCGTCCTTCAATGACAAAGTTACGGTCACGGCTCCCGTTATAGCTGAAGACCTGCTTCATTAATTTTGAATCGCTGGCCATAAATTCCGTAAGCGGTCGAATTGCTATATGTATGACGCAATAAAATTATTTCTCGGCAATTGGACGAGTTAATCTGTTCTTGCCAACATTTCCATTGCCAAGCCGTGGGACTTAAGTGTGAGTGTTTGATTAAAATTGGTTTTATGTTCAGTGTGACTAATTTCATTGCAAGTAGTTTGCGGCTCAGCATTAAAGAAACGAGGTTTTTTTTACGCGTATAAGAGGAAGGTACTTGGATGAAAAAAATCAAAGAGAGATGCTACTTCGCTCTCGAATACGCCGCGAGCATTTGGTACCCTGGTCATAAGGATTTAACCAAAAAATTGATAAAATATAAAGGAAAGCTGCACGCTTCGTTAAAAACTGCGACAACCGGACATATAGTGTCTCATAACTTTAAGAGGGATTAAGGTGGGAGCCCCTAGAGACTCGTAGGCTACTCTCTAGGCTTTGGTCGTTTGTGACATTGAGAACTGGTGTGTATCTGAGCGACGCAGAGAATGTTATCATGACGCCTCACTACATCTCTAGGTCCGACAGAAGCGATAATATTAGAGAGATACTTTACCGAACGAATAGGTACAACAACTCGTTCTTTCCGCGCATAGTTAGCGATCATAATAAAAACTGAGCTCCACTAAATACACTCCCATAATACAGGTCACTATTTCACCTTTCAAAACCTTATTCCTAACATCTTTTTACGCATGTTGTCCTAACACCCCCTGCCTGTTAATGCGGCTACTTGCAGGGTAATATGTAGATCTGGTGAGGCTGATATTTGTGAAAAAATAATATGTGCTTTTGTTTTCATTTCGTCATCTCTGCACTCAGTTTGGTAACGCTATCATGTATAGGAAAACTGAAGTTTCCTTTGACTTTAATTTGTCCCCAGCCCTGATGTCAAGTCCCGGGATGCTTATGATATTCCTTTGTTCAGGCCGTATGAAAACTAGTTTTCCTTCAATTGGGGGTTCTGTTTGACTGACATGGAATTGATAGTTTTTTTTCTCATAACTTGCCTTACCGAGGGTCTTCATCAAGCTTCGACAACCTGTGGGCACTCAAATAAAAGGTTGGATCTGCTTTTCGTTGCGTAATGTTAGCCATTTTCACACTTTTTTTTCCTATGATTCATTCATAGAATATAATGGAAAATTCAATTTATTATTCCGGAACAAGTGTGTCCCTTAGGAACGTATTTGTCTATGCATATCTTTAGTCAAACAAACATCACAATTGCAAGATATACAAGATGTATTTATATCATTGAATCCAACGTAATATTTAATAAAACGGCTAAATTATTAAATTCCGTAAAATTTCATCTGATATTGTACAGTGTAGCACAATATTTAGTTCACTTGAAGTGATATTTCATGATGTTTTTATTTATTTGCATGTTCATTTATCTTTACGTCTTATGGCAATTGATTACATACTTCGCAAGAGGTGACATGAAAAGATCAAACGTATGCAGATGTTTGATACAGATGATTCATTCATACAATTTACTAAAAGCATTTTCATTATTCAATTTTCGGAAGTTTTCCAATATTTTTGCCTAGAACTCGGTAAAGCAGTAACCTTTCAAGAAAACCAATGCTGTGTGAATGTCTAATTGATTGGATGAATGGGGTGATATTGTCCCTTTTTGTAAATTTTCTCCATAAATACTGTATTTTTATCGTCTTGTTATTTCATTCATCGGTTGTTCAATCCTAAGATTGGTTGACTGCAGCACTCCACCCTTCCGTATCTAATGCTTTTCCTTTACCACCTGGTATCTCTTCCTAAGTACTTTCCTCTTTATTTGGTCCATGAATTTATTCCTGGGTCTTCCTCTGGGGACTTTTCCTTCTCTTTTGCCTTCAATTATGTACTTCACAAACCCATTGTGTCTCAGGGTGTGTCCAATCCATCTGGTTCTTCTTTTCTCTATGGTGTTCCATTTGGTCCTTTCCTCCTCTAGTCCTCTGTACACTTCACCATTTCTTATTTTGTCCGTCCATTTTATCTCCAGCATCCTCTTCCAGCACCAGGTTTCGAAGGCTTCTAGTCTGCACCGGTCAGCTTTTCCAATGGTCCATGCTTCTGGTCAATAGAGTGCCACGCTCCTCTCGAATGTTTTTGTCATACCGTTTCCTGGTTTGTGGTCCTATATTCTTTGAGCACAGCAGTTGTCTTTATCCCATTAATGCTTTCTTAGCTTGGGCTATTCTCCGCTTGATGCCCGTTGTACGTCCTCCGTCCCACATTATGGTACTTCCGAAAAAGGTGAAGGAATCAACTTGCTCTGATTTCTCTACTAACTGGGTGACTTCTACATTCAGCTTCTTTCTTCCACATACTAGGATATTTCATTATTTAAGGTAAATGTCAGTTTCACTTTATAAAAATTCATTGAATGAACCCAGCCAGTACATCGATTGGTGAGTGTCGATACCTATGACGTCCAGTGATGTATTCTCAAAACCTTACTCACCAGTGCTTTTATATATAGTTTTGGGTTGATTTTCATATTGATGGTATATACCCGTCTGATAAATACCGGTTGTGTTGGTTGCGCCGTCCACCGCGATGCAACTCATTTTATTCCTGAGAACTTACCGAAACTGTGGGTGATGTTGTCGGAAGCGGCGGATTTAAAACCACTGGATCCGGAAGTTTTATGCGTTGGGACTCCTCTTTGAGTCAACGACTCGTGAGAATCCGTAGAAATTGGGGAACCACTGTGATCCTATTATATCACTCTCCCCACCTGCGGGTGAGACATAGTCGAACCCCTAGGGTCTTCAGCCACGACGACCCGAAATGAAATGGTGTGTTCCATGGTGCTGGGTTTCTCTCCGCCCTTCTTCCATTACACACCATCGCAACCATTTCCCTTTCCGCAAACCCTTTGTATCGCTTCGTCTACATTTACGAAATACCGTGCAAGCCACCACTAGGGTGCGTGGTACGGGGTGATTCCACGCCAGACATGAAGCCCTCATCCCAGTTCAATCTAACCGCGCACATTCCCCCGGCTGCTTGGCGCAGGCCAGGAGCAATCAGGATAACAATGCGCTGTCAGATCAGAAACGAGGAGAGTGCTACATTGACGGACATACTACAATGCAGTACACTATTGAAGATAACAACAACTGGTTGGAATTATTAATGCAGCTGATACACTACAAGACTGCAAGGTGCTTATTCTTGCTGAAGCTGGATCATACTGGAAATTCATTCTGGGTTAGTTGTTAATAATGATGTTAAGATATTTAGCACAAGGGAAAAATCACTTTTCCTAGTGAGTCTAGGTATAATAGAACCGATCTATCGCAACTGTTATGGTCCCTTATTGTACGTGGAAAAAACGACTTTCTAAATCTATCGGTTGTGCTATTTCCTTAATCTACATCTACATCTACGTAATACCCTGCGAGCCACCACGAGGGTGTGTGGCAGGGGGTGAAGATCACCAAACATGCACTATTGCCATGCAAGTAGGATATATAAGGTAGACATGCTAGAAAATAGGGTCACAGTTTATTAGTTACTACAGTAGATTATTAGTTATTACAAGTAATTGCAGTAGTTATTACAATAAAATATTAGTTACTACAGTATAGTACAGGTTAAAATCTACATAATAAGGAAGGGATTATTGGTAGTTATTACATGCATCATGCACTACAGACTATTCTAACTATATTTCACCTACCTATCCCTTTTGCTACGTTGCCTATTGTTCTCTCTTATGGTACGCGGGAAAAATGACATTTTAAATCTATCGGTACGACAATCTATCTCTCTAATCTTGTGAATATGGTCAAACCTAGCATAATACGCAGGGGTTCTTAATATATATCTAACGTCATCTGTGAACAAATCGGTTTCGAATTTACTTAAAAGGTTCAACTTACAGGTTAATCTTATGTCCTTGGTCGTTTCTACCATAATAGTCTGGCACTTGAATAATATGTTGAACTTTCGGGAAAAAAGAGTGTTAATCAAACTTCCGTAAAAGATTTAATCTATATTTTCCCTCGATAGAGGCGCTGACACCGTCAGCCACAGGTCAGGAAAGGAGCAACGGGTGCCGCGACCATATAACTAGACAGGGTATGCGCTTTTCAAGGGACGTGAAACGCCAATACCACGACGGTGAGACAACGCAGCGAAACCAGCGAGTCCTTGAACCCAAAGTTCATATTCATGTTTCTTTTTGTCCTAGATCACACTCATCTTTAGATCTGATTTTGTCTATCATTTCAAACAGCCGCTGAATATTCATCCAATAATATCATAGATTTGTCCAAATATCATAGAACTGATCCATGGCAACAATAATGGTCCCTTACTGTGCGTGGAAAAAAGCAATTCTACATACTTCGATTTCCTTAATGTTATTCCTGTGATCGTTTCTACCATAATAGTTTGGTTCCATCAAAATATGTGGAACGTTCGGCAGAAAATAGTCTACATCAAACTGTCGTAAAAGGTGTAACTTATATTTTTCCTTTTGACCAGATAGATCAATCATTTATCTGATTTTGGCTATCATTTAAAACAGCCGCTGAATATTCTTCCAGTCATATCACAGGCTAGACTAAGTATCATAGAACTGATTTAACGCAACTATTATGGTCCCTTATTGTGCGAGGAAAAAAGCAATTCTACATATTTCGTATTTCCTAAATCTCATGCCTGAGATCGTTTCTACCATGATAGTTTGGTTCTAGCAAAATATGTTGAATGTCCGGCAAAAAAATCGTCTACTTCAAACTGTCGCAACAGATTTAACCCGTATATTTCTCTTTGAACAGATGGAAGACCCCCTCTTCCATTCAATCGTAAGCCCCTCCCTTCCCGCGAACACTTAGTATCGCTTATGACGTTAGCTTTCGGTCGACTCCTCGTGCATGGCACATAACCATCCAACCTCCGCAATATCTCGGGTTTGCGAGGTGGGCGGCAGATCCGCTAGACTACGTTACACGGAGTGAAACAATCGATCGTGGTCCGGGGATTACGAGCCCCCCAATGCGATTCGATTCCTCGCTCGAGATGACTCACGCTCGGCGTCTCGTCCCCGGCCGTGGGATTACTCACCGCCAGGGTTATCGTCTGCGTTGGCGCGGTGAAAGTTGGACGGGTTCAACTTCGGCGTCAAATCGTGCGCGGCGCGTCGATTCCTCCTTCTGGAGCGGGAGGACCTCCTCCCGCAGGTATACGAGGAACTAGGGCTTTTAAGGAGTAACCTTTATTTATTTACCCCCCCCCCCCTGCCAAGCACCCTTGTGGTGCCTTGCAGAGTGATAAGTAGATGCAGATGTATTTTAGCTCTGCCAGATTACCTACCTTGATTTGGTGCGAAATTCCACAGAGGAAAAATCATCCGCATATATATATATATATATATATATATATATATATATATATATATATATATATATATATATATATATATATATATATATATATATGGGTTTAAATATTATGAATTTTAACGCTGACATACACTGTCGTAATGGCAGTGCATGGCATCTCTTATAATTTTTTTCTAGGTCGAGTCAAAGATTAGGAAAAACGTTTAAACTTAATTTCGATAACCGCGTCGGAAACTCAAGTTATGACAAGCTGTATTTCAGAAAAAATTTCCAATTTCAACTGCACGGTATAATGGTAAAAAAAAACAGTTTGCTAAAACCATGCATTTCAGTGCTTAAGATGAAATGGTATTTATTTTGCTGTTGAATGTTCTTATCTGCTATTAATTGCTCATCGCTAATATTGTATTTCTTTAATTTTCAGGTAAGTTATCGTCTTCCCCTGAACGACTCCTGCCATCAGACTTGCGTATTGGTTTGGGTGTATTGCATTATTATGTAAGTATTCTACCGGTAAAGGTAGGTTTTGTTGAATGTGAGAGAATCTCCTCCCGGTTTCCTGCAATTGCACACCTATCTTCCTCTAGTATATCTTTTTTCGTCTCAGCATACGATTGCCCTTCTTCGTCCCGTCCGTGAAATCTATTCTCTTTCTTCCCCTTCCCCGCTTGCCCAACACCCTTCCCTCGATCACATTCTTGGGCCCATCCCCTTTATTACATCCTCCCATCGCCCTTTATTACATCCTCCAACCACCTACTCTGCCGATATCGAATTTCATTCAGAAGTTTCCTTTCCTCGCCCACCATCTCAAGCACTTCCTCATTAGTATTCCTCCCCGTCCCCCTCTTCTTCTCCATCCTTCTTCACACCCACATCTCAAATGCCTGCAGCCTATTCTCATTCTCATGGTCCACGTTTCTGCCCCATGTAATGCTACGCTCCATATCAAGTTCTTCTCCAGGCTCTTCTTCATATCCTTACTCAATGTCTCCGTCATCAGCTCCCTTCCATTGCTAAACGCCTCCTTAGCTAGCGCTGTTCTCTTCCGTGTGTCTTTGCTTATCTAGCATTGTCAGTATTTAATATCATGGAATATGTACAATCCTCAACGAAAAGCAGCGTTAACGCTGAATTAGCACTTGAGTAGTTCGTATTCTGCGGTAATACTTGCGGATAAAGTAGTTTATAAACTTCTACATCTTTTATCCATGCAATTTTTCCATTAAAATAGCCCAGCTGGCTCTGATTGGTTCTAGTGTTACAGTGCGCACTATATGGTTCTCATATAATTACCATTACAGCAAGTGTGGTGAGTTCCCTCTCATAAACAGACGTACTTGAGTGAAATGTGGGATTAGTTTTCTTTTATGACTTACTTGGAAAATTAATGAAACGCGCCCTCAAAGACCCACGGTTACTGTTCCAGCTTCCTTAAGGTGGTTGGAGCGCGAATCTTGAGTCATTATGTTTTGATAACTTTTCAAGTAAGGAAGATGACGTCGAACGTCGAAACCCGGGTCGAAGAAAATGAAGATATGTGGAATAACAAAGTTAAGTGTTATCATTTTAATGTTAACAGATTCCACAACGTTACGCCTGATACTACCAATTATAATCGTGCATGTTGCAATATCATTGATCCAAGAAATATATTTAATACTTTCGTCTCAATTAAAGCATTGTTATGACTTGGGTTTACGGCGCGGAATCCGAAATTTAAGCGACAATCGTATGGTAACACATCTACTTAAAAGGGTGTTTTGCAGGGGTGACTTCTCACCAGCATTAACTACAGTGAAGAATTTTACTTTCACCAACAAACACCGCACTATAGGTAAACTACAAAAGCTACAGAAACTAGTAACATAATCCGTAATGTAACTATGAAAGCGTGACACAGGAGTCATGCAGGGAACATGCAAAACTTGGAATTTGCACTACTCGGCAGATTTAGAAACATAGGGTTCATATGAATTAATCAGCTGCACTACCTGTCAACTAACCTAATTCAAAGCTTAACGCAGCCATTATGATCTCTTATCGATCGCCGGAAAAACAACATTTAAACCGTTCTGTTCTACAATCTACTTCCCTTATATTATTCTCATGATCTAATCTACCGTAGTATGTAAAACTCGTGCTTTTTACGCCATGATACCTTGATATTAACGAGAAACCATAATATTAATATGAAACTTGTGTTTTCGCGTTTAGGTGAGCATCTGTTCATGAAACTATAAGTTCATATGTTCAACGTTTCTCGCAAATTTGTGAACGGAAATCGCTTCAGCCACCTTCAGTGCCCGATTCGCCAGCCTCTCATTTTTTTTAAGATAAAAAAACATCTTCCGCTCTACCAATCTACTCATGTTTGTAACTAGGTCTTGACATTCCATTCGACCTCGCCTTTCGACATCCACCCCTCCCCCTCCTCAATTCCCTTTTGCTCTCAATGAAGTCTGCCGCCTACCCTTGCTCCCTCTTTACTGGTCCTCCCGAGTATTCGACCTCTGCATTCTTCCTCGAGCACCCTCTCCGGACTCTTGCATCACTCTCCGTGCCGAAGATTCGCGAAGCCTTGAGCGGAATGCAGTGTCTTCCCCCCCCCCCCCCACAAGCCTGTCTCTCGTAAAGGGGACATTGGTGTTGGTACGCTTCAAGGCAGTTTCCGCTATTGTAGCCTTGGTTGAAACTCCCGACTTCCTGTCTTCGGAATCGATGGATGGCGCGTGAGTTCGGACACAAGTTATTTCCCCTCTTATGGACGGTCGCGAGAATATTTTGGTATGGGATCAATCCATACAAAAAACTCATTTATAAATTGCATTCATGCGGCGTTTATAAAAAAAATAGAGAATTAGATATGAGACTTTCTCAGGGACCGATAACAAAAAGTAGTTATTGATGGTTTAAGCTCTGATATGGTCATAGTCACATCCAGTGTTCCTCAAGGAAGCGTGATCGGCCCTCTTTTATTCATTGTTTACATTAATGACCTAAGTTCTAGAGTTAGCAGTAAATTAATATTATTTTCAGACGACACTGTTATCTACCGTGAAAATAAGCGAAGATGTGGGCTTGGAAGTTCTGTCATCGGACCTTAACAACGTTCATTCGTGGTGCCAGGAGTGGTGGCTAGATTTAAATATTAGTAAATGCACACCACAGTTCACTTCCTGCGAAAGTCGTCACACAAATGCCAAACCTACGCTGTAGGTGTAGGTATGGTGTTTGATATTTGACGGTCGCGAGAGTATGTTGTTATGGGATGGATAGTTTAATAGATAAATATTCATTATTTATATTAATTACCTAAGTTTTAATTTAGGTTTGATTTGTATGTTTATTTTGAATGAATCGTACTGTCATAATCTGTAATATTTATTTATGACAATATTTGTGCCAATTTTTGTTGCCAAAGTTTACTTTTTATTGGTGGAGTGTGAAATGTAGTCATCTGACGCGAGTTTTAAATAGTGTGATTCAGGTTCATTCATTGGTCGTTCAATCCTAAGATTAGTTGACTACAGCCCTCCACCCTTCCCTAACCAATGTAACTTCCCTTCCCTAACCAATGTAACTTCCCTTACCTCCTAGTATCTCTTCCTATGCAGTTTCCTCTTTATTTGGTCCATGAACTTATTCCTGGGTCTTCCTCTGGGGACTTTTCCCTCTCTTTTGCTTTCAATTTGTCCTTCACAAACCTATTATGTTTAAGGGTGTGTCCAATCCATCTTGCTCTTCTTTTCTGTATGGTGCTCCATGTGGTCCTATTTCTTCTACTCTTCTGTAAACTTCATAATTTCTTATTTTGTCCGTCCATTTTATCTTCAGCATACTCCTCCAGCATCAGGTTTCGAAGGCTTCTAGTCTGCACCGGTCAGCTTTTCCAATCGTCCATGCTTCTGATACATAGAATGCTATGCTCCTCACGAATGTTTTCTCATAATGTTTCCTGGTTTGTGGTCCTATCTCCTTTGAGTGCAGCAGTTACCTTTTTCCCATGAACGCCTTCTTAGCTTGGCCTATTCTCCGCTTGTTGTCCGTTGTACTTCTTCCGTCCCACGTGATGGTACTTCCGAGATAAGTGAAGGATTCAGGTATTTCCTTCGAAAGATATGATGATGTTTCTTATATACCTACTATCTTCGCGACCACTCCACCAGAGTGTTCTTTTAGTTTTTAGCTCTTTACCTTGATTGTTTTTTCTAGCTATTTGATAAACTATATCCTGCCCTGAGCTCCTCTTTCATTGAAAACGGGCCTTCATTGAACGTTACGGTTTTAGGTAATTTAATTGAATTTAATTTATTAGCATTTACAGGCGAGTCACATAGTACAATTACTCATAGTACAAAGAAAAAATAATAATACAATAAAATAATGCAAAGAACGTAAAATATTTCAAAAATAGAAAAATAAAATATTCAGATATGAAAGGAGCATAAAACACATAAATAAAGATGGACACTCTAAATTCATACATGAAAATATCATCATACAAATCATACATCAATCTGATTAAATTCAAAATATCACAATGCCATCTGACTATTCATGTACCATACAGTATGATACACTCAAAACTAGCTACCAAAAATCACTATACAATATAAATTCATAATATCACAAAATAAACACATTAGACAAAAGAATAAACAATATCAGTGCCATGGTATCAAAATATGCAAGTATAAAATATTTCACAATAAAATACAAATCATCATTGACATGTGTGTGTGTGTGCTTGCTGTGTGTCATTAACACGCGAGTCATTAAATAGCTTTTTCATTTTGTAGCTTCGCGTAGAAAGCGTAACATTAGTTAGGGAGAAAGGATTTCCGCGTTTATGTCGTTGATTTTCGTGAGGAGGTGAGTTGGTTCTCTGCTGATTGCAAAGCCATAGCAAAGGATTCAGTTGATTTAGTGCTTGAGTGGCTTATTATAATGATACATTCATAATTATAGGATCATGACTGGACGTGGTCTCCGTATTTGTCCATATTTCAGTCTGTTTTCGTTCCGAAAAGACGTATACGTGAATTTAGTGTTTATGATCTAGTTTAATATAGTGGCCTCCGTATTCATCCATATTTCAGTCTGTTTTGGTCCCGAAAAAGATGTATACGTGAATTTAATGTTTATGATCTAGTTTAATATATGTGAGAGGATTGGACGATTATGATATTCTTAGTGGCTCTCTTATTTTTCCTCACCCCTGAAACGAAAGTGCCCCTGGACATTCATGGTATTCATCTATTTTTCCGATGCATACTTATGCAGTGATGAAATCTTGCAATTTAAACGTGATGAAATCACTTGGATATTCGCTTAGATATATTCTCTTAGAAAATCGAGAGTAGTAAAGGAAACATAAATGATTGTGATCATCTCGTAATAGTGGGAATTACCTATTTTCATTGTTAAAGTTCTCCCCAGTAACTTTGCCGAATTTGTGTAAATTTGCCGGCCCTACAAAATATATATCAATTTGGTGTGAATGTTACCACGTTGCCAATGGAAACTTCCGCTGTTTGTCTTGTTAGTCAAATTTCTTAGATAACACTCCAAAATTAGGCGTTCAATTTATATTACTACATGTTTTAAGCGTGATGATAATTATGCCTTTCCCTCATTTGGTTAAAAAATCATTTTATTTTATTTTTTGTAAACATGCCGGCAGTACGAAATAGAAGTAGAATTGGTAATTGCTTTTGGTCTATTTTTTTCGTGCAGCCATTTTCCCATATGACCTCTGGTTGTGTCTGATGATACCGTTGCTAGCGCAACCGATTATGCGTCGGCAATAAAAATTTCCTGTAAAGTGACAAAATTTATTTTATATTTTAATTGAATTCATTAATTTTTTGGAAATAAATTGTTATCATCACCTAATCTAAATCTTTAGATTAGTTAACTGCGTCTTCCCTCCTTCATACCCTATCCCCTGCTAACTCCTTGGGCATACCTAAGCCCCTAAGGCTCTTGTGTTTTTTATCTCGTTTTGGTTGACGTACGAATTCGTCCCTCGGTCTTCCTCATGGAGATTTCCATACTATTTTTCCTTTTACATATTATGTTCCAAAGGTATTCGTTGCCCGGCAAAGTGTGGCCTATCCATCTGGAGCTTGTCTTCGGTAAGTGCTCCATACGGTTCTCTTCGCATCCATTCTTCTCTACCCTTCCCAGTTTCTTTCTCATATCCGTCCGTAATATCTTCGGCCTCCACCTTCAGAACCATTTTCGAAACTTTTAGAAAATAAACGATTTCATCCAAATAAATATACACATATTTTAACAAATCGTAAATGGGGTGAAATTTGGAACAACATAAGAAATACTTTCTTGTTTTTGGGGTTGCCATTTCTTGAATTAATTGGCTGTAGTTCAGCAGCTAGGATTCACAATAATAGTTATAAAATAAATTAAGGCTTTTATATAGTATAAATGTATTCTATTATAACAGTTTTGAGTTGGAATTATCATTGTACAAGATTCATACAGTACAATAAAATAAGCATGCGTACCGTACAAGAATCACACCACGGTTTTTTTTCAGATATTCCACTTCATTTTTCTGTAGAAACCAAATTTTCAATTTTCTGGGGAAAGTAGTTTAATTCCTCCCCTCCATTCCTCCTTTTTCGAAGCATCTTTTCTCTTCTCTTCCAACTTTCCAAAGGTCCATTTACCACCGCCGTATAGCGTAACTCTCCAAGCGAATGTTTGAAGTAATGATAAACCCCTATAAATCTGGCTGATGATATTGCATTATAGAAAAGCCCTGCCTTTTCTTTTGCTTTAAAGCATATTGATCTTTTTAATGATGAAATAGTTCCCCCGGAGCGACTGCCTGTGGATTGGTCAAAGTTTTTCTTGGTCTTCCAGACGTCTAGTTTGTTCACCCACGGTCGAAGCTGGGCGTTGTGTTTTCTTCTCGGAGAGTGAGAGGCGCTAATTTTGGGAATCTTGAGATGTCTCGGGCATGTCTGAATGTCAAGGCTAAATTGAGAAGTCCAGGCGGGCAACGCGAGTTCTTCCAGGGCGGAAATGCCTCCGATTGTTATCACGAGCGCTCGTCTTTTTATTTTGCTGCGGCTCCAACAAGCTTTGATAGTGACTCAAGTGTAATTGTATGAAGCGTATAAAATAACAGCTCTGTGAGCGAGGTTTACATTTATAATCGTAATGATAAACTCATGAAATATATGCACATTTTTTAAACGAAGTATATACCTTCATTCTTCGTTATCGCGGTATAATTCACGTAAAAGAATGGGTGGTGTTCTTTCCTAATATATTTTTTCTTCTTATTTTAAGATCGGCAACAAATAGAACACTGTAAAGAGCATAAATACCTAGGGATGCAAATAGCAGAAAATAAAACAATCGAGGCTGCCATTAGGGATAGATGTAATAAAGGTAAAAAGGCAGTAGCACTGTTGAATAACTTGTTTTGGGACCAGACAATAACCAATTAAAATAAAAGGAGAATTTACAACACCATAGTACGGAACATAGTAGTCTACAGCTATGAAGTATGGCCGCTAACTGAAAAATCAGAACAAAACTATTATTGACCACTGAAATGGACTTCCGGCGAAGAGCAGCCGGAAAATAAAAAAAGAAGGAATAAGGGATGAAAGGATCAGAGAAATTATGAATGTCCGATGACACTTTAGTAGGTGGAATTTAAACACAACAGTTGAGGTGGTATGGGCACGTGCAACGAATGGGAAATGAAAGACTTCCAAAACAAATGTTGCTGTGGAACCCGGAAGGAAGACGGCGGGGAGGCAGACCGAGGAAAAGTTGGATACAAGGGATTCGGAAAGAAATGAGAGAAAGAGGATTAGATGAAGTCCTGTGGACTGATCGGTAGGCATGGAAATTGGGAATCGGAAGACGTAGAACGTCGTAATCCGACTTGCCTCTTGTGATCCAGGCCTTTGGCTTGTATAGCTACGTATTCTCTTACCGGCAAGTTACGGTAGTTTGAACGAAATATCATTTCACCTAGAAATCAATGAATTTATTTTCATTTTAAAGAAAAATGTCTCACTCTTCTTAAGATACCAAAATGTCAATCCCTTACCGAACTACTTTCCGAGATTTTTGACGAAAAATACCAGCCCTTTTACATTGGAACTGCTACGTGCATGAGAACTTATTAAACAATATGTGGAATTTATAACGCATGCATCTCGTTAAAAAGTTAACATTATGTAGTTTTTATATGTGGACCCCAGAAGTCAAGAGGTCTAAGTGACATTAAAAAAAAAGTTAGGTACAGGAATGGGATGTGAAAATATAAATCTTTTAGGTGGTAAAGGGATCTAAGTGATTTTCTTGACTGGTGATGCTATCTAGGGTAATGCCTCTTAACTATTTAGTGGGTTGTACCAAACATTTTCAACTTTGACATAAGTTTTCTCAAAACAACGATTTTTTTACTTAGACCTCTTGACTTCTGGGGTCCTCATATATTATCATTTATTTTTGAAAATAAACTGTTTAGTTACGGTGGTATTTTTTTCAGATTCTTAAAAAATCTTCCGTTGTGAAGGAGCTTTAAACGTACTGCGTGAAGAAAATGTGTCAAACTAAAGTCTTTTGAAGATAATTTTATTTCATTTTGAGTCTCTAGGGGCTCTCACCTTTATCCATCTAAAATTTGTGCAACACACTATGTTCGCTCGTAGCAGTTTTTTTACGAAGCGTGCAGCTTTTCTTAGTATTTTATTTTTTTGGTTAAATCTTTATGACCATGGTCCCAGTGTATTCGAGGTGTGGCCTAACCAGAGCGAAGTCGAATCTCTCTATTACTTTTTCGCTTCAGCCTTGACGAAGCCCGACTTTGGTATTTCAGAAGCATCTACCAGCTCATGTCGTGTCCCTCCCTCTACGAAGATCACGACTCGACGACAATCCGGAAATTTAAAACCATCGTTTCATTTTGATGCCTCATTAAAGTTCGGTTCTGAAATATCCCACGCCGTCTAAAGTTAGAAATTTTTACCAACCCATCTCTCCCGGCTTCGTATTGACACAGATGGACCTCGCTTTCTTAATCCTACCGAGCTTCTTTCTTGAAGAGGAAAAAAATACCTTTTGCCTTTGAAGAGAGGAATGAAAGGGTTTATACATCCGTTTTCTCTCTTTTTTATTTATACTGCATTCCGAATTTAGATTCTCAGTCGTAAATACGGTCGCCTTCGCCCGATAAATAGTTCAAAATTATGTCTCTAAAAGCTTGTCGTACTGATTTCCTCTTCAAAGTTGAGATTTACGTAGAATTGACTTCCCATCGACCAATCGTTATCATACTCAATTTACATAGTCTTCTAATTTATAAAAATGAATTTTTCTTTGTTCGTCTTCTCTACGTTTGCTATACCATTCATCAGATTACGAACAAACTTTGGTGAGTTGTGTGTGCGCGCGCGCAAAGGTTTCTGGATCATTAAGTCCATTGTACAATAGGTGGAGCGCGAGTCGTTTCAACAGATGAGTGTTGGCTCGCGAGCTTCTCAAACAAGCGAAGAACGACAAGCAAGCACCGATGCAGATAGTTTACGAGTGGCTCAATCTCGTGCATCAGAATCGTATCAGTGAGACATAATATCGCGTGCATCAGAATCTTATCAGTGACACTTAATTTGTGGTAAAAGGTACGTAATTCATTTTTACATTGGATAAGATTTGGTGCAGTGGTCTCTTTGTTTGCTTTTTTTTTTAATTCTTGCATTCAATTTTCTTATACGCTTCGCAAGGCTCAATGTAAATCGCTTCAAGTGTGTGGATTATATCTGAAAATGCTATGCTTTTTGCATAGTCAGTTATATGTTGCATTCTCACGAGTGGGACAGCCGAAAAATTGATTAGTTTTTGCAGAAGGTGGCAAGAGCAAAAATATTGTACGTCCCAAAGCACTTGAGTAATATTTTCAAATTTCATATAATACAAAAAAATCATTACCTTTCATTTATTTTGTACATGTAAACGTGTCTGCTTTGCATATGTGCGCCTACTTCAAAAGAAAAGAGGCATCGAAACGCATGCCGGGCACAGCTGGTTAGTTTATTGTATTTGAAATTACCTCAAGTACTAATCTATGATCTAAGTCTCGTGATGCGTCGTCAAAATGAATTTCAGGACATCTCATGACGATTCCGCGCATGACATTAATTTTCTCTAGATGATCACTGATTTTTGCTAGTTAGCTCCTTCAAATCGAATGCAAGAATTCAAAAAAAAGCAAACAAAGAGACCACTGCACCAAATCGTATCCAATGTAAAAATGAATTACGTACCTTTTACCACAAATTATGTGTCACTGATAAGATTCTGATGCACGAGATTGAGCCACTCGTAAACAATCTGCTTTGTTGCTTACTTGTCGTTCTTCGCTTGTTTGAGAAGCTCGCGAGCCAACACTCATCTGTTGAAACTACTCGCGCTCCACCTATTGTACAATGGACTTAATAATCCAGAAACTTTCGCGCGCGCGCGCACAATTCACCAAAGTTTCATCGTAATCTGATGAATGGTATAGCAAACGTAGAGAAGACGAACAAAGAAACATTCATTTTTATAAATACGAAGATTATGTAAATTGAGTATGATAACGATTGGTCGATGGGAAGTCAATTCTACGTAAAGATCAACTTTGAAGAGGAAATCAGTGATCCAACGGGGTTTTATGGATCTTCCACTTTCTGGTGCAATGCTCTTTGGCCTTTAAAGGTCTTTGTTCCGTACATCTCTCCTTATTTAACCTAAATATTATTCTACCTTGGGAGACAATCAATTCAATCAAGTTTCTCGTAAAACCATTGTTTGAGGTCTACCCAAACTCCTTTTGGTT
The DNA here is from genome assembly GCA_963169105.1 of Ceriagrion tenellum. Taxonomy (NCBI): domain Eukaryota; kingdom Metazoa; phylum Arthropoda; class Insecta; order Odonata; family Coenagrionidae; genus Ceriagrion; species Ceriagrion tenellum. The sequence goes on along the minus strand of OY720639.1, from coordinate 58,076,980 downwards.
CTTCTTTCCCTTTAAGGTAGTTTGAGCGAAGTATCGTTTCACACAGAAATTAATGAGTTAGGTCTCGTTGTAACGAAAAATATTTTACTCTTCCAAAAATACCAAAATATCGGCCCCTTACCCAACTACTTTCCGAGATTTTTGCCAAGAGTTAAATACCTTTTGCTTGGGAAACTGTACGTGTATGTACTCCAGAGAGACCTTATTTTACAAAAATGAGGCATTTCTAGCACCAAGATTTCGTTAAAAAAGTAACACCCTGTGTTTATTATTTTTTCTCGACTATATTTGGATATAAATCATATTGTCACCGCAGTAATTTTTTTTAGTCGCAAAAACCTTCCGTTGTGTCGGAGTTTTGAACCTACTTCGTGAAAAAAATGAGTCAAATCAAAGACTTATGTGGATATTTTTAATCGATTACCAATTTCAGTCATATACGGCGACTTGGACCGCGTAATTTTGCCGCTACAAACGAGGCCAGAGGTTCACTAAGATCGGACATATAAGGTTTAAGGTAGTTTGAGCGAAATATCATTTCACTTAGAAATCATTATAAAGTTTGGCCTCATTGTAAAGAAAAATATCATAATATTCCGAAGATACCAAACTATCAGCCCCTTACCGCACTACTTTCCGAGACTTTTGATAAAAATACCAGCACTTTTACATGGGAAATGGTACGTGTATGCACTCCAGAGAGACCATATTTAAATAGTGTGGGATTTGTAGCACAGATCTCGTAAAAAAATAAACAATGTGTAACCTGTATGCTTTTTGACTATTCTTGAAAATAAATCATACTGTCACCCTAGTAATTTTTTCAGAGTCGTAAAAAACCTTCCATTGTGTCGGTATTTTGAATGTACTGCGTAAAAAAAATGAGTAATATCAAAGACTTATGTGGATAATTTTATTTGATTATGTAGAATTTCAGTCATAATCAAGTATATCGTTGCACTTTTAATAATGCAGTATTTAATTCGTGTGCCCCACAGCTTGTGAAATTAAAACGTATTATTCGAATGTGGTCTCCATTATGTCTAGGGAACTATCTCGCTCAAACAACCTTAAGTGCTTCTTATCTTTTGGTCTTTTTATTCGGTGAACTTGCTCTCGCTTGTCTCTTGTTCTTCGCTTTTTTATTATCATCATCCGCCATCAACACCAGGTTTCGAATCTATTCTTCTCTGGAATGCTTTTTCCAACATGTGGTTTTCGTCAACTGTGTGTTGTGTTCCATCCACCAAACTAATCCCACTTGTGCTGTTTTCTCGTTAGTGGGGAATGTCTTCTAATTTGAGACCAATCACTTCCTCTTCATCTTAAGTATGTTCATTGAGACGTGTTAAGTTTAAGGGTAGTTGTTAGTGCTTGCGTACCATATGTTAGGCCACACATCGAATACGTCGCGAGCATTTGGGACTCTGGTCGTGAGGGTTTTAACCAAAAAAATTAATAAAATACAAAGGAAAGCAGCGCGCTTCGTTAAAACTGCTCCGAGCGTATATTTAGTGTCTCACAACTTTTAGAGGGATTAAGGTGGGAGCCCCTGGAGACTCGGAGGCTACACGCTGGGCTTAGGTTGCTTGATAAATTCAGAACTGAAATTGTTTAGAGCAACACAGAGAATATTATCATGACTCCTCACTACATCTCTAGGTCTGACAGATGCGATGAAATAAGAGAGATACACTGCCGAACAGATAGGTCCAAAAACTCGTTCTTTCCGCGCACGATAAGCGATAACCATATAAACTGGACTCCACAAAATACACTCCTATTATACATGTTACCATTAAATTTCCCAAAAACGTACATCTTTACGCGGCTGGTGACCTAACACCCCTTGCCACATGCCCACGCGGCGGCTCGCAGGGTATTATGTAGATGTAGATACGTTAGTATATCGTTTCGCTTAGTTTTCACAGTATCCTCGTATTAAAAAGATCTAAGGATTTCTCGGCGTGTTATGATGTTACAGGTTCACGTCGGTTCACGTCAATCAACGCAGTAATTCGCGAATAACTTTGAAAAATAGGAGGTTAGATGCCAATATTTTATTTCTATTCAATTTTCCTAGAATTTTTATTTCTTTTAAACAGTTTTAATTAAAAGATTGAATATGCTTTCTCGTTCAAATTGTCATTTTTCTGCCGTAATCTGAGGAATATTCGTATGAGCCCATTTAAAAATCTCCTCTGTAGAGACTGAATCACAGCAAAACTAGCGGGGAAATCCCATTTTATTTTCTTCTCTGTTAATAAAATACACCTCTAAGATGCTCTATTTAAGTTTTCATAACATTTGGAATTAGTTACATTTATGGTGGAGCCACCTTAAACCTATATAGATTGTAACTGTGTACAGGGACTCCAGAAGAGCGGAACTGAAACATTGCATCGACCTTAGACTGCGGAGAAGCCGCTTTATACTTGTGTTGATTGTGCGCTTTTTGCAGTAGACCGTGTCTGTTTGCATTATTCTCGACCTCTTGATTGTTAATAGTCAGCTTTTAGATGCATAATTCGCGTACTTAAATGAGAACTATTCCACTAACCAATAATTGGTTTTATAAAGCTTACGGGATGGCCTATAGTGAGTACTTCTCCGAACGCGACACTGCCTCGATGGTTCGATACATTTCCGCGATCGAAGCCTATTTCACTCTCCGCGGTTTTTCAAAAATTTTCCTGGGAATTTTCCCGAAATTGAGCTTTCACTTATATAAGTGTATTATTTTTTTTCGAGGTATTAAGTTACGAAAGCAAGTTTCGCCGTACTTTGCTCTCATCGTGGAGAGCATTTCACTCCTCTCCCGCTTTTGTTAAGGGTGAGCGAGCATGGAAAACCTTCTTTGGAATGGTGGAGAAAGTTAGCGCAGAGCCTAATCACTGTTAATTTCACTCTCTTTTTTTCGCGGACTTTTCGTTTCTTGCACAAATTTAAGTAAAAGATTGAGTTGCTTTTTCATTCAAGTTGGTGTTTTTCTGCTGGGATCTTAGCAGTCTCAATTAGAGCCCATGTTAAATTCTCCACTTACAAGGCTTAAGTACAGCGAAACTAGCCAGGTAACCCTATTTTATTATCATCTCCGTTTATAAAACGCACTTCAAAGATGCTCTATTCAAGTTTTCTGAAAATCTGGAATACGTGACCCACACATTTTCAAAGAACCACGGAACTAGCCGCGCAGTAACTTCAACGGAGTCAACCGCTAGTGATCACACAAATGTGTGAAATTTACGGTGGAAAAATCATTCGTCTGGGCTGGGAATTGAATCCGTATATCTTGATTTCGCGCCGAGTGATCTTAACTAATTAAGCTTCCCCAGGGTCCTCTTCCACAGTGAATCTCATGGGCACTTTAAAGATCCAGTAGTCATCATAGATACCGTGTATATGATGCCACAGGTACCCGTATGCGAGCGCTAAGCGCCACAGTCCACGAGGTAAAGGCCGACTTTAAACACAAAGGTGTTCACTTTGGAAATTTTCAATGAACCACGGAACTAGCCGCGCAGTTACTTCAACGGAGTCACCCGCTTGTGATTAAAGGCTAGCGTTAGAGCACTCGGCGCGAAATCGAGTGATCTGGGTTCAATTTCCAGTCCAGGCGAATGATTTTTCCTCTGTGAATTTCACACATTTGTGTGATCACTGGCGGGTGACGTTTAAGCTACTGCGCGGCCAAAAACCTGCCAATTAAGATTTTTTTAAATTTACAAATTAAGCATTAAAGCATTTAAAAAAGTCGAAGGTACAACATCGAGTGTTTATCATTTTTGATGCTCTATTCATGTTTTCAGAAAATCTGGACCAGGTGATCCTGAGGTCTGGGCCACCTTAAATGTGCGTGTTGGCTAGTGGGGACGATGATGGGGGAAGGATGCGGGGAAGAGTGCAGGCGACGCGAGGGATGTCGTCTCTCTCTCTCTCTGGGGTATGAAGAGGTTGGAAGGAGGAAGGGCTCTGCTCTACTTAGCGTCGAGTGCGCGCGTGGAATCGGGGTTAGGGCTGTCGAGTGGTATTATTTTTTTTTTTTTACTCCGCGGCAAACAAGGGGAGACCGCGGCGTCGGCACGGAGGAGACGACAATTAATGAAATCAGCGGGGAATGCCGTCTGTGGTGGCTGGAAGTGCCCGCCGGGAGAGAGACAGAGAGGAATAAGGCATGCTCTGGGTTTTTGTGTCGCCGTTTATACGTCGGCTCGAAGAGTGAGGGAGGCGTAACTTCCCAGAGCGCGTGTTGAACTGGAGTCGGAGGATTGCTGCGTCCTGAAGGTGAACGCGCCAAACTGGGATTCTGTTTGATATCGGGAAATTAATCCACAACCACATTCATGTGCCGTGGAGAGCAAGTTTGGTGTGAAGACGAAAATGCCGCTTTTTTTTAAATAAAGCTCATGTTCAATAGAAAAAGAGAAGTATCAGGCATGGCGTGGTGGAAAGAATCCATCATAAAGAATGTGAGTAAGGGCAATTGTCCACTTAGATACATTTTTAATCGACTTAGTTCCGATGTACTACATCATCATCAGGCACAAATAAATTATTTTTTTAAATTTATTTAAAAAAATAATTGTCCCAGATGATGTAGTACTTCGAAACCTAGGTCGAATAAAAATTTATCTAAGTAGACAGTATCCTTTACTCTCATTACTCATGGTCAGTGATATTTTTACTAATGTCTCGTTGGTTTGCCATATTTGCCTGTTCTATGGATATAGGGTGAGGTTGAAAAAAAATATGCAGCGTGTCATTCTGAAACTCGCGTGATCTGAATTATTTTGGCAACCTTATCCTTGCTTCTAACCTCCCGAGTTTTTACTCAAGTCGATAAAAATGCAAATGAAGGTATACCTGGCTTGGATGCGGATGAATTTAATTTTGAAATCGGGATCAGATGCGTGAAGGCAAGGGCGTGCCAGACAATTTGATTCAGGCTAATTTTGTGGAACCAATGCTTCCAAAAAGAAACACGTGTTTCTGGCAGTATTCCATACATTCCATACATTCCATACGATAGTTTACCGACAGTGGTAGTTGAAGTCTTTTTTCGAGGAAATCGACCGGTAAAATGAGGCTCCTCAAGTGTCTAAACTGTGGTCCGTTGGTATGAATGAGTAGTGGGATATTATCAGAAGCGATTGCTCCTTTGATAACGACGTGTGGAATTTCCGTCGCAAAGAAGGGACTCCGCTTCATGAAAAAATGTGTTAAAACCAGAAAAAAAACAAATAAACTCCATTAAAACTTCCACCTGGGGTGTTTTTGAGACAGGGCGCGATTATTGTTGTGTAGATAGAACTGAGATTATAGTATTATAAACGATGGTTTCAGACCTCACTCGGTGGAATTCCTTGATATCAGGGATAGAAGGATTAACTTTGCATTTACAAAACCACAGCTTAAAAACACACACGACCCGGGTTTCAACGCTTAAGCGTCATCTTCAGATTTTAAGTTGTGTTTTGAAGTTGTGGTTTTATAAATGTAACCATTAAATCCTCTGAAAGAAAAGATATGGAATACCACAAAGTTACCAAAGAACTTGTATTATTTATTAACTTTGCAATTCCAAATTGTAAAAGATTTATTTACGACCGATTTCGCCGCAGTGCAGCATCATCAGGTCTGATGGCACCTGATGATGCTGCACTGCGGCGAAACCGGTCGTAAATAAATATTTTACAATCCGGTAGTAGGCTGAAAGGACGCAAGGCAAAATTAGCATTGTCCTTGAAGTGGAAGACAGTCAAAGAGACATTTGCGATCAAAGTACATTTATTTTAATTTTTAAAGAATGGGTGATATAATTTAATTGTAATGCGCACGAATAAATAAATATACACACTCTTGTTTGAATAATATAGCAGCCAGTTTGAAACGTTTGAGGCTGGAGGCACCCGTAGTTAACGGTCCGATCCAAAACGAGGGAGGCTTTGACTGGAACGCGCCGATAGAATGGACCTTCTGCATCACGATCCGGTGGACCAGAATTAATGTTACAGGCTTCCTGATGTTTTGATTTTTTCACAAGAGCATTATCAATGTTGCTTCTTGCGATTGCTCATTCTAAATTCCTCAATTATTCATGGGAAAGGTATTCTTAAGTCTAATGAATATACTTATGATAACTTGTAAGTTTTTTTGCAAAATTTTTAATTATAATGCATTCTGGTTATGAAATAATTTGATTAATTGTTTAGATTAACATCATTCCAATACAAATCCCCTTTAACTTCATCCTTATGAAGCTTATGAAGAGGAATCTAAAATATATCGAATAAACACACTCTTTGGGCGGAAAAAGCAGCATTCACTTCTCTACCTCGTATAATGAACTCGGGGATAATTTTTAATATTCCACGTATGTGTAGTTGCCACGCTTCTTCCGCGCTAAGGTAAATTTGGCAACTTGGAAGCGCTGCTGGAGGGGGGCGTGGCTGCGGAAAGCGATTTCCCACAGGGCTTATGGGAGTGAGGCGACTGTTTATTTAGACTGTGGTATTGCCGAAAACTCGAAATGTTTTTTCCCGGAATCCGTCGGCAAGCTGTGGTTGCCATTGTGTTCAACTTTGTCATTGTTGAAGGTATAGTATGGTATAGTATTTTCTTTACTTGCTGATTAAGGTAGTCTGAGCGAAATATTATTTCAACTAGAAATCAATGAATTTGGTCTCATTTTCAAGAAAAATATCTTACTCTTCCAAAGATACCAAAATATCAGCCCCTTTCCGAGATTTTTGACTAATATTATCAGCCCTTTTACATGGAAAATGTGGCATGTGCACTCCAGAGAGGCAATACTTAATCCATGTCTTTGAAAATAAAGTCTAATCCGTGCTTTTACTTTTCAGGTGAGTGCTGTTTCCTGTGCCATCTTGATTCCCCGATTCCACGTATCAGGTACAGTTTGTTTTTTTTTTGTTGTTTACTGCCATCTGTTTTTGAGTTTCCTCGTAATACTTTAATCGAAAAGCATTGATCGAAATCCTTATCTTTGGTGCAAGAAATTTCAGCGCATGCATGTTAACGTAATTCATTTTCTTGGTGGTGACTATCAAATAACTTCAGGTCTTTTAAATTGACGGTTAATGTGCTGACGTTTCGGATTGAGACATTTTCATAGTGTGTGGGTAAACAGGTAGATCTTTTCTTTTTCTCTTTTAATGTGAGACACCTCGAAAATCTCGGGAGTAATTTGTGGAGATTAACTTGGGATTGGAGAAATCGACGAAGAGCCCAGCGTATCTCAAAAATTTTAGCGCCGACCTGATTTATACCATCATCTGGTCCCCAACACTTAATTCTTACTTGCTCATGCATTGCACCGTTACTTACTCGGAGTCGTGAACGTCTGCATTCCGTCCAATTTGAGATGGTGGGCCGTAATTGTAATAAGTGAACACTTCTTTTACGGATAATTACACTCCAAACAGTAATGAACCTCCTCTCACCTAAGAAGGAAGTGTCGTTACTGTGTGCAGTTAAGGCGGCTCTGGCGTGAGTGACAATTATCCTAGAAGTTCTGGAAACTTTAAAATATAGCATTTTTGAAGTGCGTTTTATACACTGATGTGAACAAAAAAATAGGGTTTCCGGGCTAGTTTTACTATATTTCAACTATTAAAAGTGAAGAATTTAACATGGGCGCTTATGGAGAATGCTCAGTTTACAGTGTAAAAACGTCATTTTGAACAAGAAAGAATATTCATGCTTTTAATTAAAATTGTTCTTAAAAAGCAAAGAGTCTCGAGAGATTAAGTAAAAATTAACTGTAGGAATATGTTTCCGGATGTTTTTTTAAGCTATTAGCGAATTACTGCCGTAATTGAAGTCAAAATGCAGTAGTTTTGTACAAATGGCGCTGCAGTCGGCTCAGATGGCTGGAAAAATGTTGTCATTAAAATATCTTCGTGGGAAAATCTGGGTATGTTGTACCTCTATTTTGGCTATCGAAGGATAACTAATTTCATCAGCTAAAGCATGATTTTTTTTAAACCAAAAATAAAAATGTGTAATTAAGTATTTGTATTGACACATGCAGTGAGGCCAAAGCCACCTCAATGCGGAAATTGAATTTGCGTCCAGCGCACAACGCGTGTGCTCTGAATTTTTCTTTTTCACTTAATGTTTATTCAGCAACGTATTTTTATTAATTAAATATTTGATTTGACTCATGTAGTTGGGCCAGAGCCGCCTTAATACGGAAATTGAGGTCGCGTCCAGCGCTCGACGTCTGTAATCTGAAGTTTTATTTTTCAACTAGTTGTTATTCGGCAATGTTTTCAATCATGTTATTTAGTAATCGCATGTTCTTTTTAATCAAGATGAACTGAATCGAATGCTGATCTTTTGAGTCCGTTAAAAATGGAGGAAAGAGAGGGGGTGAAAGCATTTGGAGACTAAATTATTGCGGAAGCAGGGAAATTACTGAAATTAGAAGGCGAAGTTAAGGTGGAATACCAGGGAATTACGGGAGATCGCGGCGGATCTCTCTATATGGGAAGATTGTGCGTGCCTCGCGCGCGAGGATGCTTTTTAATGCATGGGTCTGCGAGTTGGCTGGGGAATTTTTTGACGCCTCGCGTTGTACGCGCGTGGATGGGTGTCGGCCGGCCCGCCCGCCCACGGAGTTCGTGTTTTGACGCGGTTTCGGCCGGACCGGCTGAGGAAGGGTGCGTTTCCGGCATGGGTCCGTCCGTCTTCCCGATGCGTGGGCGACCCCTTCCTCCCCAGTGGGGGGGTGGGGTCGCGCCCCTCCCCCTTTCGCCGCTGCGAAGTCCATTCATCCTCTCGTCTCGCGCATGTGGAAATATATGGACGGGCGTCGGATAGAAACATATGGGAGTGCAATGAACTTCACACGTAAGCGTTTTTCGGAAATTTTGTGCCGTGGACGTGTATTTAACCCTATATGGACATAGGAGTTTCAGGAGGAAGTTTGAAACGTACCGCGCAAAAAAATGAGACAAATTAAAGACGTGGGGTTATTTATACTTAATAACGTAGAATTTCAGTCGTATTAAATTATATTATATGTACCTTTAATAATTCGGTATTTTATTCATGTTTTCTACAGCTGCAGAAATTTGCCGTTTATGGACGGATTTATGAAACATCAGCATGGAAAAAATACTGTCACTATGATAGTTTTCTAAAGGTGCTATTTAAGCATTAAAAAAATTGCAATTGATTTGATTATGGCATTGATTTTGAAATATGATGTATTTGTATTTTATGTATTTAATTTTAAGTAATACTTTACATAATTATTTACACAAGGTGTACGTCAACATTGCCTTCAAAACGTGCCTATTTTAAACTTGACCCATTTTTCCTTCATACGGCAGCTGAAACACTGTATTTCAGAGCTCCACCAGGCACACCGTCGTCAGTGAATAGCGTCACACATTCATCTATTCAAATTATTTGACAAACCGCTGAAAGAGACATAACTTTCCACGCACTTATTCGAAACGTTACAATTCTGTCTAACACAGCCACTAAATGGAAAAGCCTTTTAGGAAGCAGACATTCCAATGATTTGAAACGTTACAAATTATACTCTCTCGTCCATAGAGGGTTAATAGAATATAGCAGAATTTTATTGTACAATAGCTGTGCCCGAGATGCGTTGCAATGCCTCTGTTTTATTTCTAAGTCGGCGCACATGTACAAAGCAGAAACATTTACATATACAAAATAAATTACAGACAATTATTTTTTGTGTATTAAATTACATTTGAATAAAAAATTCTCTGCCTGATAACATTGATCCCTTTCTCCTCTCTTCCAACTCATCAATCTTGCCATGTCCCATTTCTCGGGAAATAAATAAACCACTCCTTCTTTCCTCCCTTTCCACCTATGCTTTATTGGTTTGTTTGCATATTTTTATCATGTACTCTTTGTTTTGTTTGTTTGTCTAAGTCTACATTACGTGTTTATTGTTACTGCGACACTGTAAACTGTCAGAAATGCTGTACGTGAGCAATTACTTAAATAAATAAAAAGTTATTCAAGTGCTCTGGGATATACAATATTTTTGGTCTCACCGCCCTCTGCAAAAGCAAATAAATTTTTCGGCTGTCCCACTCGTGAGCATGCAACGTATAATCAACCATGTGAAAAGGGTGGATTTTTCAGATTAAATCCACACACTTGAAGCGATTGACCTTGTGCCTTGTGAAGCGTAAGTATACGAAAATCGAAAGCAAGAATTAAAAAAAGCATGCTAATAGACCACTGCACCAAATCTTATTCTACGGAATGAAAAATTACGTACCTTTTAACACAAATTATGTATCACTGATACGATTCTTATGTGTGTGATTGAACAACTCGTGAACGATCTGCTTCGCTGCTTGCTTGTCGTTCCTGGCTCTTTTGAGAAGCCCGCGTGCCCACATTCATTTGTTAAAACGACCCGCGTTTTACCTTTCGTACAATGGAAATAATGATTCCGAAACCTTCGCGGGCGCGCGCACAACTCACCAATGTTTCATCGTAATCTGTTGAATGGTATTGGAACGCATAGAAGACGAACAAATGTTCATTTTTATATATCAGATTTGCAATAAGAATTTAACGTTTCCGATGGCAAAAGGAGTTTATCAGGGTTCATAAAAGTCGTAAAAAAACGAAAAAGACAGCGGGATAAATGAATCACGTAATCAGTAATTGAAAGCAATTATTTCATATAACTAGTTTCATGTCTTCATATGTCGCAAATCCTCTCTTGAAACATATTTAGATGTATAGGAAATTCATTGAATACTTCACTAGGCAAATTTTTCGAGTCACAAATAGTCCTCGCTATAGACGGGTTTCTTGCTCTGTTGGAGTCAGAGAAGATTGCTTTCACCTTGTACTGATGGTCATGACGACCATAATAATTCGGCTTCTCTTACTGGACACTTTGACTACAGTATGCTTCAACTCCACAAAACACTCGGTAAAAGGCAGACTGCCCTCCTCCTGCGAATACTGAGATCCTCCCATTCTAAGTCACTCAACATCAAACTCACTCTTTCACGCATGGTATGCTTATTTCTAACGTACCGTGCGGCTTTCCGTTGAACAGCCTCAATTTGATCCATTAAATAACATTGATAAAGATCCCAAATTGCATCATCACAATCCAGTATAAACACCGCTGTTGTCATGGTCGTGAAGAAAAGGTCCTCTTCCTGCTCGTGAATCATTTCGTCTCATCTGTTCATGTTATATTTTGTATCCGCTGCTCATTTTAAGCGTCCAATAAACTGGGATAGTGATCGATTGCCAATGTGTTGTAAAAATGACAATTTTTTTTGCTTATTTCCGGCTTAAAAAGGAGCTCAATTGTGTTGAGAAAAAGTGGTCGGAAAGACGGTGTAGATTAGGAAAAATATTTTTTTCTGCTAGGTTAATTGGGATTGCGTTTGATCTTTTCAAATCATGTGGAGAATTATTGGGTGGAATTTTTGAATCGGAAAGAAATATTTGTTGTATTTTTTTCAACGAGAAATATGTCGAGAAACCTCAAAAGTAAAATAAAATGTTAAATCACTACATGCTTTCGCAGCTTCTAATAAGCCAGGAACTGCCTAGTCAACGAATATAAAAGGTGAAGAAATAGTTGACTAAGACTTGGACTATCTGAAAGTAGTAGCTCATGAATCAGTAAATTGGGTTACGTTTACAAAACTTGTTTTATCGACAATATCTGCTGGTAAAATTTTCTTTTCAACCCTTTCCGTTCAAAATTGCTTAATATTTCTGTGAAAATCATTTAAGTGATTCCCGTTAAAAAAATAATTAGCTTCTACATTTGTGGCGTATTAAATAAGTATGAAAAGATTTTTATTGGAATAGAATGGCCTGAAAAAAATTGTGGCCATCTCGGGACGGCCGCCATAAGTGGAACAGTGTGGATATGACTGCCTGGGGAGCTCACAGTATTATGTATGAAGAAATGTGAATTATTAAATTAATATTTCAGCTATAGATATTCACTCAAATTGCTCACTTAAAAATATTTTTTGCGTTATAGTCTATAGTTGAATCACATATTCGATATTACGGTTTAACTTCGATGACTCGGACTCCTGATAGTCGAATTTACGGAAATTCGCAAGAGCGGTCATATTGTATCTCTTCCTACTTTACGTAAGTTACTTTTCTTTAACTGGGAATTCCTTCTACTGGAAGTATTTTGCAGTTTCGAATGTACATGGATTTATAGATGTTTGCCCGTATTTCGTAATCGAAAGATATTAATAATAACAATAATTAATTTTTATTCCACCATTTGTGACACAACTTCACCAACACATCATTTTATCACGTTTCCAACGCGGAAGTATGTACGCCATTGGATATATAATCCGTTTTTGGGGTTACCATCGAAGCATATTTCAAGAGGTACATACTCATTGCTCATCATTACAATTCAAACACGTCCCAGTAAATCAATGGCGTACAATGTAGTTGTGTCCGTGCAATTTACAAAAAAATTTCAAAGATTCAGAACCTGTGTGTAAATGAAAAAAATACTTTGCAACAGGTTACAGAAACGTATACATTACTACAACATCCATGAATAGATACGAAAAGGTCAAATTTTTAATATAATCACGTGTGCTACTTCAGTAAATGTTCGATGTATTTTTATTAATAAATCCATAATTTGATGTTTCTTAAAAGTCATTCACAATATCATCAATCATTAAAGATGTCTATATGCGTCCCCCACGTTTGGCAGAATTCTTGTTAATATTGTCGGCCCCGGTGGCGGCGGGGTTAAGTCCTCGCCTGCTAACACGAGGGTCGCGGGTTCGAGTCCCGCCTGGGTAGAATATTATCTGCCCAGGACAGGGGTTTTTGTATATGTAAAAATCAAGTTAATTGTAAGAAATATGTAATCAAGAGCAGTTATGCTCGTTTAAGTTCGAATAAATAAATAAATAAATAAACGTCCATGTTATCATTACAAATGTATAAGAAAAGAATGACGAAAAATTCATCGCAGGATTCGTTGTCCGAAAGCTAATTCAATTCTGTAGGGAGTAGGACGAGAAGCTTCGTTTTTTGTGATGGAATAGCGGGCGGGTCGCGATGACACAACCAATTTAATGTTTCTGGACGGTCGACTCGGCCTCCACGATGTTTTTTTTTGCCCGCATCCTTTTGTTTCTGCCCGCCGAAACTGAAACTCGCATTATTCACGTAGAATGCTGTTTTTTTATCCCATCCCAGATTACCATCACTTTTTAAAAGCGTGCGGAAGTGAGATGTGCCTGCTTTTTTACCACGTTTTCATTAACTCACTTTCTTTTCTGTCTGTTTGTACGGTACAAATTTTGTAATCGATTTTAAACTAACTTCTCAATGATCTAGAGACTTGAAACTTTAACCATGGCTCAGAACTGGATGAAAATGCAATAATAATACGTTTATAGTATTATACTAAATGATAATAATAAGTAATGACTAGCTGACCCATGCGAATATTTCGCACACTATGCAGCTTCTTCTCGTTTCTTCCTTTGTTCTTCCCGTTCTTCTCCTTGTCGAATATTTCACACAGTATGCAACATCTTCCTGTCTCTTCCTTCTTCCTTCCTATTCTTCTACCTGTCGAATATTTAACACAGTATGCAGCTTCTTCCTGTTTCTTCCTTCTTTCTTCCTATTCTTCTGCCTGTTTCTTCTTATGGACAATTATATTATTTATGTTTGTGTTAAAGATGCATAACGTAAACGTAAACGGTCACACTGATAGCATGTAGAATGTAAACAATCTAACTAAACGATGTGTTAATAAATGGCGCCTCCTACAGTCTTTTAAGCACGTAACCATAACAAACATATTAGTTGATTTTTTGTCTACAGATGGCACTGTTAATTTTTGATCATTTTTTAACAAAAAATTTAATTTTAAACCATTTGGCTAATTTTCGTCAATAGCGGGGATCATAAGCTTTAAAACGACGTTTGAATCATTTATTTTGTTGGAGAATTATGGAAGTTATGGCGTTATGACAAGAAAACACCTTCTAGAAATAATATATATGATAAAAGTTAGCACCAATGTCACAAAGCGGGACACTAAAAGTCAGCACCAGGGTAAGAAGCGGACCGCAAAATGGAATAGCCTGTGTCATCGAATGCGATACTATTGGCGAAATCATTCGTATTACCCGCTGAACTGTACAATTCTATTGGTAGATAGGTATAACAATTCTCTATTTCAGATATGATCACACAAAAATAAAATGCAGGAAATAATTATTTAAATTAAATTTTTTTAAACGGACTAAGAAGTATAAAATAATTTCTCCTAGCCCCATACAGATTTATAACCCCACACAGAGTCCTAACCCCATACGGATAGTCCTGAAAATTTGTGATTTAGAATTTTAATAGCTATGAAAATGCTTCTAAGATTTAAAACGAAAAACGTGGGGCGTATGCAATAGATAATAGTAAGGAGTGTATGCAGTAGCTGTCCTAGAGAAAACTCACACAACAGTTCATATCATTTGCAGTAGAATAAAATTGTTAGTGACTTAGGTGAACTATTCAGTCGGCCCCGGTGGAGGCGGGGTAAAGTTCTCGCCTGCTAACCCGAGGTTCGCGGGTTTGAATCTCGCATGGGTAGATTATTCACTGTACATGGGTGTTTGTGTTCATCAAGGGAGTTAATTGTAAGAAACCACTATGCAGACCTAAATTCACTCAAAGTACCGACAAATAATTATAATTATTCAAGCATCAATTATCTATTACATGCGCCCCACGTTTTTCATTGTAAATTTTCTCCTTTGTCCGCTTCATTTTTTAAATTGTCGTCGTTTGAAGGGGTTAGTCTTTAAGTAATTGGCCGTTGTGTGTGTCTGTGTGTGCGTGTGTATACGGCCACTCTCATTCGTGGCGCTGTCGGCGTAAGGGGGGTGAGGGAGAGAGAGAGAAAAAAAAGACGAGCGGCCGGGCGTTGAATGGGGCAATTCCACACTCCTACGCGTTCGTCTCTTTCATTTTCCTCCTCGCCGCCGCACGAGAGGGCCGTCTTCTCCGTGGGACGGCTTCTATTTAAAAGCGTCGCTGCAGCAGCGGGCGCACGCGTGGGTGTTTCGGATTGCCGGAAGATGCTAATGGGCGAGTTCGCACCCCCTTTTCCGGAACCATCCGGCGTGATTACTCGGCGGGACAAAAGGCTGTGAGCCTCCCCTCCGCCCCCACTTCCCCGCTCTGTTCTTGCGGAGACCTGAAGTGGTTGAACAATGGCCCAAGATGAATAAAAAAGGAGGGATTCTGCCCGTGGAAGAATTAAGCTCTTTGGATCGCTCAAAATCGAATCTGGGTTTTTGGATCAATTTTGTCTGAGTAATATTTTTTGTTTATTCATTTCTACATCTACGTCTACGCAATACCCTGCGAGCCGCCGCATGGGCGTGTGGCAGGGGGTGTTAGTTCGCCAGCCGTGTAAAGTGTAAGTTTTTGGAGACGAAATGGCGTATTTAGTGAGCTTGATTTTTATTGTGATCGCTTATTGTTCGCGGAAAAAACGAGTTCTTGTACCTATCTGTTCGGCAGTGTATCTCTCTTATTTTATCGCGTCTGTCATACCTAGATATGTAGTGAGGAGTCGTGAAAATATTCTCTTTGTCGCTCTGAAAAATATCAGTTCTGAATTTATCAAGTAACCTAAGCGTAGCGTGTAGCCTCCGAGTCTCTAGGGGCTCCCACCTAAATCCCTCTAAATGTTGTGAGACACTATATGTACGCTCGTAGCAGTTTTTAACGAAGCGCGCTGCTTTCCTATGTATTCCTGCTTTTCGTGTTGAGCATTGCTCTACATATCTACATAGTACAGTGTCGCCTCCACTAGGGTGTGTGGTAGAGATGGGCAAATCCGTTCATTTTTGGGGATTCGTCCACTCTGGAATTTGCTCTATTTTTTGATATATCAGTCATGAAAGCAATGTCTAGCTGATTTGTCCAAAGTTAAATACATAAATTAAATAAAAATGTAGCTCAATAAACTTGTGTAGAACGATATAGAAAGAAAGAGGACAGAGGGACAAAGACTTAGGCCAACCAATGCCGGATATGAAACAGAAGACTCAAGAAGAGATAATGGAGAAAGCTGAGGACTGCGTATAATTCAGGACTGCAGTCAATCTATCTTAGGGATGAATGACTGATTACGATGATTGCTATGGGTTACCAAACAATTTTATGTCAATATACAAGTTCCAAATTAAAATGAACTTTTCAATTACACAGAAACTTTGTATTACCTGTGTACAACCAGTTTCGGCTAAAACAATATCATTATTTACCGCCAAATGAGAAAGCAGGAGATTTCCAGAAAGATAGGGGCGGGAAAAAGCACAGGTGTAGAGGTGTGAAGACCTGTACTTAATGTGTTGCCTTTTCACCTTGACTTCAGCTCCCAGTAAAATTATCTTCTTACTAGAGTGTAAAAGACATTTGTTGCGCTTCATATTCTCTTCTCTTTTGAAATTGTTGGGAATAGTTTCCTTATACACTGTCCCTTTTCCAATTTCAGGAGGGTATTTTTGAGCAACAGACTCCAAGGAACTTGGAGAAACATGCGAAGAATCCTTTTAATCCGGAATTTTTTCATTTGATATGGGCCATTGAAAACCTCTCGAAGAAAAAAATAAGAAATAAGTGGTACGTGGCAGTTTTTTCTTAAAGTCAAGTTACGGTCGGTGATAATTAAGTATGTCAAAGATATGGTTTATTTTTACGAAATTTAATTATAATTTGATATTGCACTGGAGGATTTCAACCGATTATGCTGTTGACGGTATGAGCTAACGTTATCACGGTTCGTGATTTTTGGGCAAACTGTCGGACTCATAGCGACGAACTATATTTTTATGCGGATCATTGAGGTGTATGGAGGGGGCACTACGTCATCAAACTGAAGCCTGACAACATAAATAACAACCATATTGTTTATACCTGCTCTCCCCTTACTTTCTTATGGATATCAAGACGGAATGGACGAATTAGCGGATGTAAAGCAAGAATATAAATCTCTCTCTCTCTTTTCATGGCGCTACAGCCCTTGGTGGGCCTTGGCCTCCTCCACAATTTGCCTCCAGTCTTCCTAATCTTTTACCCAACTCCTCCATCCCTTCATGTTCATTATCTGCAGGTTTGCAGTAACGTCCTCTATTCATCTGATTCTTGGTCTGCCTTTCCTTCTGGTGTGGTAGAACTTTTCCCTTTTGGGCATCCTTTCTTCCGCCATTCATTCATCCGATATGCCCCAGCCACTCCATTCTCCGAGCTTTCACGTATCTAACTATGTCTTGGCCTTCAATTAATTGATCCAGCTCTGCATTATACCTTATTCTCTATTCATCTTTTTACTTTACAGGTCCATGTATCTTCCTTAATATTTGTCGCTCTAAGGGCATTTTCATCAGATCTCTTCATGGTCCATGTCTCGGAACAGTAGGTGACCGCTGGTCGGACCAACGTCTTATATATTTTCATCTTTGTATTTCTTTTAATGAGTTGGTCCCTGAACAATTGTTTGTTTGCAAAATACGCTCGATTTCCCGCCTGCATTTTGTCCTTTATTTCTCTGCTTATCTCATTATCAATATATACCATCGCCCCTAGATATCTGAATCAGGAAACTCCTTCAAACTTCTTCTCCCCTTTTGTCAGATCCTGTGCCACTCTCCTAGCCTCCTGTTTGGACATTATCATAAACTTAGTCTTGTTTTCATTTACCTTTTTTCTGTTTCTTTTTCCATTCGCTCATCGATTTGTTTAAGGCTGTGCGTTGTCCTTGTTATAATTGCAAGAATATAAATCATCTGATTAAAATGTAAGGCAAGTAACTCTTGAAACATATACTGGCTGCTCAGTGGTATGGATTTTATTCGATTTTTTTCTTATTTTTTATCGCGAATATGGATTATTATCAATTTAAATAGATGAAAGAATATATGTAATGAGAAACCATACTAAATAAGTGAATACATGCTGATTTCTAATAAGTTATCGATGGAAATTCATAGTGAAATTGCATAATTAATGCGTTAGCCCTCAAGTGCTATAGGGCAATGAGGGTCAACGAAGATGGCGGTCTGGCTTAGGCTTCTAGCTGTGGCCTGCATAGGAAGTGCCCTCTCCTCAATGATGCCGAGCATAAAATAATAATACTTTTAAAAATCTATATAATTCCCGAGGTATGCACGGTGAGCAGCTCTGTAAATTACCCGTTTTCCATTCCGGAAGTGGTCATTCTTATCGATGGCGGAAATAATTGACGAGAGAAAATAATAAGCTGGATAAAGTTTGTACAACCGGAAGCGGATTCTTCTAATGATGCTATTAATTTATATTTTCTGTGTGGTTTTTTTCCATCTTCAACGCTATCATACGCTCTTCATTTTGTTTTCCCCCATCCATTTGATGTCCATAATAATCCATGAAATGATATGATTATTTTCATCCCTATCCGCGATAAATTTTTAAAGCCATATACCGGGCATGTTGGCAAATTATATGGGACAGATGTTGCACAAGTCAGCGAGGAAGAAAGGTAATGCTGGAAAATCATACGAATGCATACTTGGCTGCCGATGCCTAATGAGCGTTAACATTTACACTGTTATCTTTGTTTTTGAACCTATTTTGTTCCTGCGTGCAGTTTGCATTTGGAAACGTTGGTAACTCTAAACCCAGTTCTGTCTACTACTGCTACTAGAAATCAGTTTGCCTCTTAAATCTCTAGGTGCCCACCGAAGGGGTCATTTTAACCCCTTTTCATCTTAGACGACTCATAACTTTGGACTGAATCTTCCCAGCTCTTGCATATTTCTGGAATTTCATTATTTTCAACCGGAGAATATAGTGAGAAAATAAGAACCACATTGCAGCGATAGCGTTGAATGTACATTTCCTTATACCTACTTAAGGATATTGAATAATATTTGTAACTTCTTATTATGATCATTTTATTTTCCGATTTTTGTATCCTTCAGTGTCCTGACTGATCAATAATTACGT
This sequence comes from Ceriagrion tenellum, assembly GCA_963169105.1. NCBI lineage: Eukaryota > Metazoa > Arthropoda > Insecta > Odonata > Coenagrionidae > Ceriagrion > Ceriagrion tenellum. Next base: position 58,057,924 of record OY720639.1, on the reverse strand, counting down.
TTCGGTGTTGTAAACGCGACTGTTGTTTCGATTGTCTTTGCCCTCGAGTCGATTTAGTTTACCACAGTTTTGCGTAATTTTTTTGTATTAATGTTTGATATTAGTTGCCCCTTGGGGGCATGTATCATGAATTTATGTTCCATGGGACTTTGTTCCCAGTACAATAAAGTTGTTTCTATTTCTTTTCTATTTGTAATAGTACTAGAAGGGTTTTGTTGACCCCAGGCCCTCTCTCCTCTGTTTTGATTCGAGTTCGTCATTATAGAATGAAGTTTTATTGACTTTCGTTGTAATATTAATGACAGTTCGGCAGTCGACCGTCTGTACCCGAGGATCAATCCTTGCACGTAGACCTGATACCACCTTAACCTCCCTAGAAGATGCTCTCTGTATGCGACATGATGGCATTCCTCCCGGTAAAATATGCCGACGGTGAAATAATCCCCCAATCTGATCTCCGGGAGGAAACACCAGAAAGTACAGACCTTGTTAGGATCGTAACTGAATGAGGATTTCCAGGAAACTGCAGTCTTGTGACTAAGAGCGTTTTCAGTGGATTAGTCGTTTGTATGTCTTGAGAATTTCTCCCTTTTGTCCACTCTGAGGAATTCTTTTTTTATTTTTAGTCATACATTCCCATTCCGCTTCCCACGTTCCGCTGGAATAGTTTGAATTGTTCCGAAAGTCGGGAAGATTGTCCTTTGGCAAACAGCGTGCGTGAAGTCTGATTCACCCATGTTGACGATTCATCGGCGCACGACCGTGTACCGAAGTGCCGGTAAATGAGGAAGTGATTCTAACCTGCAGAAAAGGGACTGTGATGACTTGGGGTGTTTGAGCGAGATTTCATTTCATCTGGAATTTTATGAAATCTATCTCATTTCTATGAAATATATATCTCACTTTCTCAAACATATCAAAATATCCGCCACTTATCGCACTTCCTTCCGAGATATCTGACGAAATATAACGGCCATTTCACTTGACAAATGGTACGTATATGCTCTCGAGAGGGAAATTATTTACAAAATGAGGAAGTTCAAACTCCTTGATCCCGGCAGAAATTTAACGTAGTTGGAGCGAGGAAGTTCTCCAGTCACAGTGGAGACCATGTTCAAATTATACGTTTTAATTTAATCAGCTTTAGGAAGCATGAGTTACATATTGAACTATCAATGGTGCAACAATATACTTTTTTACATGACTGAAATTCTAAGTAATTAAGTAAATATAAAAACTATTCGTTAAATTGACTATTTTTTTCACGCAGTACATTTAAAACTACTTCTCAACTGCAGGTTTAGAAAAAATACTGCGGTGACAATATGATTAATTTTCAAAAATAGTTTAGAAAACATTCAAAGTAATATTGTTAATTTGTTGACGAGATCTAGTTGTTAGAAATTACTCATTTTATAAGTAAGATCTCTGTGGAGTGCATGCACGTACCATTTCCCATGTGAAAGGGCTGGTGTTTTCGTCAAAATTTTTCAAAAGTAGTTCATTAAGGGGCTGATATTTTGGTATCTTTGTAAGGGTGAGATATTTTTCTTTAAAATGCGACCAAATTCATTGATTTGTAGATGAAATTATATTTCTCAAACTACCCTAACGTAGGGTATCTTGTATGTTTACTCAACTATTTTCAAAAACGAATCAGTTACTCAGATTCACAAAAAAAGTTTTCAGAATCGCAAAAAATCTTTGTTTATACTTATCCGCTGGAATAGTTTGAATTGTTCCGAAAGTCGGGAAGATTGTCCTTTTTTAATAATACAGTTAATTTTTTTTAATAATAAAAAAAAAAATACAGTTAATACCATTACTTATGTTTAGAATAAATTAGTAATTATTTACATGCTGGAGGTAAATATAGTTTCTTAAGACCCTATCTTCAGACATACCTAGCAGAGGGAGAGAATTCTGTCACAGCGAATGTCAGTCGAGCGTAAATGTAGAAAACGCGAAAACTTTAGGTCAGAAAATCTTCGAATCGCCCGATATACTAAATTCACCGTAAGGAAAAGTCGTGGGATGAAGCCCAATGAGAATTTAATGGTGGAACTCGTTGTGGGAGTGAATTTATGGGAATTCCGTGCTCCGAATATAATTAAGAAGTCAAGGAAACTGCCCATTTTTAATTAACGCTAAACTTTGAATTAACCTGAATTAATACTCGACTTTCAAGGATCGTATTTGCTTCCCACCGAGTCATTTGGTTTGGGAAGGAATTAGTTTGTTAATTGGCTCGAGTTTGTTTCAGTTTTTAATAAAGGAAGTGGAAGGAAGAAAGAAGTTAGTCATGTGATAAGGGATACAAGACACAAAACACTCTCTCCGCCTATTGAGATCATTAGGGTGTAGCAAATAGTAGAGTGCTCAGGTAACTAATTAAGGTAGTTTGAGAGAAACATCATTTTACCTTAAAATCAATGAATTTGGTCTCATTTAAAGAAAAGTATGTCACCCTTCCATTGACACCAAAAACTTAACCCCTTACCACGTTACTTTTCGAGGTATTTGCCAGAAAATACCAGCTATTTTATATGGGAAATGGTACGTGTAAGCACTCTAGAGGGACCTTATTTAAAAATCTAAGACGCTTAGATCTCGCCAAAAAAATTAACTGTTTATAGTTTGTATGTTTTCTCAACTATTTTTGAAAATTAATCATATTGTCACCGCAGTAAATTCTTCGGGATCACAATAAACCTACCGTTTTGATGGAGTGTCAAACGTACCGCGTGAAAAAAGTGAGTCAAGTTAAAGATTTATTAAAATATTTTCATTTGATTACTTACAATTTCTATCATGTAAAACTATATTATTGCATCTTAATAATGAAATATATAGCTCGTGTGTCTCATAGTTGGTGAAATTAAAACGTATTATTCGAATATGGTCTCTATTATGATTGGGAAACTGTCTCGTTCGCACTACCTTAAAGGATTGAATGACCTAGATGTTGATATATGCGGAATAATTTGATCACTGATGTACATAGTTGTTGTTCTTTGAAGGTGGCTCATTCAACTAATTAAAAGCTTGAATGACCCATATGTTGATATATACGGAATACCTTGGTTAAGTTCATTGTCGTTGATATAGTGTGGGTCTGTCTGGCTTATGGTTCACGTATTCTAGATTTTTTTAAAACTTAGATGTAGCTTATTAGAAGTGCGTTTTATAAACAGATATGAACATTTAAAAGGGTGTCCCGGCTAGCTTTACTGTAATTCAGACTTGAAGATGTAGCTGTTAACATGGGCTCTTATGGGAGTTGCTCAGATTATAACCAAAAATCGTTAATTTGAACGAGAAATCATATTCAAGCTTTTAATTAAAACTGTTTGTAAGGGGAAAGGTCCTGGAAAATTGAATAAAAATAAAATATTGGTATCTTACCTTCTATTGTCTATACCCTACCTTTTAGTGAATTACTGCTGTAATTGACGTGAAAATGCTGTAGTTCCACGCAAATGGCGCTGCAGTCGGCCCCAATGGCTGGACAAATGCAGTCATTAAAAATATATTCGTGGAATTTTTTTCAGATTTTCTGCCTTCATTTTGGTTTTCAAAAGGTATTCCATTTCATCAGCGGAAGCAAGATTTTTTAAGCCGAGTTAATAAAAATGTTTAACTTAGTGTTTTTTTTGACTCCCTTGGTCGAGCCAGAGCCACCTTAACTGTGTAATCCTACGGTAGTGACGTGGATTATTGATACATGAGATGTGACGACAGTTTTCTGGACCGCTTGGGACTCAAATTTTTAAAAATAGATATCGGTTTCTTCTTGGATGATCTCTACATAGCAGTATTCAAACTTTGAATTATTGAATTAGTAAGTATTTATTCAACATTTCTATACAAAAAGAGAAGATACCTAAGCTTTTATTCAATCTAGGTCACTCCGTGAAATGGGTAGACTAGGGCATTGTTTTTCTTCATTCACTTCAGCAAAATAGTCGTGACAATGTATTGGTGTATAAAATGGATTAATTTCCGTAATATTTCAGAAATTAATTGTCCACATTTTAGCATGTTAACATTCGCTATTTTGCGGCATATAGCTCTGCAAAGTAGGTAGTATTTGAAGACACTGACGATGACGCACGGTTTGTTGGACCAAACGTAGCTTTAAGTAGAAATATGCGAACGCGAAGTGATTTTACTGGCTCGTATTTCGGAGGAGCAGTATGAAATGGGTACTGAAGAGCGTGAACTGCCAATTTTCATATTTCGCCAGCGTAACCAGGAAGATTTGTGAGACCGGGCGTCGCCCCTCTGTGGTGGAAAAACTGTTTTGTGAGTGGACTACTTCTGGGATGGTTCTGTCCTTTCCAGCGTTGGAGCTTCTGTGGCGCGAATCCCTGAAATAGGTGGGTGAGGGACAGACATGTAGAGGGGGTCCCTTAACTATTTTTAAGTTTCTTCGAAAGAAGACGCATTGTTGCTCACCCTGTCTATGGGGGAGGAAACCCATCTTGTGGAACTCCGCTACGACATACTTCGTCACGCACTCACAATAAGGATAAGTTGTATACAAAGCTGCCATACCCTACGCTTACATACACTCAACTGGTGGACTCTTTTTTACCACGTTTTTATTAACTCGCTTTCTTTTCCGTCTGTCTGTTCGGTACAAATTTTGTAATCGATTTTAAACTAACTTCTCGATAAGCTAGAGACTTGAAACTTTAAACATGGCTCAGATCTAGATGACAATGCAACAGTATGCAATAATAATACGTGTATAATATGATAATAAATAATAATAGTAAAAATTGATAAAAGTTAGCCCCAGGGTAAAACGCGGAGCACAAAATGGAAAAGCCATTGTTATCGAATGCGATACTATTGACGAATTCATTCGTATTATCCGCTGAACTGTACCATTCTATTGTTATATAGGTATGACAATTCTCTATTTCAAATATGATCACACAAAACTAAAACGCGGAAAATAATTATTTAAATTCAATTTTTTTTAACAATCAGGTTTTTTGACGGACTAAGAAGTATAAAATAATTTATCGTAGCCCCATACTGATTTATGGCCCCATACAGAGTCCTAACCCCATACGGATAGTCCTGAAAAATTATGATTTTGAATTTCAATAGCTGTGAAAATATTTGTAAGATTTGAAACGAAAAACGTGGGGCAACTGAAATAGAAAATAGTAAGGAGTGTAGGGTGTAGCTGTCCTAGAGAAAACTCACTCAGCAATTCATATCATTTGCAGTGAAATAACATTTTTAGTGACGTAGATGAACATTTCATGCACCAGTTATCCATTTCATGCGCCCCACGTTTTTCGTTTTAAATCTTACAAGTATTTTCATAGCTATTAAAATTCACAATTACAAATTTTGAGGACAATCCGTTTGGGGTTAGGAATCTGAATGGGGTTATAAATCTGTATGGGTTTAGGAGAAATATTTGTTTTTTACTTCTTAGTCCGTGTTAAGAACGTGGCTTTTTAAAATAATTTTTTTTATTTTCTAATTATTAAGTTTTAGGTGACGATCGTATTTCTTCGGTGTAGATGGAAAGTAAGCGGATGGAAAGTAAACTAGGTATGCCAGTTTGACTAAAAAAACATCGAGTAGTCGATTTTTCGTAGTTTATAAAAGTACTCTCCACTCTCTCAATTTTGATAGGATTATTTTTCTGCTCGATGTTTTCGATGTCTCGACCAAAAAACATCGACTAGTTCGATACATCGATGTCGATGTGGCATCCCTACTGGAAAATTGGCCATGGGCTGGACCGATGTGGGTGCTGAATTTTATTAAATATTTGAACATTAAATGATTGATTTAATTAATTATTTAGCAGGGCTCGATTGAGAAACAATTTTTGCGGTGACGCTAGAGAAAAACCATGATTAATAGTCGAATGAGTCATTTCTTCAGAGCGAGAAAATTGTACAATTACGTACGTGATTCTGTCCAAGAAAAGAGTTTGAAGGGGATAAGAGGAAAATCGCGAGTAAACACATACAGTATGATAACTAATGAAAATAACATTCATGATGAAGCAATTCTTAGCACGAAGCCAATATGCGCGCATAACGCTTTGCCTATTGTTGACTCTATTGTTCCATCTATGCGCGAAACGACGCTCTCCGTGAAGACTCATAACTAGTACATCCTTCTTGACCTCGGCGAAACGTGAGCACTCTGGCAAGCGCTAAAAATAAGTCAAACAATTCTCTGCTCCCCCGAGAATGTGAATATGTACGCTCCCTCTTAAAGTAGAATGCACTGTATTTTCGCATTGCTTGGTCTGCGGAGGATCTAAAAAAAAAGCAAACGTTGTTGACCCAAGAGCTAAAAACGCTCCGCAAATAGGTAGCCTCACGGCTCTCTCGGTTTTTTTAAAAGTATTCTACCGGTTAAGGTAGATAAAAATGAAATTCTCCAATAGCCGTAAAAAATGGCACCACTCGTCAAACATGTACCACAAAATTCACTTACTGTGTTGGTTTGCGGGAAAGGGGATTCCACAGCAGAGTAGATGTGATGTGTGTGTGTGTGTGTGACACTTACAACCTCGTGTTGCAAGTGCTTTTCCCTTCAGCTCGCTGAAGAGGGCCACCTTGTGGCCGAAATACGCGTATCCGACGCTCACCCTCGTTTGTTTCTGTGTGTTTTTCTTTTGACAACGCTCTTTTTGAGCGATTTCTCCCAGAAGTTGGGCCCGTCTGTGTGTTGTGAGTGAGTGATTTGAGTGCGTGTGTGTGTGATTGTGGTAATAACCAGGCATCCTTAGTAGGGTCCCATTAGCCCTATGAAGGATATCAGGTTATAACCCAGGCATCCTTATCAGGGTCCCATTAGCCCTCGAAAAGGATCCCAAACTGGGTTGAGTGTGTGTGTCTGTGTTGGTCACTGGCGAGGAAGTAACATTCCCGTAAACCATCACAGGAGGGTATTCTGGTGGAGAGGCTGTGGTTGGTCCCTGCTGTGGAATCCCCTTTCCCGCAAACCAACACAGTAAGTGAATTTTGTGGTACATGTTTGACGAGTGGTGCCATTTTTTACGGCTATTGGAGAATTTCATTTTTATCTATCTAGAGAGGCCGTAGAGCTCAATTTCCTTTGATTTAATTATCGGTTAAGGTAGGTTTTGCTGAATGTTAGAAAATCTCCTCCCGGTCCTCTACACGTTCAGGGGCCCATCCCCCTCCAGTATATCATTTTTCGCCTCGGCATACGATCTACCCTTCTTCATCCTGTCCACGAAACCTATTCACTTCCTTCCCCATCCCCGCTTTCCACACATCCTTCCCTCTATCACATTCTTGAGCTACCCATCGTCCTTTATTACTTCCTCCAACCATTTACTCTGCCGATTTCGAATTTCATTCAGAAGTTTCCTTTCCTCGCCCACCATTTTTTTTTTAATATTGAGGAGGGGAAATGCATTTACGCACACCCGGGCAGGATGGTTATTGCAGCCCGGGTAGTGTGGGACTCAGGTATTATAATTGCACCTCCTCGTTAATATTCCTCTCCGTCCACCTCACCTTCTCCAACCTTCTCCACACCCACATCTCATATGCCTGCACCCTATTCTCGTCCTCCTTTCTGTGAGTCCACGTTTCTGCCTCATACAACGCTACGCTCCATATCAAGCTCCTCACCAGCCTCTTCTTCACATCCTTACCCAATATCCCAGTCATCAGCTCCCTTCTATTTGTAAATGCCTCCTTAGCTAGCGCTATTCTCTCCCGTATGTCTTTACTGCTATGTATGTTTTCCTCTAGCGCGGTAGCCTAGCGAAAATAATAAACGCCTATGAAACAAGTCTTCTCCGAACAAGAATAGAGTACGTTAATGGGCGATCTCGTTGGATGTGGCCGTCGAACGTTTGGCGCCACGGCGCCTCTGGGGGCGGAGGCTGGGGGAGAGAGACGCACGGGGGTGCCTCCCTTGTGGTCCAAACTCCCACAGAGCAGGCGAGCACGCTTGATGCAATCTGCGGAGCGCGAGAGGCCTCAGTCAGCTGGCGAGAGCAAATATTAGAACGAGTGAGTCAACTGGCAGGGCGTGTCGGCATCGGCGGAAAACAGTGAAGAGAATGGAGCGCGCGGACTCTCCCGACGTCTTAGAGCAAGCACTTGAACATAGTATTGCGGACAGTAAGGTTTAACCCTCTCTGTCTATCGGTCGTTCAATCCTAATTTTGGTTGACTCCAGCGCTCCACTCTTCCCTATCAAATGCTAGTTCCCTTACCTCCTGGTATCTCTTCCCATGTACTTTCCTCATTATTTGGTCCATGAATTTATTCCTGGTTCTTCATCTGGGTACTTCTCCCTCTATTTTACCTTCAATTATGTTCTTCACAAATCCATTTTGTCTGGGCGTGTCCAATCCATCTGGTTCTTCTTTTCTCTATGGTATTCCATATGCCTTACCTCTTCTACTCTTCTGTACACTTCATCATTCCTTATTTTTTCCTTCCATTTTATCTTCAGCATCCTCCTCCAGCACCAGTTCCGAAGGTTTCTATTCTTTTCTGGTCAGCTTTTCCAATGGTCCATGCCTCCGATCCTTAGAGTGCTACGACCCACACGAAGGTTTTCACATAACGTTTCCTGTTTTGTTGTCCAATCTTCTTTGAGCACAGCAGTTGTCTTTTTCTCATGAATGCCTTCTTAGTTTGGGCTATTCTCCGCCTGATGTCCGTTGTGCTTCTTCCGTCCCACGTGATGGTACTTCCGAGATAGGTGAAGGAATCCACTTGCTTTAATTTCTCTCCTCTCTGCGTGACGTCAGCATTCAGCTTCTCTCTTCCGCATACTAAGATTTTAGTCTTCATCTTACTTATTGTCATGTTGTATTCCTGGAGAACTTGGTCCATGACGTTGAGTAACCTTTGAAGATCATCGCGATTTTCATCTCTGACTACGATATCATCTGCGAAGCGTTTAACCCTCTATACACCAATTTTTTTTGGTCCACCTTGTGCAGTCATTTCGCATGTCACCCCACTCGTGGGAGAATCGGGAACTAAAAGTTACGAACGAGAGATATTTTCGTTGCCAAGCTGTAAAATTGATGTCACAAAGGCATGTAGAAGTAAAGAAACCTCATCAGAGACAACAAAATAAACTCATCTATACGTTACCTCTAGGCCACTCAGCGTGATGGAGGGTTGAGCCAATGAATCTCGGTAACTCCCAATAGTGATTCTCATGTATCAAATGTTTCTACGATACTTCTAGCGTCTAATCCGCAACAAGTACCTACTTGAAAAAGAGGGAAACTACCTTCTAATCGTCTACTTCTGTCCAGATCCGCGTTTCCCGAACTTTATTATGACACGCAACCTTCCAAAATTTAAATTTCTTCTCTCGCCCCTTTAAGTAAAATATTTAATTCGCTGGCCTAAATTAATTTATTTTAAAATAAAAGTGAAGGTGCTCGAAACGAATTGTCACTATCAAATCTTAATGATCATCATCATTGGTTCTTCAATCCTAAGATTGGTTGACCGCAGCCCTCCTCCCTTCCCTATATAATTCTATATAGTTCCATTACCTCCTGGTATCTAATCCTTTGTACTTTCCTCTTTATTAGGCACATCAACTTAATCCTGCGTCTTCCTCTGGGGTCTTTTCCCTCTACTTAACCTTCAATTTCACCTTCATTTCTCAATCATATACAACCTAAAATGGAGTGGAATTGGAACCCTGAAATACAATTTCGCTCCCGTAAGGAATGCGAGCACCCCAAGTTGGGAAACCCTGGTCTAGAATGTGTAGTGTGCAGAGTTTTAACATAAGTGCGGCAATTTTTTATTTGGAATATCGTACGCATAGCAGCAAAAAGTACGCTGGTTTCCCCTTCTGTAAAGACGTGCACTTGTATACGCTTTGTTCACCAGTCAAGATTCAGGGTAATCCCACTTTTTCAGGACGCAGAGCAACCCCACATATTACCGAAATACATAAAACTTCCAACGAGACAGGATGAATGCAACAGTAATGAATTCTAACTAATGCTTGATTCCCTCTGTGTTCAGTAACACGTCCACGTACCTATTCCCGGCCGACAGAAGGAGAAGCCTCAAAGAAGGGGCGAGAGTACAATACTTATCGAAATCGCGGGCAAAAATAGCATACATAAATCTACATCTTCACACTACCCTGCGAGCCGCCGCTTGGGCGTGTGGTAGGGGGTGTTAGAACATCTTTACACCAGCCGTGTAAAGACGTAAGGTTTTGGGAGGTGAAATGATGACGTGTACTAAGGGAGCGTATTTAAAGGAGCTCAGTTTTTATTGTGGTCGCTTATTGTGCGCGGAAAGAACGAGTTTTTGCACCTCTCTGTACGGAAATGTATCTCTCTCATTTTATCGCTTCTGTCAAACCTAGAGATGTAATGAGGAGTCACGATAATATTCTCTGTGTCGCTCTGAAACACACCAGTTCTGAATTTCTCAAGCAACCCAAGCCTAGTGTGTAGCCTCCGAGTCTCTAAGGGCTCCCACCTTAATCCCTCGAATAGTTTTGAAACACTTTATGTTCGCTCATAGCAGTTTTTTAACGAAGCGTGCAGCTTTTTTTATATTTTATAAATATTTTTGGTTAAGTCTTTATAATTAGGGTCCCAAATGCTCGCGGTATATTCGAGGCGTGGCCTAACCAGAACGAAGTAGCATCTTTATCCACTTTATCATCCGAGGACCTTCGTATTATGCGCTTAAAAAAACCTATTTTCTCTAATGCTGTACCGCATATGTTTTGTATGTGTGTCCATATGTATTATGTATTTTAGAATGTACTGCTCGTAGTCTGCCATCGTCCTCAGGGTGATATAGTGTGTAGATGTAGTGAGGCATGTGTTGTCTTTCGAAGCTTTCCGTTCAAGGCGAGGAAGTAATGGCAGATTGAGACCTTACGGTGCTCACGAGGTCCTCATCACCATGAGGATGACGGCAAACTACGCTTTCGAAACGTCGGTGCCACAAACCACCATCACCTAGTTGGAAACCCGTGAGCTGTGCATTCTAAGCATTCGCCGGGAGAGCCTAAACTCTTACTGAAAAAGATTTAAAAAACGTATGTATTTTGTATGTTTTGTATCCATAACAATGAGACGAGTACTCGTGTGCATACTCACGGAAGGCCGAGTCTTTGCCACGAAAATGGCGTCCCGGGCCGTGCACGATTAGTCATAATCGCGTTTGAAACTGCGTAAAATTGCCGCTGGCCGCGAGGGCGATTGCGGCGCTTGTGAGGCTTCTTCTTTTTTTTACGATACCTGAAGGGGAGGGAGCGAGAGGGAGGGATGAAACCCGAAGCGGGTTGACCGCTGAATCGAGATCGCTTCTCGGAAGACGGGCAAAGGGGAAGAGGAGAATGGCTGAAAGAAGATTGGCGAAGCGTCCGGAGTTCGAGTTTCCCGGACGGGAGAAAACTTGGCATTCCTTCTTATAAATGAGAGAGACGAGGACTCCATTGTGTGGTCTTTCGAAGCTTTCCATTCAGAGGCGAGGAAGTTGTCGCAGATCGGAACACAACAGCGCTTCCGAAATTATGTCGAGTGGTTCAAACCATTGAGGTAGATGGTAAGAGCATCGCGTCGTCGAACTGTAGCCTGACAATACGAAATAACAGCCATATTGATTATTCTTACTCTGCCCTTACTTTCTTTTGAACAGCGCGACGGAATGGACAAATTTACGTGTGTAAAGCAAGAATATCCCCTTTTTTTCTAAGAACCATGGAACTAGTCGCTCAGTTATTTCAACGGAGTCACCCGCAAGTGATCTCACAATTGTGTGAAAGTCACAGTGGAAAAATCATTCGCCTGGACTGGGAATTGAACCCAGATCACTCGATTTCGCGTGAATTTCTAACCCTGTGAATTTCACACAATTGTGTGATTACTAGCGGGTGACTCAGATAAAGTATCTGCGCGGCTAGTTCCCTGGTTCTTTGGAAATGTCCAAAGTAAACACCTTTGTGTCTAAAGTCGAGCTTTATTCCATGGACTGTGGCGCTTAGCGCTCGCATACGGGTACCTCTGGTATCATATGCTCGGTACCTGTGAGGACAACGTGTTCCTTAAAGCCCCCATTAGATTCACAGTGGAAGAGGACGCCTGGGTAGCTTAACTGATTAGAGCACTCGGCGCGAAATCGAGGAATCTGGATTCAATTCCCAGTTCAGGCGAATGATATTTCCACTGTGAATTTAAGAATATCCACCATCTGTTTGAAATTTAAGGCCAGTAACTCTTGAAACATACATTGTTTACCTAGTGCTACGGATTCCAGTCGATTTGACTATACGGTAAACCCTCGCATAGCGCGGTCTCACTTAACGCGATTTCGTTAAGACGTGGTTGTGGTTATGTACCCGATTTCACTAAACGCGATCGTTCTTCTCGGTAAGACGCGGTTTCAGATGTCACGATCACAACGAAATGGGGAATCACGCTCCATCATTATTCACTTCATTGTTTCAAGGATTAAGAGTAATGCTTTAAAGTAGTAAACCTGTCGAATAAAACCACATTGCGAGTAAAGAACGTCATGATCCATGACATTTACCTCGCACTCATCATTTCATTATGATAGATTAACGTTTTGTACACTATTGGCCGTGACATCATCTGCATTGTATGCGTCCCACGTTACATTGTAATTGTTCTGCGAGCCTTAGATCCCTTTCCTTTAGGGTTTCGCGGGAGGAGAGATTAATGGTTGTATAAAGTGTTGTTGAAGCGAAACGGTCCCATCCTCCGTAGAGCATAAAATGTCGTGCAAAGTTCATTTTTTCAAATTTTTTGTTGATGTTTCACGTACTCATGTGGTCGCCTCTGAGTTTTAATGCAGTCTATATCATAAAATGATTTGTTGAAGAATAAACTTCATGTATTTTGATTTAACTGGACGCCTTTTCAATAAAAAACAATAAGTTTATAGATCTCTGTTTAACAACGTAAAATTACGAATTTATTTCCGTAAGCGCAACGTTGCTTAGGAATCACAGAATTTCGCGTTCAATTAAACATAAGGTGTTGAGATTGAGGAACGAAACTCTGTGTTCCCCGTTATATATTCGTTTCATGTAACGCGATTTTACATTTTGCGACGATTTCAAGGAACGTAGCTTCGGGGTATGTGAGGGTTTACTGTATTTTTCACTGGGAATGCGGATTATTGTAAAATTAAAAATATGAAAATTATATACGTAATAAGAATCCATATTAAAGAAGTAAATGCGTGCTGATTTCTGCTAAGCTTTCGATGGAAAACATCGTAAAATTGCAAAATTAGCGCGTCAGCCCGTAAGCACTTAAGGAAATTCGGGGTTAACAAAGATGGTGGACAGGCCTCGCCCGCGCTACAGCTGTTAGCACTGCCCGAGGTCCTTATACCCAGGTCATAATACGCACTTGTCCAATCTAATCGCAATGTAGTCCAATGTAAAAATCGTAAATTATCTTATATACCGAAGGACTGTGTTCCCTTCTTGCCTGGTAAGTTTTTGAGTAAAATTTATTCGTAACGTTCTTTTATTCCCCAACAGATGACGCTAAATTATTATTAAGCTCCATGTTTGTGATTACTTGACATACGTACATTTATTGATGTATACTCTGCGCCAAAATATACTAAGGAAGGCTATCCTAAAATACGAGGTGAGAGATTTTTCTTGTTTCGTCGTTGGAAATATTTTATCTTTGATGTACACCAAAGTATACCTCGTAGAGCTTACGTAGTCCTTTTATAATTGAAAGATCAAAATCAATTTCATGCTTAAACGAGAATTTGTTACATTGATCAAGGCTAAACACTTTTGGAGGCTCAATGAAGACTGACCCAAAGTGGGTACATCAGAGTGAATAATGGGAAGTAGATTGCAGAGCCGATAGATTTAAGATGTCATTTTTCCACGCACAATAAGGGGCCATAATAGTTGTGATAGATCAGTTCTAGGATACTGACTAGGTTAAATAGGTTTTTTCAGTGGCGCTAGTCTTAACATAATATCTTAACATGAATTGTAGGTACTAACCTCGCATGCTATCTACGGCATGATATACTCCTGCATGTCTTAGTACCTTGTACTGCTATTTATCCGTCGCATTAATAATACTAACCTGTAGTTGTATCTTGAGTAGTGTACTGCATGGTAGCATTTTCTTCTACGTATCACTCTCCTGGTTTCTGGTCTGACTGCTTACCGTTTCCCTGACTGCTTTTGGCCTGCGCCTGGCATCCGGTGGAATGTGCGCGGTTCTGATTAAAACTGGAATGAGTGCTGCATGCCTGGTGACATACATTAAATACATTTAAAAAAAACATAAAATCGATCATGCTCTATGCAGCCCCTGCCTGGATGGGATTATTGAATAAAAGAACAATAAAGAGCATAGAAATAGGTGAGGGGAAATGCCTCCGGTCCATATTTAATTTAAGATACTGGAACAACGATAACAAAAGCACATATAGAATCTCTGGCATATGCCCTATATTGGAATCAATGAGAAAAATTATAAAAAATTATTTTGATGACCTAAAACTTAATGACAATGATTTCATATCGGCACTTGCAGAAATAAATCCGGGTGAAAGATACAAAAGACCACAGAACAGTCTTAAATATCTAATTATAATTAACAGGACGGTGTTATCCTAAAAACGGGGAAAAATGACAATGGAGCCAATGGGCAAGAAGCCAAAATTATTTAAAATGGCAAGCCCAACTAACAGCTGCTACGCAGCAAGCACCACTACCGAATGCCTGTTGAGGAATCACTCCGTGCCACACAGCCTAGTGGTGGCTTGCACGATATTTCGTTGATGTAGATGGGATCGTGCCATGACCTTGGTATTTGGACCTCGGCTTTGGCACCCTGAGCAAGCGCCCTCTCCGTCTGCCTCAAATGGTTCAAAAACTACCCCCAGGTCTGTTTTGAAGTGCGCAAGGTCTGATAAACGAATAGAAAGCACATCCGCCGTTGCGTTGCGAAGTAATCGGCGCGCAAGAGCGAATGGTAAGCTTCCTTTCTATCTCTCTAACTCCTGGCAATCGGCCTTCTCCAGCTTTTCAAGTCGCCTTCTCGCACTCTTCCATTCGCGGTAACAGTGCGTGGAGTTCATGCGGGAGGGGCAGAAGGGAGTCAGTCCTTCGTCTGAGGGTGTGCGAGCCGTGAATGCCAAGTTGCCGTGCTTAGTCGAGTAAATCATTTCTCGACTGACCGCTTGACCGGCGCGCTTCCGTGCGGGAACGAGACGCGATTGCGCGTGGGCAAATGGCGCGTGTTAAACGATCGAAGTGTGCGTACATCATTGAGGTAGGTGGAGAGGGCGTTACGTCATCGAACTGTAGCCTAACGACCGAAATAACAACCATATTGGTCATCCCTGCATACTCCTTACTTTCTTATAGAGAACCACGGGATGGACGAGTCAGGGGGCGTAGAGCAAGAATATCCAACATCTATTCGAAATTTAAGGTAGTGCGAGAGAGATAGTTCCCTAGTCATAATATAGAGACCATATTCGAATTATACGTTTTAATTTCACCAGCTGTGAGACACACGACTGAAATATTGCACCATGAATGGTGCAGTTATATAGTTTTACATGACAAAAATTATAAGTCAAAAATTAAAAGAACTTATTAAGTCTTCAACATGTTTCATTTTTTCACGCAGTACTTTTGAAACTCCATCTAAACGGAAGGTTTATTGTGATCCCGAAGAATTTACTGCGCTGACATTATGATTAATATTCAAAAATAGATGAGAAAACGCATAAACTACACACTGTTGATTGTTTAACGAGATCTAGGTGTTATAAATTCCTCATTTGTTACATAAGGTCTCTCTGGAGTGCATATACGTACCATTTCCCATGTAAAAGGGCTGGTATTTTTTTTTGACAAATATGTCGGAAAGTAATGTGGTGAGGGGTTGAATTTTTGGTGTCAATGGAAGGGTGATATATTTTTCTTCAAAATGAGACCTAATTCATTTATTTCTAGGTAAAATGATATTTCGCTCAAACTGCCTTAAGGCTAATAACTCTTGAAACCCTGGGAGCATCGTGCGAGCCCCTAGAGACTCGGAGACTTAACGCAAGGCTGATGTTGCTTGAGAAATTCAAAACTGGTGTGTTTCAGAGCGACACAGAGAATATTATCATGACACCACACTACATCTCCAGGTCTAACAGAAGCGATAATATAAGAGAATACACTGCCGAACAGATAGGTACAAAAACTCGTCCTTTGCGTGCAATAAGCGACCACAATAAAAACTGAGCCCCACTAAATACACTCCCATAATACACATCACCATTTCACCTACCGAAACCTTATCCCTCACATCTTCACACGGCTGGTGTCCTAACACGCCACACGCCCATGCGGCGGCTCGTAGGGTAGTTACTAGATGTAGATGAAACATATATTGGCTATTTAGTGCTATGGATTCAACTCGATTTTATCATAGTTTGCACCGGGAATGCGAATAACTATTAATTTAAATAAATGAACAAAATTTGTGAGAAGTAGTTATATTTAAGATATAAATGCTTGCCCATTTCTGCGAAGTTGTCTATGGTAAGCATCGCAAAACTGGTTTTTTGGCCTAAAATTACAACCATAATGAAAATATTCAAACATGGCGGGTGATTTTTTTTTTATGAAATTGCCATGAGAAAAATTCTAAGATCTAGTTGCCACCAAAATTGCCATGGGAATTAGGAAGCCTGGATAGCGTAGTGGTCTGCGTGTTGGTCCGGCAAACCAAAGGTCCGTGGTTCGATTCCCTGTCCAGGCCGAATTTTTCTCATAACAACAATAATTAATAAACAAACAATACAACCGTAATGATCATCCTTGCTCACTCCATAATTTCCTTTGAATAGCACGACGGATTCCTATAAGTAGCGGAAGTAAAGCGAGAATATCCACCATAGCTTGTGGCTAGTAGCAGGACCAACGTATATGTATTCTATAAAATTATGGGACTCGTAAGCCATTCAGCCACTCAATAAGTGTTGCAGAACCATTCGATAAAATAATTGGTTTTACAACTAATGGCATGTTGTTATGAGTCCCATAAGTAGCCAAGATGGCGGATGCGCAATGAACCGCTTGGAGACTTAATAACTTGATAAAAGAATTGTTTTGAGACGGATGACCAGTTCATTTAATCTTGCCAAGGAATTATTATGTGCATTAACAATTATTCATAGGTTAAACTTTTGTAAATTTTATCCGGCGGTAGAAGATTAGATCGAATATTCGAAGTATTCACTATTGGTAAATAAGTCATTTAACTAGTAGACGTGTTTCTGCAACCCGAATATTTTTATGAGATTATAACCTTATGGATCTGATCACTATTGAATCGATAACTAAATGTTGTTGAAACTGGCCATTAAAGTGGAAATCACCTATATTTTTTATGTTCAAATATAATTTTACTATTAAAAAGGTTTGCTTGGTTTTTCTCTATCACTACGTTTACCAATCGGACTCAGAACTATATGAACTTGGACCGATCTAAACATTCTAAGCCAGCCGACTCGGATCGCCTGGTCTATCAATGAGAAATCGATTGAAGTATTGATTTGAATCGGTTCATGTAAGCGGGCCGAGTTAGCCCGCTTCTCATCTCGATCCCACTAGCCCGTTGCGTTTACCATACCGAGCTGAACCGGCCAAATCGATCTGAGTTCGATGGGTAAACGTTGTGTATTATTCTCATTCTTTATTTATTAATCTTCTAATATTGTTCTTATAATCATTGATTTTAATCACTGCTATAATTAAACATGATAATAATATCAATTCTAATTATATAAAGTAATGTTTGCCCATCGCTGTTAAGTAAGCTAATTTTACTTTAGAAAGAAAGTTTCGAAATATTGTTTACGTAAGTATTTTAGAGGGACGTTTCCACGAATGCCCAAAAGGGTAAAAACAAACACCACATTTTTATGTAATGGTCCAGCCTTCTTGAAGTCGATATATCAGGAGTATCGTCGAGGTCGCCTTATTCGGTTGGCGAGTAGCAAACGATGGCCTTCAGCGACTCGAAAATGTTTTGAGCGTGAGAGAGTCGTCGCCATGGTGCGCCTCTCCCCGTGCGGCCACTTGAATACATCTCCCGAGCCCCCTCTCCATCATCGTCATTCTTTTTTTTCTTTTACGATTCCCATCATTGTGAAGTGCTCCTCGTCGAATCTCGAGTGAGTGAGTGAGTACTCGATGCGTTTATTGTGCTCGCGTTTTTATTGGCCCGTAAATAAAGATCTCAAGCGGTGGCCATTGGTGGGAATGCCCGGGGGGGGGGGGGGGGGGGATAAGTGCAATTTGAGTATTGTATTGTCGACGGAGGCATCAGTGTTTTTTTTTCATGTTTCGTTTGTTCGTCATTTGCGTCGTGCTGTTCCAGTACCCGCGGGAGCTCGTATCGGCCTCTGCTGTGGAGAGAGTTCTCAGGGTCGTTGGGTTCGTGTTTATTTTTTTGAAGTCGTTTTCAGTTTGAAATGCCCAAAACGAGCGGAATCGAATATTTAAAAAATGTTACGAGGTTTATTTGGGATATTTTTTGCGCCTTTAGAAGAATGATTTGCTTCGAATTCGCTTAAAACTATTATTCCTTTTAGAAATACTGCTTTCTACGGCATGAAAGACTATGACCGTGTTCCAATCCGTAGGGTGCACCCCATGCACTTATGCCCTATCCTGTACTTCACGCACTTTCTGCTCTTAAGGTAGCCAGCGCCAATGTCTCCCAGTGTCCAATGTCGGAACTATATCAGAACCGCCTCGACCCGTAAGTTGGTCTGTGTATTTCTTCCGCAGGCCGAAGAATTGTATTATCCTTTCGTCTGTCCCTAGTATATCAGAAGAACATCCATAAGTCACTCAGAATTGTAATCTATCGCAGGACATCGCATTGGAAGTTCGCATCATTCACGAATGGGAAATTCTTAGGGCGCAAAAGGGCGCATCGCCATACACTTACCTTCTATGTGCACTAGCGCCCTAGCCATGATGCGCTCTAACGGATTGGAACCGCACTATACAACGTCACATCCGGAAAATGACGATCGAAATGAGCACATAAGGGTACGAAGTGTGCATAATATCGGATCGGAACACGGCCTATTACTGCGCCAAATATGTTCAATTAAATTCTCCCTTAAGGGTCGTGCATAAACTACGTTATCAACTTAAGGAGGTCCGCTAATAACCTACGGCGGATAACGAGGAGGAAGGGGGGGTTCACTCAAAGTAACGTTGCTGTTACAATGCGCCTGTTTACGTTTCTTACTCTTCAGCATTGCGTCGACAATACTACAGAGTTTAACATGAGGAAGGACGCGCGGGGTGTTAATGATGAACTCACTCAATTATTGAGAATATATTTTTGAATTGAAGGTTTCATTGGTGGAGACAAGGTTGCATGTCGGGGGGAGGGGAGGGGGAGAGGTTGGGAAAAAAATTACGGTTGTCAACAAAGGGAGAGAAGGAGATTTAAAAAATCACCGAAAACGGTAACGTAGTTTATGCACGACCCCTTAGTGACGTTGCGCCTTTTTTAATACATATCCTGAAAAAAATTACGTCCTCCGTTTGCAACACTCTCTCCCATGGCGTCGAGTGAGGCGTATGAGATTGGTTGACTGCAGCCCTCCATCCTTCCCTATCTAATGCTAGTTCCCTCACCTCCTGGTATCTCTTCCTATGTACTTTCCTCTTTATTTGGTCCATGGAATTATTCCTGGGTCTTCCTCTGTGGACTACACGCTCTATTTTACCTACAATTATATTCTTCACAAACCCATTATGTCTAAGGATGAGTACAACCCATCCTGTTCTTCTTTTCTGTATGGTGTTCCGTATGGTCCTTTCCTCTTTTACTCTTCTGTACACTTCATCGTTCCTTATTTTTTCCGTCCAATTTATCTCCAGCATCAGGTCGCAAAGGCTTCTAGTGTTTTCTGGTGAGCTTGTTCAATGCTTCAGATCTATAGAGATAACATTATTGATTGAGATAACATTGACTTTTCCATGCTCCGCGATACATTATATTTTATTATTAGTTTTAGGAACCACAGTTTCTTATTTTAAGTGTTACTATGGGTTCGTCTCGGAAACGCATGCACTAGAGAACTACTGTGTTGGACAATAATGAGAGACGTGTGGGAAAGGCTGCTATTTATTAGCTTGGTTAAATACATGCGATGAACAATAATGTAACACGCAGCGGTAACTGTAGAATGACCTATCATTCCTGTCTTAACGACAGGAATTGCGATTACTTATTTTACATTAAAAAAGGCATCTGTATATAGTCCAAAAACGGTGGTCTCTTAATTATCCCTCATCCCATAGGCATGATCTCAACTGCTGTATTTCATATTTAGCCTATTTTTTGACGCCTTCGGAAGAAAGATTGGGTTCGACTTCACTTATGGGTTTTGGAATGCTAATCTTCATAATAACTCATTGAGGGTACACTTAAATAACTTTTCAAGTATGCCGATAAAAATTCTTGGACCACACTTCACGTAAATTTTGTTTATAGGTTGGGAATAACCATGCGTGTTGTAATATAAATGATGCAAGAATTACATTTTAAAATTTTCGCCTAGATTGAGGTAGTTCGAGCGAGATAGTTCCCTAGTCATAATGGAGACCATATTCGAATTATACGTTTTATTTTCACCAGCTGTGGGACACATGATTTAATACTGCATTATTAATTGTGTAATAATATAGTTTTATATGACAGAAATTGTAAGTAATCAAAGGAAAATATCTAAATAAGTCTTTAACTTGACTCATTTTTTTCGTGCGTTACGTTTGATACTCCTTCAAAAGATTTTTATTTGTGATCCCGAAGAAATTAATGCGGTGACAATACGATTTGTTTAAAAAAAAAGATTTGAAAACGTACATTCTACGCACTGTCAATTTTTGACGAGATTTAGATGTTATAAATTCCTCATTTTTTTAAATGAGCTCTCTCAGGACTGCATACACGTATCATTTCCCTTGTAAAATGGCTGGTGTATTCTGGCAAATATCTCCGAAAGTAATGTGGTAAGGGGTTGAACGTTTGATGTTTTTGGAAGGGTGAGCTATTTTTCTTTAAAATGAGATCAAATTCATTGATTTCTTGGTGAAATGATATTTCGGTCAAACTCCCTTTAAGCATTGTTATGAATTATGTTATATTGACTTCGGGTTACGGCGCGGAATATGAAATTTAAGGGAAAACGGTAAATGCATGTTTTGCATTTGGCATCATACTTTTTGGGAACCATTATAATAATATGAAACTTTTGTTTTCGCGCTTACGAGAAAATCAATATGTACATATGTCATCGAATTATTTCGAAATACATGACATAAGGCTACGAGTTGAAATAACATTGAATTGCCAAGAAACGAAATCAGTTGCATGCAATTTTTTTCGCTTTTATTAAGCGAATTTTTTTTTATTATTTCGCTTTCGCATATTTCTATTAAGCTCACGTACGTGAAGTTTCACGCACATATGTATATAAACATAAGTTGCTTCAATCGCCTTAAAATAATTCACATAATAGTATTAGGTGACCGAGATCTATCAACACCTGATTTATGCCTAGAGAATTAGAAGTCGAGCAAGAGTTAGATGGCCAGAGCTTGGGTGGCGGAGTGGTTGGTGTAATTGCGCTGGAGCACGTGCATCGAGGGTTCGATCCCGTGACATAAAAGCTATTAGGAAAAGAATGTTTGTGGCGTACATCAAAAATGCTTGCTTAATTATGATGACGGAATGTGTGAATTGGGCAACTGTTTTAATTAGACAACTTGCAATCAGGTTATTCAAAAGCGAAGGAGTAACGAAAAGGGAAAAGAAAGCGAATATTTATTTCAGAGTAAAATACGTAAACTACAAACGCGGGCTTAACTGCTACCGAAGGTGGCAGCTTAAGCTAGTTATTTTTTATTATTTTTGCTTTTCACGTTATTATAAATTATTACTGCGCCAATCGTGTTCGATAAAAATCTCACCTGGTTAAGTTAAGCCATTTTTAAAAAACATTCTGAATAAAAAAAAATAAATGGCAATTTCCATTTGTCGCAATCTCTCCCTAGGCGTCAGTTTGTCCGCATTGGCGCTTTTAAGGTATTCCCGCGAGATGGCACGATGCCATTGACGTTTCACGCCCATCGCGTGGAAAAGTCAGCGTGTACATTTTCCATCCCCCCACTTCCTCGTGATGTGGCGGTAGTCCGGCGGCCGTGATCCGCGATCAAGGTCGATTTATTAAAATGTTTACCGCAGATGTTTCGCACGGGTAGTCTCGGTCGTCGTCATCCCTTTGGCCCCGTTCACACTGCGACCGTAACGTACGATTGTGTTCGCACCACGATGGACTGAATTCTTCATGTGATTGCAAGTCCTTACCACGGTGATCCATGGTTCCTAACGTTGTATTTTTGCCGTGTGTGCTCTGTTATCGCGAGCTGAAACTGGAAATGATGTGTAACGATAATGAGGAAAAGACGATTATTTAGACGAAACAGATGATGTTACTTTCATGAAGAAGCTTAGCAACGTGTCATCTACTTGAAAAAATAAACATTTCGAAAGCCTCAAACTGCAGCAGGAATATGGTATTCCTTATTTCGTTCGCTTGTTCTTTGCTTTTCGTAAATGTATTTTGTTGAAATATCATTCAAAAGTATGGTTATTGTTCCCCTCTTACACAAATAACTTGATCATAATGCTCGCCAGTATGATAGCTTTCCAGTGTCGTGTGATTCCAAACCAGGATGCTGGCTGACAAGTATGATCAAGATTATATCCGCTGTGCCACTTAACTTCATTAATTATGTGACACCAATTTGCTCTTGAATTCTACATCTACCTCGACGCATTTTAGTCTTCATGATTTGACTTCTTAGTGCCAAGGAATGTGCTTACTGCCGATCAACCACGTTAGCTTTTACAGTCGCAATGCGTTCTTCAGTTTTTTTTAAATCGGTGCCACCTGTACCGCCTTGTAGCTACAAACGAAGTACTACATCATCAATCAACAACCTGTCGGTTATGCCCCGTTCTCTCTACTATCATATGTGTATACAATAGTCCGTGCGACGGTAGACTAATTTCGTTATGTGGATGCTCGTCCAAACCAGCGGTAATCCATAGAACCTAACGTTTTCACTTTTCTGTGGTGGCGCTGGTATCGCGGGTATCGCGAGCATAAACTGGATATAATGATAATGAAAGAAAACCAATCATTAAGACGAAGCGGATGGCGTTACTTTAATGAATAAGCATAAAAATGTGCCATTTGGTTGAAACAAAAAAAAAACATTTCGAAAGTCCTAAAATGCCGCAGGAATATGGCATACCTTTTCGTTCGCTTGCCCCTTGTTTTTCCTTCGCGATACCCTGATGAGGGTAACGCTCTGCCCCGTTCACGTTACAATCGTGTACGTACGATGGTAGTCTGAACGAGGAGTCGTTATGAATGGCTAGCGAAATTGTATACCCCATAATTCAATATGGCCGCGACGCGCAGTGATAGACCCCAGATGGCGCAGTAGTAGTGTGAATTTCACATCTGAGCATTAGAGGGAAATGAAATGCTTTTGCGGGAATACATTTCATTTTCCGAGGGTGATCTTGCGCGTGCGATGTGATGTTTTTTGTTATAAACCCCCACCCCCCTCCGCCCCATTCGCCGACTCACCCCAGTGATTGTTATTTTTAATTACTTTTAGGGGTGATGCCTTTAGTCAAAGTCAAGGCCCTCATACCTAGGTCATGAAACGATCTCATAATTCACTCTGATCTGTCCATTTTGGGTCGGGCTCCACGTTCCGTAGCACTGTCACTCTTTATTGAGTACCCAAAAGTGTTTAGCCTTGATCAATGTAACAAATTCTCTTTTTAACATGAAATTGATTTTGATCTTACTATTATTAAAGGACTAGGTAAGCTCTACGAGGTATATATTGTTGTACTATAGAGATAAAATATTTCTAATGACGAAACAAGAACCATCTCTCACCTCGTATTTTAGGATGACCTTCTAAGGTGTATTTTGGCGCACATTAAAATATTTCTATATGTCAATTAATCACTAACATAGTGCTTAATCATAATTAGGCGTCAGTTGTTGGCAAAATAAGAACTTGACAGATGAGTTTTACTCAAAAACTTAGATACTCACGCGTAACTCAGTATTTGAGATAATTTACGATTTTTGAGCTAGTTTCCTCCGAAAATATGTATGCAAAATGTTATTATTGTATAAAAAAATTGCACCATCGGAAGGACTACATAGATGCTTTTCGACCAATAAAGGGTAACAGCAAGTGCGTGTCATGACCTGATGATAGGGACCTATGTTTAAGTGAAAGTAAATAGTATTCCTCTGGTGGAGTGTTGAAACATGGCAATATGTCGTCGAAACTGGTGTTGGCATCGGTTGTGCATATTTGTATGCCATCCCTCCATTCTCTTAGCCTCCTTGAACGAGGCATTTGCTAGGAAATGGTCTTGCCGCATAGAGAGCAGAGCACATGAGGGGACTCGTGATGTGCTCGAGCGTTTGACTTGTTGAGGACCCCTGAAGCGGAGAGAGAAGGCCGCGGCTTCGCTAATTGAGAAAAGCCTTGAGGTAGTTTGAACGAGATAGTTCCCTAGTCATAATGGAGACCATATTCGAAATATGAGTTTTCATTTCAGCTGCAGTGGGAAGCATGATTAAAATATTGCATCATTAATGGTGCAGTCATATGCATTGATATGACTGAAATTCTAAGTAATTGAATAAAAATATATTGAATAAAAATGAATTAAATGAAGATATCAACGCAAGTCTTCAATTTGACTTGTTTGTTCGCGCGGCACGTTTAAAACTCATTCAAAACGGAAGGTTTGTTGCGTTCCTGAAAACATTTTGCGGTGATAATCATATATATTATTGCTCAAAGGTGTTTTTTTGTCGCAACACCATAACTCCCATAATTCATCAAAATTAATGATTCCAACATCGTTTTAAAGCTTATGTTCCCCACTATTGACGAAAAATAGACAAATGGTTTCATATTAAAGTTTTTGTTAAAACATTTAAAATTAAAGTTTTTTTTAAATGATACAGTGACTTCTGTTGACAATATAATCAACTAATATGTTGGCTATGGTTACGTGCTTAAAAGACTGTAGGAGGCGCCATCTATTACCACATCGTTTAGTTAGATTGTGTACATTCTACATGCAATCAGTGTTACCGTTTACGTTATGTATGTTTAACACAAACATAAATAACATATAATTGTCCATGGGAAGAAACAGGTAGAAGAACAGGAAGGAAGAAACAGGAAGAAGCTGTATACTGTGCAAAATATTCGACAGGTGGAAGAACAGGAAGAAAGAAGGAAGGAACAGGAAGAAAGAAGGAAGAAACGGGAAGAAGCCGCACTCTGGCTTCGACAGGTAGAATATTCGACAGGTAGAAGAACAGGATGAAAGAAGGAAGAAACAGGAAGAAGCAGCATATTGTGCGAAAGATTAGCAGGGGTCAGCTAGTTTGATTTATTTTCAAAAATGGTCGAGGTAGCATTCCAACTACACACTAGGAATTTTATGACGAAGTCTAGGTGTTAGAAATACTTCATTTTTTGAATAAGATCTCTCTAGGGAGCATAAACGTACCATTTCTCTGGTATTAGGGCTGATATTTTTTGGCAAAAATCTCGGAAAGTAGTGCGGTAAGTGGCAGATATTTTGTTATCTTTGGGAGGTTGAGGATTTTTTCTTTGAAATGAGACCAAATTCAATGATTTCTAGGTGAAATGATATTTTGCTCAAACTTCCTTCAAGCAAGCGCGACCTGTGCGAGTCCCTAAAGGTCGCCTTCGAACGCGGTTGGCATGTCTTCAGCCTTGGGAAAGAGTAGTTCATGTCCAAGAGTGCTCTTTTCTGCTCTTTTCAAGCGTTCCGACCTTCGGCCACTTCCTCTCCGCGCGGTCTGCCAAAGGATTTGCATCGCAGACTCGCAACCTTGCGTGTTTTTAGTGTAATGGTGGTCCCGAAGCCTCGAGGAAAATGAATATAAAATTCTGCCATTTTGGAATCATATAAACTTGAGGAGGAACACACGCTTCGAAGTACCGTTTTCTTGAGATATACAAAATATGCTGTAATGGGTAAATATAGGCGTAGTGCTGCCTATTAGTTATTTTAAATATCATGCAAATACTCTTTCGGGAAAAATCTTATGGGAAAAAGCGTTTAACCGAGGACCTTCCTATTGTACGCTTTGTGTAATACTTCCCTTGATATGGTAATGGTACATCATTCGAGTGCCTTGCATTGATTAACAGGGTGAAAAATGTATTTGTTGATCAAAATACATTGTGATATTCTTTGAAA
Source organism: Ceriagrion tenellum (assembly GCA_963169105.1). Lineage (NCBI taxonomy): Eukaryota > Metazoa > Arthropoda > Insecta > Odonata > Coenagrionidae > Ceriagrion > Ceriagrion tenellum. The sequence continues at coordinate 58,031,487 of OY720639.1, read as the reverse complement.
TTGCTTTTGTTTTGAGTAGAATCTTCTGTCTTTCTCACTCGATGTAGGAACTTTCATAGCCATCCAATCCAGCGAAGGCTGATTTAATATTCACTTAATTAATTTTCGTTTTAGAAGGTCGGAGGCGTACTCGGTGGACATTACTTGCTTCCAACATGGCTAAGAAGTAAAATATTTAGTTAATTCAATTCATTTGTTGACAAAAACCCCACCATGGTGTCGGCATATATGCACCATTTTCAGGGAGGCATATGAACCATTTTCAAGACGCCGTTAAAAATAGTGCATACCCGCCGAAACCATGGTCGATTTTGTGTTATTAAATGTGTGGAATTAACTAAGTATTTTACTTTTTAAGCATGTTTGGAAATTGATTTTCATTAATAAAATTATTGGTTGAAGGCGTAACTTTGTGGAAGGTTTTCGTGTCTGCCCTTGATTTTAATTGTTTATACTAGCCTTACATCTTCGGTAAATAATGTCATTTCTTCTTGTGTAAAATACAGGGTGATTCAAAAGTGTCTTGCTATGATTACGGAAAATCAGTCTGAAATGAATTCTCCTATCGGGCAGGTGTATGCCGCGCTTCAAATGGAGGTCACATTGAACATTTGTAGTAATATTAAATAAAACTTAATGTATCTTGTAACATATCATCTTTTTTTTCCTGCATCTATGTTGAAAAATAGAAAAAGTTCCGATTTTCCGTAATCATAACAAGACTTTTGAATCACCCTGTGTATATTTTTTTCATCTTATAAAATATCCGCGTGTTGATGTCCCAGTCGCGAGTACGAACGTAGAATCGGCTTGAAGCTTCATTTGTCTTATATAACTTAATTATTAGCTCCACAGGGGCAGGGTGCTCGCTGTGAAAGCGTTGGGGAAGTCCGTGTTTCTATGGATTCCCTATTTGTGAAAAGAGGGCTTTCTGCTCTTTGCATGTGGAGTACCAGTGTTTACGTAGCTTTGAGATTGATTAGCTTCACTGAGGATCACTCGTGTGATGAATAAAAATTGCCACAGGAAGGCAGACGTAAACACAGAATCAAAAAAATAAAAAAAAATAAAAAACACTCTCGGAAAGTTCCTTAATATTTCGGTGCTACTGGCACCTTGTCCGCAAGGTCATAGAGGACTGAGAAGTTCTCAGTCCTCTGTGACCTTGCGAACAAGGTGCCAGTAGCACCGAAATATTAAGTTCTCAGTCCTCTGTGACCTTGCGAACAAGGTGCCAGTAGCACCGAAATATTAAGGAACTTTCCATACATATTTACTTGGGTCAATTTTGTTGATTCTCTGACATTCAACAAAACTTAACTTAACCGGTAGAGTACTTAAAAATAAAGCAACAGTGGTTGTACGAAAGCAATTGGTTTAGTCGATGTGACTTATATTTTACAATGTGATTTGGCTCGTATGCGCTTGGCGTTATTTTCGGAACTCGGAAGTGAATCACAAAGCTACTTTTGTAATGCGCTGATGTTTTGGGAAATGATCATTGCCGGGGAAAACGGTCGTATTTACTGTGCGATTTTTTCTGGGAACAAAAGATGAATGTGCATGGTTTCTTCATAACAGAGGGGAGGGGGTTGGCGTTGGCCGGAAAGCCTATCAGTAATAAGGAAACTGAATAGACGGGCTTACGAACGCGACCTGTTCGATGATCGCCATTCGGTATTTCGAAGGTCCTCAACCCTGGCTCGTAGGCCAAAATTTCGGTTGTTTGTGCGATTCGGCGAAACAGTGCCATTAAGAGACACTGGGATGGGCAATCAGGGATGCGTTGTCATTTATTACGCTGTGATTCGGAGAAAATCATCGGTTTATTTGTTCTTCTCTTGCATTGTGGTCCGTTGAATTTCGTCTGGAAGACAGAATTTCACGTCTTCCTATCGGGTTTCTTAGAAATGGGTGCTTTAGAAATGCAGTGCGGGATATTCGGAATAAAGATGAATCATAAGAAAACAAAAGTAATGAGATTCTCTAGGACAAAGAAAGCGAAGCTTGTGATTAAATTTGGAGGACACAAACTAGAGAAAGTAGAGCAGTTTAATTACTTAGGTAGCACGCGAGAGGAAAGCGGGCATAGTAGCAAAGACATAGGAAGAGAATAGCGCTAGATAAGGAGGCGTATAGTAATGGAAGAGAGTTGATAACGGGGCAGTGGGTAAGGATGTGAAGAAGAGGCTGGTGAAGAGCTTGATATGGAGCGTAGCGTTGTATGGGGCAGAAACGTGGACCCTAAGAAAGGACGAGAATAAGTTGCAGGCATTTAAGATATAGATGTGGAGAAGGATGGAGAAGGTGAGGTGGACGGAGAGGAAGACTAACAAGGAAGTGCTTGGTCTTGGTGTGGTGAGTGAGGGAAGGAAACTTCTCAATAAAACCCTAGATTGGCGGAGTAGATGGCTGAAGGATGTAATAAAGGGTGATGGGTTGCTGAAGAGTGTGATAAAAGGATGTTGGGCAAGGGGGGTAGGGGAAGAAAGAGAATAGGTTTCATGGACGGGATGAAGGAGGGTAGATCTTATGCAGAGGCGAAAAAGGATATACTAGAGGGAGATAGGCCCCTGAATGTGTAAAAGATCGGGAGGAGATTCTCTGACATTCAACAAAACCTACCTTTACCGCTAGAATGCATTTTATAATCAGGTTTCTAGTTGACTAGCGGTAGTTTGAGCGAACTAGCGAACTATCATTTCACCTTGAAATCAATAAATTTGGTCTCATTTTAAAGAACAATATCTCACCCTTCCAAAGGTATAAAAATATCAGCCGCTAAACCTACTACGTAACCGAGAATTTTTACGAAAAATACATGTCCTTTAACATGGGAAATAGTACGTGTACGCACTGCTGAGAGACCTTATTTTCCAAATGAGGTATTTATAACTCCTAGATCTCGTCGAAAAATGAAGTGTGTAGTTTGTATGTTTTGTCAAGTATTTTTGAAAACAAATCGTATTTATTGTGACCGGAGTAATGTTTTCTATAAACGCAAAAAAAAACCTTCCCTTGTGGTGTACTTTTAAACTTCCGCGTGAAAAATTGAGTAAAATCAAAGAATTTTACACATATTTTGATTTAATTACTTATAATTTCAGTCATATAAAAGCATGCTATTCCACCATTCTTATTTATGTACTTATTTCATGCTTCATACAGCTGCGGTAATTAAAATACGTAATTCGAATATGGTCTCCATTATGACTATGGAACTATCTCGCTCAAACTACCTTAACATTGCTGCGAACACCAGAAACTAACATATCGTGTGCCACTCAACACTTCTTTCGTTATGATTTCATTGTGATGCTCAACTTTTTGTGAACATGTATGACATAAATTGGAAAGTAGTGCGACATATACTACTAATATCTCAGGAATATTAACTCAGTGATCAATTGTTTCATTCATGAAAATTGTTCAGAAATGAAACGGAAAATATTCTGGGAAATGGGTGTAGCCAGGATTTATGTTGGAGGAGGGAGGGACAGGACACCCACCTGTTGCTTTATATTTGTATTGGGGGGCAGTACATCTACTTATTACCCTGCAAGTCACGTCAGGGGTAATTGGCTAGGGGATGATTTATCGCCAACATGCACTGTATTGCGAATGTAATTTTCACCAACACGTACTACACTTTATGTATGCTACCAATGCTACATAAACTATTTGTATTAATGTACAGTGCAACTACGTAATCAAGGTACAAGAGTCATGCATGGATCGTGCAATAAATAATGTTAGCACTACGTGGCAGATTAAATAACATGAATTTGTGATCAACTAAATAGCTACACTACCTGCTGGTTACTTCAAAGTCTCATTAGCCGTTATTATGATGTCTTATCGATTGCGTTCTAGCTCTTTTTGCTCTTAGCGATCACATTTTAAACCTGTCCGTTCGGTAGTCTTATTTTCTTAATTTTCTTTACGTGGTCTGATCTACCGAAGTATGTTTTAGTTCATGAGGTATTAATAACATCGTCAGAAAATGAATTGCTTTTGGGTTTGCAGTGGTACAGTTACATTGTACCCGGCAAGCTACCTCATGGTTGTTTGGCAGGTGGTGATTTGTCACCAAAAAACCCAGTAAAGCGATGGGGCTAATGTTAACTACAACGTGGCAGATTCATAAACATGCATTAGGGAGCAAATCAACTATATCGGGACGTATGGGCATCTTTCTCTTTGGCTCGGTATAGCAGAATGGAATGTTTCGTTCAGGGGAGACCAGCTGACACCCTATCTACTTTCCCCTAGCTACGTTCATGTTCTGAGAGTAAACCCTAGAGTAAAACCGTGGAAAAGGTGGGATAAATCCGAGGACAAAAAGGTTTAGTAAAGAATCGGCGTGCTTCAATCATGGTTTCGATGTTTTAATTTCCATGAAGGTATTAAAGAATAGAATAGAATGAACCTTTTTATACTCTGGGACAGGTCTCTTAGAGCAACAATACGATGTAATGCAATAGCAACGAGGTAATTAACAAATGATTTAGTCGAAATAAAATTATTAATGGAGCTTAATAACGGAAAAAGAAAGACAGAAACAACTACCCACAGTGAAAGACAATGACTGTACATGTGATACAATCGAATTGTAAGATAGGTATAGATATGATACAAGATAATAAAAAAAATGAATAGACCTTGAAAAAAATATTGGTCTAGAAAAAGAAGGAAAAAAATGATAATGAGAATTTAATGCTGAACAGGCTATACTATTCAGGAAAACATTCATTAAATAAAATTCCATACGATTTAGATTGAAAAATTGCCAACGAACGAGATTTCCTGTAGTCATTTTGAATATAATTTCAGAGTTGTGAGGCGGCCACGACAAACTACTTGTGAAAGGTAGTGGTTCGGTGGATCGGAAGTAGAGGGTTACTAGGTTCTGTTCTAGTAACCATTGCATGTTTGGTAGTTCTTTTAGGATACATATCAATTAGGTAGGAAGGTTAGTTGCTGGCAAAGATAGAAAAAAGAAATGTTCCAAGTAGTTATATACGACGTGAGCTGGTATTCAACCAACCAAGTTTTTTATAATAGGGGGTGAAGTATAACGGAGTATTTATTGATACATTGATTGGAATCCTTTTCCGCGTCGTACTAAATTGCGTCGACTGTTTCCTAAAGATAATTCATGAGCAGGCGAGCATATAATAGACTCATAAGATTCATACCTTTTGAGTCAAAGTATTCGATGCTTTTTGACGTCATCGTAAGTATCTGTCCCTACCGTGTCACTGCGAATCCGGTGATGCAGCAATTTGAAATTTCGCGGTAAGATTATGAGTAATATTATTATTTGTTATTCGTGATGAATTCGTGAGGCTATCAACATGAAGGAAGTTCATTTTTGCGGTTTCATTGTATTTTGTCTTATTTTTCATTTTTTATTCGTCATTAATTGATTAACTTCATAAATTCGGGGAGGCGACCGACGGCTAAGGTCATTTGCGCCATAGGGGATAGGTAAGGGAGGAAGGGTGGATAGAAACCCGGCGTCGGCATTAGTCTACTTTTAACGAAAGGTGCCAAGGGGACTACAGTGTAACGTCTCATCCGACAGACGGAGTACTCCACTTGACGTGCCCTCCACAAGACACTCAAGTAGGGATCGGGTTCTTCTGAAAAACATCCGCCACTGCAGGGATTTGAACCCTGGCCGCCCGTGTGGTAGGCGAGTACTCTTACCACCACACCAACCCGCCTTTGCATTTTTATTTCTCCGCTCTATTCGTTCATATCGTTAAGGATTATTTTGTTTTCTACTTACCTACTATTTTTTCCGCGTAAATACATTATTACTGGCATCAACGTCATCATCTCGTTGATAACGATTCCTTAACGTAAACGATTAGAATGACGACTGTACCCGGGAGACAATTGTTGTCTGTGTTGGATGTATTCTGCGAAAAAACGAGCCAAAAAAATCTTTCTTTGGGTCAAGAATGGCACTTAACCAAAGAGGCGGCATTCTCAGTTCATTGTTTGAGGAGCCGTGGATCAAACGTTTATGAGCCGAGTACTGCCACTTTGTCTTGCATTCCGGAGCTCTTTTGTTTCACGAGTTGGTAAATTAACGCCAGGCCGTGTCTCGGAAAGAAGTATTAATTTTTTTTCCGAGAACCGCCCCTCTTGAAAAGACGCATATTTAAATCGCGGTTGCCTCCTCTTGTATTCCATTAAGTTTTTCGGATCCTCCCATCTTGTCGTCCCGAGGGGGCAGTTCATTCCGTTTAATTTAGGCTCGTGATAAGCCTGCTCCTAGCGTCAACTACAGTGGTAGTTCGCTGCGTGCCTTCAGAGGCGAACGACCACGATTGCCTACAGCGCCGAAACTTGTTTAAGGTAGTTGGAGCGAAATATCATTTTGCCTATAAATCAATGAATTTGGTCTCATTTGAAAGAAAAATATATCACCCTTCCATTGACACCAAAAATTCAACCCCTTACCAGATTACTTTCCGAGATATTTTTCCAGAAAAGACCATCACTTTTACATGGGAAATGATACGTGTTTGCACTCCTGGGAGAGCTTGTATTAAAAATTAGGCTTTCCCTACACTTAGATCTCGTCAAAAAATCAACAATTTGTAGTTTGTGTTTTCTCAACAATTTTTGAAAATTAATCATATTGTCACCGCAGTAAATTCTTCGGGATCACAATAAACCTTCCGTTTTGACGGAGTTTCGAACGTACCGCGTGAAAAAAATGAGATAAGTTAAAGACTTATTTAGATATTTTCCTTTGATTACTTACAATTTCTGTCATTTAGAACTATATTATTGCCTCATTAATAATGCAATATTTAATCCGTGTGTCTCACAGCTGGTGAAATTATAACGTATTATTCAAATATGGTCTCACTTATGATTGGGGAACTATCTTGCTCGCACTACCTTATGTCTTCGGTAGTCGAAGCGGAGTTCGTCAACGTTCGACTATTAAGAAACGTCGCCTGAAGACTGTTGAGAGTTCATCGAAACGTTGCTATAAAGTTATGGCAGACAACGACGTTTATATTCAAAAAACCAAATCGGTAGCATTCGTTTTTTTTCGCTTTTATCGGTACGTATCACAAATGACTACGCGCATGAAAAGTTTCACGCTAATCTGTACATAAACGAAAATCGCCGCAACTGGTTTAACCAGTATTCATGTCGATTTTTTTAGCCGTGACACTCGTTATTCCTCGCGGAATTATAGAAATATTTATTATAGCAAAAGATCCTGGCGTACTTCTGCGCAGCGGAGGGGAAAGCTAAAGTGGAGAAAGTGAAGTGAACGGACGGAGGGGAAGGTAGAGAAGAGGACGGCTGAGAACGAGTCAGGGGAGTCAAACTACTTTGCACGAGGCACACACACACAAGGCTAATAGGCAAGTGGTATTGCTTCGTCAATGCCATGCTTTACACGTGCTCTACCTTGTCACGTGCAAGGAATGGTAGTACGAATAAAATGTAGCAAACCAGGCGCCTGGTAGCTGTGACTCATGGAATATACCGAGGCGCTAAGGTTGGCAGCAACTAGAAAAGTTTCGCTCATTGACGCTCCACGATTAACAAACTTTCTCCCCCGCTAGGCAGGGTTTTATAAGTTCTGAGGTCTATGTCCCACACTGAGAAAACACTTTGGATATGATTATCGTAGGTTTGGATGTCACAACCAAACCTGAGGTGAAGGAAAGGACTTGCCCATACATTTGGATGTGTCATCCAAACGGAATTGGTGATGAGGAGTTGGATGTACCACCTACTCCTTTGGGTGCTGCATCCAAAGGAAGATGGACGAGTGCTTTGGGAGTGAGGACCAAAGTGTTGGGTGGCTCATCAGAAAAACGTTTGGATACCGAATGAAAACTTGAGATGACCTGCCCAAAGGCATGTGCCCCTACCACTCCCTCCCCCCTTAAACTCCACTGCCCTAATATTTTTCTTTTTCAACCCCTTTGGAAATAGGGTAGTAGGACGGTGCAACTAGAAAAACGATAAAACTGGGCTCTGTGGTTGTTATGGTAGGTATCTATTATCACATAATTCGTCAACATATTACAAAAAGTGCACAAAATATTTCAAAACATTACAAATTAACACAATTATCAAGAATTTTATGTCAGCAACATAAAAATATTATTAGAATACAATCATAACATAAGACAAAATATGATCTCAGAGAGAACTTTGTTTGTAATAAGCACATAGAGATAACAGTGGGAATCTGAATGGGAACCCATAAGCAATGGCTGGTAGTGTAGGCATGAGAATTAACACGTAATGGCCGCGCAATTTTAGTGCAACTTACTAGCGTACATCTGGATTTAGGCTCCGAGTTCAGCCTTCAATAGGAATTCCTTCGTCCCCTCGTCCATATCTCTTCGAGCAGCAGGAAAACAGTGAAGCAGACGCGGCAGAAGGGTCACTACGAAGTTCGCCTGTTTCGCCCAGAACAAGTCCACACGTGTCGACGGCTTGCATGACTGAACACGGAATGGCGGGTGCTAGAGCTTCCTGAGACTGCCACCAGAGCGCGCAACTATAGATTTTGATTTCGCACCTAAATCTGTCGACTGAACCACCTACAACTTTGTGTCTCCCATCCAAAGGACGTCGACTAGACGTGTTTGGTGTGACACTCTTTGCCTTTGGTTCTCACATCCAAGTAATTAGTTCTGACGTCATATCATTCTTGATGGCGCATCCAAACCTCCCCGCCCAAAAGAGTTTAGGGTGTAGCATCCAAACCTGTTCTCTCAGTGAAAAATTGTCCGCGGCGGAGCGCCAGGTTCTTTTGCGACTGCTATACGTGACAGTGCAGAAGTTCTCTATATTTCATATTGGCTCGGATTTTATACATCCATTTAAAAAGGTCGTGCATGTGTGTCGTTAGGGGAGGGGAGGGGGTAAGGGGGGGAGGAGGTATTTTCGCTGTTTACCGCAAAAGCCGAGCGTCCGTGTCGCTTGGGGTATTGCGTTGTGTAGGGAGGGGAGCGAGCTTCTATATTGCACGCGGACATGCTCAGCTGGCAATTTCAGGCAGCGCTTCCCCCTCCACCCTCTCTTTCGTCTCCCCCTCTTCTCTCCCCCCCCCCATACCTTATGTCTTTCTCCATCCCTCCTATCCCATGTTCCCCACCCACCCATCCACTCCCCCTGGTCCCGAGACAATGATTCCTTCTACATCTACATAATAGCCTGCAGGCCACCTAAATGGTGTGTAGCAGGAACTTAGTTATCATGCATTAGATTATTGCATTATTCTCTACTTAAGGTGGCTCAGGCGAAATTATGTGAGTGAAGGAAAATATACAAGTTACACATTTTTATTTATTCATAATTTCTGCAGATTCAGGCTCCACTTCGTGGAAGTTAATAGTATCCATACTTAAAGAATACAATTTAGTACTTTTCCATTATGTGAGTGAAAGAAAATATAAAAGTTACACATTTTTATTTATTCATGCACTCTGCAGATTCAGGCTTCACTTCGTGGAAGTTAATAGTATCCATACTTAAAGAATACAATGGAGTACTTTTACACAGACTTTTATTTTGTGTGGTACAACGCGTTTCACCGACTTGAGGCATCATCAGGTACAAAATTGAGTCCAAACAGTACAGGTATATATGCAAAAAGACAGAAGATAGGGGGAGGGTCTGGGTGAGGGTAAGGAAGAAGCAGTTCGACAGTAGCATGACGTGGCGGGGGGGGGGGGGGGTTTGTTTCGGCGGAGGGACGCGTCGTACCACACAAAAGAAAATTCTGTGGAAAAGTACTACATTGTATTCTTTAAGTAAGGATTTATTTGTTCAGTTTTTAACAAATTCTGATTTCCCTTGGTATTTCGCTCACTGATGAAATGGGCTACAAAAGAGACGGTGACAAGTAGTGCTTAATGCTTTTTTCAAAAATATAATATGCGATCAGCGAAGGCCTTGCTTCTGTATAAATTAATTTGTGCGTCACCCGTCCCGCCCGTGGTGTGATTCGAGAGACCTTAAGGTGGCTCTAGCTGGACTATATTACTCCAGACAAGTACTAAGTTTATTTTAACATAACATTTTTATTCTTCAGTGAGAGAGTTCTGCTTTCTCTGATGAAATGGGTTCCCTAATGAAAACCAAAATAAAGATACGAAACATACTGATTATTCCACGAATATATTTTTAATGACCACATTTAATGTGGTCATTAAATTTAATTAAATTAAAAAAAGTTATTTAATATATAAATTATATATATTAATAAAGAATAAAATTAAATATATTTAATAAATAATATAAATACATATATTAATAAATAGTAAAATTAATAATAAAAATATAATATTTAAAAAAATTAAATTAAAAAAGTTATATATAAAAAATAAATATATTCGGCTCCAGTGGCTGGACAAAATTTTTGTCCAGCCATTGGAGCCGAATGCAGCGCCATTTCCATGGAACTACCTCATTTTGACTTCAATTACCGCAGTATGTCGCTAATAAATTTTCGAAATAGGTGTTAAGAAACCTTATGTTTTCTCTTTATTAAATTTTCCAGGGCTTTCTGCTTCTTATTAACAGTTATAAACTTTATTATACTTTATCGTTCAAATTGACGATTTTCTGCTGTAATCTGAGCAATCTCATTGAGAGGCCATGTTTAAACCAACACATTCAATGATGAATCACCGTAGAACTAGCCGAGAAGCCCTATTTTATTATCTTCTCAGTTTATAAAACGCACTTCAAAGATGCTGTATTCAACTCTTCTGAAAGTCTTGAATGAATGGATCTGAAGCTAGAGCCACCTTAATCCGCAGACAAACTTGACATCCTTCCCTCTCCCTTCCTGGTCTCGGGAAGAAAATGCTTTCCAGGCACGATCCTATGGAAGTGTCGCGACTCGTAGGGACGATTCCTATGAAACAGTTCCTCGGGAAAGAAGTCCGTTGACAGTGAGGGATGCGTTTGTTTCGCTTTCCGCGTCGCCGTTCCGCGTTTGTACTCAGGAGGAAGCAGAAGAGTTGATGGGCGTGCCTTGGAAGACAGAAGACTCTGAGTTCTGTCTTCGAATTATCGTGGCCAGTTTAATGCTTGAAAATCAATTGCCCGTTTAAAGTGGTTTCGGCGTAAAATGACGTGCGTTTTATTTTATACTAGCTGTGCCCGACGTGCGGTGCAATGCATCTTTTTCTTTTTAACCCTTTTTGGTCCAAATGTGATTCCAAATTGAATCGCGTCGATTTTTTCATATGTATTTCATGTAGATGGTGATATAATCTACGAAAGGTGAAAATATGTGGTGAGATAAAATAAATTAATGAATTACATTTGAAAAAAATCGACGCTCGTTGCAGGAAAGCGACATGATTCCATTTGGAATCACGTCACTTTCCTGCGTCCGGACCGGAAATGGTTAACTAGGCACAGATATACAAAGTAGACACATTTACAGGTATAAAATAAATGAAAGACTGTGCATTTAGGTATGAGTTCCCATTCCATGCCTATGCTGCCGTTTCCAAGTAAATAAATTATTCTATTGTTGGAGTAGTGCAAATATTTAAGACTTTCGAGCTTAAAAACCCAATCTTAGGAAAAAGCGAAGCGTATGCAAAAATCGAATGCAAGAATTAAAAAAAATAGCAAGCAAAGAGACCTGTGCACCAAATCTTACTCTAAATGCAATTAAATTACGTACCTTTTGACACAAATCGTGTCTCACTGATATGATTCTGATGCACGCGATATCATGTCTCACTGACACGACTCTGAAGCACGTGATTGAGCAACTCTTAAACGATCTGCTTCGTTGCTTGCGTGTCGTTCCTCACTTGTTCGAGAAGCTTGCGTACCAACACTCATTTGTTGAAACGACACGCGCTCCACCTTATGTTCAGTGGATTTAATAATTTAGAAACCCTTACGGGCGCGCGCACAACAGCTCACCAAAGTTTCATCGTAATCTGATGAGTGGTTTTGGAACGCATAGTAGACGAAAAAACAAAAATTCATTTTTATATAATAGACTAGCTGTACCCGGCATGCGTTGCAATGCCTTTTTCTGGGTTCAAAATCGGAGCCCTAAAAGAATTTGAGACCTAGTCCAATGAATTCCTCGTACCTACACAGGAATTCGTAGCCTACAAATGATGGCATGTGTTTTCGTTCCATGCCTACGTTGCGGTTCCCAAGTAAATAAAATATTCTATTGTTGAAGTGCGTAGTGCAAAGGTTCAAGATTTAAAAGCTTAAAAATCCAATTGTAAACGGGTTTGAGCAATGCGTACTCTATCCCAATCTTGATTCTCTTTGCTCTTCTGTTTCGTTCGAGTGGACTTGAGCAGTGCGTAAATGATTGGCTCCCAATCTTAATTCACGTTGCTCTTCTGTTTCATTTGAGCGGGCTTGAGCAGTGCGTAAATGATTGGCTCCCAAGCTTAATTCTCGTTGCTCTTCTGTTTCATTTGAGCGGGCTTGAGCAGTGCGTAATCGATCGGTTTCCAATCTTGATTCTCGTTGCTCGTCTGTTTCTGAAACTCGTAACGCCTTTTTCTTTCGTGCTTCAGTTGTAGATCGACCAATCGATTTCCCTTTTTGGGGGGTTTAACTCTCACATGTGACAACTGTCTTATATATTTATTTTTAACCTGTAAATAATAATAAAATAATATAGTAATAATAAATATCCAAGCAGGGCCGGCCCAAGAAAAAGCGGGTCCTTGTGCAGAAGGGAGGCGAGCAGGGGAAAAATTAGGTTAGGATTATTAGCTTACCCGTCGGGCGTTGTTGCGCGAAAAGTATTCGAAAGATTAAGAGGGCCTTGGGGGGGGGGGGGGGGGGAGGGCGATATTTAAAAAAAATTTATACCTAAACCTTCGCAAGAGTGTACTCAACAACTTCTTAAAGTTTCTTGGCGATCGGATCAACAGTGTACTAATGCATACAGGACAGAAATACAGACATACATTCGTTTTTATGTATATAGATTAATATCCCCGGTGCTCGTTCACGGTTCTCCATCACGTGTGCGCTCGCGTTATTGTTATTTCTCTCTTTCCCTCGTTGGAGCGTTAACGCGATCGTCATCATAAGATTTTGTACTTTGTTGGCGAATTAAATCTATAAATTGTTCTCGAGTTTCCGTCCGAGTAAGGATTTTGGTTTGCTGCCAACGTTTCGATGGAATACTCCATCGTCTTCAGAGCAATGATTCCCAGGACATTGTCTATGCTCATTCACCTGTCTAATCGTGGGGGCATTGTTGTCTCCTCTTTTCCGTTATTTCTTGAATCACCGGGTACCATTCCCTGCTTAGGATGTACCCAGAGTCCCGATTTGAACGTGATCGTCATTCTTCAAAATTTTTGTTGTGCTTTAAATCACTAGTTTCAATTAATGGATTGCGTTCGTAAGACGCTATCACCGAGCGGAGCCTCTCTATAGCGGTTTACTTAATGGATGACAGTAACGACAACGGGGATGAAGTAACTGTGATACCACCCTTGGCAACTTAGAGAAAAACGTTTGTGTATTTATTTCATTCATTGTTTGTTCAATCATAAGATTGGTTGACTGCAGCGTCGAGCTACAGGTAATAATTAGTCAGTAAAAGTAAACAAAATGGTTAACTATCTCAAAACAACTCTTTTAACTAGTAATTAAGTCTCCAAGCGGTTCATTACACATCCGTTGTCTTGCCTACTTACGGAACTCATTACTCCATGCCATAAGTCATGAAATCAATAAATTTATCGAATGTTTCTGCAATACTTATTGAATGGTTGCCATGGCTTATGGGTCCAATAACTTTACAGAATACATAAGTGTCGTTCCTGTGAATGGCCATTAAACGCGCAATTAGCAAGCTCATCCATGTGCAGGTGTCGGTGAGATTAGTCACCGTTCTTTTCCGCGAGCTTCGGTTCGCGGAACAACGCTTTTGCTCGTTCATCTAAATTCCGTACTCCCTGTATGTAGATCGTGCTAACAGACCCGCGGTAAAAGCTAATACCGTGTGTTTTTCATTTTTGATGGTTCGCGTATGGGACCTTAGGCATATGTGCTTGCGACGATAAATGTGATAATGCTGTTTTTTTCGAAATCGGTTTGTGAGTTTCCTACGTCATATTATACGCTTGTTAATTATTCAGTTCTTTTTTTACAGCTGTAAATCATACAGTCGGGTGGATAGACACGTATAAACTTTCTTTTTTTAATTTGATATTATTACCCGAGTTGAGGAGAAAATATGGTTTTATGTTTTCGAATTATTTCGAAAGATATGTCATAAGCTATATGGCTACGTGTTCAATTAGCTTTTTATTGCCAAGGAACTTTATCGGTGACGTACAATTTTAAACCTTTTTATTTATTTATATTACTAGTGAGTACAGGTATGGAAATTTTCTCACAACTCCGTGCATAGGAGAAAATCGCTTCATCCTCCCTAAAGACAACGGAAGAAGATGTAATTTCTCGTTTCGTCGCTAAGACATCTTCCCAGTAGATGCAGGTATCATATATATTGTTACAGAAAGGTCTTTTTCTGTCATTCCGTATATGCTCCGTTAATACTGCACCTACAGTGATAAATGAGGTATCATTTGAAACGTTGAATCACCGGCTTCTGACGAAAAATACAATCTCAATCTCAAATTTCACTATTTACCCATTAATTTGACTTAAAAGTTTCGATTTTTCCATGTCGATTACTCGCTCGAGGTATATCGACTCCACACATTTTTTTAAATTCTAAACTTCAAAAAAAGGTTTAAAATGAAAATAGTACGAAATGCACATTGTGATTGTACAGGGGTAATGGTCATCTGGTAAGTCAATGCAATTAAAACTTTTTGATTTCATATTTATATGATATATTCGCTCTTGAATTCATTAAATCCTTCAGGTCTCCCACCTCATAAGTTGTTAGAAAAATGCCATATTAATGTTGATCCGCAACCACAACGCCAAGCAAGGGTTGATTAACGGTGCCAGGTTAATAATTACTAATTTAGGCGAATACACAATCACTGCTAAATTAATTGACTCGGGTAGGACAGTCATAATTCCGAGAATTAAACTCACCCCTTCGGATCCGACCATGCCTTTCCAAATGACAAGAAAACAATTCCCAATCAAAGTGGCCTTTGCAATGACAATTAATAAAGCACAGGGTCAGACTCTTCAGAGAGCCGGATTGTACTTGCCAGAACCCGTTTTTTCGCGTGTACAGTTGTATGTAGCATTTTCTAAGAGTTCGCACTTTTCGTGATATTTATGTTTGTGTTAAAGAAACTCATAACCAAAAAGTTACAGACGACAACATTGTTACTTCTAATATTGTCTTTAAAGAAGTTTTGTAAATTGCTTGCCATTATTCAGTAACAGACGTCACGATTGTTCCTACTGGTACCAAACTCTCTTGCCTGTATTGTATTCATATGTTTTGTATATTTTTGCAAGAAAAAAAGTATAAAGAAAGTACTTTATGATACACCTTCTTTTCTATTTAAAACCCAATTACACTGTTTCCTTAACATACTTATTCCCTGATAGCGTGAAAGTGCGAAATTTTCGCACGGGTTACCTAGTAGGTACTTATTCTTGAAATTTGATAAATCCAGCCAAAATTAGCGTGTTTAATTTTTGGATTAATGAAACAAAACCGCACGAAGTCACGAACACAAAAAGTGTAACTTGGAGCCTTTTTATGGAGTGACGTTAATTCTTTGGGACGCGAGCGGCTTAGGCACCACCGGAGGAAAAAACCGCAGTCTTCCCATCTCAGTGAGCATCAAGGCTTTTGAAATCCAAGTAGGGGGGTCCCCCTTTCTTTGCCCTCCATCTCGTTTGATTTCGTAGTTACGTGCGTTAACCGAGGAAATGCGAAGAATGGATGTAACTGTTACTGTCTGTAATGTTGTAACTGGGATAGAAGGCCGGGTATTTGGCGTACATGAACGAATGGTGAACACCCTTGATTAACACGCCTCCGCGTCTGGATTGAAACCTCTGAGTTTAAAAAAAAAATCCATGAGTGGATTAATGTGATGGAATAGTGTCTCTATCATAGTTATTTATTTTACACCTTTATCGTCTCTTTCATTGAATTCTCAAGAGATTTGGAAGAAAGATTCGGCACCAATCAAATGCTGAATTTTCCCATTGAAATTAGTTGTCCCTCAAAGTTGGGTCTTATTATCTGAATCTTGTCTTCCAGACCGCGATCCATTTTTCCTCTCCTAATATTCCGTACACTTCCTAGGATAGAATCATAGAGATAGAGAACGGTTTAGGTGGTTCGAGCGAAATATCATTTCACGTAGAAATAAATGATTTGTTCTTATTTTAACAAAAAATATCTTTCTCCTCCAAAGATACCTAAATATCAGCCCCTTACCGGACTACTTTCCGAGATTTTTTGACAAGTTATTCCCTTTTACATGGGAAATGGTAAGTGCACGCTTTTAAGAAAGAAATATTTTTTTAAAAATGTGTCATTTCTAACGCATAGATATTGCCAAAGAAATTAACAGGGTGTAGTTTGTATGTTTGTTTGTTTGTCTCGACTTTTTCAAAAAATAGTATATCATTTTGTCACCACAGTATTTTTTTCAGAATCGCAAAAAAACTTCCAATGTGAAGGAGTTCTGAACGTACCGCGTGAAAAAATGAGTCAAATCAAAGACTTATGTGGATATTTGTATTTGATCTACGAGAATTTCAGCTATATAAAGTTATATTATAGCACTGTAAATGCTGAACTATTTTATTCATACTTTCTACTTCTGCTTCAATTAAAACGTGTGATTTGAATCAGGGATAGAAGGATTAACTTTGCAATTCCACATTGTAAAAGATTTATTATCTATTATTTTAGTAATAAATCTTTTACAATGTGGAATTGCAAAGTTAATCCTTCTATCCCTGATATTAAGGAATTCCACCAAGTGAGGTCTGAAACCATCGTGTGATTTGAATATGGTGTCCATTATCACTAGGGAACTATCGCGCTCAAACTACCTTAAATAAGTTGGTTAGTGAAACCGTACGATGCTGGTTCCATACTTCTTTCGGGGTTCAGCCGTGACGTTTCCCGACTACGTATCTCCTCCTATCCTGGAAGCGTGTTCAGGTCGAAGATGTCAGCGCTCCTTTTTGGCCAGGTCTATGTACTGGAGTCGGTCGCCTCTGCGCCTGCTGCCCGTGTTGGCGCCGAAGCACTTCTGGCGCCATTTTACATTTTGCTCCCTGCTAGCCGCGGAAATCTTAGACAAGACTACGTACGGTGCTGTATCGCAAAAAAAAGTCAGCAGAAAAATCCACCTTGCCATTTATGAGGTGCTCAGCAATTCGATTCGTTCGCCGAAACGGAAATAATCACTTAAACGATGCTCTTAGTCTTTCTGCTTCTGCAGTCACTCACAAAAAAGAGCATTTTATATCGTGCTACTCTTAAGTTTCAATAATTTCAATAATAAGTTTAGTTATCCGCTGCCACCATGTTAAGTTTTAATTATAAGTCTTATGTGACTTGCTTCTTGGTTCACTGCTTTATTAATGACATCCGGTGCCTCCCAACAACAAACAACAATGGAACCAAAGTCAACACAAATAAATAAACGTGCTAAGATAAACAAATTTAACTTAAATATAAAAAAAAACAAATTAAACCAACGTAATTAACAATTAATATGTATAAATCAAATACAGAACAGCTACTAAACTTTACGCATGAGAGCCATGTTGGTTTGTTGGATGACAATAGGCTATCGTCCGGGCAAACGCCGTCTATTCTTCCTCGTTTTCTATGGAAGGGAAAGGATTTATGCGTATGTCTGCCTTATGTGCACACTAATCGTTTGGTTTGGAATCGCTGGAATATCATTTCCCCGCTGGGGAAGTTATCCCGCCTATCCTTCGGGTCGTAAATGCGTTTCTCCAGCACTCACGTCGCATTGGTTCTCGTTCCAAGTCGATTTATTACTTCCACCAGATGCATTCAAGAGCGGAGCGGTGTATGCGTGCTGTATGGGAGGCGTTCGCCTAAGAAGTTCGGAAAAGTTGGCTCATTCCCGAAAGAAATTGTGGACATGTTTTCGTACTTTCCTGGCGTCAGGATGTTAAATTTCCCAACAGTTAATTCCGATTCTAACTGTGAGTGGAGCGCATTACTTATTGGTGCTTCCCGACATCATATGCGTATGACGGAAAACATCCTCGCGACCACAGGTTATTTTTTCGATTTTGTGAACATTACTGTGGTAACTAATAATTTTATTAAGGTAGTCCGAGTGAGATAGTTCCCTAGTCATAATAGAGACCATTTTCGAATGATACGTTTTTATTTCACCAGCTGTAGTTCACATGAATTAAATATTGCATTATCAACGGTGCGATAATATAATTTTATATGACAGATATGGCAAGTAATTAAATGAAAATGTCTAAATAAGTCTTTAACTTGACTCATTTTTTTCGCGCGGTGCGTTTGAAACTCCTTCAAAACGGAAAGTTTTTTGGGATGCCCAAGAACCTATTGCGGTGACTATATGATCAATTTTCAAATATAGTTGAGAAAAAAAACAAAACATGCAAACTACACGCTGTTAGTTTTTGTACGGCATCTAAGTGCTAGAAATTCCTCAATTTGTAAATAACGTCTCTCTGGAGTGCATACTCGTACCATTTCTCATGTTAAGGGGCCGGTATTTTTTTGCAAATTACTCCTAAGGTAATGTTTCAAGGGGTTGAATTTTTGGTGTCATTAGAAGGGTTATATATTTTTTTTTATAAATTGAGAACAAATTCATTGAGTTCTAGGTAAAATGATATTTCGCTCAAACTACCTTAAACTGTACGCTCATTATTATATATTACACTTCGGAGGTAGGCACAGTGAAAAGCGCCTTATTCAACGTGTTAAACCTATAAAACTGGTGCATATACGACTATGTGTCCCATGTGAGACTATGTGTCTCACTCCCTATGTGTACGATAATTACGCGTTTACCAGCGGCGGAAGGAACCTTGAAGGGCCCGAGCGGGTGTACGCGGCAACACAGCACCGATTCGGCTAGGCGTTTCGCCTAACGGGACCTCTCACTTTGTCCATTATAAATATCACTCGATTTAAATTAAACGCGCTTATAGATGTTTTGGACAAAAACATATTGGACACGTTCAAGGCATGCCAATTGCAACGAGACCAAGAACGAAATCTTACGATGCCCCAGTTTTGAAATGCAATAATTAAAAAAAATAATAATAACTTTATTTCTATGAAACATACAAAGTTGAAACTCGCAAAATCTGTAGCAAACATATCTATCCTTTATTTAGAGAAATATAGTTGTCATTAAATAACTTGTGTTTGAGTTACAAGGTATCAAAGTCGGAGCTTTTCCCGCGCGCCGTAAATAACCGGTACTTTTTACGTTATAACTGTAGTAAAAAATATAAAAATTCATCAAAAAATTAAAATTTGCCATTACATAACGTAGAAACGAATGAGAAAAATGAAGGTATCATTAGGTTTTCTGTAAGTCTTTTCGTTAACTTTTTATTTGTATCCAAACTCGAGTGCACATAATTTCTGCGCCAACAGTAGGGATGTAATTCGCCCTGAATAAATCATTTGATTTGACCAGGATTCGAACCCGGATCTCCGGCGCCGTGTCAGGTGTGTTAGCTTGTTATACCTCCAAGCCGTCTTTCTTCAAAGCGAATGTCGACAATGTGGGATTTATCACGTCGACATTGGCTTAATAGGCTCGATTATTGTCTCCTGTGACGCAATGTGGATTTGAGATGCAAACGCGTAGTTAGCTTGAACCCCCGTCGTAATTCGTCTCGAAGGAAGACGGCTTGGTGGTGTAACTGGCTAACACACCTGGCCGGCCATTGGCTCGAATCCCGGTGAGGTCGCATGTTTTTTAACTGCGAATTTCATTCCGTCACGTTTCCGTCAAAAAAATGCGTTGTTTTGAAGTAACCGGTGACACCACCGACAGAGTAAACAACAGAGTAAACAACAATTGCGGTACCATCATTCAACAACGGACTAATTCTCTATCAAATTCTCTTCAAAACAACGCATTTTTTTTGTTTCTTAGAACCTTTTTCAAAACACGGCGGGCAAAACACATCAAGGGCTGTTATGAAATATGTTGGGATACGAAATAACAGAGATGGCTTAAAATACAATGTAAGTGTGTCGCGTATTTTTACTCTCGTCGGCCCAGTATTTCATCTGAAACTCATCTCAAGTGGGTGCCAGGCACATGGCCGCTTGGGGGGAAAGTTGACAGGAGCCAAGTGCCGGAGCGAGTTGAAAGTATTCTATTCTCTAGGAAATATCTCGCGTGATGGAAAAAGTACGACGGATATCAAGCGGAGAAATTCCCGAGCTAAGAAAGCGTTAATGGCTAAATGGCAACTTCTGTGTTCAAAGGAGATAGGCAGATGAACTCGAAATAGCATGTGAAAACGTTTTTGTGGATTGTGGCACTCTATGGATCGGAAGCATCGGCCATTGGAAAAACAGACCCGAAGAGACTATAAGTCTTCGAAACCTGGAGCTGGAGGAGGATGCTGAAGATCAAATGGCCGGACAAAATAAGAAATTATGAAGTGTACAGAAGAGTTGAAGAGGGAAGGAACAAATGGAATAACCTACAGAAACAAAGAACAAGATGGATTGGACACACTGTGAGACACAATGGGTCTGTGCAGAACATAATTGAGGGGAAAAGAGAGGGAATAGACGTCAGAGGGAGATCCAGGAATAAGTTCATGGACCAAATAAAGAGGAGAGTACAAAGGAAGAGATTCCAGGAGGTAAGGGAACTAGGATTTGACAGGAAAGGGTGGAGGGCTGCAGTCAACCAGTCTTAGGATTGAACGACCAGTGATAATAAGGAAATATCTCAGATGCGGAGGAAATGCACCCAGAAAAATATCTAATATGAAAAGAGAATTATTCTTATCGCTGAATTTGACAACCCTGAAAAAATTTGAACTAAATTTTGGGATAGGCGGATGAAGCCTACATCAGACCCACAGCGACCTCCCCGTAGTTAAGCCCCAGGATGGAGAGTTCGTGTACCTCATTTATCTCGAGGTAGTTTGTTTGAAGTATCCTTTCACCCAGAAACCAATGCATTTTGTCTCATTTTAAAGAAAAATATCTCACCCTTCCTAGATACCGAAATATCAGCCCCTTACCGAACTACTTTCCGAGATTTTTGAAGTCAAATACCAGCCATCGGAAATGGTACGTATCTGCTCTCCAGAGTGTCCTATTTATAAAATGAGCAGTTTTTAACGCCTAGATCTCGTCAAAAATTAGCAATACTTAGTATGTATGCCTTCTCTTCTATATGTAAACAATAATTTTGAAGATGTGGCAGTATTTTTTTCTGTATCCCAAAAAAACCTTCCGTCTTGGAAGAGTTGCAAACATACCGCGTGAAGCAATGATTCAAGTCAAAGACTTGTATTGATATTTTTATTTAATCATTTAGGATTTTTCATAAAAATGTATATTACTTCACCATTTATAATGCCGTATGTAATTCATGCTTCATACAGCTGCTTGAATTCAAATTATGTTTCGAATATGGTCTCCGTTATGACTCGGGACTATCTCGCTCAAACTTTTTTTTTTTAAGAGAGGGGGAAATGCTTTTACGCAGACCTGGGCTAGGTGTAGTGCCCAGGTACTGTGGGACTCGGCCACGAATGGCAATACCCACTAAAACCCTCCTCTTTTATTATACCTTTTACGGAGGTAGCAACCGAGTCTGGAGCCAACATCTGGTTTCACCCTTCTCCGTTCTTCAATCTTCTTCTCATTCTTGTATTCTTCATGAATATGTTGAAGCAGGCGATCCCTCCAGTGAGTGCACTGGTCGATATGATTTTGATGTCTGCTTGGATGATAATTTTATTTTCGACCAGGGCCTCCGCAGATTTCTTGCTCCATATTCATCTACATCTACATCTACGTGATACCCTGCGAGCCACCACGAGGGTGTGTAGCAGGGGGTGAAGATCACCAAACATTAACCATTGACATGCAAGTAAGATATTTAAGGGAGGTATGCTAGATAATAGGGTCACATGGAGCTAGATGGTTAGTATCTACATAATAAGGAAGGGATTATTGGTTGTTATTACATGCATCATGCACTACAGACTACTCTAACTATATTTCACCTACCTATCCCTTTGCTACGCTGCCTATTGTTCGATACTATTATTATTATTACCTAATTACCTATTATTATTATTACCTAATTACCTATTATTATTATTACCTATTATTACCTAATATTAAGTAGGTATTCGTAACCTTTTCGATTACATCGCTGGGTTTCGCAAGCCAGGGTCTAAATGTTTGTGTCGACTCAGTCCACGTTCAAGTGGCCGAATTTCGCAAGACAAATTCTGCTTCAATCTGCAGTTTTTTAATCGCAGCGCCGCAGCAAACGCTGCGGTCATGACCACGTGTAAGTAAAATGACATAATGTGTTACTTCATGTCATGTGCCGGTGAACTGGGCGGTCTGGTTTTTTTTTCGTCGGCCTAGGATGCTCTGGAAGAGTGCCATATTATTTGCCCACTGACATTTCGTCATTGAACGCCCCATGATCAGTTCAGCTGAGGCGAAGCTTAGTGTGTTTTGCGACCAGTACCATGCCTTTACATATATCTAGGCCGAGATAAACGTAATTTTTATCATTATGGTAGTTTGTGTGAAATATCTTTTCACCTAGAAATCAATGAGTTTGGTCTCATTTTAAAGAAAAACGTCTTACTCTTCCAAAGACACAAATGTATCTGCCCCTTACCGCACTACTTTTCAGAGCGCTGATACTTACCGCGCTGTTTCAGAGCGACTCAGGGAATATTATCACGACGACTAACTACATCTCTTGGTCTGACAGAAGCGATAAAATGGGAGGTACATTGCCGAACCGATAGGTACAAAAACTCGTTCTTTCCGCGCACAATTAGCAACCACAATAAAAACTGAGCTCCACTAAATACACTCCCATAATACACGTCACCATTTCACCTCTCTAAACCTTATCCCTTATTCTTAAACCTTATCTTTACACGGCTGGTGTCCTAGCACCCCCTGCAACACGCCCATGCGGCGGCTCGTAGGGTTGTATGTAGATGTACCCGGACGGATTGCCTATCAGTTGAAGGAACGTGCGAAATTTGTCTCTCTTTTTATATCACTGGGTTACTGATGGTGTTGTGATCATTCTTAGTAATCGAATTTTGTTTTTTTTTACTGCGGTTGTATTAATTTCTTCTTTTCTCTTTCCTTTCCAGGTAATTTGATTCCCCTCCCCTCAAGTACTTTCTGCCAATCCTGACGTTGACGTGAGTAGCATGTATCTCAGTCTCCAGCGCGCAAGGTCCTTATCTCTAAGGAGAAATAACCATGCAAATTGCAAATGTTTAGTATCCTGCCGGGAACAGCTTCCTAAATATCGCGTTTGATTAAGTGAAAGCTAAGTTTATTTGCAGTTAACTCGTCACATTTTTACCGATTAAATAGTTACCAGTGATGAAAGATACAGACAGCAGATAAGTTCATTCTTCCATTGAAAGTGTTTATTTTCTTAATCCATCTAGTACAAACAATCCGTCAAAATTCATGAGCAAATATTGAAATGCTCTTGGTGATTAGTATTGAAAATTTAGCCTAAAAATTCAATTCGCTTAATTTTAAAATGCAATTCGTGATTGGTATTGAAAATCTTATAGAACACCTACGTATTGACGGAATGTTCCTTCTTTCGACGTATAAACCGCGGTAGAAAGTTAGGACACCAGCCGCCTGATGTCCTGACACCCCATGCCACACGCCCACGCGGTGTATCGCAGAGCAGTATGTAGATGTACAGCTGCTGATATTTAAAAGTCTAATTTAAATATGTTGTCCATGATGACTGGAGAAATATCTCGCTCAAACTATCTTGAATCTCATAATTCATGATGGGGTGTATATTTGCTTTTATTGAAAGTATGTCACTACTAATATTATGAAATGATATAACGACAATTTCCGCTGCATGATTTCTATTGTGGAAAGTTGCTCTGCTCTTTATTCCAAGATGCCTAAATTACACTCGCGAGTTCACTTAGCATATTAATCTCGGTAGATAGCTTGAGTGTGAATCTTTAAATATACAATGGATTGAGAAATGTCGCATAGTGTGACGTATGATCTATGATGTGATTACTGTAACGCTCACCTGAGCTCTCTCGTCGTTTATTCAAGCAGAAGCGTATTTGTCTCTGTTTGTTGATATCTTTCACAATCCGTACCCGCAAGGTGACTGCAGCGCAGTCAAGTGACATACAATCGCGACCAGGGGGGGCTATTCTGTTTCTACATATGGTATCATTACGCGGTGATATAATAGCGTTTGCCAGCGCCAGCGAAGTACCACGCGCGATTCTGTTTCTTCTAACGTTACGACCATTGCGACAATACGCTGTTAGTGTATGGGATCCATACGAAACGGGGTTGATATCTGAGTTAGATCGCGTGCAGCGAAGAGGAGCTAGGTTTGTGAAACGTTGCTACGATAAGTTGGCTAGTGTTTCTGGACTGTTAGAAGAATTAGGATGGGAATCGCTATCACAGCATAGATTAAATTATAGGCTTAACCTCCTAAATAAATTTCAGGAAAATCATTTTACTGACGACGTAAAAAACATACTATTAACCCCTTCGTACTACGGCAAATTAGATCGCGCCAATAAAATTAGAGAGCTAGATTGTAGAACCGATAGGTATAAAATGTCATTTTTTCCGCGTACCATTCGGGACCATAACAGCTGTGATCGTCGTCATGAATAGTTCGAGTATTGACAATAGGCAGGCAGTAAATCTTTTTCTTTATATTCTCCACGTTCTTATTTATGCATGATGTAAATATTGATGTTCTTATTTATGTATGATATTTTGAATATGTAGTAGTAGTAGTAGTCCTTGTACCCCGTGCACGTTGGAACGATTGACGATAGAATGTTTCTTGGTTAGTAGATTGTTAATTGTCGCGTTGCATGTGTGGTACGCTGGTTTCAATGTAGTTTCGGTGTTCTACCGTATCATTCATGCATGCCTGGTGCGGAAGCACCCCCTACCACACACCCTTTGGGTGGCTTGCAGGGTATGACGTAGATGTAGATGAATACGATAAATAAGCGTCGATCACGCTAAAATGACGCGAGATTCGAAAAACAGCAGTTCATTGCCTTGAAGCTACTCACTATTTTGACATATGGTCGCGGCGCTATGGCGTTATGGAGAAACAGAATCGCACTCCAGGGATGGAAATCGAAACGAAATTAAATGTCTTGACCCGGGGTGTAACTAAAATAGGGGGTCCGAGTTTAATTTCGCCGCGGAATGAAATTAAATGCAGTATCGAGTTTAGTTTTGACCTGGAGCGAAACTTTACTCCCGGGTGCGAAATTAAACTAATCTAAACTCCTTTACACTCAGTTAAGTTTCGTCTTTTAAGGCGGAGTGGAGGGGGTAAATATCCGATAGTTTTGACCCGTGTGTAAAGGAATACGAGAATAATTCGCTATTTCAAGCTAATAATGTCTCTACACCTTAAGGGTAGTTAGGTCGCAACCTTTGTGAAAATTCAGTGTGGACTCAGATCGTAAGATTATATGCATAGCAACGCTGTGAAGGCATGCGAGAGTCCCATTGTTGCTATACTTCGAGGCATTCCTGATGTGAATACGTCTGGGATTCATATTGTTAACTGCGTTGCTATGCTTATAGCTTAAAAGAAGCATGATCCAGAATCTTCAAGCGTCAATAAATTCACCAATCACTACTCAACGTGAGTGGTGCGAAACTAAACCTTCCGAACATGAAGAACGTGGTAAAGCCGGGACAAAACTAAATTTTACTAAAATTGAAGTTAGTTTCGTTCGTTTGTTTGGACCTGGAGTAGTTTTGACTCTGATTTAGTTTCGACCCCTGGGTTAGTCCCTGCGGGTATAATTCCATTTCGTTTCGCTCTCTGAGATGAAACTATTGAAATTATACTAGTTTTGGCTTTAGTGGGTGCTTTAGATTTTCGGCTATAGCCGACGATACACGGCGGTACAATCCACGCCGCGGTGATTTCGGTCAGGTTTACCCGGCGTATGTGATGGATAAAGGTTTCTCTGGTTTTCCACCGGGTGAGCAGGTCCATGGGGTCCAACGTTTCGGAGATTCC
Source organism: Ceriagrion tenellum (assembly GCA_963169105.1). Lineage (NCBI taxonomy): Eukaryota > Metazoa > Arthropoda > Insecta > Odonata > Coenagrionidae > Ceriagrion > Ceriagrion tenellum. The sequence continues at coordinate 58,005,211 of OY720639.1, read as the reverse complement.
CTGTGATCCCAACATTAAATTCGTCAGAGAAGGCGGGAAAACATGCAGACGCCACAGCCAATCAGGTGGCACCTGACCCGGGAGGAGGAGTATATATACCGGCCAAAATTGAGGAAACGGAATTCGGAAGCTGAAACCCCCCTGATGATGGAGGACAAGTCGTTCTCCGAAACGTTGGGCCCCATGGACCTGCTCACCCGGTGGGAAACCCGAGAAACCTTTATCCAAAGCAAGATCGATTTGCGCAACTGCAGGGAACTAGAATTAGACGGGGAAGGGTGGGCGGCTGCAGTCAACCAATCTTGTGATTGAACAGCCAATGAATGAATCGGAACACAGAACTTAACTGAATTAAAGCTATATAATTTTGAACATTTATTGATCGTGCAATCCAAGGATTGGTTGACTGCAGCCCTCCACCCTCCCCTATTCAATACTTGTTCCCTTACCTCATGGTATCTCTTCCTATGTACTTTCCTCTTTATTTGGTCCATGAGCTTATTCCTGGGTCTTCCTCTTGGGACTTTTTCCTCCTTTTTACCTCCAATTATGTTCTTCACATTCATCTTACATTTTTAAATCCAAAGAATTTTCTTAGCAAACCCCTTTTGGTGGGTTAGTTTGGCGTGCTAATGGATAAAGGCGCTCCCAGTGTCAGCTGCAACTTAGCATAGGGGAAGTAACAATCAAAGTCACGACCAGGGATGGAAATCGGAACGAAACTTAAGCCTAAACTAGTACAATTTCATTAGTTTTATCTCTGGGAGCGAAATGCAGGAGCGAGACGAAATGGGATTATTCCCGAGGGACTAAACTTAGGGTCGAAACTAAATCTTAGTCAAAACTACTCCGGGTCGAAACGAAAAGAAGGAAACTAAACTCAATTTTAGCATAATTTAGTTTTCACCCGGCTTGGCCACGTGCTTCATGGTCGGAAGATTTAATTTCGTACCACACACGATGAGTAGTGATTGTTGAATTTGCTGACGAAAAGAAGTCAATTTAGTCAATTTTATTTCATACCGAAATAAAATTGACTTCTCACATAAATGTCAACAACTATGTAACCATTGCATTCAGTGTTTTGCCTGTATCTGCCTGATTTTTTTATGAATCGGCCATTACGTACTTCTTTTCGAATAAAAATGAGGCATTTTATCCACTTTTTTCACTCCTCGCGTGTACACTGCGCGGCTATTTAACTCCAGTGCAGTATCAGTCATCTCATGTCCGGAGGCGAGTGTAAACATGCCCCCACGCCATTTAACCGAGATAATAATATTTTCCGTTCTCTGTTAAGCCGTAATTGTTTCTTAGGGACTCCATTGTTTATTAGGTCTCTGTAACAATGGGACTATGCGTTTCATGCCGGGCGAGCGCGCTCGCCGCAGAGATGCGTGATATCATAGAGGCACTCATGGAGGGGGCGTGGCCCTTCTCGAGGCGATCTCTGAAGCATTTTTATTGGCATTCATCCGGAAAACTTCCACTCTCCACCGTCCGGAAAGCCTTTGTTGAATGAGTGCCAGTCGGGGAATGAGGGGGAGGGGAAGGGGTGGAGCTTTCCGCGGCATCATACGCTCCTAAATTAACTGAATAGATTTTACTATCTATCGTCGTAGGTTGATTCCTTTTTAAATTAATGACCTTAATCGTCGCCAATTTGGAGATTGCGTCTCCCGTCCTTCGATGCTGTTTTATTTTTTTTTGCTGATACTCGTGTTTTTCTTCCGCAACCTTATTTGTAGTTGTTAGTTGTCTACATCGACATACTACCCTGCGAGCCGCCGTAAAGGCATATGGCAGAGGATGTCAGGACACCAGCCGTGTGAAGATGTACGGTTTTAGGAAGTGAAACGGTGACGTGTCTAATGGGAGTGTATTAATTGGAGCTCAGTTTTTATTGTGATGGCTTATTTTCGCGCGGAAAGGAAATGGTTTTCCTGCGAGCCGCCGCATGGGCGTGTGGCAGGAGGTTTTAGGACACCAGCTGTGTAAAAGGTGTGAAGGATGAGGTTTTGGGGGATGGAATGGTGACGTGTATTACGGGAGTGTATTTAGTGGAGCTCAGTTTTTATTGTGGTCGCTTATTGTGCGCGGAAAGGACGAGGTTTTGTACCTATCTGTTCGGCAATGTATTCCTCATTTTATCGCTTCTGTCAGACCTAGAGATGTAGTGAGCTGTCATAATAACATTCTCTGTGTCGCTCTGAAACACGCCAGTTCTGAATTTCTCAAGCAAGCTAAGCCTAGCGTGTAGCCTCCCAGTCTCCAGGGGCTCCCACCTTTAGCCCTCTAAAAGTTGTGAAACACTCGTTCGCTCGTAGCAGCTTTTTACGAAGCGTGCTGCTTTTCTTTGTATTTTAATATTTATTTTGGTTAAGTCTTTACAATGAGGGTACCAAATGCTCGCGGCGTATTCGAGGTGTGCCCTAACCAGAGCGAAGTATCATCTCTCTTTTAGTTTTTCATCCTAGGACCTTCCTATTATTCGCCTGACATATCCTAGTTTCTTTAATTTTTAAATTTAACAATTTAATTTTTTGTATCTTCTATGCTTATGTCGTGGATAGGACGGCCTTTTGAATTATTTTGTTATGTTCCATCCGATGAAAATGTCCTATTTTCCTTTAGCTTTTCACTTTTCCTGTATATATGTAAATGATTTTCATTCTCTCGAGAAAACTACCAAAGTCATCACCGATGTTGCAATTGCAGTTGCCATCCTTTAGAGGCATTACCATTTTTTCGGATCCTCTTCTCGTGAAAATCGTGATTTTACTTTCTTTTTTTATGGTTACCTATTTATTTATATTTTTCGTGGTTTCGAGGGCCACCTGATTTACAAGGCTAACAGTCTTGCCTGATGATGACTGCTAGGCAGTTGAAACACGTGTTGTAAGAGTTTGAAATAAATTTGGTAGACAGTACGATATCATTTGAGCTTCATTATTCATTATGCTGTTCTACAACATCTCGCCGGAGAAAGTGGAGTTTACAAGGCTATGTCGCGCGTAATGGAAATGGGTTCTTAATCACATAATTCGTGCCTTAACTGTTTTTCTGTACATTTAATTATTATTATTAATTTGATATGACAATTATTGCTTTTTATGTTGCGAACTTTTTACGTGGTTAATCAAGAACCCCATTTTAATTGATTTTGTAACCTTTTAGTGCGGCCCACGTTCACCAAGGTTAGGCTTCTAAGGTCATTTTTAGGGGAAACAACTAATTTTAATTATATCATGTTTGAATTTTTTCTATTTTTTTCTTATTCCCTTGTTAAATATGATTCCCAGTCCAGGCGAAAGTTACTGCATGGCTAGTGCCGTAGGTCTTTGAAAAAGTCAAAAGTAAACAACTTTGCGTTTAAAGTTGGGATTTACCCTGTGGACGGTGGGGCTTAGCGCTCGCATACGGGTACCTCTGGCATTACACGCACGGTACCCTTGAGGACAACTTGTTCCTCAAAGCCCCCATGAGATTCGCAATCGAAGAGGACGCCTGGGTAGCTTAACTGGTAAGAGCACTCTGCGCTAAATCGTGGGATCTGGGTTCGATTCCCGGGCCCTGATTTTTCCACTTTGAATTTCACACAATTGTACGATCGGTAACCTTGAAATTCCACGGCGTAAGTATTTGCGGTGAAAATTTGAAGCTGTCTCCTACCGAATACTTCAAGCAAATATGGCGACATTGCGTGATCCGGTAGCCGTCAGGTTATCTATTTACGTGTGATAAGAGTAAGGAAAAGACCGGGAAGTGGAAAATATATAAATTAACGAAACACATGTGCGGACGTAATCAAAACAAAGCTTTTTTTTCTCTGTGAAGAATGTCTCCTCTGTGAATTGCAAACTAATGTATTTTTTGCTTTATATATATATATATATATATATATCATTGTGTTTGTAAATTTTATGTGTTCCTATCCACTTTCTTTCTACCTTTCTGTATGAACATTTATGTGAGTATTTGCCGCTGAGCGGTCTGAGTGAATGAACGTACGATTATATATATATATATATATATATATATATATATATATATATATATATATATATATATATATATATATATATATATATATATATATATTTTTTTTTTTTTTTTTTTTCTTTTTTGGCTTAATGTGTATTTTCTATTATTTTCTTCTTCCCGTATCCTTGTTTCACACAAGTTTAGCCTTTAAACTCGGACCTTGACCTTTCTCATGAGGTTGGTCTCAAGGAGGTAAACTCCTTTCTATGCCTCCATTGTTGTCGACTTTTGTCGAGGAAAGTCGTCGGTGGCGATTTCCGTGCAAATACCCCGGAGGAAGAATTTTGGAAACGCTTATAAGAAAGGACTCCTTAGTCTTCGGAGACGTTCACTCGTCAGCGTCGCTTCTTGAATCCATTCTTCCTGCTCATGGGATCTTTACTTTCCAGCTCCGTCTTATTGGAGAGCGAATGGGAAAGAAGTCGGGAATTTGGACCTTGTTTTCTCTCCACGGCGATCTTCTCTATGCTAATCTGCGTTCGTTTTCGACGGGAAAGCCTTCGAAGTGTCTGGTACCAAGCATGATTCCGTGGCCGTCTTGGATCGAGATTAATGCTACTTTCCCTTGCCTGGCGTGGATAAAATATTTCATTCATGCATCACCTTTCGTGCGTAATTTACCGTAAAAAAACCCCTATCAAAATACCAACTGGTGAGAGAGTTCGCGAGAAAAATCACAGCCTTCACCATTGGTGGAACTCAGTGGCTTTGATAGATAAAGTGTCTCTGTTATACCTAAGCGTTTTTCGTTTTTATGGCAGCTGTAATATATATACCGAAAAACCGTGGAGTTGCCTCCGGAAGGTCGATTTTTTTCACAACTCACGTGATTCATGTTTTTTAATCCAATGTAAATTATTGAAAAAAATCGGAATGTACTGTAAAAAGATCCCCGGGAAGGAAAAAAATACGAAGAATGTGTGCGAGGTATTTCAATTCATGGAAAAGACCAATGCTTCTACGTGACGAATCTACATCTACCTAATACCCTGCAAGCCACCACAAGGGTGTTCGGCAGGGGGTGACTTATCACCATCATGAACTAGGGTGAAGAAATTAACTTTCACCAACATGCACCCCATAATGGGCATGCTACAAATGCTACAGAAACAACTAAAATAACCTACGATGTAACTATGACAACGTGACACATGAGTCATGCGTGGAAGATGCAAAATATGGTATTGGCACTCCTCTGCAGATTTAGAAACATGCATTAATCCTAATCACGGGGTCGTGAAAACATTGTGACAGATACATAATCGTATAGTACTCGGCGTATGATCGAAGCATTAAAGAAACTCGAATTGTGTTTGGAATTTATTTCGTTTTAGGAACAATGATCTAAATGCATCTTAAAAAGTAAGGTATCTTTAGTTTCGCAAAAGGCTGACGTTGTTTGCATACTTCATGTCGCAATTTTCAAAAATATATATTTTTTGACTCTCCCGTTAATTCGTTGCCTGCTGTCTCCAGTTTTCATCGCATATTATTTTAATCCTGCTTTTTTGGTTTATATTCTTCATCAATCTCGATTATATTGCGATTCTATTCTCGATTTTATATTCTATTTCAGCGATTGCGGAATTCTATTCCGCAAACGCTGAAAAATATTAAGTCAACCGAAAGATTTAAAAAATGCTTGCTGTCTTATTATCTCAGTGATAGTTAATATTTTGTTAAATATCTTGGATTAAATTCACGAATATGCTACCTTTGTGATTTCTACAATGTATTGAGCATGGAATTGTAATATATGTTGTGGGCAAGTGCTGTTTTGGCAAATTTGATAAGATTCTTGTAAATGGTGACATGTTTTCTATGTGATTTTTATTATTTTTTGCCTGAGTTGTAATTACTTATGCCTGCTCCAAAGAAATTCTTTCTTAGAGCCAATAAATCTTATCTTATCTTATCTTAAAAATTATACTGACTTTCGTCAATATAATCTTTTTTCAAGTCTTTTTTCAAGTCAAATCTCGGTTTCTATTTCGTTCTTCAATGCAATATTTCGTCTGAAATTGCCCCTGTAAGGTCTGAATAATCCTGCGGTACTGCATTAATTATGGGAAAGTATGGCACAAGTTACCTTTTTTAAGACAGGAATTGGGGTCGTTTGATCCGTAAGATTTGTGGACTGTGGTGTTACCTTTGAAAGCTTAACTTTCGAATTGTGGCGTTAGAGGAGGACACTAAAGATCTCGTGACGTTGGAGGAACGAGTGGGTAAAGCAAAGCTTATGAATCAATTTTGTCCATAGACCCACTTCCGGTAACAATATATTAATCAATTAATACCGACCATAATTAAGTAACTTGTATTCGAGGGATGAACTGTTATTTACTGCGCCCTTCTTATGCGCGAAGGAGTCATTCTCCTCGGTTGTAGCTCTCGTTCACGGACTGATCCGTTCCAGGATCGGTTCAAAGAAAGGCATAGCGTTACTAGCAGAGGGAGATCGGGTTGGTGTGGTGGGTAGAGTACTGGCTAACCATACGAACGGCCAGGGTTCAAACCCTGCTGAGATGGATGTTTTCCACTGGAAATCCGATCCCTATTGGAGTGTCTTGTGGAGGTCACTTCAAGAACAGTACTCCGTCTGTCGAATGAGGCGTTTAACCGTAGTCCCCTTGGCGCCTTTCGTTAAGAGCAGGTTAATGCCGACGCCGGGTTTCTCTCCACCCTTCCTCCCTTACCTGTCCCCTATGGCGCAAGTGACCTTAGTTGTCGGTCGCCTCCCCAAATATCCAATCCATTCCGTTACCAACACTCCCGAAAGCAAATATACTGTTGACAGGGTTTGGCGCTGCACTCATAACAAAAAGGTGAATAAAGATAGAATATCATTACATGTATAGAGTATTTGGTTAAAGAATAAAATCTTTTTCCCTTAAAAAGTCTGTTTTTACTATGTGTTATATGCGTCTTTGTCCAGTCTCCGACACCGGCGTCCCCTTTCCAAACGTCTCGAAATCGGACGCATTTATCCATGGCGCCACTCTCGAAGGAAAAGTTCAGCTACCGCTTTCGCTCGTTTATTGGGTCGTACTTGTTGAGTCGACGGGCGCCGTAGCTTCCAATAGGTGGCGCGTTTATTTTGTTTCGTTTTTTTCTTTTCTTGCCGCTTGTTTGCGGGGCGCCCCGAGAGGTGGCAGGATGAGGGGAGAAACAAAAAAATACGCGAAGGATTCGGTGCGGGGAAGAACAATGAACTCCGCACGAGTGGCGAAAGTAAACGGTTTTGTTCGTCGTTTGAGAAAACGGAGCGTCTTTCGCTCCGCCCTCTTTCCTTCCCCACCTCCATCCCCCTTCGCCACCCTCCCGCGGGCCTCACTGACTTCGCTGCTGTGACTGGCGGCTTGGGAGCGCTTTTTTTTTTAATTCAAAGGAATCCCTACCTCCGTCTTAAGCTTACGGAATGGGAGGCCGTACCGTGCTGTGTATTTTCTTTCGTAATGTCGCCTTTTACGTGCGGGTTGTTAAGACTTACAATCAGTATTTAATTTATCCACTATTTGAAAAGCCTGCAGAAACAGGCTGTAATATTGGCGAAAGAGTGATGAATATAATTAATTATTTACTTTAAAAGTTAATACAAATCAAATTGTTTTGTATATTTTTAATGAAAGCAATGCGTATCATTATGGTGTACAATATATATTATCTAAATGCGAAAGACTTCTTTGCAAACAACGTTTTTGTTAAAGCAGGCGGAGCTGTTACTGGGCTGTTTCCTTCGTCATACGTGTATTTTGAAAAATTCATACGTCCACCCCACGTGTCAGTTAGTGGAGAACGTATATGGCAATGTCATTCGATATCGATTGTATTCTTGCATAGATACAGGTCTTTGCAGCGTAAACAAGTCTGCCTTTAATGTGCTTATTGTAGTTTATTCTCTTTAAGCACATCATATGATGCTCAACGTTTTTGATGATTTGTCAGTGCATTTGTGTTCGAAATGATGGCTGGCGCCGCGTATTCGCAGATTTGCTTGTGTGTGCAATGGTGTTCGATGCTTATTAAGCGCATTAATGGCGGCCGTGTGCTGGAAATATTGCGAAGACCCATATTGATAGAACTACGGATATAACTATCGAGTGAAACGACCCTGCGTATATGAGAGCTCCCCTGCCATCAGGTCTTTGATGATGGCACGGAAACGGAAACCCGGGTAGCATGTATAATAAAATTGTGTGGATTGAAAGTAGGTTGTTTTAATCATGGATGTAACGCACTTCCACTAATTTTAGCCGGAGACGATTACTTATAATTCCAAGATATTTTACTCTATCTGAAGATTTAATGTTTACTCCACCCATAGTATAGGTATGGCTTCTTAGTTTGTTAGTCTTCGCTTCCCTGAAGATGAGTTCGAGTTAAGAGTGAAGTCTCCCGGTAAACCTCCTAGTTAAAGAAACTTGCGTGGGTCCCGGTCCTTTATCAAAGCCTTAACTGGAGGCTGGTGTCCTTCACTCTCTCTCTACCTCTTCCTCTCCCCTCCTGCCTCCTTCTCCTCCGCTGTAATCCAAAAGGCCATCATCGCCATCGATTGGCAAGGCAGTCAAAAGGATTCCATCCCCTGGTCTCCCTCCTCCGCCTTTTTTATTCGATTCTCATCGCGGGTCCCGGTTTTATTCTCCCCGTTGACATTTGAATGCGCCGCGGATAATTCCCCCCCGTGATTGACCCGTCATCTAGAGTTATAATGATGACCGAAAAGGGATTTCATCTCTGCTCAACAGTCGATTCACGCCGTGTAATTTAATTGCCTGCGCATTCATTATGCCTCGACGTGTTTGTGTTGGTGTGTGTCCGTGTGGCATAAAAGTGTCAGGTCGTCATTGGGGATGGAGTTGGTTTGTGGAAATTAATATTCGTGGACGCGGGCCAAAAGTTAGAATGGCTCAGGGAATCCGCGCCCGTTAATCACTCGGACTCATTATTGACCCATTGTTGTGGCACGGACATGATGCAAATTGTTTAAGTCTCTCTTTATTGTGTCTGAAGGAAAAAGTTAACACTTTATCCTAAGATAGATATTTTTCTCCTGATTGTCGGCCGTAGTGGGAGGTAAGGAGATGGTAAAAGTCTACAACGGAAGTTATGAGAGTCAATACTTACTGCTAATAGCTGGGCGTTGTCTTTTTCGGTATTATTTTGTGTAACCTCTGTTTTTCTATTTATATTGTCCAGTTCAGTATTTCGGAGGAATTATATCTCTGTATCCTATATATCTCAACCCACGTGTCTAATTTTTCTGACGGCTTCCGCGGTTTTGTTGTAATTTTCAATTCGTTTTCTTCCCGCGTTTGGGCATAACGGTGGACAACCGTTTCGCCGGCATTCCAGTCGGCATCATCAGGTCCGAATCCGGAGAAAAAACCGTTTCGCCGGCATTTTCCGGTTTCGGACCTGATGATGTCGACTGGTATGCCAGCGAAACGGTTGTCCACTCATATATTGGAACGCGGGAAGAACGCGAAAAATTCTAAATTTCCACGTGTCTAATGTTCATACCTAGGTGTCGTAAAGATTCATCGATGCGTTTCCATTAGCGTGTATGTAATTCCGCCGAGTATCATGATCATATTGGTTTTTAAAGAGGCCTTCAGCCAGAAGAAAAACTTGCTATGCAATAAAAGTCTGGATCTGGAGCTGAGAAAGAGACTAGCTAAATGTTATTCATGGAGCGCTTTCATGTATGGATGTGAAGCGTGGACATTAGGTAAGAGGGAAAGGAATAGAATAGAAGCTTATGAAATGTGGGTGTGGAGAAGGATGGAAAAAGTAAGCTGGGTAGATAAGATGAGAAATGAGGAGGTTTTGAGCAAAGTAAAAGAAGGAAGATCGCTCCTAAAGGAAATAAGGAAAAGGAAAGGAAACTGGTTGGGCCATGTGATGAGAGGGATAAGTATAATAACTGTGGCACTTGAGGGTTCAATTGAAGGAAAGAAAAAGAGAGGAAGGAGAAGAATTAAATCGGCGGATCAGGTGAAGAACATCGGCTATGATGAAACAAAGAAGGAAGCTCGGGACAGAAGCGGATGGAGACGACAGTGGTGTACGGGACCTGTCAGCGGACAGAACACCAGATGATGATGATTGGTTTTTACTCGTGCAATTTCTTGAGTAGGAAATTGACATCATGGTAAATTCTGCTATCAGGAATGTCTTTCTATAATTTGGAGATCATAAGGACCAATTCCCTTAATTTAATGGTGTTCGTCGAATTTTTTTGAATGAATGCCGACCACGGTTTCGACACTTAATGTCATTATCAAGATGGCAATATCAATGTCGGCATAATGAGTCGCAACCACGGTTGTTTTTCATGAAAAAAGTCTGGATATTGCTATTGTATTCTTACCAAAATGGACGTGCAATATTTCCACAAAGTTACGCCTGAAATTCTTTCATGCGTGAGAAAATCAGATATTTCATCGAGCGAAATTATTCCGAAGTGCCGGTAGTTAAAGGGTACTCTTAAAGGCTTACCCTTGGGTGTACCTTTTAATTTGTGCCATATTGTACCTTCCTATTATTATAAAAATGATCCTATTTCGATTAAAGGCGAAAATTGATTGGTTAATACAGTGTTTCAATCGTCATAAATATTTTCCAATTCAATCCTGATAGTTTCGAGTTCATCAAGGATGGCTTGCTGTTTTTCGTTTTTGATACATCTACACCTACTTATTAACCTGCAACCCGCCACAAGGGCGTTTGGCAGGGGGTGACTTATCACCAACATGAACTACAGTGAGGAATAATTAATTCTCGTGCTTCTAGCCGAGTAAGAATTTTTGTGGCTGACGTTTCGATGGATAACACTTCCATCGAAACGTCAGCCACAAAAATTCTTACTCGGCTAGAAGCCCGAGAATTATTTATTCATATAATTCGCCGAGAAAGGACAAGATCGTACATTACAGTGAGGAAATTTACTTTCACCAACATGCACCACTTAATGGGAATGCTACAAATGCTACAGAAACTACAAAAATAATCTATAATGTAAATACGCAAACGTGACACGAGTCATGCAGGGAACATGCAAAACATGGCGTTTATTTTTCATTGTTATTACAACTTATTTTATTTATCACATTCAAAAGTAGTCCAATGCAGACGCTAGACTTTTTTCTTTCCTTCCCACCCCACGCACCACTCATGCAATCCCTTTATCTCTTCCAATTCGTCCGGAACAGTCGTGAAATACTTCGATCATGATGTCTCCGTGTCCCGAGTGTCGTCGCCGATAAATATTCGCGACCGCGGGAACTACTACTCGTTCCCTTTCAATTATTCATCCGCGACCCGCGTTGCGCCATCTGTCATCCCTCCGTTTTGAAATGCCCTTTACGGCCAAAGCGAAGAATCATAAATGCCAATTTCCCCCAGTCATTGCGGAGTGCGCTTGCACGCGATGACGCACCGCGCGCTCCTCGCCGGGCGATCCTCAACTGTTCGCTCGTTTCGAACTTTCTCGCTCAATCGCATTTGAATGAGAGCAATCCCTTATATGTGTGCGTTGTGTGTGTGTGTTTGTTTGCTCCTCTCGCATTGTGGACGGACTTGTACGCGCGAAGAACCTCCCCAAGTTTGGTCACCCTGGCGCGCCACCGCGAGTTCCACGTTTGGATTGTCCGGTCCGCCTCACGCCGGGGCTGGACCTCGGTGGCGACCTGGCTATCGAAGATAGCTGTGCCTCGGAGCGTACCTCTTCTTCTTTTGCGGCTACGGTGGCGTTATTCCGGAACGAAAGAATGGACAGACCAGTTTAGTCTTCTCAATCTAGACAGCGTAGTTCTTGAAACGTGTCTGATGCTTAGCGTGCATAATTCATTCGTAGCCTCGTTTATCTAGTTTTTTTTAGCTTGGCGAAAAGAAATCTCTTGGTACTGTCCCAAGTACATTCTTTGTTCTCGATTATCGTGTATATTCATGCAATTTATTTTGTAGGAAATGGCCAGTTTTGTAAATTCTGCTAATAGGAATTGGGATCACGAAACGTTTATGATGCTCAGTTCGCTTAATTCATTCTAAATCTCGTTCATTTAGTATTTTTTAGCTTGGCGCAAAGAAATCTATTGATACTATTCCAACAATATTATTTATTCCCGATCGAAATCATCGCCAATACTTCTTTAACAAGGTCACACTAACCTGGAATATGATCAATTTTCCCTTGATAATGACGAATTGAGGTTGGAATCAATCGACAGTATAAAGTTTCCAAAGAACTTCGGAACTAGCAGTGCAGGAACATTAACTTAGTCACCCGCTGGTGCTCATAGAATTGTGTGAAATTCTTAGTTGAAAAATCATTCGCCTGGACTGGGGATTGAACCCAGATCCCTCTATTTCGCGCTACCTAAGCTACCCAGCCTGGGTAGCTTAATTGGTTGGAGCACTCGGCGCGAAATCGGGTTCAATTCGCTATCCAGGCGAATGATTTTTCCACTGCGAATTTCTCGCGGTTGCGAGAATATAAAAATCAAGTGGAATAGCGCCTTTTAATTTCTTTTCGTCTTGTTAAACGCAGAAAAGTTCCTGTGTCTTCCCCTGGGGACTTTTCCCTCTAATTTGCCTTCAATTATGTTCTTCACAAACCCATTGTGTCTCAGGGTGTGTCCAATCCATCTGGTTCTTCTTTTCTCTTTGGTGTTCCATATGGTCCTCTTCTCTTCTAATCTTCTGTACACTTCATAATTTCCTATTTTGTCCGTCCATTTTATCTCCAGCATCCTCCTCCAGCACCAGGTTTCTAAGGCTTCTAGTCTTCTTGTCAGCTTTTCCAATGGTCCATGCTTCTGGTCCATAGAGTGCCACGCTCCACGCGAATGTTTTTGTCATACCGTTTCCTGGTTTGTGGTCCAATAAATTCTCTTCTGGTCAGCTTTTCCAATCGTCCATGCTTCTGATCCATCAATTGTCACGCTGCACGCGAATGTTTTCACATACTGTTTCCTGGTTTTTTAGTCCTATCTTCTTTGAGCACATCAGTTGTCTTTTTCCCATAAACGCCTTCATAGCTTGGGCTATTGTCCGCATACTGTCCGTTGTGCTTCTTCCGTCCCACGTGATGGTACTCCCGGGATAGGTGAAGGAATCGGCGAGATAGGGCCTAGCCTACTATGCACAAAATCCTTCCCAAGCACCCATACTCTTGCTTCTTCACCTTCGACCGTGTACGCGAACATGGTCATGTCTTCTCCATCTCCTTGAAACCTCATTGCTCCGATACATGTACTCAATTAAAAATGAAGATGAGGTTTTTTTTCCTTTATAACTTGGGCGTCCTGCGTCGAACTTTCAATGCCAGCGATCGACTTAACTCTCCCGTCATGTGGTCCGCCGGCACTGAGTCCTCCTTTTTTTCGCCACACACGCTTCCTCGTTTCGCGACGGCGGGTACGGCTGCGACCGACCAACAACATCTGGATTCCGATGGGCGGGCAATCCGCGATGCATGGATGGGTGAATGAGTTTGAAGGGGGGGCCCAGCGTTGATGGTGGCGGTGGTGGGTGGATGTATTTTAAGGGCGCCATATGGTGGCGGATGGCGTGGCATTATTCCTTTAAGGCCGAATAAGCGATTAGGGCCCTCCCCCGCGGACTGTGAACGAGACGAATTCATTCCGTCACGTCGAAAACGCTCTCTCCACGCGATGTCCGGGAAATATCAACGAAATGTTCCCACATGATTCCCTCCTCTTTGTGAGTGAGAGAGAGAGAGAAATTTTTAACAGAAACTAAGAATATACTTTTCCTCAGGGTATTTTAATGAGTAGAATGTATTAATGAGAGTAATGAGTGGATTTCCCATACACCCACCCCTTCCCTCTACTCTTAAGTCTTTTGTTGACTACATTCCGCTAGTAATCCCTTTCTGGAACCCCTGCCCACTCTATGATTATACTCCCTTCCTAGCTAATCCTTCCGCCTTCACATTTACCCCCCTCCGTCCCTTACTTCCTTGGTACCGGCTACCTACCACCTTTCCCTTTGCACTTCTACTTATAACCCTGCAAGCCACCACAAGGGTGTTTGGCAGGGGGCGACTTATCACCTACATGAACTACAGTGAAGAAATTTACTTTCACCAACATGCACCACATAATGAGTTCGCTACAAATGCTGCAGAAACTGCTAAAATAATCTATAACGTAACTATGAAAACATGACACAAGAGTCATGCATGGAACATGCAAAACATGGTGTTAGCACTACTCGGCAGATTTATAAACTTGCATTAGGGGGCAAATGAATAATCCAGTTACGCTACCTGTCAACTAACCCACTTCAAAGTCTCAACGCAGCCATTAAGGTCTCTTTATCGATCGTGAGAGAAACGACCTTATAAATCTTTATGTTCTACAATCTATTTCCCTTATTTTTTCTCACAATATCGCAATATGATCAACCGTAAGTATGTTGGAGTTCGTAAGAAACTGATTGCTTCGTCGGAAAATAAATCGGTTTTGAATTTACTTGAAAGATAGAGTCTAATTTTCAATCGACGGCCCGAAAGCGATTCCCATCCTAGTTTTTTCTAATGATCATACTTGTTTTTCTTTTTCCCCTCCCCCTTCTTATTCTACCCACTCCTACCCTTTTCCTGATGTTTCTTTGTTTTTTTTCCGTTTACCTACCACTTCCCCCTACCTAACTTCTGTTCCCCACCCCCCCTTCCTTCAAACATTGTGCCCTCGGCTTAATGAGTCTTGCACCTGATGATGGCTCTGTGAGCTGAAACGCGTCGTACTCATTTAAATAAATGTACTGCGGAAAAGTGCAGTGGTTATTTCTGTTATAATATGACGGACTTCCACGATTCCTCGCCTGAATCTGTTGAATACTATCAGAGAGAGCAATTACTCTGATAAACCTCTCTTAATTTATGATTTTTATTGATTTCGAGATCCATCGCGATTGGTTGCTAATCTACAACGTTCCACCTCTGCTCCTGGAAGCGTCTTCCATTGAAAGTATTGTTTGTTGTAATTCGGCGTCTATTTAATACATATTACCTGTTTGATCTGCAGCGTTGTCTACGACAGTTGCATTTTGAATTTGAAAATGCAATTGTCGTTGACATTGCTCCTCTACGAACAGCTACTGTATATTATTTAGCGGCCGAATATCAACAAAAAATAATTTTGTCGTAAGAAGCCCCCCCAGGAATCGAAGTGAAACGTTGAACACATGCAACCAAACTCAGTGAATCCCGGAAGTAATGTGTACTAAGCAAATTATCAAAAATCTCGGGAAAATGAAGAATATCTATTTTAATTTTTATTTTCATGCTCGGGCGGTCCGAAAACAGCCGAATTTACATTTAAATTATACTTTAACGGACAGGTAAAGTGTAAATAACAAATTTTGAGAGCTATCATTTTTACTTTAACTTTTGTTGTGATACTTCTACTAAAGTATTACGCACAGTGCGCAATACTCGGGCGAGCTGCTTGTGTGTGCGTACTTTCTCTGCGAAAATAGATGTTTCGTGCTATTTGTACGTAACGTATAAAACACACTGCTGTGAGCTGTACCTATTTGGTTTCAAAAAGTTGAATGATTTTATCGATTCATTCCTTAAAGAAGTACTTCCCACATTTTAACAAATTACTCGCCCGTTTCTGCGAAAAAGAAAAGACAAATCTTACTGTGCTCATTTGGTGGCACATAACTGATTGAAAACAGTAATGGAAGGAGAAATGTATGAGAAGAATGACAGATGAAGACTAAGAATAGAATACATCAAGCAAATTTTTAAGTGTGTCAAAGTTAAGAATTATGCAGGAATGTAGCGGTTAGGAGAATGGAGTGGAGGTCTAAAATACATCAATCTTCTGATTGATGACTGCTAATAATGATATTCTACACGATTTGTCTGGAGGATTGGTGTTGGGAAATGAGTATAATCGTCTCTTGCCTACGTTTTTTTTGTATTCTACCGGTGATGGTAGGTTGTGATGAAAGTCAGAGAATCTCCTCCCGGTTTTCTACACTTTCAGGGGCCTAACTGCCTCTAGTATTTCCTTTTTCGCCTCTGCATACGATTTACCCTTCTTCATCCCGTCCATAAAACCTATTCTCTTGCACCGTATGGAAGTACTCAATGAAATACATAAAATAGTCCCACCGTCCTTAGTGGGTCAGGTAGTAATCAGTTTTGTTTCAATAGTTGGAGCATAAAATTGTATGTTGCGAGAGTACCATATGGATGATGTGCTTTACAAAATTGCGCTCCGAGTCCCGTAGAATGAAATTACGGAGGCTTCTTAGGCTTTATTTGCATCAACTCATTGCCTCCGTCTTAGAGATGGAAAATACAGCTAAAAGTTATAATCTTCAGGGTATAGCAGTATAATTAGCATTTCTGTCGTGATAAGTTAGTTTAATACTAATCTACATCTACGTAATACCCTGCGAGCCACCACGAGGGTGTGTGGCAGGGGGTGAAGATAAACAAACATGAACTATTGCCATGCAAGTAGGATATTTAAGGGAGATATGCTAGAAAACAGGGTCACATGGAGCTAGATGGTTAGTATCTACATAATAAGAAAGGAATTATTGGTTGTAATTACATGCATCATGCACTACAGACTACTCTAACTATATTTCACCTACCTATCCCTTTGCTACGCTGCCTATTGTTCTCTCTTATAGTACGCGGGAAAAATGACATTTTAAATCTATCGGTACGACAATCTATCTCTCTAATCTTGTTAACATGATCAAACCTAGCGTAATACTCAGGGGTTCTCAATATATATCTAACGTCATCTGTGAACAAATCGGTTTCTAATGACGATGTTTCAATGAAAAATTAGCCTATGAATATGTGTATGCGTTTTTGAACTATTTCTAAGAATGAATTCAATGCATAAATGTGGGTCCTTGAATTTTTTCGGTGATTTTATGTAAAAAAACTCTGGAAGGAATAAATTCCTTGTTTATACTTAGGTGCCACGTTATTGTCGGTTGACTTGCGTTGCTGGCTGTAATAGGTGTTGAGGTAGTTTGAGAAAAATATCATTCAACCCATAAATCAATGAATTTGGTCTCATTTTAAAGAAAAATATCTCACCCTTCCGAAGATACCAATATGTCATCCCCTTACCGAAGTGCTTTCCGAGATTTTCGACATAAAAACCAGCACTTTTACATGGGAAATGGTACGTGTATGCACTCCAGAGAGAGATGATGTAAAAAATGACGACTTTCCTACACCTAGATCTCGTCGAAAGTTAACAGTGAGTAGTTTGTATGTTTCCTCGTACTAATTGTGAAAATAAATGGTGTAATCACCGCAGTAACATTCCCAGTATCGTATCTAACAAAATTCCGTTGTGAAGAAGGTTTAAGCGTATTGCGTAAAACAAATGAGTCGAAATAAATACGTATGCGGATATTTTTATTAAATTACTTAGAATTAGTCATGAGCCACTTTAGTGACGATTCGTAAGATTTGAGAAACATAGTGGAATATTTCAAAATGACTCCATCGTTATTTAATGTACGTAATGCTCTTAGTTAGCGTCCTTTTACACCAAAGCTTATAAATTAGTCAACTTGTATACTGTTAAAATAAAATCTTTCACGATGGTATATAATCAATGAATAACTTGCAAACTTTGGCGTGTTTGCACTCAATATTTCTGCGATAGTATTGTTTTAAATATTCCTCCATCGCCTTATCCTTGCGAAAACATTTGACTGATGATATGTGATGCATGGTGCTTATGGTTATGGAAATGAATAAAGAAGTCACTAAAGGAGCAGAAATAGATTTTTAGCTTATTAAATAATTATGGAGTGCTAAAAATAGGAACTATGCACGTTATAATTAACTGTTATCCTCTCTCTGTATCCCTTTCTATTCGGCAAAGGGTTTTAAGTTTTTTTTTCATGACGTTGTATGAAATTTCCGCGTCTACGCTGGGCACTTAAGTTAACATTTAATTGCACCTTTCACTTAATTATACCGTGTAGGAGCCCTGTCACCACTTAGGTAAGGGATTCGCTTAAGTAGACCCGAGGAAACCTAATTGGGTGGACTTCAATGATATCGATAGCATTCCATTGAGACAGTCGAGGACTCGTCATCGATAGATCAGAGAGTTTCGATAGTCATACGCATCATAATTGTGTTCACATTATTTGTATGAGGATTTGGGTAATTGTGTACGTGTTATTCTTATAACTTGTTGTATGCTTTTTGAAATCACAAAACAAAACCCAAGCATGTGCGCGATACAAAAGTTCTTTCCGTGAACGCTATCCATACCTATACTGTGGATGGAGTAAACATAAAATATTCAAATGCAGTAAATATGTTGGAATTACCTTAACTTCTGATAATTCGTGGGGAACACACATACAAAACATATGCGGCACAGCATTACAGAAACTAGGTTTTGTTAAGCGTATAATAGGAAGGTCCCCGGATGAAAAAGTAAAAGAGAGATGCTACTTCGCTATGGTTAAGCCACACCTCGAATATGCTGCGAGTATTTGGGACCCTGGTCATAAAGATTTAACCACAAAAATTAATAAAATACAAAGAAGAGCTGCACGCTTCGTTAAAAACTCCTGCGAAGGAATTAATGTAGGCAATTGGACGAGTTAATCTATACTTGCCATCATTTCCGTTGCCAAGCCGTGGGATTTTAGTGAGAGTGATCGATGAAAATTGATTTTATCTACTGTGTGACTAATTTCATTACAAGTAGTTTGCGGCACAGCATTATAGAAACTAGGTTTTGTTAAGCGTAATAATAAATAATAGGAAAGTCCTCGGGTGAAAAAGTAATAGAGATACGCTCTGGTTAGGCCACACCTCGAATACGCCGCGAGCATTTGGGACCACGGTCATAAAGATTTAACCAAAAAAAAATGATAAAATACAAAGGAAAGCTGCACGCTTCGTTAATAGCCGATACGAGCAAACATTTAGTGTCTCACAACTTTGAGAGGGATTAAGGTGGGAGCCCCTAGAGACTCTGAGGCTACAAGCTAGGCTTGGCTTGCTTGAGAAATTCTGAACTAGTGTATTTCAGAGTGACACTGAGAATATTATCATGACGCCTCACTTCATTTATAGGTCTGGCAGATGCGATAACAGTAGAGAGATACATTGCCGAACAGATAGGTACATAAACTAGTTCTCTCCGCGCGTAATATGCGATCATAATAAAAACTGAGCTCTACCCAATACACTCCCATAATACACGTCATCATTTCATCTCCCAAAACCTTATCCCTTACATCTTTACAGTGTTGGTGTCCTAACACCCCCTGCCACACGGGTAGGCGGCGGCTCGAGGGTAGTATGTAGATGTATCTGAGGCTTAGATAGATTTAATATATGTGTGTAGACGTAAGTCTGCATTTATGTGCTGCTTTTGAGTAAACCTTTCGTAAGTGCACCTGTAGTGTAGACGAGGCAAATGCAAGTCCTGAAATATTTTACTATATCGTAGGATCGTAGGGATTGTGAATAAAGTGAATTTTTTAGGGAAAGCTCTTTTTTGTCGTTCCTCAAGGACTTAATGTGCTAAAGCACGCGCAGGATTCAAGGATTCTGAAGGGCGGAAGGGTTCATTCAGTACGAGTTTGGAGGTCCACTCGCTTATGCTAATGTGGCGTAATGGCCGTTTTCCCCCCGCTATCTAGGCGAGATCATCAACCACACGATGGAGACGAAATCTTCCGCGAGGAGAAATATATATTAGCCGTTTACAGATTGATCGGGCGTCCGATACATACGGGAAATGCCCTCAATATATCTAATCCACTGTGGAAGCTCTCGTAACCGTCCTTGTTTTTTTTGTTTTCGGTGAATTCACTCTTTTGGTTCTTCCGCCGCCTCCTCTCAGAGCGACCGAGCGTGAAATTGGGCGTAAACTGGCTGGCGGCAAAACGATGCCGTTGGGGGGCGGACGTCCTGGACCACACTGCTCCTCGGAGCATTCTGTGCCGAAGCATTGATGGAGGAGTTGAGTTTTGAAAACAATCCGTCATCGTTGTGTTTCGAAAGCGAAACTTCTCCTGATCCTCGACCTCACCTCCAGCTTCTTACCGATGCTCGCTGGAAAGACTTATATTTTATAATAAAACTTACGTGTGTTATCTGGTTAAATAATAATTTTCTCACGAAACACCTTTCTCGCCTTTAACAGTGGAACTGCTTCCATAATAAACTTCATCGAATGAAGCTTTCCTGCACCACGCACCGAGAAATTGATTTATGAAAATTTTATTTTGGAAAGTCAATAAATGTTTATTATTATTATATTATCCAAAACCCAAACCAATCTAAATGGGCCAATCTCACAGTTACTGTCCGAAGAACTCACTCCTTCGTTAAAAGCTAGTATTCAATGATATCGGACTTAATTTTAAGAATGACTATCAGATTTCCGCTCTCTTAACCATTATCTCCGGGCCTCAATAATATGTGCAAATATTAACTGAAAATTTCTCAAAAATATGCATTTGTCCCATGAAAATATTACTATCTGGTATTCAAATATTGTTGCCTTAAAATGAATCCGCAGCTTTGCCATCTTATGGTGTATTACAGCATTATTGTATTATATCGCTGTCCGCAATTGCAATGTAAGGTCGATGAGAAAATATGTGATTGGTTTGTTATTGTTTTTTAGTGGCGCAATTGAAAATGCTGTAAGATATGTATGCTTTAAAGGTTTTTTTAAATGTAGCAAACGGCAATCCATGCAATTAACGGATGACAGCCTCCCCACAGGTCTGTGACCTTTGAGGCTGCCTAAGCTCCTGAAAAATTGTAAAACTTTTTTGTCCTTAAATTTGTGGAGTAATACATGCATTATTATTCTATAAACGCGCGTAATGAAACCTTGTCGTTGAACTTACTGTCCGAATTTGAGCAGCTTGGTCGTGGCCCTTTGAAATAATAGTTTTGCTGTGCAGCGTGAGTAAATAGATGCGAAGACCATCGTGAGTTGTAAATTTGAAGTATGGTGCGAAATTGCGTCAAAAGATATATTAGTTTTGATGTAATCGTCGGCTTATTTGGACTAATATGCTCGTCATTAATGCGTAGTGACTCATACGGAGTGCATGTTCTTCATTACTCTTTTGATAGCTTTTTGTGGATGCTTAATGGGGAAAGTAGATTAATGCAGAAATAAAGATAGACTGGCGGAAACGCAGGCCACCGCCAATTTATTGCGCAGACCCCAATGAAATGGGTTGCAGAGGTGCTCTTTCTTCAATTCATGTACTTAGGGATTTCGTCGTCTTTTGATGAGAATTCCTGATTTTCCACTCTGATTCCTTCTCCAGTCACCCGTTTCTTATAGTCATATATTTCTTCAGCTATAACCTCGTCCAATTCGCACTTCCCATGGATTCAGTTATATTTTGGATACATATGATTCCCTGACGTGACTTTGTCTAGGTTTTCCTTCAGCTTCATCCTTTTAACTTGAGTAGCGGTAATTTTTAAAGACGCCATATCTCTACTACTCAGAGCCTGACGACTAGTGACTGAGTTATTCAGAAATATGGCATTTTGATAAAGTGCTGTGAATTCGAGTTAAAATGATGCCTGCATGAGTGTCTGTTTATATATATATTCAGATGACGGTTAATGTTAATGTGTAAATTGAGGGATGAAAAAAGTATGAAAAACTCAGCAATTTAATAACGTAATATTATTCCGAAACTCCGACGATTGTGCTTAAGAAGTATTTTTTTAGAGGTCGTTTGTTGTCTCATGATAATGCTAAGAGAAACGTTCCTTATCGACCTTTGATTTAACTTTCCGAGGAAATGTTTTCTGCAAAAGTTTAACCTTGCGAAGGGAAAAAAACGAATTCAGGTAGACGTGGTACTTTTGGCTGGCGGCTAAATCGCGAAGCGTTGGAAAATATGTGCACGAATATCATGGACTCATGGTTAAAGGATTTTGCGCTGCGAACATAACGCCAGCTCTCGAGATTTTCATTTTGTAATTTAAATTATTTTACGATATCGCATTATTCTTCTTTCGATAGTGGAATTCAAATCACAACATCGCGCGTCCAATTTACATAAACGCGTATTGATCTCTTTCCTTAATTGAACGATTTGCACCCACGCGTCTTTATTCCGCCCAGAGACTGGCGATTTGTAAGGCGACTGATGTTTCTCTGTATATCTGCGGATCGCATCCAGAAACTCGTCACCTTTTTTTTTATCACGAATCACCTCGTAAATTTTTATCATGCATCTAGATTTTAAGTCGTGTATCGGACATTCTGAATGTGGCTCGCTTCATTATATTACTGTTATTCTTTGTTCCCGTTCGGTAATCATGTATCATTAATGGGATTGTGAAAACAAGTTTGTAAAATATAGAATAAATAAATAAGTCAATAATGCTGGATTTTTTTCATTATAGCTCCAATGTTATTTATAGCACGCGGAATAAATTTTTATGAGTTAAACCTCGACAGTGCCCTAACAGTCTCTGTAGATGATACGATATTAAGCTGAAATAGGTACGTTGAAATCTACCGTGTATCATGGAGGAAATGTCCAGTAATTTACAGAAATATGTCTGAGCCGTTAAGCTGAGTGGTTGTACTAAATGCAGATAAAGGCTGATCACCAAAGTTGCTCAGTTTTATAGTCGAATTATAATAATACAAATTAT
This sequence comes from Ceriagrion tenellum, assembly GCA_963169105.1. Taxonomy (NCBI): domain Eukaryota; kingdom Metazoa; phylum Arthropoda; class Insecta; order Odonata; family Coenagrionidae; genus Ceriagrion; species Ceriagrion tenellum. Next base: position 57,982,470 of record OY720639.1, on the reverse strand, counting down.
TTGCTAGAACTTCTAATAAATAACCTCGCATATTTTCCGAAGAGAAAAATGCTCAAAAGCCCTGATGAAGCAATGATATACCAAGACAAAAAGTGTACTATGGGGTAATAATGATGTTTAATTTGTGAGGTCTATCCTCTCCCTTACATTAACTAAAATATTGATGCAAACAAGTCGAAAAAGTACATCATCTGGATAGAAGATTCGCTTAAGGTGATTCCTCCGAGAAAGGACGATAATGTCATTTTATATGTACTATGGATACTTATAGAAAAATTTGTCCTTTTTTAGACATGGGCAACACAGTGTTATTTTTCCGTGCCATTTTTCCGCAAATTAAACTTGGAATAACATGGCGTTCAATGGGAGAATGGGTAAAACACATGGATAAGTGGTATTCTTCTAACAAATATTTATGCCATTTTCATGGAAAACTGTTAATAAGAAGCAAAAACTCTGGGCAAATCGATTGAAAAGAAAATAGATGCGTCTTACCGCCTTCTACTTCTAGTTATAGGTTATTTACTGCGAAGATTGAAGTCAAAATGCGTTAATTCCATAGCTGCAGTCGTCAGCGGGCATAAAAAAGTATTAATTAAAAATATATTCGTGGAGTAATTGGGATTTACGTCCTTAAATTTATGTTTTCAATAGGTGACGCATTCCACCAGCCAGAGCAGGATTTTTGAAACCATTAGAAAAAGAAATGGAATTTAGTACTTGTTTTGACTCACACAGTCGCCCTAAAACATCTTCGACTAAAGCCGTGTCCCAATTCGTTAGGCATTAGGGAGGATGCGGTTAGCTACCTAAATATTTAGAGGCCTATCGCTAAGGGAGCTTGATTTGGGACATCCTTCGCTAGTGTTGCCGTCTACCGAGCTGGAAACGAATGTAAAACATATGAGTAATTAATAAAGGACTGAATGAAACAAATGTAACCTGAAATTAAGACATTTTTGGCGTTGTGAGATTTGGAGAGTGAAATAACATTTTTTCATCCATTTCGTTGTTTGGAGATTGGTTAGTTTTTAGTTTTCGGGTTATTTAAGTTTGTGTAGGTGTTCTGGGATTTATATTCGTTTTATTTAAGTGTACCAAGTAAAATTTTTCTTTTGTAGTCGGGTGTTGGTTTGCGAAATTCTAGAGAATTCTTTCACAAACAGACAAAATACTTGCCGGCCATGTTTGCCACTTTTCAACTACTTCCTTGGGTACAAGTTTCCTTGTACGACGCATGCAGCGCTTTGCATGATGGGAAATTCAATATGGAGGCGGATTTAGGATAAACTCCATCTACCCTAAATTTCACCCCCGAGAAAGGCACCTAAATCCGCTCCCCCATGATGCCTAACGAATTGGGACACACTTCAAGATGGCGTCCTCCCTAAATCTGCCGATTTAGCTGCCTAATTGGCGAATTGGGACACTGCTTAATTCGTCCGACGCATCGCAGTTTCGTAAATTGATAGTACGGAACCCATCTCATGAATGGTCCTCATAGTAGGATCCTGTCAAAGGAAGCCCAGATGCGTGAATGCATGCGCACAAAATGTGTGTTTTTTTTCCGGGGGGGCCACATGGAGAGTTTTCTTTGCGGTGGCATTTGTTTGTACCCTTTGCTGTTTCGGCTGTTTATTGCCGCGCCGGTGACGCTTCAAAGTGACCGGGGGAGGTCTTGTAAGCCCCCGTCAGTCGATTCCCATGGCGGGGAAGCTCGACTTGCGTCGTAACAGGAAAAGTGGTGTTCGGACCGAATTCCACCCGATGAGTTGGGCCGCAAAAACGCGTTCGGGAGATGAGGATCGGCCGGCGATCCAGCGGAACCACCCGATTCGATAATGCCGTCTCGTTTATTTCACGATCTCGAGTATTCCCGCGAAGCACTGCGGCAATTTTCCTCGTGGTTTTGAGGAAAGTTGCCGCAAACCGCGTCGAGGTAGTTTATGAGTGACAAGTTTTTTTTTATTCTAGCCACGATCAGGGATCATTTTTCAATTTCATTTGGAAATGTAGACAGTTATGAGGATCGTGAAGTATATATCCATGTGCCAGGGTCCGTAGAAGGTAATAGCTCAGTTCAAGTATGCTGATTTTGCATAGAAAGTTCTTTGTTTCATTTGCTCATTTGTTCGATGAAAATTCGAACTGTTTTTGTTTACTACGTTTAAGCATGACGAGGAAAACATTGATCTCGCTGTGGGGTTTATTGTGATTGTTTTTCTTTTTCAAATTGCCTGCACTCAAGATGTAAGAGTGAAAACTTCGGTTTCGGATGACTGAGAGAGTTAAGTTTTGTAGTAATCCTTGCATTTGGTTTTCATATTCGCTTCGTTTTTGTCTGAAAATTGTGCTTTTCGGTTCTAAAAAAAGTAAATTCAGCAATTAAAATTAAATATTTTATTGAAAACGGCAGCGTACGTGGGCTTTGAATGCGAAATTATGCCCGAGGCCTTGAGAAATTATGGGAAAAATGGGAAATTGTGCCTTAATATAGTTTGAGCGAAATATAAATTCGACTAAAATCAAATAATTTGGTCTCATTTTAAAGAAAAATATGTCACCCTGCCAAAGATAACAAAATATCATACCCTTACAACTTTCCGAGAATTTTGACGAAAAATACCGGCCTTTTCACATGGAAAATGGTACGCGTATGCACTCCAGAGAGACCTTATTTCAAAAATGAGGAATTTCTAAAACCTAGTTCGAGTGAAAAAATTAACAGTGATCGGATCTCAATAATTTCTTAAGTAAATCATATTGTCACTGAAGTATTTTTTCAAGATCGCAAAAAATCTACCGTTGTGAAGGAGTTTTAAACGTCCCGCATGAAAAAATGAGTCAATTTAAAGACTAAATATGTATAATATATATATTTTCATTTAATTATTTAGAATATCAGTAGTGCAAAATTATAGTATTGCGCCATTGATAATGCAATATTTAATTATGCTTCCTACAGCTGTAATTAAAACCTATACTTCGAATGTGGTCTCCATTATGACTGAGGAACTGTCTCGCTCAAACAACCTTTATGCCTGAGATTACTTGATCAATATGGAAATAAGAGTGAATATTTTGCTGGAGTATTTTTCACCCCTTCCTCTCCATCGGCAGCGAAGGAATGTTAAATGGTTTTTGCATTTTGCTCGTCACCTTGTTTAGGTGCCTTTGATCCCAAAGAACGAATTATTTTTTTCTTCTTAACGTTGAAATTAACTAACTCCGCCTTCTAGTAGTGATATTTATCTGTGTAATTACGCAAAAATCATGTTTTATTGTTTATATTTTTATATTTGAGAGGCGACCGCCAGCTGAGGACATTTGCACCATTTAGGTTGGGTTGTTTGTACAGGGGAGGATTATTCGGGGAACGGAGGAAGCGTGGAGAGAAAAATCAACCTCTCTATTTGCTTGGGTGCTCAAGAAAGGCGCCGAGGGTACCTCGTTTTTAACGATCCATCTGACGGACAGAGTACCTCACTTTGGGAGCTCGCCGCATGGTACCAAAGTAGGAGTCGGAATCCCGTCAGTACATCCCCGCCATCTCTGGATTTTGTACTCGAGCTCTCGGGATGAGAGGCCGGAAATCGGGGAAAAGTAAAGTAGTTTAGTGGTTTATAAGGGGTGTAAATCTTTTCTCTGCAAATGCAGACCATGGAATACGTATTTCATCCAAAATGTGATGTAATTTTTATCATATTTAAACATATTCTCGTACGATCGTTACGTGAAGTATAAGGTTTACGTCCATCATGTCATTTTGTGGTACTCATACAAGAATACCTCGTGTAGCTTTAATCATTTGGTAATTCTAGGAATTTTTTATCTTTAAACCAAAAATCTTATATCGATTCTATCTATGTTTCAGAACCTGAGAGACTGCACCAGAGGAATTTCTTGCCGAAGCCGGATATTCATCGCAAATAGGTAAGAACCTTTGTTAATGCTGTTGTCGCATTCTTATCTAATTTTGATATAGTGTTCCTAAAAGTTTTGTTTGTACAGTCACTTCATAAAGTATCGCGACACACTATGCTAGCTGTTTGTATTGGTCGGCTTTCGAAGTTGGAGGCACGTTGGCTATCCTGAGCCATATCTGTTGACTATGAGCATTTCCAGGTACAGAATGGTATTTATTGAAAGTCAAGAGGGACACAGCCACCAGAGATAGTTCAGGATAGCCAACGTATTTCGAGCTTCGACATCCGACCTATACGAACCGCTAGAGTAGTGTGTCGCGATACTTTATGAAGTGACTGTACGTTTACGGAACTACTAGTCGCGGTAGAATGAGTTCTGGCGATTAGCAGCTGCAGTCTACCTCAGCATAATATATTTTATTCTCCATTTTATCGCCATGGAATCAAAGCTTTGATTTCGAATTAAAGTGTAACTACGGCCAGACTTGAACTCATGCGGTGGTTTTGACTCGAATTATTACGTCGTAGTCCGGTGGGTGAATTGAAGGAGAGTAGATGAGTCTGCGAATTAAAATGATTTTGCCTGCGAGTGTGGTTAACAGGGAGGAGACTAGGGGTATGGGGATTCGAGAGAGGGGTATGGGGATTCGAGCGGGACGTTGAGTTCATTGCGCCAAATATAGAAATCCCGTCCGTTTTCATTCGCTCTTTTTATTTTCCATTCTGTTCAGCGTCCGATGAAGTCCTTCACTCAAGAATCCGCCGCCACGTTTTCGCATCCATCCGATCCATTTAGCGGGACGAATGGAATGTACACCCGGCGCTCGTTCGGAAATGGCTTTTTGAATATTATGAGCGATGGAAGACGGCGCTGGAAGCCGGCTATATATAGATCACACCCTCCCCCCCTCCTCCGGCCGTCTTTCCCATTCGCGGGGGTCTGCTCGACTCCTTAACCACCGCCCACCTTCCTCCCTCCCCGCCCTTCCTTTGCAATGTCCATCCCCCACCACCCTTATCTCTTAATTCGCCCCCAGCCTCATCATTTGTGCCCCCCCAACAGCCTCCCTATCACCTCAAGATACTCCATTTCGCGGTTGGGACTTTCTTGACCGGTCCGTCCGTTATTCTTCATCTGTGTCTACGAAATACCGTGCGAGCCACCACTAGGGTGTGTGGCTCTGAGTGACACCACACCAGGCATGCTGCGCTCATCCCAGTTCAAATCAGATCTGCGCGCCTTCCCATCTTATTGGCTGTCCCTTAAGGAATTGAGGAGTTACCTACACCTATCACTCTAAAAATATGACACCATTGACTCATAAAAGCCTAAGCACGCCTAAGAAAGCTCTCGAGAAATGGTGCTCGAGTTTGATCTTGAGGATGAACTGATTTTAAAGCTGGAGGTTGAATTTCTGTGTATCAAATGGGCGGATAGGATTGGAAACTTAAGAAGCATGAGTAGAATAGGAGAAGAGGAAACCTCATGGACCAGTATCAGGTATCCATAAAAGAGTCCTTTCCTCACCTACCATACTCCAAAATATTGTTGTCCTTTTCAAGAATTTTTGCGACTGGCCCTTCGTGCGTACTCGGAACGGTTCGATCGGCATCGCGGCAGGAGGTGGAGCCTTCGACACCAGGGAGGTGGACGCTGCCATGTTTTCTCTTGAGACTTTTGTGCGAATGGAAACTAAAGACCGCCTCTTTATACCATTCCGAATGCAATGGAGATATGGCAACACAGATGCCTCACTCGCGAATCGTACAGGACGGAGGTCTACAGCGACTGAATTTCCGAGAGGCTAGGTTCCGCCTACTGCATTCTGGTTGGTTTTTGCGAAGTCACGTGCCCTCTTCCCCAACCTCTAGAAAACTTAGGTGTGCCTCTCTGTCGCAAAGATGTTTGAAAAGGATTCTAGTATTGTCCATCAGACGTACTCAGTAAGGATATGATTTTACATGGTACTGCAATATCCACCTCCAGAAACTCTCATCTCTCGCGAAGTGGAGGGAAAATGATAAATATTAATACTCTCGGAAAGATCATTTGGTAGTGAACTTTTGGTAGTATATTTTTCGATGTTTATAAAGGTACTAACCACTTACTTAATTTTCATTTGATTATTTTACTACGCCATGTTTTCCATGTCTCGGCCAAAAACCGTCGAATAGTCAGCCGTTTCGAAAATAAAACATTGAGTACAGTAAGTCCACGATCGGAGATGCGTGTTGAAGAAGAGCGACTTAAGTCGCAACAACGCAAAACGGATCCAGATATTCGCGACCACTTTAACCCCGCGATTAATCAAGGCGTTAATTTCAAAATTCGTTTTTTGCCTTTATCCAGGATAAAATAGCTATTTCAGATAGGATGATTATGTCTCAGTTATTAAAAAACGCAATCATATGCACATACGGTCTATTTTATTAGCATCAAACAGGGAAAAATTCTCCGACGACTCATGTCAGCATGGACGTAACATCGAATCAGACACCAGTCGAAACGACGCATACCGAGGACTTACTAGTTTTGTAATAAGCTTTTACTTGCTCGCCACCGCCCGGCGCCACTGAGCTCCGAGCTGCAAGTTTACTGCTATTGTTGTTGCGTCTCCATCACTACGTTTACCAATCGAACTCAGATCGATATGATCTCGGACTGATCTGAACATTCTAAGCCAGACGACTCGGATGGCCTGGTTTACCAATGCGAAATCCATTGAAATATCGATTTAAATCGATTCATAGTGATTTGAAATCTCAGACTGTTGGAGAAAGCGGGCCGAGTTAGCCCGCTTCTCATATCGATCTTGTTAGCCCGTTGCCATTTACCGTTCCGAGCTAAACCGGCCAAATCGATCTGAGTTAGATTTTTAAACGTGGTGTATATTACTGTACCTACTGTGGTAATAATGAGGATACTTTCTTAATTTCGTCCAAGGACTAACTATTCTCCGGCTACAATTTTACTTTGGTTCCGTCCTGTCCGCAGCGAAATGATGGAGCGATGTTTTCATCTCGTCCCAAATCGCTCCGGGGCTTATTTTTAATCCCTTATTATTATGTATCATTTCGTAAACGGAAACACGGCATTAATTGCTCGCTCTGTTTTTATTTTCGTTGTCTCCAGTTTGTAATTGATGTCTCCTTTCTCCATCTACTCTCTCGTTTCCTCGTCTTCTCCTCTTCTCTCTCTTCATCCCCCCATTCCCTATCAACCGACTCCCCTTCCCATTCGCTGGTACCGATTAATCCTCTGTAGAACGACCTCGCTGAAGAACCGAAACGAAGAGGCCTCTTAATCGATTGCCCCGATGGACCGCAAGGGCAAAAAGAGACAGTTACAAGTGGTGCTTAATACTTTTTTCAAAAACATAATATACGGTCAGCGAAGGCCTTGCCACTGTATAAATTAATTTTGCGTCTCCCTTCCCTACCGTGGTGTAATTCGAGAGATCTTAAGGTGACACTGGCTGCACTATATTACCCAAGACTAGTGCTTAGTTAATATTTTTCTTTATCAGTGAAAAAATTCCTGCTATCGCTGATAAAATGGGTTGTCTATCGAAAACCAGAATAATGGTACGAAGTATACAGCTTATTCCGTGATTATATGTTTAATGACCACATTTGTCCAGCCATTGGAGCTGACTGCTGCGCCATTTGCCGGGAACTATCGCATTTCGGCCTCAATTATAGCAGAAAATTGCTAATAACTATGAAAAAGAGTGGGTTAGATGTCTATATTTCATTTTCATTCTATTCCCCGGGACTTTTTGCTTTATTTAAACAGTCGTCATTACAAGCTTAGATGTGCTTTCTTGTTCAAATTGATATTTTTGTGCTCTAATCTGAGCGATATCCTTAAGCGCCCATGTAGCAATGTAAAAAAAAACTTTGAAGGGTGAATTACAGTAAAACTAGCATGTAAACCGTACTTTATTTTCAACTCGGTTTACAAAACGCTCTTCAAAGATGCAGTATTCATATTTTATGAAAATCAGGAATAAGTGACCCCGAGACCAGAGATGGAAATGTGCGAAAATGCGGCGTATGTCGTCAATCGAACACAAATGCGACGCCAAATCAACAAAAAACGTTGTAAAACCGATGCTGTTATCAGGGAGACCACGCCAAAATAAGCACCTTAATGAGGGACTTGTGTACGTCGCGAAGACTTGTATCGAAGGAAGAAAACAATCGATATTTAACGACCCTGGTTTTACCTATTGAGGTGTGTGGAGAGGGCTCGACGTCATCAAACTGATGAAGCCTCACAACCGGAATAACAAACGTGTTGTTTAACCCCGCTGTATCCTTACTCTCCTATGGATAGCACGACGGAATGGACGAATTAGTGGATGTAAAGCAAGAATATCAACCATATGTTTGAAGTTTAAGGCAGGTAACTCTTGAAAAATGTATTGGCGGCTTCGTACAAAGGATTCTACGTGATTTTACAATAGTTTTCGTCGGTAATGTGGATGATTAGTAATTTAAATGGCTTAAATCCGTTTTCTGGGGCCGCACAAAATTTTACTTGCTCTCGAGGCCCCGTGGAAGGGTCGACCCTCATTTAGTCGGACCCCTATCTCAAATCCGAGCCTCGGCGTCGACCCCTCACCGCGGGTGGCACCTACTGACCAGCCGCACTATAGTTTATAACTTTTGAAAGTTAACACTTAAATATATCGTTAACTTTCAAAAGTTGTAAACTATAGTGCGGCTGGTCAGTAGGTGCCATTACCCACCCGCGGTGAGGGGTCGACGCCGAGGCTCGGATTTGAGATAGGGGTCCGACTAAATGAGGGTCGACCCTTCCACGGGGCCCCGAGTGCAGGTAAAACTTTGTGCGGCCCGAGCAAACGGATTTAAGCCATTTAAACTAATTAACAAAATATATAAGAAGAATTCATATTAAAGAGGTAAGTTCATATTTCTAGTTAGTTAGTTAAACATGGTAAAATTGTAAAATTAGTGCGTAAACCTGCAAGCAATGAAGGAAAAATGAGGGTTAACGAAGATGGCGGACCGACTTCAACTTCTAGCATCGACCAGCATAGCAAGTGCCCTCTCCATGTACCTCAATAGTTTTACCCAATAATAGGGCTGGATTGGAGCGGTTTACCCACTGACTATAAGAACTATCTTTTTTTCTAGATTTTTATAGGGGGAATTTCTAGATTTTTATTGGGGTAAAGGAAATTTCACGTTCTAGATGGGAATTGGTCTCAATGCTTTCAAGTAGTAGTATCGTGACGGCAATTTAGATAGATAGATTCGTCAAGGCCAATCTGAAATCTATTGGGTTGAAGTGGCGAGTATTTATCGTCAGTTAATACGCTGAATGCGTAGCCAGTCCGTGGAGCAAATACTTGTCGGCGGAATGTGAGTTGATCGTTCTTAATTGCTGCACCTTGAGGAACAGGGATTGTTTCGGTGCAATGTATTATACGAGGCCTTTGTACTTTCAGAATCAATAGTGTTGTACGCTTAGAGGTCAAGCTACGTGATGGGGTATAAATGGATTTTGTTCTGTGTTGTAACATGAGTTTTATATGTTCTTGTGTTAAATTTATACTCTCGTTGAAGTATATAGGGACCATTTATGTTTTGTTGTCTTTTAGCCCAACGTTTCTCCTAATTAAGAAAATGGAAATTTTAGTACGGCGCACAGTGGTCAATATTCCCCGAAAGTTGGTCACCATGAGAAATAGTATTCCAATTTTGATAAAAGTTTGCATACTTATGTATTTGAGTGTGCTAAAACCAAATCCGCAGTCAGAATTGCAACAAATATATTTTTGCAAACTTTTCGCAAAATTTTTCTTAATTGAAAAAAGAATGGCCTTAATGCAATTAGTTGTGCATGTGCTTTTGAGGTTAAAAACCGGTCTAGTCGGAGAACGCCAAAATATTTTGGGCAAATTATTCGCAATTCCTTTAATTATTATCTGCAATTGTGCTGCAATAAAAAATGGTGCATGTGTTCAATAATATATTACAAATGAATGTAATGGGAAGTTCACAAAATCATTCATACAGTCGAGTGCAGCATGCTCCAAGCCAAGCTCGTTTTTCGGGACAAAAATCGAACTTTATTAGAATTCATTAACTTTTGGTTAGTTGAAGCGCGGATTTTCGCTCAAAAACACCATTATTTTAAACGGCCTTGTTTAAAAAATATATTTAAAAATTGAAAAATTAAATAATATCAACTTGTAGTACTAACTTTCTACTGGAGACTCCATCTTCCAGAAATTTATTCTCTTCACCAAGAACGAATTGGCTGCACTTCAAAAATTAGTTTGCTCTTATGGACGCACGCTCGATGCACTTGTTACCCGCAGGGCGCTCGTTGTCCATGTGAATAGTGTGCGCAAGTGAGTAAATGTTTACCCAACTGCTGTGACTTTCGACTTTGTAACCTTTCCTCTCACCGATCCAGCAATCAAAATCCTCTATGTAGATACTTTATTTTTCTTACCTTGGCCAGGTTTTGGGGACTTTGGACGACTGTGCGGCGGGTCAAATGTCTGAAGTCGGTCTAGTCGTGTTTATTTACCATTGGATGAACACATATGTCTTCCATTTATAGAAATATAGCATTTCAAGTGTATACATACGTAGGACAGATCCGTTCTAGGCTATGCGCATTTTCACGGCCCGATTATTTACTTGAGTTATTTGTTTGATGTTGATACGAAGGTTTCCGTGGTGATTACAATGATGGGTGTCTGCTTTCGGGTGTCCCTCCGCGTTTGGTCTTTTTACGGCGATAGTTGGCGAAAGTTCAGCATTAGGGAGCAGGTCAACTAATCAGCTAGATTATGGTCTCTTATCGATTGCAGGAAAAGAGACATTTTTATACCTGTCTGTTCTGCAGTCTATTTCCCCAGATTTAATTCTCATGATCTGAACTTCTTCGTCGATGACGCTTCAACCCAAATCGGGCCTTGGTCTCTTCAATTTTCTTCCTTCATTCTTCTCTATCCTCTGCCACTTTTCTCCAATTCCTCACCCCATGCAGTTCATGCGCATCCTTGATGGCGATATCTTCCCACAGAGCTCTGGGTTTTCCCACCGGGCCTCTTCCCTCCCATCTGCCCAGTGAACACTCTCCTAGCTGCCCTCTCCTCCGGCATCCCCAGGACATGCCTAGTGATGGAAAAATGTCGGTCAAAATCGATTTTTCAAGCAATCGATTTTTAATTGAAATGAAAAGCTCGACTTTTCAACAAAAATCGACATTTGAACCAAAAGATCGATTAATCGAAAAAATTGCCGGTTCTTTTTTGAAAAAAATACAGTTGGTACAAAAACATGTCTATTATTCATTCGAAAAACGCTCATAATACATATTTGAATAGTACATATAAAAAGCCCTAAAAATCTACTTAGAATACATTCTTGAATTATTAGTAGTAAAAATTTACAAATGCACGCATATTAAAGTTTGGGCATCACCGCTTGGAACCATTCGGCTTCACTAAAATTTTTGAAGAAAGATCAACTGATTGAGATGCTTTCTTGATGATCTAGGGCGTGCCTTTCCAATTTTACCGGCCTTAGAGAAAAGTCTTTCACATGGGACGGATGACGTTATCATACTCAGCACTCTGATCGCGAAAAGGTACGAGAGTAATCGGTACGGTATGCTAAGATCAAACGAAATGGTCAAGATCGAAGTTGAAAAATCGAGTTTGGATCGAAACTCGAAGATCATGGCTCGATCTCGATTTCCTCGATCTTTGACTATTGATACTCGATTTTCGATTTAATCGAAATCGATTTTTCCATCACTAGACATGCCCTGCCCATAGGATTCTCATTAGTTTGCAGTGGGTATAAATGCTGGCTTCTTCGTATAGGCTATATATTTCTTTCTTTTGACGGATTCTCCGTGTTCCTTCCGTGTTCACAGGCCCGCATATTCTCCGCAGTACTTTTCTCTCAAATCTGCCAACAAATCCGCAGATTTGACTGCCATTGTCCAAGATTCACAGCCGTATGACAGTACTGATCTGAACTAGTTGTACCATATAAAATAAACCTGTGGAAAAAAGTGTCCTTTTTTAAGGTTTTCATTTTTTTTATTGATTTGCTGTTGGATTTGCTTCCGAAAATCATCCATCGCGGAGTTGGATAACCAACCGCCTTATCCCAAGCTTTCCGACCCTTGTCATTTCACCTGTCAGTCGCCTCTAATGTTTCCGATTGTCTCGTTTTGAGATCCCTCTCTTCTGCGGTGTCAATAGCTCTCGCTTTGTCTCAGTTTGACATCTCTCTACCCATGGGCCCGTATCGCTCTCCTTTCGTCGTTGGCGCCCTTTTGTAATCCGTACGTGATAAAGATTGCGGTCTTTTAAGATTCCCTTTTGGCTGCCTGCCTAGATGGACGAACGAGTCCAGCGGAGATCAAAGAGAGCATTTATTGTTCATTCAAGGTTGCCCCCTCACGAAAATAGCCGTGGAGTAATTAAAGCTAACCATCTTGCAGGCCTCGCTCCGCTATTATCTGCGAATCTAAAGGACCCTTGTCGTGCTCGGTCTTGCTGGGCCATTCAAAATTATCTACAAGAGGGGTGAGGACACTGATGGTCATTTCTTTATCGTTTGACTTCTTAGAATTCCCGGACGTATCTCCCTTAGGGGTCTATTTCTCGATGTTCGCTTTTGAACAATCCATGCCCTTTCACATCTAACATTGGTTGTTCAATCCTACGTTTGGTTGACTGCAGCCTTCCACCCTTACCTAACTAATGATAGTTCCTTTACCTCATGGTATCTCTTCTTATGTACTTTCCTCTTTATTTGGTCCATGAACTTATTCCTGGATCTTCCTCTGGGGACTTTTCCCTCTATTTTACCTTCAATTATGTTCTTCACCAACTCATTGTGTCTCAGGGTGTGTCCAATCCATCTTTGTTCTTCTTTTCTCTATGGTTTTCCATATTGTCCTCTCCTCCTCTACTTTTCTGTACACTCTAATATGATCGTATTTTTAATTTTGTCCGTCCATTTGATGATCAGCATCCTCCTCCAGCACCAGGTTTCAAAGGAATTTATTAATTACTGGTCAGCTTTTCCAGTGGTCCATGCTTCTGATCCATTAAGTGCCACGCTCCACACGAATGTTTTCACATACTATTTCCTGGTTTGTGGTCCTATCTTCTTTGAGCACAGCTGTTGTCTTTTTCCCATGGATGCTTTCTTAGCTTGGGCTTTTCTCCGCTTAATGTCCGTTGTACTTCTTCCGTCCCACGTGATAGCACTTGCGAGATAGGTGAGGGAATCCATTTGCTCTAATTTCTCTCCTCTCAGGGTGACTTCTACGTTCAGCTTCTCTCTTCTCCATACTAGGATTTTAGTCATCTTAATGATGTTTAAATGTGCTCGTGGAAGAAGCGTAACGATGTTGAATATTCTGCAGATGTGGTAATGGGTGCAGTTATTTTATTTGGAACTTAGTTTAAGGTAGTGGGGGCGATTTTCTTTTATGTACAGATTTGCATGAAACTTCGCACATGTGTAGTCATAAGTAATATGTATTGATACAAGCGAAATAAATTTCATGTTTCCGATTTGGTTTCTTGGCAGTTGAATCTCATTTTAACTCTTAACTTTACGGCTCTTGATATGTATTTCGGAATAATGCGATGACATTCGTTCAGTTTTTCTTCTTAGCGCGAAATTATACGTTTCATATGATAGTATTGGCTCCTAATGAATATCAAGGTGTCATGTCAAATGAAAAAACACGTATTTTTGTACGGTTTTTGCTTGGATTTCGAATTTCACGCCGTAAACCCTACGTGTCTGTATGATTTCCTTACGTGCTTATAGGTGGATTTTATCCGCGAATTAAATCCTATCGGTGAATTTCATCCGTGAAAAAATAAATAATAATAAATATTCGTGGGGGTGTAATTTACTGAATTTGAAAAAAAGTAAGGGTTGTTGCTTGTAATCCGAGGTCCTCAGTTGACTAAGATCATTTGACTCTTGTCAAGTTAAATATATACCCGTGAAAGGTTTTACGCGACAGTGGAGCATCGTTGTCCGTTGTGGTAATTCACATCGACTTGACGAGCGCTTTGTACCCAAGACTCGACGGATAGGTTACGGGTGTAACGGAATACAAGTTTTCTGTGACACAAATACCAGCCTCCTCTCTGACGGCGTTTTTTTTTCTAACACGAGCGCATTTGGTTCCGGGGAGACTACTCGTGGGAACAAGTGTCCACCAGTGACTTTATTTTTCACTTTTTTTTTAAATATATTGAATCAAATTTAATATTTCTTGCCTAATCCTCTTGACATTTCGAGAATTTGATTAGTCACTTGAATAAAAGCTCGTGTTAACTTCGGTGAATATTTTACTCGTGTTTTCAAGAACTTTTGTTCGCCTTAATTCTACCATTCGAAGAGGAGCTAGGTTTGTGAAACGATGCTACGATAAGTTGGCTAGTGTGTCTGGACTGTTGGAAGAATTAGGATGGGAATCGCTATCACAGCGTAGATTAAATTATAGGCTTAACCTCCTAAATAAATTTCAGGAAAAACATTTCACTGACGACGTAAAAACCATACTATTAACCCCCTCGTACTACGGCAGATTAGATCGCGCCAATAAAATTAGAGAGCTAGATTGTAGAACCGATAGGTATAAAATGTCATTTTTTCCGCGTACCATCCGGGACCATAACAGCTGTGATCGTCGTCATGAATAGTTCGAATTGTGACAATAGGCAGACAGTAAATCTTTTTCTTTATATTCTCCACGTTCTTATTTATGCATGATGTAAATATTGATGTTCTTATTTATGCATGATATTTTGAATATGTAGTAGTAGTAGTAGTCCTTGTACCCCGTGCACGTTGGAACGATTGACGATAGAATGTTTCTTGGTTAGTAGATTGTTAATTGTCGCGTTGCATGTGTGGTACGCTGGTTTCAATGTAGTTTCGGTGTTCTACCGTATCATTCATGCATGCGTGGTGCGGAAGCACCCCCTGCCACACACCCTTTGGGTGGCTTGCAGGGTATGAAGTAGATGTAGATGGGTAATTCTTTCCCGTTTTAATGTCCCCGCAGATCGTCTCCTGTGATCTATCTCTGTAACCTAAGCATTTGTTTTGTGTGTTCCTTCATCTGTCATATATCACGCCCTTAAGCCATAATGCTTCTAAAAATTGCTTTGTGTATTCTTTTTTGTCTGTTTTGGATATACTTTGATCCCATGAAATGCTATTCAGCATGGATATTGCCCGTTTTCCCATTAAATGTCTCCCTATAATTGAATAATCCGGGGTTCCACGCAAATGCTTCCTTCCCGAATCAAAACGTAAGCCGCGTTCGCCGCGATGAGTCACCGCTGGTGGCGCGCGGCGCGACACGGTGACGAAAGCTTCCGACGTTGACCTTTTATCCCTTTTCTCAAAAGGTGTCCGTCCGTTCGTCTCGCCCATGCGTCTGCTGTGTCTCTTGACGGCGCCCCCTCCGACCGCTTTTATTCCTCTCGCCGAATCGCTCTCCGGAGTCGATCACCCTTCGAATCGGTCGTACCATCGGCTTTGAGTCCTGTCGTCTGACCCGTAGGATGCCGGAAGGACGCCGCGGACGCTATGTTGGGGATGTTCACGCCCTGAAACGGACGAACTATTACTTAATGTACACATCATCGAGTGACTCACTACACGCCAGGCTTAGCTTGCTTGAGAAATTCAGAACTGGTGTGTTTCAGATCGACAAAGAGGATATTATCATGACGCCACACTACATCTTTAGGTCTGACAGAAGCGATAAAATGAGAGAGATAGGTACACTGCCAAACAGATAGGTACAAAAGCTCGTTCTTTCCGCGCACAATAAGCCACCTCTATGCCACAATGAGCTCTAATAAATACACTCTCATAATACACGTCACCATTTCAACTCATAAAACCTTACATCTTTACACGGCTGGTGACCTAGCACCCCCTGCCGCATGCCCATGCTGCGGCTCGCAGAGTAGTATGTAGATGTACTGTTCTGACTAAGTTGGAGTATCCACTATCTCATTGGCCGACCTAGGCCCAAGGTATGCAGATAGGTACAAAAACTCCTTTCCGCACACAATAAGCGACCACAATAAAAACAGCTCCACTAAATACACTTCCATGATACACGTCACCATTTCACCTCCCAAAATCTTATCCCTTACGACTTCACACGGCTGGTATGCTAGCACCCCCTGCCACACGCCCATGCGGCGGCTCGCGGGGTAGTATGTAGATATAGAAGTGGGAATAGGGACTGTGCCGTAGCTGGACTCTGGCTTTGAAGATGACGTGTGGTATTCTCTCTTCCCGGAATCTGAATGCCGTTAATTACCATTTTAAGACGCTCAAACCAACGCAAATACCCTGATAATTACAATTCTTGCTTTTTCGTACCCCACTAGCCCTGGGGGCCTCAAGGGAACTGCCCCGCCTGCCCCATTATAGCAATTGCCAATGAAAAGGGAAGACTACTAGCCTTCGAAACCTGTTGCCAAAGATAAAGTGAACGGTCTAAATCAGAAATGACGAAGTGTACTGATGGATACAAGTGGACAGATGAACAAAATGGATTGGACACACCCTGAGACACAATGGGTTCGTGAAGAACATAATTGAAGGCAAAATAGAGGGAAAAAACCCCAGAGGTAGACACAGGAATAAGTTTATGGACCAAATAAAGAGATGAGTGTGAAGGAAGAGATTCCAGGAAGTAAGGGAACTAGCATTAGATAGGGAAGGGTGGAGGGCTGCAGTCAACCAATCTTAGGGTTAAACGACCAATGATGAATAAAATATCTTCGACAGCCTGGGATTTGAACTCGGGCCCTCGGGTTGGTAAGCCTGTGGTCAACGCATCATCCCTCAGATCCCCTCATGTGATCATAGTACGGCCCCTAGTCAGCCCTGCCCGAGGCCGTATAGAGGCTGAGCTCGGGGATATCTTTGACCAGGGATGGAAATCGAAACGAAATAAATACATTTAGTTTTGACCGGGAGCGAAACTAAACTAGGAGGTGCGGGTTAAATTTCGTTCGGGAACGAAATGAAATGCAATTGGGGGTTTAGTTTTGACCCTGAACGAAACTTTACTCCAGGGAACGACATTAAACTAAACTCCTTTGCACCCAGTTTAGTTTTCTCCGCTTAAGGAGAGTGGATGGGATAAATAAACGATGGTTTTGACCCTTGTGTAAATGAGTGTGTAATGGAATACAATAATTAATTAAAAATCCTTACTAACTGCTACTTGCTGACTACTTGCTCATCGTGTGCTGCTTAACTAAACCTTATGAACATGAAACAAGTGATTATGCGGGGTTGAAATAAAAATGATATCAAGATTGATTTTAGTTTCGTCCTTTTAGACCTTTTTGACCCGGAGTAGTTTGGACTCTGGTTTAGTTTCGACGCCGAGTTCAGAACCTCGGGTATAATTCCATTTAGTTTCCCTCCACCATTTCTCTCCCAGAAATAAAACTTGACTTTTTACTATTTTTTAATTTGGTTTAGTTTCGATTGCCATCCCTGTGTTTGACCCGCCGTGTTTTTCCTGTCCTAAGCGGCTTCCTTTGAGCGTCCCTCCGTCAGTTTCGATTCGGTCTCTTGAGGACGAGGCCGTGTGCACTCCCCCTCTCTTACCCCTTCCTCCCCCTTATCCTCCCTCATAATGGCTTTCCCGGTCGCTATCCCTCATCCCTCCTCCCCCCCCCCATCTTCCCTTATTGGTTGGGATGCAGGAAAAGGGTCGTTGAGACGGCTAATTGGAAGACCACACTGCTCTCCGAAGGCGAGTCGGAAAAGAGAGACATCCTTTTGTGGTTTAAATGGCACGGAGAGTCAAGGTTCGCAATTTCGGAGGTCGGCCGTTGCGTCGTGAGAATCCGAGTGATCGCCCATGTATCCTGACCTCCCCGTGTGTAATTTTTGGGTCCCGCGATTGAGCGATGGCGTCGTTGCGAATTGCGGAAATCTGCGAACGAAACGAGTATGGCTTACTGATTCAAAATAATGAGGTTATCTGGGACTAAGGAAGCGAGGCTGGTCATGAAAGTCGGAGGGCTCAAACTCCTCCTGCTTGCGGGACAATTTAATTACTCAGGTAGTGAGACATCCGATGATGTACATAGCAGCAAAGGCATTGGGAGGAGAATTGCGAATGGGAGAGATACGTTAAGTTGTCGGAGGGAGCTGATGACGGGAACCTTGAATAAGGATATGAAGAAGAGGCTGATGAAGAGTTGAAGGTGGTTTAAGCGGGAATTGTGAGTCATTAAGTCCACATTTTTAATAACTTCTCAAGTAAGTCGAAAAAATATTCTTGGACCACACTCCATTTAAGGTAGGTTGAGTGAGATAGTTCCGTAGTCATATTCGAATTTTGCGCTTTCATTTCAGCAGCTATAAGAAGTATTCATATAATTTAAATTAATGTAAATTAAAGTAATTTATTAAATTATTAATGATGAAATCATATACAAGTATTCATATAATTTAACTTAATGTAAATTAAAGTAATTTATTAAATTATTAATGATGCAATAATATACAAGTATTCATTTAATTCATAAACCCAACATTGTCGTTTATATAATGACGGAATTGGACGAATTACCAATCACATCATTTACAAATGATATGGTCCGAAATCACTCGCAGGGGTGCATATACACCAAGGGTTGAAATTCGCCTTGAAAAAAATCATTTGACTTGACAGGGATTAAAACCCGGATCTCAGGTGTGTTATCCAGTTACAACACCTAGCCATCTTCCTTCAAGGGGGTTTTATGCGAGCTAGATGTTCACGCCTCAAGTCCACATTGTAGCACATGAGACGATAGTCGTGCTTACAAAGCCACTGTCGCGGTGGATAAAACCGACGTTGTCGTTTATATTATGGCGAAATTGATGAATTTCCAATCATTGCATTGACAAATGATACGGTACGAAGTCTCTCGCATTTGTATTTTTTTAAATTGTATTTTTTGAACTGTGTTAGCTGAGTGATCACTATCACGGATTAATGCAAGACGCAGATCCCTCATCCTTCGTAGTGGAAGGACTTTACGAGAAGACCCAGTGTGAGACCCGAGAGAATTCCTGAAATGCCTTCGACAAAATGGTGTCGCAAGTGCCGTTAAATGAGAGAACACTTGTGTAGCCGGAGGTAGCGACGGCTTATTTCTTGCGGTCATTTTCGACTCGTAGTTTCGTACTTGTTATAATCAAACACATTTGCATGAGAGAGTATGGCCGTAAATGCACACTTGGTTGGTGTCATAAGAATCCGTTATTTGAGCTCAGCTGGAAATGGCGAAGTCGCGCAATGGCCGTTTACGAACGGGAAAGTAAAGTGTACAACGAAGAGGTTCCGAGCCGGTCATTATTTTAGCTGAGAAGTGAGGTTTTATGCGAAATTCTATGGTTTTGTTCTAATCTGTGATAGTCCGAATATCAACATTCTCACTGCATTGTAGAAACGTATGGGCGAATGTTATAAAATACGTGAAGTCTTTCGTATCCAAGATTAGATATCGCATTAAAATTGCTTCGACTGTTAGTAAAATGCCATTTTTGGAGGGAAGAAAGAAATAGACCGCTTTAAGGAGCATTTATTTCTAGGGTAGAAAGTGCAAAACTTAGATCAAAGTGCTCAATGGCTAATTAAATAGTTCTACTGTTCATTTTTTTATCTGTAAGGTAACATTTTGTACGAGAAAAAAGTGCTGCTCTTTACTTTTCCGATAGAACTTAAATTTTGGCGTATGTATTAAATATCAATGGTATACTCGAAGGCGATGAAATTCGCCGTAAATAAAATTATTGGAATCGTCTGGGATTCGAACTGGTATCTACCAATTGCCGATCAGGTGCGATTGCTAGTGACACCTCTAAGCTATCGTAGTGCAAGGCGAATTTTGGTGGAGGTTTCAAGTCAAATCATTTATCTGATGGCCTATTTCATCTCTTTGGTGTTTATCTTTGCACCCGACCATGTTAGAAGATAGAATAAAGTCTCGAAGCGTAGAGTACAATGAAGATAGAATACGGCCATTTAGGCAAACTTGGCTTGTTATCAGAGTATAGCGAAAGCGTTTTGAACAAGTTTGAAACTGTTGCTTGAAAGATCGGGGTGACGATCGATAGCGATGTAATACAAAGACAAATTTGAATGCATTCCCTGGAGTGAATTGAAATATTTTGTCCATCGGATTTGACTCGCATTAATGTGTTATGTCATAAAAAAATGATCGTATCTAAGAGTTGAATGTGGTTTAATCGAAGTTCATGCTATTTACTCTAGCCCGCCGGACTGTCGGTTGTGCAGCTTCGATAATTTTGCAGCCTTTAGAGTTTATCCTGTGCAAATTAAGGACTCATCAGTCATATGCCTTTATACCTTTCAAGACGACGTGAATCAGTATAACTTATCATGTTATTTGAATTTGAAACGAACATTTTAACTTTAAAGAAGCAGTACTAGAGTGAAATATCCTATTTCATTTTAGTGGTTATGAGGTTGAAAAATTAAATTCCAGTAGAGGCATAGGTAAGAGACCGAAAAAAGTAGAAAAATTAAAGAATTTGTTTTTAGTTATTTTTTGGTGGTTTTGGCACAGTTCTGTGAATCCTTTTTGAAAAGAATTTTTATTCGTGGAAAGCTGTTCCATCTTTCCCGTACATCGATAGTTTCCAATTCTTTGAAGTATGAAAACAGACACTAAGCGGCCGTAGCGGGTAAACACCATCGGACGAATGTATGCAAAGTATGTCAATTGAGGATTCTTAACTGACTAAGATGGCATCCAGCCTTTGACCAAGGTCCATTAGAGGCCTTCCCTTGGACCACTGCTTGGGTAGACAATGGAAGGGAAGAACAGACCATCTTAACTGAAGCTTACGAGTCAACCTTGAAAGGCTAGTAAATAGTGGTAAGTGACGCAAGAAGTTATAACGGGGGTGCGACGATTGGAGGATGATTAAAGGGACTTTATTGTGATTTGAACTAATAGTTTAGTTTAATCTGAAAATTTTATATATATAACATTCTTGACTGTATGTATCACGGGGTTTGCATGTGGTGAAACGACTTTTATCTCGATAGTTCGTCCCGCGGCAGATTCATAATGGGTAGTAGAGACAAAAGTATTGGGTAAGTGTTGGATAGGGGGGAGGAGAATTGAATTTTCTGACGATATCAGTGGAGGCCAAAGATTAAAATTCTATCATAGATGAATGCAAGGCTAACCTTTTTTTCAAATGTTTTTTTATTGGTGTACGCTGCGATAGGGGCGGCCCAAATATCCATCATTCTATGCTTTTAGGGAAAAATCAGTATGGTACCCTAATGTAATTTAACCAGTTGATATCATATACAATATGTGATGTCGTGGAACTTTTGGGTTTTTGCGGTAGCAGCTTGCCTGAACCGTTATAAATTAGAGTAAAACACAAGAGAACATTTCAGTTAGTATCACTTTGCTTCTAGATTGTGCTATGAACATACTTAGCAAGTAAAAATAACTTGAAATAGAACTTATTCGCACTAATAGATTTTACAATTTAATTTGTACTTATATTGTGTTCCAATGAATTATTTATCTACTGTTAAATCAAAAATGCTAAGTAAACAAGATCTATTGTCATTGACGAGAGCAAGGCAAAATACGGTAGGTGGAGTACTGGCCTCCCAGCATGAAGGCCCGAGTTCGGATCTCGGTGGAAAGTACTTCTGAGAACTCCATCCGTCGGGTGGGAAGTTAAAATGTAGACGCCTTGGCGACTTTCGTTTCGAGTAGACTAATGCCGACGCTGTAGGATTCTCGCCACCCTTCCTACATTCCTCAGATTTCCCTTTCCTTACCAACGTGCCCACCGTTCGTTGATGGCGCAAATGACCTCAGTCGTCGGTCGACTCTTCAGGTTAACCAACTCGGCTGTAAATTCAACTCTTGGAAAACTCACTTCGGAAATAAACTGACTTATTTGCTTCTTTCTGCTATCGGATTCCATTCCGTTTAGTTGCATTGTGGACAACATTTCTTTCTTCTCTCATTCTAGAGGCATCTTCAGTTCGAAGTGCACTGTTGCCTATCTATCTACTCATTTCCTTTGGGGTTCTCTATATATATATGGGCACTTAGGATGGAACCCCATTTACGAATGATGCAAATAATCAGACCTAGCGGAAATCTAAGGAATAAGCGTTCAATATCAATCTGTGCTGCGACAACGTTTCGCCTCTCATCCCAGCGTCATCTTCAGGTCAAAGTGTCTATTATATCTAATTACTCGTTACATTTGGGGCGCTATACACATGTGGGCATGTTTATGGAACCTTATACGACGATGAAGCAAATAAGCAGGCCTTTCGAAACTCTGAAGAATAACCATCCAATTTTTGTGTTACGACGTTTCGCCTTTTATCCCAAAGGCTTCTTCAGGTCGACTTGTAGTGTTAGCTATCAATTTGCTCATTCCATTTGGGGCGCTACACATATATGGGCCTGGAACTTCTGGAACCCTATGTTATAATGAGGCAAATAAACAAACCTCTCGGAAATCTGAAGAATAACCATCCGATATTTATTTGTGTTACGACAACGGTTCGTCTCTCATCCCATAGATGTCTTCTGGTCGAAGTATACTTCAGGGTCAATTCGATTTATCAGTAGCTCCATCCATATGGGTCTTCGCAACCATTTTCACCACGTGGCCGCCATTAACGAGCTATTTGAGGATTTACTGCCATAACACTCCCGAGAAAATCTTCGAATATGCGGCACAAGTAATCATGTCGAATACAAATGCTATACCGAATCAACAAAAAACGTTGAACAACGTATACTATGAATATGGAGAATACAGAAAAATAAGCACATTTATGTATTACGTTGCGAAGACCTATGTCGAAGGAAGAACACACTCAATATTGAACGACCTTGGTGTACTATTTGTATCTCTTTACTCGTTACATTTGGGGTGATAGACATATGTGGGCATTTTTATAGAACCCCATTTTATTCATTAATTCAATGGTCGTTAAATCTTAAGATTGAATGACTGTAGCCCTCCACCCTTCCCTATCTAATGCTAGCTCACTTACCTCCTGGTATCTCTTCCTGTGTACTTTTCTCTTTATTTAGTCCATGAACATATTCCTTGGTCTTCCTCTGGGGGCTTTTCCCTCTACTTTACCTTCATTTATGTTCTTCACAAACCCATTGTGTCTCAGAGTGTGTCCTATCCATTTTGTTCTTCTTTTCTGTATGGCGTTCCATATGGTCCTCTCCTCTTCTAATCTTCGTTACACTTCATTCATTCATCGGTTGTTCAATCCGAAGATTGGTTGACTGCTGCCCTGGATCCTTCCCTATCTAATGCTAGTTCCTTTACCTCCTGGAAGCTTTCCCCATGTACTTTCCTCTTTTTTTGCCCCATGAACATATTCCTAAGTCTTCCTCAGGGGACTTTTCACTCTATTTTACCTTCAAGCCAACCCTATATTATGATGCTTGCTATGAGCTTGTCAACCTCTTTATTAAAATGAAGCAAATAAACAGACCTCGCGGAGATCTGGAGGATAACGGTCCATTATTGTTATTTGTGGAGAGTTTCTAAATTTTGCTATACTAGCTGCCCCGTGAGAATATTTCGCACAGTGTGCAGCTTCTTCCTGTTTCTTCCGTCTTTCTTCCTGTTCTTTTACCTGTTTCTTCCCATGGACAATTATATGTTATTTATGTTTGTGTTAAAGATACATAATGTAAACGTAAACGGTAAACGGTCACACTGATTGCATGTAGAATGTAAACAATCTAACTAAACGATGTGTTAATAGATGGCGCCTCCTACAGTCTTTTAAGCACGTAACCATAGCCAGCATATAAGTTGATTATTTTGTCAACAGATGGCACTGTATCATTTTTTAACAAAAACTGTCATTTTAAGTTTTTTTAACAAAAACTTTAATTTTAAACCTTTTGTCTATATTTCGTCAATAGCGGGGAACATAAGCTTTATAACTATGCTTGAATCATTAATTTTGAATAAGAATTATGGGAGTTATGGCGTTGCGAAAAAAAAAACTCTTTTGAGAAATAATATATATGATTTTAGGGAGTTGGATTCGCCGGTTCAGCGCGAAATCCTCGAGCGCGAGAGAGGCGGGAGGGGGGGGGGGTTTGAAGGGGGCGCCAGCGCCTCCTGGTGAGACGAGCGCTGTCGTTCCGCGTCGTGAACTTGCGTCCCCTGCGAATTCCATCACACCGAAACGCACCCACCACCACCCCTCCCTCCCTCCCTCTTCCCCTTCTGGACCCCTTCCCGATGTCAAGACGTGTCCCCCGTGACACCGCGTGCGTCGAATCTTGAATTGCGCGTCGCCTCCTCTCCTCTACCGTTTCTCTTTTGTCACTCATTCCCCGTACCACGCCACAAACTTTAACGACCATCGCGCGTATGTACGCATGTACCGTCGGAGAGCTATTAAGGCGGCTCTGGCGTGACTATGTGAGTCAGAACAAATACTTGCACATTTGTATTTTTGGTAAAAAATAATCCTGCCTTCGTCGATGAAAATAATAAACTATCTCGCTCGCTCGCTATCGAAACATGCGTTGGATTGTTACAATTAGTACTATGTTTTGGTGTATGCATAGTGATATGGATTAAACTCGATTTGGCAATAGTTTTCACCGGGGATGATTATTATTATTAATTTCAATGAGTTAATAATATATGTAAGGATGATATAGACTTAAAATAGTATATACATGCTGATTTCTAGTAAGTTACCGATGGAAAACATCGTATAATTGCTAAATTAGCGCGTCAGCCCGTAAGCGCTCAAAGACAATCGGGGTTTACAAAGATGGCGAACAGGCATCTAGTATAACAAGCATCTAGTATCAACTTTAACGACCATCGCGCGTATGTACGCATGTACCGTCGGAGAGTTATTAAGGCGGCTCTGGCGTGACTATGTGAGTCAGAACAAATACTTGCACATTTGTATTTTTGGTAAAAAATAATCCTGCCTTCGTCGATGAAAATGGTTACATATTGAAAACCAGAATTAATAAGCAAAAAAATGCGGATTTTTCCTGAAATATATTTTAAATGACCACATTTGTCCAGACGTCGAAGCCGACTTCAGCGCCAATCGTGTGGAGCTACCGCATTATGACTTTATCACGGCAGTAATTCACTGATAAATTTAAAAAGCAGTTAGAAAGATGCCCATATTTTATTTTTATATGTTTATGTTTCCCATTACTATTCGCGTCTTATAAACGGTTTTGATCAAAAGCTGAAATATCCTTAATTAGTAAAAAATGGAAGTTTTTCTGGTGTAATCTTGGCAATATCAATTAGTGCTTCACAACTTTTGGAGGGATTAAGGTGGACACCCCTAGAGACTCGGAGGCTACACGCTAAACTTAGATTGCTTGAGAAAATCGGAACTGGTATGTTTCAGAGCGACGCAAAGAATATTATCATGACGCCTCACTACATCTCTAAGCCTGACAGAAGCGATGAAGTAAGAGCATTGTTGAACAGATGGGTACAAAAATTCGTTCATTCGTAGATATTTCGGCAGTAATTCGCTAATAAGTTATTTTTAATATGTAGTGAGATGTCTGTATTTATTTTTATTCTTTTTCCTAGTACTTTTCGCTTCTAATAAGCGGTTATAATTAAAAGCAGAAATGTCCTTTATCATTAAAATGGACGTTTTTCTGCTTTCATGTGAGCATGGTTTATTCTTTCTCCTAGTACTTTTCGCTTCTAATAAGCGGTTATAATTAAAAGCAGAAATGTCCTTTATCATTAAAATGGACGTTTTTCTGCTGTAATGTGAGCATGGTTTATTCTTTTTCCTAGTACTTTTCGCTTCTAATAAGCGGTTATAGTTAAAAGCAGAAATGTCCTTTATCATTAAAATGGACGTTTTTCTGCTGTAATGTGAGCAATATCCATTAAATCCCATGTGAAAAGTCCCACTTTCAAAGGAGAATTACCGTAAAACTAACCTGGATGGCCTATTTTTTATTCACTTCATTTTATAAGACGCTCTTCAAAGATGCTACGTTTAAAATTTCAAAATTTCTGTAATAAGTGACCCTAAGGCTGGACCAACCTTAACAATATGCAGGGTATCCACCGTTTGGTAAAAAACGGTGAAAAATAGCAGTGGCCTGAAAACGAAATAACAACCGTATTGTTTGAATCTCCTCTCAACTTACTTTCCTATGGATGGCCCGACGGAATGGACGAATTAGCGGATGTAAAGCAGGAATATCCACCATCTGTTTGAAATTTAAGGTAGTTTGAGCGAAATATCATTTTACCTAGAAATCAATGAATTTGATCTCATTTTAAAGGAAAATATATCACCCCTCCATTGATATAAAAAATTCAACCCCTTACCACATTACTTTCCGAGATATTTGCCAAAAAATACCAGTCCTTTTACACGGGAAATGGTACGTGTATGCACTCCTAAGAGACGTTATATTAAAAATGAGGCATTTCCTACACTTAGATCTCGTCAAAAAATCAGCAGTGTGTATTTTGTGTGTTTTCTCAGCTATTTTTGAATATTAATCATATTGTCACCTCAGTAAATTCTTCGGGATCACAATATACCTTCAGTTTTGCTAGAGTTTCAAACGTTCCGCATGAAAAAATGAGTCAAGGTAAAGACTTGTTTAGATATTTTCATTTGATTATTTACAATTTTTGTTATGTAAAACTCTTTTATTGCACCATTTATAATGCAATATTTAATTCGTGTGTGTCACAGTTGGTGGAATCAAAACATATGACTCGAATATGGACTCTATAATCATTAGGGAACTATCTCGCTCGCTCTATCTTAAGCCAGGTAACTATCGAAACATGCACTGGATACTTACAATCAGTACTATGTTTTGGTATATGCATAGTGATATGGATTAAACTCGATTTGGCAATAGTTTTCACCGGGGATGATTATTATTATTAATTTTAATTTATCAATGAGTTAATAATATATGTGAGGATGGTATAGAGTTGAAATAGTATATACATGCTGATTTCTAGTAAGTTACCGATGGAAAACATCGTAAAATAGCAAAATTAGCGCGTCAGCCTGTAAGCGCTCAAAGACAATCGGGGTTTACAAAGATGGCGAACAGGCATCTAGTATAACAAGCATCTGTTATCAACAGCTTCTATTATTGGCCACAATAGATAGTCCTCTCCATCTACCGCAATGTGAGTGTCAGCTGTTCGTATTATTATCGTTCGATAGCGATGTGACCTGGGTCTTCTCGCCCAATATCTGTCTACATCCTCATGGGCTCCTCGCCTGTCTCCCTTATCCTCAAGAGGCCTCCTGAGGTGCCTCCTCCCCTATAACCCATCTTCACCCCCCTCCAACCTCTTACCTGAATCCCAATTCTCTCCCCATCGCACGCCTCCGCGTCCGCCCGAGAACAAAAGCGAAACGGATCTAACGAGCGAGCGCGGCGGGCCTCCGGGACAATGTCTCGGAAGATGCGCAGCGCGAGATAAGCGTCTCTCTCGAGTCCCGTTCGTAACCTCTTGGAACTTGTGGACTCTCTATCCCTCCCTCCTTCCCCCTCCATCCACCCAACCCCCACTTTGGCTCTGCCTGGAGAGCGAATCGCTGGAGAACGGAAATTTATACAGGAATGGTGGCGGCGTGCGAATTCATTCTCGTTTTTAAGGGGTTGGTTATACAACTTTCGTTCCTGATCGTTTCTAGGAGTCGTACATCAGGCTCTACGTCACAGTGGATCTAATCGTTGAAACTAGAGCCTGCGAGATGCAAATGAATAGGCTCAGCAGCCGTTTTGAATTCCAAAGGAACGCCGGTATTCTAAGTCGGCATTGAAGTTTGTAGGAGCCTTCCGTTCAAGTTGTGGAATTTGGCGTAGATAGGTTCTCTTCGGCGCTCCTTTGCGCTCACAATGAAGTATAATATAACATATTCGTGGCATGGAATATATTTTTACATCTAAATACTACCCTGAGAGCCGTCGATAGGGTGTGTGTTAGGGGGTGTTAGGACACCAGCAGTGTAAGGATGTCTTCTTCGGTTATCTACCCATGGGTTGGTTGGCAATAGCACGCCAGTCCGCTCTTTGCTCAGCTTTCCTCTTCATTTCACCATATGTGACGCATCCAGAGTCATTGATGATCTGCTTCATATAGCTTAATCTAGGACGTCCTCTACGATTTGTCCCCTCAATAAAACCTTCAGCTATTAATTTTATAAAATCATTGCATCGTAGAATGTGACCTATTAGTTTAAGTCTCCTTGTCTGTATCTGTCTCCAGAGACTTCTATTTTCTTGTACTCTTCTGAGCACTTCCTCATTGGTGATTCTGTCTTGCCAGCTGATTTTCTGCATCCTTCGATAGCACCACATTTCTAGGGCCTCTAATCTGCTCTTCTCATGTTTCCCTATAGTCCAGCATTCACACCCGTAAAGGGCCACACTCCAAACATAGGCTTTCATAACCCTCTTTCTTACTTCCAAACTAAGGATGTAAGGGATAAGATTTTGGGAGGTTAAATGTTGACGAGTATTTTGGGAATGCATTTAGTGGAGCTCGATTTTTATTGTGGTCGCTTATTGTGCGTGGAAAGAACGAGATTTTTGTTCCTGTGTATTCGGTAATGTATCTCTCCTATTTTACCATTTCTGTCCGACCTAGAGAAGTAGTGAGGCGTCATGATAATATTCTCGGTGTCGCTCTGATACACACTAGTTCTGAATTTCTCAAGCGAGCTAAACCTAGCATGTAGCCTCCGAGGCTATAGGGGCTCCCACCTTAATCCCGCTAAAAGTTGTGAGACACTATATGTTCGTTCGTAGCAGTTTTTAACGAAGCGTGCAGCTTTTATTTGCATTTTATTTATTTTATTGGTTAAATATTAATGTCCCGGGTCCAAAATCCTCGCGGTATATACGAGGAGTGGCCTAACCAGAGCGAAGTAGCATCTCTCTTTTACTTTTTCATCAGAGGACATTGCTATTGCATGCTTAACAGTGTAATTCAAAATTTAATTTATTTTAGTTGTACATACATACATTTACATTAATATACATGTAAGTATAACATATTAAATAGTATTTGTAAATTATATTTTATCTCATTATCATTGCATTGTTTCAACATAGACCATCTCAAAGACCTATCAACAAGTAATAAAACGACATATCAGTCCAGTATAGGTCCTGCTAAGCTACTTATATAGCTTGTCAGCAGGTTCTTATTTTGATCTCATAAATCTTTTTTTGTATTCATGTTTATATAATTTAATGCGGTAGACAACATTTGGATTAAAATCTCTAAGTCCAATTATTGAACATTCTAAGAGCCTCTTTTTAATTTCTTTTTTAACTTCACTTATTTTAGATAGATTTTTTAAGGTACTGGGCATATTATTGAATATGCTAGCTACTTTCACCGTCAGATTTCTCTCTCCATGCAGTGTGAAACTTTTTTACTTCATACCATATATTATCCCTCAGTGCTGATTTTTTTAACCTTATCCAAAACCTTATTGTTTAAGTATTCTACTGGTAAAGGTAGATTTTGTTGATTGGCAAAGAACCTTCCTCCGGTTTTCTCTATTTTCAGGGACCTGTCTCCCTCTAGAATATCCTTTTTCGCCTCAGAATACGATCTGCCCTTCTTCATCCTGTCCATGAAACATAATCTCTTTCTTCCTCTTCCCCGCTTGCCCGACGTCCTTCCCTCTATCACATTCTTCAGCAACCCGTGCCCTGTATTACAACCTCCAGCCACCTACTCAGCCGGTCTCGAATTTCATTCAGATGTTTCCTATCCTCGCCCACTATCTCTAGCACTTCCTCGTTGGTGTTTCTTTCCGTCCACCTCACCTTCTCCATCCCTCTTCACACCCACATCTCAAATGGCTGTAGCCTATTCTCGTCCTCCTTTCTCAGGGTTCACGTTTCTGCCCCATCCTGGTAGTTATCCCAATCTTTGATATACATCCTCTTATGTTCAGTTATTTGAATTACATTATATTACTTTAATCTTTCGTTTTGTAATAATGACCTTCTTTCATTCTTCTCAGTCGGCATTCCTCCTCGTGTCACCCGTAACACTTACCCCGTACACATTCCGAAATTCCGTCTATGTATAGCAATGTTCCTTTTTCTACACGCTCCCCATGGAATTCAATACCCTTGCAGGTAAAAATCCCTCTCTCGTCCTTATCTCATCGTCTCCCTGCTTAAAATCTGTTGTGTAAATACACTAATTTTTTAAGTTTATTTTTTTCTATTATTTTGTATATACATTCCATACTTCTTTATTTTTACCGACCATGGTTACCACGTACAATGTCATTTTCACCTTGGAAATGACATTGTATGTCGAAACCATGGTCGGTAAAAATATAAAAAGTATGGAATGTACATAGCGAGATATTATTTCAATCAATATTTTATGAGTTACTTCCTTGCCATTGTAAAAGCGATTAGAATCCACAGCACTAAGCAGCCTAGTGGGGAGGCAAAGTAATACGTAACATAGGGGATGGGTTGGGGAATATTGGAAAATTGTCACAAATTTTTATCTTGTTCATTATGACGTCCTTTCACCACGTGAAAGCTTCAAGTTTCCATTTTATGAAATACAGGGTGAAAATGACATTGGATTTTGTATGTATGCCATGATCGGTGAAAGTAAAAATGTGTGGAATGTACAAAGCGAGAAATTATTTCATGTGTCGCGTTTCCACTAAGTTAAGCCTGAAACTGTAACTTGAATGCAGATTGGTTACTAAGCGCTATGGATTTTGCTCGATTTTACTCTAGTTTTCATCGTGAATGTGGATGGTTTTTAATTTAAATAAGTGAACCATGCTGCACTAGGACCGCAAAAATATGGGCCTTATACTATTTAACAAGTTGCCAATTGAAATAAAAAAGTGTGAATCGTTAAGTGCATTCAAATATGCACTTAATCAATACTTAAAAATAAATATCTTCTACTCACTTGACGAATTTATGCAGCAATTATAACTTGTATTAATATTGTCTTGACTGGCCTATATTTGTATGTAAAAACAAATCGCTGGACAGTTTAATGTAGTATTTGTATTAAAATATGTATAATATATTTTATTTTTTGTATTGGATAAAATATTTTTTGTATTTGTAAATGACGAATCCTATACCTACACACGTTTGTATGGTCTTTAGAGAATAAATTCTATTCTATTCTATTCTGAACAAAATATGTTAGAGAAATCCACTTTAAAGAGGTAAGTGCGTGCTGATTTCTAATAAATTACACAGGCCTACAAAATTTTAGGGTCTCCTATGCTTTTTTGATGTGAAGAGACATTTCCGACGTAATTATGTGCACTGAATTCGAATCTACTCACGAAAATTGCCCATCGCATGAGGATTTTGAGATATTCTACCCTTAAAGGGTGACAATGGCAATTTTCAGGTCTCTTTGAGCTTGACTATCTGAGAAACCAAAGGCGATAGATTAATTCCGCAATGAGATGCGTTAAAAATTTAGAGAATACATCTTTGAAAACTAGAAAAAAACTATTGTTCCCATAACCCGTATTAACTTTGCAACTATCAATAACCCTTATTATAATTCGGCGATGCTATAATTGTGAGCGCTTAAATTCGAAATATATGATACAGGTTTTGGAAACAAAAGCTTTTCAAGGCGTCATAGTTGTGTTATGTACGTTTTTTAACGCAGACTTCGAATCCGTTTGCATAATTATTCTCTCATCTTTGGTTTCTGAGATATTCAAGCTCAAAAAGACCTGAAAATTGCCATTTTCACCCTTTAAGGTAGGATATATCTCAAAATCCTGACGTGATAGGCAATTTTCGTGAGTAGATTGGAATTCGGCGAACAAAATTACGTCAAAAATGACCCATAGCATCAAAAGGGCATGCCCTTGTTGGTCTATGATATCGATCGTTTTTGCCTCAGTTAGTAATAATAATAACAATGGAAATTCATAGTAAATTGCAGATGAAACACTAAGAAATGGTTAAACTTCCATGGAGATGAAACACTAAGAAATTTTTAAACTATTGCACACCACAGTACAAGACGCAATATTTCAACGAAATATCACGAGACTAAAGATAAATGAACGGTAAGTGAACGGTTATACTCGCCGAACTATTCGCCGGTGTCTCGTACGGTAGATGGCAGGTGTGACGTCACGCGTATAACTTCCCAAATGGCGCGCAAAAAGCTGCGTTTGAAACGACATCACCTTTTCAATTCACTGTAGTTCAATAAATATGGGTCGCTCAGATGAAAGGAAATGATAAATAGGAAATATTTTTGGTTACCTATATGATGCATGAGTTAAATCAGCTGTAAAAAAAACCTTGCAAGTTCTCCATTAGTCGCTCGCCTACAAGCGCTCAAGGAAAAAGAGGGTAAACGAAGATGGCGGAGTGGCTTCAGCGTCTAGCATTGGCCAGCATAGTAAGTGCCCTCTCCATGTGCCAGAACGATCGGGAGGGTGAGGAATCAGTTCTGCAGAGTAGTGGTTTTAGAATCTATGACGACCCGACTGTCAGCTTTTTTTTCCTCGCATTGAAATGCACGCGGAGTTCATTCTCTGCTTTTTTTATTGCATTCGATGATGGACGACGATACCAAGTGAGTCGTACAAGAATCTCTCCCGACATTTTTTCTCCGCCTCCCATTTCCTCGACTTTTTCCGCCCGGACTCCTTCTCCCATGCGTGCACCGAGCGTGCATCAGCGCCGTGACAGCGGCGCGGCGGTGCTCGATTTTTGCTGCGAGAGCAATCCCGACGTCGTGATGCTCTCTCTCTCTCCCGGCGCTTCGCAATTGACAAGCGGTAAACAACTTCTTTATTTTTTTCGGTCCCGTCGCTCTTCCTGGCGCTCTGTCTCTCTCTCGTCTCTCCTCTTTGACGTCTGAAACCGCGAAACATCGCCTCGGATGCAGTGCGCGAAAGGGGCGCTTTGGAAATGCAGTCGGCTTTCACGGGTCGACGCTGACGTGACGATCGATGGGCCGTGTCTTGTTAGTGGGTGATGTCTTTCAACGTCCGACGCTTTTGAGTGCCGAGCTTAGGCTTGTGTGATGAACGAATTTGCCCATCGAGGGTCGATGAAAAAAAAACATCGAGATGATTCGGTTTCGATGATTGTCATCGACGACAGTGATTCGATGAATTCATCGCCGTCGATGAACTCACCGACCTCGATAAGTCGATGAATTCATTCGTCGCCGACGGAAAGGTAGGGATAGGCACGGGCGGGCGACGCAACACAAATAATTATCATGTAATGGGAATGGATTCATTGACACATCTACATCGGTGAATTCATCGACTCATTCACGGCAGTTCATTTATCAACTCATCGACGTCAGTTAATTCATCGACTCATCGACGTCGATGCTCGATGAAATTCATTGTCATCGACGCGGTTCATCGCAACGCGGTAGCTAAAATCATCGTTGATGAATCGACTCATCGCACAAGCCTAGCCGAGCCTGAGCGAGATAGTTCCCTAGTCACAGTGGAGACCATATTCCAGTTATAATTGTCAATTTTAGCAGCTGTAGGAAGCATGAATTAAATACTGCATTATTGAGAGTGCAATAATATACATCTAAATCTACAACCTGCCCTGCGAGCCACCGCATTAGCGTATGATTGGAGGTGTTATCCGTGTATAGATGTAAGGAATAAGGTTTTGGGAGGTGAAATGGTGACGTGTATTATGAGAGTGTATTTAGTGGAGCTCAGTTTTTATAGTGGTCGCTTACTGTGCGCGGAAAGAACGAGATTTTTGTACCTATCTATTCGGCAGTGTGTCTATCTTATTTTATCGCATCTGCCAGACCTAGAAGTGTGGTGGGGCGTCATGATAAACTTTTCTGTGTCGCTTTGTGCGGTTGAAGTAGCCACGCAAGTAGCGGTATCAATTAAGCCCGAGTTATTTTTAAGATTTTCACTGCATCTGAACGCCGTGGGTTCATTGGGTTACGCCGTGGGATTCGAAATTTATGCAAAAATCATTGATTATTCGTGTTTTTTACTCAGCATGATGCCGTGGTATGGCCAAGCAAACTTAGCCTTATGGGTAGCCGTCGAGTCTCTAGGGGCTCCCACCTTTAATCCCTCCATAAGCTGTGAAACACCATATGTACGCTCGTAGCAGTTTTTAACGAAGCACGCAGCTTTCCTTCGTATTTTGTTATTTTTTTGGTCAAATCTTTATGTCCAGGATCCCAAATGCTCGCGGTGTATTCGAAGTCTGACCTAACCAGAGCGAAGTAGCATATCTCTATTAGTTATTCATCCGAGGACCTTCCTATTATACGCTTAACAAAACCTAGTTTCTATAATGCTGTGCCGCAAACTACTTGTAATGAAATTAGTCACACAGTACATAAAAGCAATCTTCATCGATCACTCTCACTAAAATCCCACGGCTTGGCAACGGAAATGATGGCAAGTATAGATTAACTCGTCCAATTGCCTACATTAATTCCTTCGCGTAAAGGAGTTTTTGACGAAGCGTGCTGTTTTTCTATGTTTTAAATTAATTCTTTTGGTAAAATCTTTATGACCAGGGTCCCAAATGCTCACGACGAATTGGAGGTGTGGCGTAACCAGAGCGAAGTAGCATCTCTCTTTAACTTTTTCATCCGAGGACCTTCCTATTATACGCTCAACAAAACCTAGTTTCTTTAATCCTACGCTGGAGATGTTATGTATGTGTGTTGCCCACGATATAAGAAGTTAAGGTAATTCCAAGATATTTAACCATGCCTGAAGATGTTATGTTTACTCCACCGACAGTGTAGAAATGGCATTTGTGAGATACGTTTCGCAAGAAGCCACGAGACCACATTAACTGCTGCTCAAATGACCATAGTCAGGTATATAACGTTAATTTATGAAGATTATTCAAAGGAATTTGACTTTATCTAAATACTCATGTTGAATATAAAACACAGAATATAGATGACTTTCACCAAGTGCAGCCGGATACGGTACACTTTATTTATCTAAATACTTTATGCTTACTCCATCCAAAGTGTAGATATGGCGTTGTGATGACTTCTCCAAGAAGTCTCATGTAGTGCAGTTACTAAGCATCAGTCTGAATGTTGGTTTGCAACAGTTCTCCACTTCATTCTCCTTTCATCCAACCGCATCATTTATTGCTTAGTAATTCCTTATTCTATCGTCATCATCATTATTAATCAATCCTATGATTGCTTGACGGTGACCTTCCATTCTGCCCTGTCCAATGCTAACTTTTTTGTGTCCTTTTAGGGCTTCTGTTTAGTGTCCCGTACAGTTGGCCTATGTATTTGTCTCTCGGTCTTTATCGTGGGGCCTTTCTTTCTATTTTCCTTTCTATGATATTCCTTTGAAATGCGTCATTTCTCAATGAGTGGCCTCTCCTTGTGGGCGTTGTCTTCGTTGTAGTGCACCGTATGGTTTGCTTCTATTCCATTCTTCTGTATACTTCCTCCTTCCTCATTCTTTCCGTCCATTCGATTCTCAGCTTCCGCCCCAGCACCAATGTTTCGAAAGTTTCGATTCTCTTTTGTTCCGACATGTTGGTAATAGGAGAGTGGCAGTGGAAGTTTGAATAGTTTCTGTCAATACCATCAAACTTTTATTATACACTTGAGCAGGATAATGGTGGAAGCGAAAGTTCTATCTATTTCCCCTCCCTTATTGTTCCTTTGTATATTCTCCGTGCCTCAAAGGGTGGCCAATTCATCTGGATGTTCTTATTTTGAAAATCTTCATGATTTTCTTCTCTTATTCCATGCTTTGCCTTCCTCGGGAATTCTTCCCTATCGTTACTCTCCAGCTTTTGTTCTCTTTCGGCTGTTAAGCCCCACAATGTGTCCAATAAGTTAGTCTCCTCCACTCGGCCAGGTGTTCATCTTGCTCCTTTTCTTCCTGGCTCTTCGTTGAAAGTTTTTTGAGGGCAGTTGTCTCCGTTCAGTTGAAGGGCTTGGTATTATTAGCCTCGGGTAAAATTCAGTTGTTCGAATATGCCTGTCCGAATAAAGTATTGGGACATCAGTCTCACTTGAATAGCTTTGTAAACCATGTATCTGACGCACTATAATATCCGAGCCCCGTGTCATTATTGGTTGTTCAATTCTAAGATTGGTCGACTGCAGCGTACATTCATGATGACAGAGCGTATACTCATTGACATGGAAAATAGTGTGTTGGCGCAGATGGCTTAACTCAATTCCCGTAGTTTTAAAAATTTCCGTGGATTTAGCCATCTTTACAGCCCCCTGCTCTCAGGCGGGACTCGGGGAAATTGGAAAACGGAAATTGAACCGAATCTCTGGCGCTGTTGTTTCACAGGACCGTCGCGAATTCCCTCCTCTGCCCCGCTAATCCGACGAGGAGGATGCACGAGTTAATTTCCCAATTTAATGGTGACGTGATGGAGCATTATTACTCCGTAGCCCCGGACCCCTCTACGACCAAAACGATGTCGGATTGCCTTTTGAGTGTTAGTTTGATTGTATTTTATTCGCGCGGCGTCGAGAATCGCGGGATTTTTAACGCCGGCAATTGCGAAAAATTGCCCGCTTAAACTGAAACTCGCGACCCTTCTTGTTAGCAGACTGTCACTTGAAATGTGCGCGATGAATCGGCGCGATAATTTTGCTTACTTGATGTCGCTGTGTTGTCCTTCCAATTTTGCTTCCAAGGTTTTCGTTTTTTTCATGTACATGACACAGCTGGATGAACTACATTAGCCGTGGCCTTTATTGCCCTTCAAGTCAGTCAAAGGGGAATGGGATAATATGTTATTAATTACTTACAAAATTGGTGGTGCAAATTCGTGGGCTTTTAACGTTTAATATATGTTCTTGAGTTAGCCATTCACTATTGCTTCGTTTGTGATATTATGATTCCTAATCGTCCTGCGTTACTGAAGGTGTGTGTTTTTTCTGATCGTGGAAGTTAAAGGTTATAATGAGGATACATTTTTGTACACATTATAAATGTTATTTTTGCGGAAAATACTTGGAACAAGAAGGAACTGCCAGGGTATTGTATGGAAATGAAATGTGGGGACCTTAGCATTTCAGTGATTCCTTCTCAGCAAAAGGGGATATTAGTAGCAGCAGTCGAAATGCGATGATTAGGTTTAAATACTGCTGAATTTGGCACCTATGGCCGAAGACAAATTAATTTTATTTACATTCCTTGAATTATCTGCGCATATTTATGCCTTATTAGTTTTTTTATAGCTGAAATAATCCCACCTCTCCGAATCATTCGTCAATTTCTCTGAATCCCTATTTTTCTAACGTAATCAGTAAAAAACAGGTAGATATATGGTATTTCTTTTGTCCAACGCGTGGCCCTCCTTGATAATGATTGGCCTTGGCACAGCAATCATTATCAAGGAGGACCTTGACAATGATTGCTATGCAGTGGAAACCTGATTCGGCACTGAACATTTGACCCTCTATGGTCGGAATTATGAAGCATCAGCGTGAAAAAAAATACTGCTACTATGTTAGTTTTTTAAAAGTGCCATTTAATGCATTTTTTTAAAATTCCCATTTAGGTATTTGATAATAACATTTATTTTGAAATGCGACGTATTAATATTGTTTGCATTAAATTTAAAATAATTCTTTGCATAGTAATATTTACTCAAGGTATACTTCAACATCAACTTCATTACGTACCTTTTTTTAAAAATTTCCCAATTTTCTTCCGACGACAGCTATAAATATTTATTTCAGAGCTCCACCAGGGCACGCCATCGTCAGTAAATAGCGTCACACATTCATCTATTCAAATTAATTTCCAAACCGCCGAATGAGACGCAACTTTCGACACACTTAATCCGAAGCGTTACAATTCTCTCTAGCGCAGCAACTAAATGGAAAGGCCTCTTAAAAAGCAGATATTTCAATGATTTTTAAAGGTAACAAATTAGACTCGCTCGTACAAAGAGGGTTAAATGTACTATGTGGAAAGTGTGGAATGTAATATGATATTTTTTCGTCATGTCTGTCAATATGTTCCGCAAAGTCACGCCTTCAACCATTATTATTATTCGTGAAACCTCCTTAAACTGTTTTGAAACGTAAGTTAGAGAACATTGTTTTTTTCCATCGCAGTTCCCGCGGGGAAATGATAACATTACCGGACTCCCCTTCGTGCGAATCCGTGCTCGCAATTCGGGATTTCCTTTGCACGTTCTGTATATATTGGAGGTGAGGAGGCTCACGGTGCGGCGGCGGAGGTCGGGAGCAGTAATTGCGGTTTTTATCGATTTAACCCCTCTGCGGGACTCGCCGTAGGGACACGGGAGGCGGGGGGTGGTGGGGTAGGGTATCAAGGGTAGACGACAAAAAGGCCACGCAAGTGCATCAGGGCCGCCGCTCTGTGCTGCTCCGTGCTTCGTGCGGTCGGTTTGGGTGGGGATGGAGGGAAGGACGAAATTAGTGCGGCTTCCACGACGCCCCTATCTCCCACACTCCCCCATCTCTATGCTTTGCGGAAGATGGAAATCCTGTCCTTCCTCGTCCCATTCTCTTGACCTCTCTCAGCTGAATGTTAAGGCAGTTTGGCAGCGAGATAGTTCCCTAGTCATCTTCTGAACAGTTGCATGAACGACACCTACGTATTCTATGAATTTATGGGACCCATTCAATAAGTGTTGCAGAAACATTAGATAAATGTATTGGTTTCATAACTAATGGTATGCTGTTATGAGTTCCATAGGTATCCAAGATGGCGGCTGCGCAATGAACCGCTTGGAGACTTCATTACTCGGTAAAAGAGTTGTTTTGAGACAAGTGAACAGTTAATTTACTCTTACCGACTAATTATTGTGTGCATTAGAAATTATTCATAGGCTATACTTTCATAAATTCTTTCTTTCTTTCATAAACTTTCATAAACATATACTTTCATAAATAAAAATAAATCATTTTATCTGGCGGTAGGGGATTGGATCAAATATTCGAAGCTTTTAACTACTGCTAAAAAGTGAGAAAGTAAAGCGAAAATATCCACCATCTCTTATGGCCAGTTGCAGGAATGACACATAGGTATACTTTAAAGTTATGGAACCCCATAAGCCATGGAAACCATTCAATAAGTGTTGCAGAAACATTTGATAAATGTATTGGTTTCATAACTAATGGTATGTGGTTAAGGGTTCCATAAGAATCCAAGGTGGCGTAGACGCAATAAACCGCTTGGAGACTTAATTACTAGATAAAAGAATTGTTTTGAGACAAGTGATCAGTTAATTTACTCATCCCAACTAATTATTGTGTGCATTAGCATTATTTATAGGCTAAACTTTCATAAATTTTATCCGGCGGTAGAAGATTAGGTCGAATATTCGACGCTATTGACTATTGGTAAATAAGTTTTATAACTAGTATATGCGTTCCTACTAATAATTGTGCAATAATATTAACATTAATATTTACGCGATAGAAACTCTAAATAATTGAATGAAAAAATCTGAATAAGGCATTAACTTAGTTCTTATAAATTCCTCATTGGTTTAGAAATTCCGTTATAGGTCTTAGAAATTCCTCATTGTTTAAAATAAGGTCTCTCGAGTGCATACACGTACCATTTCCCATATAAAAGGGCTGGTATTTTTCGTCAAAATCTTGGAAAGTAGTGCGGTAATGGGCGGATATTTTTTCATATTTTGATGGGCGAGATATTTCTCATTAAAATTAGACCAAATTCATGGATTTATAGTGGAAATGTAATTTCGCTCAAACTTCCTTACAATGGTTGGAGCGATTTTCGTTTACGAGCATGTTTGCGTGAAACTTTTCATCCTCGTACTTATTTGTAATATATATAAATAAAAGCTTGTTTTCGTTTACCTTCCGGCATCATTTATTTGGTGTAGCGACCCAATTTCTTCATTTTTTTGTGTACCTTTGCAATATCGTGTGTTTTTTAGGGATGAGTCGAGTCCACTTTTTTTCGATTCAGATTCCATTCTTTCAAATCGACTCCCGATTGTCGATTGCGATTCCATCGATTCTTATTCCTAATAACAGGTGGGAATTTTGATATACCAGTAGCGTACGACTATTATTTAAATTCAATTATTGGCTGAAGTAATGTAACAAAGACGATTAAGTCTCACAAAAAGTATATACATATTATCAAATAGCAAATATATCCTCGGCTTATTGAGGTAGATAAAAAGTACAAATTGATAGCCTACACCCAAAATTACTGAGGCAATTATGATGTGATAAATGAAATTTGATTTGAATATTTATCCATCTGGAATCGACTTTAGGCGATCTATTCTCGATACCTATTCTAATCCTGAGAATCGGTGGAATCGAGAATCGACATTTGGATTCGACTCATCCTTAGTTTTTTATGTATTAAATCCAACTGCCGAATTCTTCCTTCTGCCCAGATAGGACAACCGGGTTGCCGCAACTCCTTTGTAGGAATGTTTTCTTTGGGGTTGCCTTATTTCACTCCTCACTTTTTAAAGTCGCTTTAATATATTCGGTGGAGGGAAATATATGAAACTTTAATGATAAGTAGATAGGGTCCTTCATTTGTAAAAAAAATCTATAGAATTTTGAGGGGCGTTTTTGTTTGTGTACAGATTTGCGTGAAACTTTTCATACGCGCATTCATTAGTAATATGTATAGATAAAAGCGTAATAAATTGAATGCCACAGATTTGGTTTCTTGGGAATTTAGTACTATTTTTACACGTAGCCATTATGGCACTTGACCTATACTTCGAAATAATTCGATTGTACCAGTACCGATTTTCTCCTAAACGTGAAAACACCTTTCAAATTATTTCCATGGATACTGTTAACTACCAAGGTATCATGCCGAGTAAAAAGGACGGCAATTTAATGCTATTGTTGGAAATATTCGATGTTATATGTGCAGTTGATTCTCCTTAACGCGAAATTTTTCCTTTCGTGTGATTATAATGGTTCCCGTGAAATATCAAGGTTTCGTGCCGCATAAAAAACGCGTATTTACGTACGATTTTTGCTTAGTATTCAAATTCCTTGCCGTGAACCCAATTCATGACGATGATGATATCGGAAAGGTACGCTTTCAATTGTGGAAGGACTTCATAATGATCGGGATAAAGTTTGTGGCTCCCGCAATTTATTTAAGAGTTACCGATCGGTTTTGGCTGACAAGCCATCTTCAGGTGAAGTCACAAACTTTATCTTGGTCATCATAACAATGGTGGAAGTCACAAAATTTATCCTGATCATCATAACAATGATTTGAGATGAAAATTTTAAAACATAATTCTTGCGTCATTTATTTAGAAATATGTATGGTTATTTCCTTCGTATAAATGTGTATACCTAAGTGATGTGCGGTCCAAGATTTTTTCCGAAGTTCTCGAAAATGTATTAAAATGTGCACTCAACGACTCACGATTCGCGCTCCAACCTCCTTAAACATACGCGCGCTGTTTATTTAGTTCGCATCTCTTGTCCTCGGGGGAGTTCGTTCATTCCGGAGGAACGAGCATCAGTCTCTGTCGTAATATGAATGAACGAGTCGAATTTCCCCGAAAGAGAATGGATTTTTATATCCAGGAAAATTTTCATTTTCCGTATTGTTTGCTTTTGCTGGCAGTATTAAGGTGGCGTCCCAGCGGGATGTTTTCCCAATGATAGCTGAGACCATATTTGAATTTATTTGATAGTGTTCATTGTTGTAATATATATATGAGGTAAGCATGGATGTTTTAATTACGCAAAATTTGTTTTATTCGACTGGACTTCTCATTTATTGATTAAAAAACGTACCTGTTTCAATTTCCTGTCAATTAGGTAGATTCGCTTATCTGAGTCTTCCACATGACTCATTTTTTCGGTCGGTTTTTTCCTTGTGGTTCCACCAATTATCGTGCGTTTGTTCTACTCTTTTGTGGAAACATATACCCTTCACGTACAAAGTTAAAGCAAGGTGAACACTGTGAATCAAAAGCAGGAAATCTTAATTGAAGTGTGGAACGTATATACCGGCGGCCCCGGTGGCGGCGGGGTGAAGTCCTCGCCTGCTAACCCGAGGGTCGCGGGTTCGAGTCCCACCTGGGTAGAATATTATCTGTCCAGGACATGGGTGCTTGTGTCTCGTACGTTGTTACTGATATATACCCGACGTAAATTGGCTCACTGGGCTATATTCGGGATAGTGAAGATAGAATAAAATAAAATAAAAATACTGGCTTTGATATGCAACGTGGCCCTTACAGAACACATTCGTTATTCATGTTCAGGTCTTAAAACATTCGGCATACTCAATTGTTTTATATTTGTCCGGAAAAAATTACTTCTGTTTTTGTTTGCATTATGTATTTCCATAGCTGGGGCCTCCTCAGAGGTCGGGGACCTTAGCCAGTCGCGTAGTTCGCTTTGGCAGAGGTTCGTTATTTGCATTAATGAGAGAGAAGTGAAACAGTAAGTTTTTTTTCAAAATCATTCCTGATACAAGGAAACAAGGTGTCACTCTTGTATTAACATCGTTTAAGGTGGCTTTTGTGAGTCGAGACAAATAGTAAAGTGCACACATTTATTAATCCTGTTTTCATTTATGGAATAGGTTACGCTTTGAAAACTAATATTAAGGTACAGAATATGCAAAACTTTTATTCAACTTCTCTAAAATGGATGTGGGCAAAATCCTAAGATCCTACATCACACCCGTATCCATGCATAGCTCCGCCCTCT
Source organism: Ceriagrion tenellum (assembly GCA_963169105.1). NCBI lineage: Eukaryota > Metazoa > Arthropoda > Insecta > Odonata > Coenagrionidae > Ceriagrion > Ceriagrion tenellum. The sequence continues at coordinate 57,939,682 of OY720639.1, read as the reverse complement.
CATTCCTGTTTCTTGCATTCTCAAATATATCCTTCTTATGTACTGAATTGTTTATTTTTGCGTTTACTCCTTCGTTAATTTTTCTTTGTTAGTTTTGTGGCCTGTTGCTCAGTGGTTGGAGAAATTTGCCTTTGAAACACTGCACTTTAGGTCGTTTAGAAAAAATATTTAAAATGTAATTTTTTGTATCAGTTCCTCTATTGCATGAATGGTGAGTCCCCACGTGGAAATGGATACACTTAAATGAAATGTGATTTTTTTTATAAATTCTTTTCCGAATTTCTTAAAAAATAAACTAAAATGTTCTCTCAATGACCCGCGATTACCGCTGCAGCCTCCTCAGTTCATATTCCCAACTACTTAGAGAGAATTGTGTCATTTATATCATATGATACGATAAATGGTACCTTTCCGCGCTGTTTCATTCTCAAATTTAAGCGGAAATTTAATGGTCTTAAATGCGGGAATCCTTTGGGATAATCATCAATTTTTCTCTCCAAAATAGATGCCATTATCACGAAAACTATTCTTTCAAAAGACCCTTCACTTTTGATCATTCGTGTACCTTAGCTCGTCTTTGATGTCTTGATGAATTAAGGCAATTGTTGCAAACAATTACAGACATAACAAACTAAGGAACAACAATCAAGTATAAATAAATGACAAATAAAGAAATGGAAACAATGTTGCAGCGAAACCGCCGCCGGGGGTTTTTGTGTCGCAGTCGAAACGTTTGTGATCGGGAAAAATGTCGAATCGTGTGAGAACCTAAGTTTGCGATTTTACTATCGTCAACAAATCATCCGAGAGTACGAAATCGTTCAAAATCGCTGCTCTTTCATCGGTAGAGAAATGGAGATGTGAAGCTTGGTTTGATTTAACCGAGTATGTGCTGCGTCTGGCCAATTTGGCGTGGGAATTGGTGGGATTCCCTCGGCGCGGTGTCTGGGTCGAGATCTTTCTCCGCAGTGGAGCATAATTCATGTCCTGCGTAAACTTTATTTACTGCGTTAACTTGTTAGTAAGACTAATGGTCAGTTGCAGAAACGACGCGTATGTATTATATACATAGAGTTGTGGGACGCACCAGCCATGGCAACGATTCAATAAGTGTGGCGGAAACATTCGATAAATTTATTGGTTTCATAACTTATGGCATGGAGTTATGAGCTCCATCGGTAGCAAGATGGCGGATGGGCAATGAAGCACTTTGAGACTTAATTACGTGATTAAATAGTTGTTTTGAGACAAATGACCATTTTGTATACTCTTACTGACTAATTATTGTGTGCGTTAGTAATTATTCATCGGCTAAACTTTCATGAATTGTATTCGGCGGTAGGAGATTAGATCAAAATAATTCGAATCTGTTAAATATTGGTAAATAAGTTATGCAGCTAGAAAAACGTGTTCCTGCTACCCGAATATTTTAATGAGATTCGTAGCTTCATGGGTGTCATATCTATTGATTTTATAGCTAAATGTTCTTGCAACTGACCATCAGCCTTGGAAACTCACGTAGTAAGAGATACGAGTAAATTAGGCTCAACATTTTCTATCGGTCGGCCTTCGTAAGTCACGAAATATTGTTTTGCCGAAGGAAACGCGGAGACCATCAAAGCTAAATTTTAAGCATACTGTTACGCCATTGCTCCTGTCAGAAATTACTGCATGGTAGGCAAAATACTCTCTCGGTGTGACATATTTCAGTTCTCATGTCTTGTGCAAGCATTGATTTCCAATTAGGAACCCATTAGAGGGATATGTCCTTGCGCTGTTCGGTGACCTGTCCGCACGTTTATCCTGTTAACCCCTTACGACACGTGTGTAACCGTATCGCCTTACCAGTAAGAAGCCAAGAAGACTTACCAAAATACGCCCATAACTCGGGAGATCATCCGGAGTTATGACTTTTGCGATGGGTGAATGGCAAGAGAAAGTAAGGAGTGCGACTAAGAAGAAGGGAAACGAAGAGTTCGATGAAAGGGCGCGAGGAGATGAGAGACTTATGAGATTTTTCTAGGATATTAAGGTGGTTGGAGCGCGAATCGTGGGTCATGGAGTGGAAATTTTAGTAAATTTTACAGGAAATCGGAAAAAATTCTTGGACGACATTTCACTGAAGTACATTCATTTATATATTGTGAATGACCATATATGTTGTAAGTTAAGTGATTCAAGGGTTATATTTTTTTATTATTATAATTTTTGACTCAATTAATGCATTGTTATGAATTGTGTTTATGGCACTGAATTCGAAGTTTAAGCGAAAATCGTTTGTAAATAGGTATTTTTTTAAAATCGGCATTACAACTTAGTATTCATTATTATCCATGATTAGTAACATGAAACGTACGTTTTCGCGTTTTGGAGGAAACCTGTACGTATTTTTTTTTATTTTTTTAATAATAATAATATTTATTTATCCCTTAGAATCAACATTACAAGCATATTTACATTTCAATTAAATAAGGATAAATTAATTAGGAATCTCTTTAGGCATTGCCTGTATTGGGATACCTCAAGATAAATTACAATATAAGTAAACTGAGACCAGTTACGAGACATAAATAAATGCATGAAAAGATAACAATTTGTTTTTTAGTTACAACCTGTCGTGCATACAAAATATAGTGAGTATTAACCTTACTATTAACAAAAAAATACATCTGGATTTTCTACATTAAGTAACCATTTCTTTACTCCTTTCAAAAAAGATGTTAAACTTTTTGAACCTCTTATACTATCTGACAATCTAGAAAATAATGTTGGCCCTACATAGATAAATGAGCGTTTGAACACGGTCAGATTTGGTTTGGGCAAAACATACATTTTTGTAGATCTTAGGTTGTATACATTGGTTATTGGTTCTTCCTTAGCTTTATTACCACTTCTGAGGTAGAACAATTTCAATACTTTGTACACGTAGAGATGACGTAAAGGGAGTAATTGTAAATCCACAAATATGGGGAAGGACGGTTCAAATTGACATTTTCTAGCAATCAGTCTCACTATTGCTTTTTGGAGAATCAGCATCGGATTGAGCGAATTTTTGTAGGCACCTCCCCAGCAGATTATCCCGTAGTTTAATTTTGATTGCACTAAAGCATGAAAGCAGATTTCATCCAATTATTTCGAAATAGATGTCTATTGCCATAAGGCTACGTGTTAAAATTAGGTATGTGCATCAAATTGCAAAGAAACCAAATCGTTTTCGTTTCTGTGTGTTTATATAGCTAATAAGTACGCGTGTGCAAAGTTTAATGACATTCTTTTCGTGAACGAAAATCGCTCCTCCCGACTTTAGTCTGCGAAATTCAATTACACCTTCATTTACGACCCTAGTTTTAGAGGCGAGGCTGAAGGCGACCACTCTTGCTTGCCTCTCCGTTTTCATGGCGGATGTAATTCATTCACGGCCGCGTCTCGTCGAAGACCGGGAGCTGCGCCACTTACGAGGCGCACGTATCCCACCGATGGGGCGGAGTCGATAATTGACTTTGGAGACCTCCCGTCCTCCTCTCGCTCCCGGATGGTGCCGGCAAACTGGTGTGGACCACGCCGGGTCTCCGACCGTGCCTGCGCCGTTGGTCGACCCCCACGTCCTCATCTCACCTGATTGTGTTTGAAGTGAATATCAGCTGATATTGATTGCAAAGTGGTCAGTTACAGGAACGACACAAACGCATTCTATAAAGTTATGGGACCCATAAGCCATGGCGACCATTCAATAAGTGTTGCAGAAGCACTCGAGATAATTATTGGTTTCATATCTTATGGGATGAAATTATGAGTTCCATAATGTAGGCAAGATGGCGGATGAGCAATGAACCGCTTGGAGACTTAATTACTGGATAAAAAGAGTTGTTTTGAGGCAAGTGACCTGTTTGTTTACTCTTACTGACTAATCATTATGTGCATTAGCAATTATTCATAGGCTAAACTTTCATAAATTTTATCTGGCGCTAGGAGATTCGATCAAATATTCGAAGCTACTGGTTAGTAAGTTATACAACTAGTAGATGTGTTACTGCAAACCGAGTATTTTTACGAGATCTATTTCTTCATGTATCTCATAAATATGTATTCCATAACTAAATCTTTTTGCAACCGGCCATGAAACGACAAGATGTCCCCCATTTATGGCCGGTTGCAAGAAAATTTAGTTATGGAATCAATAGTTATGAGATCCATAAAGTTATAGAACTCATAAATATATTCGGGTTGCATGAATGCATCTATTAGTTACTTAACTTATTTACCTATAGTTAATAGCCTCGAATATTTGATCTAATCTTCCACCGCCGGAAAAAAGTTATGAAAGTTTAACTTATGAATAATTGATAATGCACATTATAATTAGTCAGTACGAGTAAACAAACTGGTCACTTGTCTCAAAACAACTCTTTAATCAAGTAATTAAGACTCCAAGCGGTTCATTGCGCATCCGCCATCTTGGCTACTTATGGAACTCATAACTCCATGCCATAAGTTATGAGACCAATGAATTTATTGAATGTTTGTGCAACACTTATTGAATGGTTGTCATGGCTTATGGGTCCCATAACTTTATGGAATACATATGTTACGTTCCTGCAACTGGCCATTAATGGCTTAAATTACATTCAAGGTATTTGAAGCTATTTTGCTTTAATATCTCGCACGAATCTGCCCGTTTGCGTGAGCCAACCTGGGGGTCTGTCTAAAAGAATATCCGCTCTCTTTTTTTTAACATAATTATTCCCTTAATATTTTTCTTGATGCAAGCCGAACGACCCTCGGTAATTAGTATTTTATTCGGTCACTTTAGGGATAGGTCGGGAAGGCTTGACATAATTCGTCGTGTGCACATTTCGCGAATATCTCTACATCTGCACCTTACCCTGCGAGCCGCCGTGTGGCAGGGGGTGTTAGGACACTAGCTGTGTAAAGGTGTAAGAGAATAGGTGTTGGAAGGTGAAATGCTGATGTGTTTTATGAGAGCGTATTGGGTGGAGCTCCACTTTTATTATCATTTTACCTAGAAAATTAATATTACTATTATTTTATGTCATTTTTCCTAGAAATCAATGAATTTGGTTTCTTTTTAAAGAAAAATATATCACCCTTCCATTGACACCAAAAATTCAACCCCTTACCACATTACTTTCTGAGATATTTGCCAGAAAATACCAGCCCTTTATATGGAAAATTGTACGTGTATGCACTCCAGAGAGACCTTATATTAAAAATGAGGCATTTCCTACACTTAGATCTCGTCAAAAAATCAACAATGTGTATTTTGTGTGTTTTATCAACTATTTTTGAAAATTAATCATATTGTCATCGCAGTCAATTCTTCGGGATTACATTAATCCTTCCGTTTTGATTGAGTTTCAAACGCACCGCGTGAAAAAAATGAGTCAAGTTAAATACTTATTTAGATATTTTCATTTGATTACTGACAATTTCTGTCATGTAAAATTATATTATGTCACCATTAATAATGCAATATTTAATTCGTGTGTCTCACATCTGGTGAAATTAAAACGAATATTTCGAATATGGTCTCTGTTATGATTAGGGAACTACGTATCTCGCTCGTACTGCTTTAAATGAAAAATGAATGATCTCAAACTGCTTGAATTGTGTGCTCTCGCCTTTTAGATCAAAATATCACCGAAAAACGTGCTCGATTCTGAAATGGTTCTGATTCGTTCTTGAAATTTATTCGGTCATTATGTTGGTTAATTTTTTTCTCGCGTAGATAAGACTGTAACCAAAACAATATCAGGCCTTGTATTTATCTTAAAAAATGGACTGCTTGCGTGGCAAAAAAAGTAATCGTATTAGTGATAGAGCTGAAAGATTTCGATTTTAATCTCTTCTCGTGCCGCTGACCAGGATGACACGGGATATCGAGCGGCCTTGATGGCTTAGAAACACGGATGACGGCAGTAACGGACTGGCAAATCACGCAGCTTTTTACGAGTGAATGCTTGCTGGAGTCGCGTGATTTTTTTTTCATTTCCGCAGACATCAGTCAGGCCAGATGCTTCATGCGATCGCTCAAAATCAAAGGACTATTTCTGAAAACACATTATGGGTCGTACCAGCTGACCTTGAGTGACATAAGAATCTCCATCGGATACTGTGGTTTTTTTTGGATCGGTGTCATGCCCTTAGTAAAGGAATTTCCTTTATAAAGTTTGCCTTCAACGACATCTCTTATCTACATTCTCGCGCTCTGATTCGCATGCTCATTAAAGCGGAAATGGATTGTGATTCTACGAAAAGCTCCCCATTATCATCATTGTGGTGTGAAAGGAATTCGTCTTTGCGGGAACCCCTATAGGTTGTTTTAACGAAGTATGATTTTATCTAGAAATCAATGAATTTGATCTCATTTTAAGGAAAATTAAATCACCCTTTCAAAGACACCAAAAATTCAACTCCTTACCGCATTACTTTCCGAGGTATTCGCGAAAAAATAACACCAATTTCACATTGGAATTTGACCGTTTATGCACTCCATAGAGAGTATATTTTTCAAAAATGAGGAATTACTAACGCCTAAATCTCGTCAAATAATTAATAGTGTGTAGTTTCTATGGTTTCTCAACTATTTTTGAAAAATAATCCTATTGTCACCGCCGTAAATTCTTCGGGATCACAAGAAACCTTCCATTTTCTAGGAGTTTTAGACGTACCGCGCTAAAAAAATTATTAAACTTAACGACCTATTTACATATTTTCATTTAGTTACTTACAATTTCTGTCATATAAAACTATATTATTACACCATTAATAATGCAGTATTTAATTCATGTGTCCCACAGCTAGGGAAATTAAAACTTCTAATTACCTTAAGGTAGTTCGAGCGAAATATCAGTTCACCAAGAAATCAATTAATTTGGTCTCATTTTAGGGAAAATATCTAACCTTTCCAAAGACACCAAAATACTACCCATTACCGAATTTCTTTCCGAGATGGATGCCAAGAAATACGTGTGAAATTTACATGTGAAAAGGTATGTGTATGCACTCCAGAGAGACCATATTTAAATAATGAGAGATCTATAACAAAATATCTCGTCAAAAAGTTGAATTTGTTTGTATTTTTCCTCGTCTAGATAGCTTTGAAAATTAATCATATGGTTACCGCAGTAATTTTTCGGGATCATGAATAACCGTCCATTGTGAAGGAGTCTCATACGTCCCACGCGAAAAAAATGAGTCAAATCAGAGACTTGTACTGATCTTTTTACTTAATTTCTTAGAATTTCTGTCGTTTAAAAGTATATTATTAATAATGCAATAGGATAATTAATAATGCAATATTTTATTTATATTTCATACAGCTGCTGAAATCAAAACGAATAACTCGAATATGATATTTATTACGACTTGACAACCATCTCGCTCAACTACCGTAAATATATTACTCATTGTAACCATAGTTTTATACTTTATAAAGGAGGATTTTTTCTGCAAGTGTCCTGAATGAAATTACTTGAAGTCCTGAAGAGATAATAAATGCACTTAATTCATTTGATTGTGATTCAGGTGACGAATTTCTTGGATTAGAGTGATCTACCTATCCTATCATATATTTATACATACGTGTATATAATACGACGTACTCTACGTATACGTGAAGTACTATGTATTAGAATAAAGAAGTACTACGTATTAGAATAAATGAAGTATAGAAATTATATGTTTCTTCTTTTTCTCATGGATTTATGAGATGAAATAACTGTAACAGTAGCAGATCTGTATAAAATAGAATGCAATTAGAAAGGCATGCTTCCAGACTAATTTATTTTTGCGAGACTCTTCTTGAAATTATTGTGTACATAGGTATGTAAATGTTTGGATTTTTTCAATTTTCATTACATAACGCGCATCGTCATTTTTTTCGATTATCCGAACATTTTTGTATAGATAACACGCGCGTTATCGATGGGAAAATACGGTAGTGGCATTTGTTGTTGGTCAGACGTAACGGACCGAATCCCTGTATAAGGAAGAACGCACGATGATCGATCATTACCCTGACGACGATGGATGAGCATTCTGTCGGAACATTGGCAAAAGCCGAGTATTTAACCCGGTGCGAAGCCCACGAGAATTTCAAACATATTATTCCCCGGGAAAGAACAAAATCTTGTATTGTTTCTTCTCATCGTTGAATATTTGTGCCTTCGGAAAAAATAACTTTTTTTTAATTGATTTTTTTTGTAAAAAAAAATTTTTCAAACAATTTTTTTTTTAATTGTTTGAAATAGTTTCTCTTAGGTTTGAAAAATACTTTTTGTGTAATTTATCCTTACTAATGTATAAAAATGTAATGGTGTCCGTCTGTCTGTTTCCCCATCACGCAAAAAGTAATGGACCGATTGAGCAGAAATTTTGCTTGTCGATTGAAAATATATCTGGTTGTAATTTAGGCTATATTGAAAAGCCCTCTGGGCCCCCGAAGGCCTCCCCTGGTGGTCCATACTAAGGATTGGGTTCGGTGCAGTGGTTTTATTTTTTGCTTTTTAAAAGTACCTTCATTCAAGATAGAGGGCTGGGATTTTTTCATAGGATGGCTGAATAAATGAAGTTTGTAATTATTTCGATCGATTTTCTTTTGCGCTTCGTATTTGTATGAAAATCATGTATTTAGCTGAAAAATCTCACCTTTTTCTCTGACATCAACTATAGCATATTTCCTTGACAACCAGAGATTTGATCCTCAAATAACCACGCTGACAGTATTCTTAAGGCTTTGTGGTTTACTTATAAAATTCCTTATTATATTTCTTAATTTATTGTTATTTAAATGAAAGTAAATAAATTATATTCTATTATTCTATTCTAAAATATGCTCAATGTTTTTCACACCCGTTAAATTTCAACGGGAATCTTCCGCTAGTATATTTTAATACTTACCGGAGGCGGTAGAGTGAGCATTGGTAGATGAGCTGAGGTGACTCCAGAGGTCTGCGAAAGGTGGGAAAGGTTATTATTCAACAAAGAAATTCTGTCGGACTGGAGTTCGAGGGGTGCGGAAATAGTAGCTCATGATAAACCTTGTTTGACTGTCAAATGATTTCGATTGTTCCCCCTCACAAGCCCTTAACCCATATTCTCCTGCCTTCTCTCGTTAGTTTTTCCTCCTGAACCCTCGCCTCAAATCATGTCACTATTAAGGCGGGTTTACTCTGGCAAATTGACTTCTGTAGAAGTAGCTAGTGTAGCGGTATCTCGAATCCTATCTCCACTTGCAGGGCATCGTTCTGCTTGCACATAGCTTCTGGCTTTTTCCAAACAAATGGGTGACGTAAGTAAACAATGAATATGATAACTACGAAAATGGTCCAAATTTGGCAATAATGGCGTTCTTATATCGCTGTTTGAGTCCGATAGCCGTTCGTGGGTTCAATTAATTTGTATGAATTACAATAATTATGCATAATTGCGTTGAATAAAGTGTGTTAATTGTGGTGGTTATTATTATTACCGAGTAAGAGATGTGTCACAAAGCTTTCCTTTGGGGTTGTTTAGCATTTAAAATATTTTCAAGTATAAATAAATATTTACATAAACAACGAGTCCTCCTCGTACTTAGTGCATTATTGAATCGTATCAAGTATGAGAATTATGACCAAAATAATTATTATTTAATAAGAGATAAGTCATAAAGCTTTCCTTAGGGGTTCTTCAGCATTTAAAATATTTTTAAGTGCGAATAAATATTTACATGTGCGACAATGAGTCGTCCTTATACTAATTTATTCGTTGTTTACATTACATTCGTTGTTTTAAATCTCCGTTTGCTCTCATGCGACCAAAATTCCACCGGATGCGATGCGATTTTGTCACAGAATCGGCTGTGCTACTTGCAGGCAAAGTACGAGCCAGTCTATTTTCTCTAGAAGTTCGAACCTCGGTCGATTACTACCACTATCCACCCCTACTGCCATGGAAGTTCGTGCTTACACATTGAAGTGTCGATTGTTTGCGACTTCCAAGGCTACTGTCATGGAGGTGACTTCCGTAATAAACCCGCCTTTACAACAATTAATAAATAAATGGCATACAAACAATACCTGACGACGTAGTAAAGCTGGGAAACGCGTCGTACAAAGTAAATAATTGTGGCAAGGAACTAGGTGATCTTTGCAATATAGATACTAATATAAGATTCTTCTACGAAGTGAAGCCTGATGTCTTCAAGTTTATAATGATGATGGTCATTGTTCTACTCATCTTCGGAGCGTAATGTTGCTGTTCGTTCGATTAACTTGTCAGCGCTCATCATTTCGCAATGTTCAGACTCACTTCCTCTGAGATTTTGCGGCGGAATGACATTATTAATCGCATTCGGTCTCAGAACACTTTTTGTTCCCGTCTCAATCCTTTCCAATGAGCTAATCGGCAGTACTTGATTGATTATTATTGGTTGGGTCATACCAGACGGCCCGTGGAAACTTTTCCAGCGGCCCGCGGAAGATACGAAGAGTTGAATTGGTTTTCCGCCGAAGAATGCGAGAAGTGAATTCGATAGTGTCATCGTACTGCGTGCGTCATTGCATGTGGGAAGTTTTTTTCTCTCTTAGGAGGCTCGCCTCTCGAGTGAGCCAGACTGTTTGCTCTTTACACACGGAAGTGCCGTCAACTATGATCTCAGCGTTTGGAAGGCTTCTGTTCCGTTTATTTTTCGGTCTTCATCGAGGCGTTTCACTCAGCGAATTGTCTTATGACTGCGCATTACGTTCTTACCCATCGAGTTTGATGGAGAGGGCGCTTGCTACGGTGGCCAATGCTAGAAGCAGTAACGTGGGCGAGGCCTGGCCGCCATCTTTGTCAACCCAGGTTTTCCTTTAGAGCTTGCGGACTGACGCGTTAATTTTGCTATTGTAAGATGTTTTCCATCGATAACTTAGACGAAATCCGTATAAATAAACTTTTTTCAAAGGATTTCGGAACTAGCCTTGCTGTAACTTTAACGGAGTCACCCGCTAGTGATCTCACAGTTGTGATTGGAAAAAACATTCGCCTGGACTGGGAATCGAACTCAGATCCCTCGATTTCGCTAATCGCAACGATTTCAATTTAGCGTAATCGAGGGATCTGGGTTCGATTCTCAGTCCAGGCGAATGATTTTTCCTATGTGAATTTCACACATTTATGAATTTACCTCTTTAATATGATTTCTCCTGACGCATATTTTTCGTTTATTTAAATAAGAATAATTCAAGAATAATTTTTCGCTCAATGGTTTTGGCACAGTGTTGTGTACAAATATCAATGAGCTTTAGGCAGTTTCAAAGGTCAAAGACCTCTGTGGAGACTGCCTTCCATCAATGAAATTCATTGCGGGTATTAAAAATACTTTCAAAAGCATATATTATAATAACTGAAACGATATCTTTTTTGCCCAGTTGTGAACAAGAAAAGCAGAGACAATTACGATAATTCATCTTGCTTACGTTCTTATAAAACACCAATTATTACAATTTATAGCATAGGGTGCATGTACATACATTACAGATCATGTATAATAAATCAATATTTTTATGTGCTAATGTCCATTCTTATAAATTTTTCAAAAATGTCTTCTTGTTTTATGGATTCAGGTAAGCCGTTAAATACTTTCGGGCCCAAATATACAAAGGCTCTCTTAAGCAACGTGAGATTTGGTTTGTTAGCCGCGTATTTAGCTTCCGCTTGATTGATAAAAATCAGCATTGCCTGTGAAATAAACTATGGTATAAACCAGTGGAAACCATAACACTTAAGTAACCGATGTATGTTTGAAGAGTTACTTGCCTTAAATTGCAAGCAGATGGTGGATACTCTAGTTATTCATCCGCTAATTTGTCATTCCGTCGTACTATCCAGAAGGAAAGAGGAGGATTAAACAACATGGTTGTTATTTCGGTTGTCAAGCAACAGTTTGATGACGTAATAACCTCTCCATCCACCTGAATGTTCATCCGCTATGTAACACGGAAAATTCCAAGCATGTGAAATCACGCGCCTGAGATTTCGAGTAAAACTAATGTTCTGTAAAATCTTTATCAAAAGACACCTCTTGCGCTTACGGGCTGACGCACTGATTTTGAAATTTTGCGATGTTTTCCCTTCTATAACTTACTAGTCATGAGCAAAATTTTACTTGATGTATATGAATTCTCTTTACTTATCCTTTTTATTTAGTTAACTTTATAGTAATCCGCACTGCCGGTGAAAACTATGGTGTAATCCAGTGGGACCAATACCGCTAAACAATATCGTATGTTTGAAGAGTTATCATCTATATTATTTCTTAAAGGTGTTTTTTTGTCGCTATAACTCGCTTAATTCTTCACCAAAATTAATGATTCACATATCGGTTTAAAGCTTATGTTCTTACATAATGACGAAAAATAGACAAATGGTTTAAAATTAAAGTTTTTGTTAAAAAATGATCAAAAATTAACAGTGCCATCTGTTGACAATATAATCAACTAATGTGTTGGCTATGGTTACGTGCTTAAAAGACTGTAGGAGGCGCCATCTATTACCACATCGTTTAGTTAGATTGTTTACATTCTACATGCAATCAGTGTGACCGTTTACCGTTTACGTTATGTATCTTTAACACTGACATAAATAACATATAATTGTCCATGGGAAGAAACAGGTAGAAGAACAGGAAGGAAGAAACAGGAAGAAGCTGTATACTGTGCAAAATATTCGACAGGTGGAAGAACAGGAAGAAAGAAGGAAGGAACAGGAAGAAGCCGCATACTGTGCGAAATATTCGCACGGGTCAGCTAGTTTGTCTTAAATTTCAAATAGATGATTGATATTCTTGCTTTACATCTGATAATTCATCCACACTGTCATACTCTCCAAAGGAGTATAAGGAAAGAGCAGGGATAACCAATATGGTCGTTAATTCGGTTGTCAGGCTTCAGTTTGATGACGTAATCCACTCTTCCTCTACCTCAGTGGTTACAATGAAAGCAGAGTAAAACACTTGTTCGGCAAATCATGTCTCACGTTCTTAACGTCCTGAACGTGTCCATTGAGATGCAAAGACCTCAGGAATCGCTTATCATCCTTCTTCCTCGCGATCATTTCCACGAACCATACGAAATTCTTTTATTCTACCGTTGTCTCATCGCCATGATGCACCGGGATTCGATGTTCTGTGCTTCCAGAGATGCCTGCACATCGCCATGAGAATGTAAATACAGTTAGAGTGCCACCGAAGTCGATTGCCTATGTCACGTTCTGACGCCTGAGTTGGGAATTCGTCCAAGCCCGCCACGACATGGGTTTCCGTTCGAGCTTCTCAGCGCTGAGATAAACGCTATGTGATTAAACAATAAACGGTACCTAATAATAGGTAAGATTATATTTCTATTCGTACCCTTTGGAAAACCCTACCCTAACTGCTAAGCTCATTATCATAATGTTATGCTTTAATATACTAATTATACCACTGTTCCAGGACTATTAGTGAAAGCCCAGTTGTTCTATAACTCAAAACGATTACAAAATTGAAATGACGTTAATTACATTCGTGCCAACTTACAAAAATTATAACAAATATAATCGCGTAAAATTTATTAATAACTCTTATATGGCTAACACAAAGTTAAATAGCCTCCGTATCCATATTGCAAAGAATACTTTGTCCTTTTCTACAATTATGTAATTTGTACGAAGAGTTTCGCAGCTTTACTTCATCGCCAGGCACTATTGTTTGTATAGTATTTATTTATTAATTGTTGTGATAGTAACGTGATATGGGGAGTGTGGGAAAAAATTGCTTTTGGGAGAGAAGGCAGGAGAACATAGATTCAGGGCTTGTGAGGCTGGAAAGGTTATTATTCAACAAAGAATTTTGTCGGAAAGAAGAGGTTAGAGGTGCAGAAAAAGTAGCTCATGACAAAGATTGTCCGATCGCCTAATATTTGCAACTTGTTCCGAAGCATTAGAAGCATATGTAAACCTTTCGAGATAATATGTTCTCTGAAAAATAATCTGGGTTAAAATCACTTACGGCCGGCTGTAAGAAGGTATAGTTACGGAATCAATAGTTTTGAAATCCATTAAGTTTTGGACCTCATAAAAATATTCGAGTTGCAGGAACACATCTTCTAGTTACATAACTTATCTACCAATTGTTGATTTCCCCGAATTCTTGATCTAACTTCTGCCGAAGAACAACATTTATGAAAGTTTAAAGTATGCATAATTGCCAGCGCACATTTTAATTACCCAGTGAGGGTAAACAAACTGGTCATTCGTCTCAAATCATCCCTTTTATCGAGTGATGGAGTCCCCATGCGGTTCATTGCGTATCTGCCATCTTGACGGCTTATGTAACTTTGTAGCATACCCATTCTGTGGTGCTTGTTGGTGAAAGTAAATTTTTTCACTGTAGTTCATGTTGGTGAAGTCACCCCTTGCAAAAAACCCTTGTGGTGGCTTGCAGGGTAATAAGTAGATGTAGATGAAGGCCATAAGGTAGGCGACGGTGGGCAATATGCCTCCGCGGCCGAATGCATGATTGAGCCCCCGGGCAGCGACCGGGGCAGCGCCACGTCCGCGGGGGCCACCGGCCGGTGTGAGTGTTGGGGGGGGGGGTGGGAGATGGACCCGGACGCCCCCGCGCCCTTGAGGGCCTCTTTATGCGCGCGGCAGGGGCGACCCCGGGCGGCGGCGACCCCTCTCATCCCTTTGGACGTGCTTCTTTCCCGGCGCTCCTTCCGCGTACGGTCCCTCTCCTCCTCCGACCTCTGTCTTGGCCGGACGCCGCCCACCCCCCGGTGTGCGTATGGCAGCCAGCGCGCGGAGGAGTCTCAGCGGCCGGCCAACGGAGAGGGAGGGATATGAGAGAGTTCGCGGTGCGGTCACGTCCACCATTCCGCGAGCCAGTCCGTGGGAAGCGCGTTTCTCTCCTCCCGCACCACCCTTGCATTCTTCCCCCTCCACATCACTCTATCAAACTCCACCCACCCCTACCCCGATCCCCCCCTCCTTATAACACGCAGCCTCCTCGCTCCCCTCCCCATTATATATATATTGCTCGCATCGACCTGTCCAGCGATTCTTGGATTCCGTTCGGACGTGTTATTTATGAGAATGTGTCGATTGGGGGAGGAGAGGAAACTCTCTGGATGAGATTGGGAAGAAATTCCACAGTGTCAGGCGCGATGCTGTGGATCAGCATTTAAAAGGATAAACGGAAGATTTCGTACTTTTCACTTAAGCTACTAAGGGCCAGTTGCAGGAACGTAACATATGTATTCCATAAAGTTATGGGACCCATAAGTCATGGCAACCATTCAATAAGTGTTGCACAAACATTCGATAAATTCATTGGTCTCATAGCTTATGGCATGGGGTTATGAGTTCCATAAGTAGCCAAGATGGCGGATGCGCAATGAACCGCTTGGAGTCTTAATTACTTGATTAAAGAGTTGTTTTGAGACAAGTGACCAGTTTGTTTACTCTTACTGACTAATTATAATGCGCATTATCAATTATTCATAGGCTAAACTTTCATAACTTTTATCCGGCGGTGGAAGATTAGATGAAATATTCGAGGCTATTAACTATTGGTAAATGAGTTAAGTAACTAATAGATGTGTTCATGCAGCCCGAATATATTTATGAGTTCTATAACTTTATGGATCTCATAACTATTGATTCCATAACTAAATTTCTTGCAACCGGCCATAAGCCGCTTTAAGCTATTACCAGTTATGGAGGCTTTGAACTCTGGGTCACTTATGCCAGATTCACTGCAAACTTGAATTTTGTACCTTTGAAGGGCGTTTTTATAATCGTTATTGATCGTTAAATCGTAAGATTGGTTGAATACATCCCTTCACCCCTCTCTATCTAATATAGTTAAAATGCAGGGCTGCATCTTCTTAGGAGACTAATGTGGTGGTTTCCCCGTTGCCTCCCACTTCGCAGTACCCTGGCCGATTCCGTGAACTTCACTCGAAACTGTGTCTGTCGATACCAGTCCGATCTCCTTCATCTGCGCTCTCAGTGCCTTCTGCTGAGACTGCTGCCTCTCAGTAGTGGGGTCAAATTCGGGTAGCGTGGCAAAGTTGGTTGGCCAGCCAATAAAAATATTTTATACGTCTCGAACACGACCCTCGGAACGGGAGTCGAACTCGCAACCGCTGGTCCAAACCGGACCTCGCGTTTATGTAAACGGTTTCCTGGCTAGTTATCCTGTGATTCAGCCTTGAAAGTGGAGCCGATTGTGGGTACATCGGGACTAGCCGCGGACGACTTTACGGGGCCACCCGCAATGCACTAATGTGCGGATTTTCTAAGAGGAAAATTCATTCTCCTTGACCGAGACCCGAACCCGGATCGCTCAATTCCCGGCCGAGTCTAAACCATCTCGTCCACAAAGACAAACATCCACAGAGGAAGAGGATTCCTCGGTAGCTCTACTGGCTAAAGCACTCGGCCGGAAATGGAGGGGTCCCGGTTCGAGTTCTGGTCAAGGCGGATGATTTTTCATGTGGAAATTCGCGCATTTGAAAGTGGAGATTTTAACATGGGCTCTTATGGAGATCGCACCATTTGCAGCAGAAAAACGGCAATTGAACAAAAAAGCATGTCTAATGGCCGGTTGCAAGAAAATTTAGATATGGAATCAATAGTTATGAGATCCATAAAGTTATAGAACTCATAAATATATTCGGGTTGCAGGAACACATCTATTAGTTACTTAACTTATTGACCAATAGTTACTAGCTTCGAATATTTGATCTAATCTTCCACCGCCGGATAAAAGTTACGAACGTTTAGTCTATGAATAATTGATAATGCACATTATAATTAGTCAGTAAGAGTAAACAAACTGGTCACTTGTCTGAAAACAACTCTTTTATCAAGTAATTAAGTCTCCAAGCGGTTCATTGCGCATCCGCCATCTTGTCTACTTATGGAACTCCATGCCATAAGTTATTAGACCAATGAATTTATTGAATGTTTGTGCAACACTTATTGAATGATTGCCATGGCTTATGAGTCCCATAACTTTACGGAATACATATGTTACGTTCTGCATCTGGCAACTGGCTATTAGGCATTGATTAAAACTGTTTACGGGAAGTGGAAAGTCGTGGGAAACGGAATAAAAATAAAATACAGGTATCTAATAAACCATTATTTTAAGTTATTAGCGAATTACTGCATTGGTTGAAGTCAAAATGTGGAAGTTCAATGCAAATGGCGCTGCAGTCGAACAAGAGAGCGTAGTAAAGCTTTGGATTGAAACTGTTTATAAGAAGAGAAGTATTTCGGATGTGTGTTTGTTGCTTCTTCCACTCAACTTATCTTCTTGTACAACTTAACTGCGAGTATTGAAGTTTCTTGTTAATAAATCTTTCATCGGTAGGCATATATCTTTGAAAAAAATCTCGGCTGTGACTAATTTTTATTATTTATGGAGGCTGTCATGTTTATAACTATTCGTTCGCAATACTCGGGATTACATTCCTAACCTATGAATAAATCACGCTAAAAATAGTTCGCATTGTGGATTTTCTTACCGTATTGTATATATGAGCTCATTACGCCTGATATTAGGAAGTCTGGCTGTTGGACTTAACATCTCTGTTCGATGTTATTGGCGACTATATATTGTGTTGGATGCTCGGAATAATCTATCCAATTTCTTCAGATATATTTCGTGCAGAGGTATCTTTAAATGCTCAGAACATTAAGTGTCACTGTTCGTGTATCGCTTATACAGCCTGCCGCCCGATGTTTTTGTGAGGCGGAGAGCATGATTCGCTCCACTGATTTCCCCAATAGGAGGAAGAGGCCGTTATCGAGGAACGTTTGCATTGATCGAAAGCAATCGTCGGCTTTTCGATAATTTATTGGGCGGTTGTGAGTGAGCACTCTTGAAGTCTCGCTCCTGGAACTGTTGACGCTTTTAAATCTGTAAACCTATTGGCTTTAATGGAGCGTACTTATCTATGATCGGAGATAACGCTGTCGCGCTTCTCAAGGCGATGAAGCCTGAGGCGTCAGCTAGAAATTATGTCGAGTTTGCGCTTAGTAGAAGATAGGGAATTGTAATGAAGGGGGTTGGGCGTGTCTCGCGATTGTTTCTCACGCGTCTTTTCGTTACTACTGAGTTAGCAAGTTGCGCAAATGTGAAGTACGCGTTTCTTTTGCTCCCTCATACAAATCTGCAGCGTGGAAGTGAATGTTCCTCCACTTTTTCCGGCCAATGCGTTGAGAACCTGAGATTGAAGTAAAACGCATTTGTTTTCCTGGTCTTTTAAGGAGGATCTAGCTTGAATATGTGAGTCAAGACAAATACTGAATTGCACAATTTTTATTTATTCATTTTATAAAATCCTGCTTTCGCTGATGAAATGAGTTACCCGTTGAAAATCAAAATAATGGCACACACTGTGCAGATTATTCCACGAATGTTAATGACCACATTTGTCCGGCTATGGGAACCGACTGCAGCGCCATTTGCATGAAACAACCGAAGTTTGACTCCAAAAACATGGTAATAGTTCGCTGATGACTTTTTAAAAAATAGTTGGTAAGAAGCCAAAGTTTTGTTTTTATTCATACCAGGATTTATTGCGTCTTATAAACAGTTTATTCAAATTTTCTTGGAATGTGTATGTCTGATATCTGTTCCAAAGTAATTTTTTATGCTTTTCTGAAAAGCTTGAATTTGCTTTCTCCTTCAAATTGGCAGTTCCAGCTGTAATCTGAGCCATCTCTACAAGTGCCCAAGTTAAAATCTCCGCTTTCAAGGGAGAGTTACATTAAAACTTGCCCGGAAACACTATTTTCTTTTCAACTCAGTTTAAACAACGCAATTCAAAGATTCCATATCCAAGTTTTCCGAAAACATGGAATTACTGACCCAAGGGCCAGAACCACCATATGTGGAATTGTGATAATTTTGTGGGAAAACCTTTTTTTTCTGACTTAATCCCAGAGATATAGTAGCATCGTGTCAGAAATTATGATGTATTTTTAAATGTTTTTTATGCGCTATCATTCGTTAGAAGATTTAAACAATTGTATGTACATCTTCGCTATATAATCTAGAATTCCACGGACGTGCTGTAAATCGTAACCATGTCATAACAGGTCGGCCAAAGAGATAGTGCCTGCTCCAACTTAGTTAAAACAGTACGTCTACATCTGCATACTACCCTGCGAGCCTCAGCATGGGCGTGTGGCGGAGAGTTTTAGGTCACCAGCCGTGTGAAGATGTAAGGTTTTGGGAGGTGAAATAGTGACGCATATTGTGGGAGTGTGTTTATTGGAGGTCAGTTTTTATTTTGGTCGTTTATTGTGCCCGGAAAGAACTAGTTCTTGTACCTATCTGTTCGGCTATGTATCCCTCCAACTTAATCGCTCCTGTCAGACCTAGAGATGCAGTGCGGCGTCATGGTAATATTCTCTGTGTCGCTCTGAAACACGCCAATTCTGAATTTCTCAAGCAAGCTGAGCATAGCGTGTAGCCTCCGAGTCTCTGGGGGCTCCCACCTTTATCCCTCCAAAAAGTGTGAGGCACTGTTTGTTTGCTCGTAGCGGTCGTTAACGAAGGGTGCTGCTTTTCTTTGTATTTTATTTATTATTTTTTGTTTAACCTTTATGGACATACCGCGGCGTATTCGAGGTGTGGCCCAACCAGAGCAAAGTAGCATCTCTCTTTTACTTTTTCATCCGAAAACTTTCCTATTACACGCTTGACAAATCCCAGTTTCTTCAATGCTGTGCCGCATATGTTTTGTGTGTGTCTCCCCCACGATATATCAGAAGTTAAGGCAGTGAAAAAGTAAAATCGTCCTTCGCTTTTGCTCGAAAAGATATCTAAAATGACGTCTTTATCACATACGAGCTCCCCCACCCATCACTATCGTTTCTTGATGAAATATTTACATTTGTAAATTTTTTTTGAAGGATTAGCCGATGACAAATAACGCAAACACCAGAAGGAAGTGAGACTAGCGTCTCACGGTCAGAGGATTAAAGGAAAAAAATCCCAGCATTGGCATGAAAAAAAAAACGCGTGAGATCGCTGTTGATGGAACGTCTTGTGGGCTGGCTGCCTGGAAGACTTCACAGTTTCTCTACTGCTCAATTGCGTTTAGGCAAGTCTTTCGAAAAATTTCAGTTGCTTTCCTGATTTAACTGATTTCTTGCGACGTTGCCGTTTGTGGTAGTTTCGTGTCAAGGGACGCAAATCTCCTTGGAATGTTTATGCCTGGCAGCTGTTCCAAAGTAATTTTTTATACGAAATAACTGTGCAAATATGGCCTGTCACATTGGCCTCTGTATCTGTTGGAGGTTAGTTTTTATTGATATTTATCTGGCCAGGAAATCACTAAAGGTCGTGAGCGTTAAAGTCGCATTTTAATAGTCCCTGCACGAGAGTAATCTTATCAGTACAAATAACATTTGATTAGTAGTACTTGCGCTAATCAAGAGGCTAGTTGCCGGCCTCCTTTCAACGTACTTAGATTTACGACTCGTTACACGTGCCAACTCTTATTAATATGTCCTACATACGTGGTAAAAATTATTTATCTTAGCTCTATATCTAGAGATCAATCTAATTATGAATTAGTTTCAGCGCGACTTTTCTATAGAAAGGTATCTATAAACTTAGTCACAAAACATAGAGGCCATGTTGGAGTTTGATGTTATCATTTATTTTGTTGTAATAAGCATCGAGTAAATATGCTAATATGTGAATATGTAAATATGAAAGTGAAAACTTTGTTTAAAATGCCTTGAATTCCTATCTGTCAACTTAATATACGTCTTTGAATCTTATATTTGACTAGTTGTTTACGCCGTATTCTGAGAATTCCAATTCTACCAATAGGTTTTTTTTCCATGCTAGGAAAATTAATGTGGTGATTTAGGAATTCAATCTGAAAATTAACTGATAAAACATGTCAACTACCCCCCTTGCGTGTCTGACGTGATGCGGGCGTCATATCTTCCTCGTTATTAAAATAATAATTTATGATCTCCTCCTCTGCGAAATTGGTGTATGTTCTGTCATTGCATTGCAGCGCAAGACATATAGTAGTCAAATACGTTACCTGATGGATAAACAAAGGGAATTATACAGAATGGATAAACCAAGGGAATATGTTGCAGTGGACAACATGTAGAATAATTCAATAAAGAAATGGTGTATGCAGGTTTTAAATGAAGGCTAATTATAGGTAATACCAGGAAATATCAGCCAAAAACTGAGCTCCAATAATTACGCACCCATAATTCACGTCACCATTTCTCCTCCCAAAACCTGATCCCTTACATCTTTACACGGCTGGTGTCCTAACGCCCCCTGCCACTCCATCCCCAACATTTCATGCAGTTGTGGGTGTAGATAGCATATTTTTAACCCGTGAACCGAAAAGGTTTTGAGAATTCTGATTTATGGGAATGAGTATAAAGTTGAAATTACTATCTACATCTACATAATACCCAAAGAGCCACCACTTGGGCGTGTGGCAGCGGGTGTCAGGTCACCAGCCGTCTAAAGATTTTTTTGAGAGGTGACATGGTGACTTGTATTTTGGGAGTGTATTTAGTCAAGCTCAGTTTTTATTGTGATCGCTTATTGTGAGCGGAAAGAACGAGTTTTTGGACCTATCTGTTCGGCAGTGTGTCTCTCTTATTTTATCGCTTCTGTCAGACCTAGAGATGTAGTGAGGAGTCATGATAAT
This sequence comes from Ceriagrion tenellum, assembly GCA_963169105.1. Taxonomy (NCBI): domain Eukaryota; kingdom Metazoa; phylum Arthropoda; class Insecta; order Odonata; family Coenagrionidae; genus Ceriagrion; species Ceriagrion tenellum. The sequence goes on along the minus strand of OY720639.1, from coordinate 57,917,945 downwards.
ATTCTCTGTGTCGCTCTGAAAAATGTCGGTACTGAATTTCTCAAGCAACCTAATCCTAGCGTGTAGCCTCCGATTCTCCAGAGGCTCCCACCTTTATCCCTCTAAAAGTTGTGAGATACTATATGTACGCTCGTAGCAGTTTTTAACGAAGCGCGCTGCTTTCCTTTGTATTTTATTAATATTTTTTGGTTCAATCTTCATGACCAGGGCCCCAAATGCTCGCAGCGTATCGAGGTGCGGCCCAACCAGAGCGAAGTAGCATATTATTCTGTCACAACGATCTATTTACTGGTCCGTTTACAATTCAACTAGTTCATTTCCCACACCGTTGAGATGCTGGCAGTTTCGAGTTATGGAATTAATGCTGGTGCAATGTTCTCCGCACACCGTCGATTACTCGTGCTTCATGCAAGCCGGCAGGTGCAATTGCGTCCCGGTTGATTACCTAATTAAGGTGGAGGCTCTCCTGTGAAAGGCGACGCACTCGGCAGGTCGCTCCGCTGAACAAATTAATCAATGCCGAGTTCCCCTTCTGCTCTCGGAGCCCCAAGCCTTTGGCCGTTTCACAGCCGATCGCGTTCGTAAACGGAGAACAACAACAAGCCGACTGAAATGCGCGTTAATTTTTTTCTTCGTCCCAGCGGGCAAATATGTCAAACGCTCGAATTAATTTCCTCCAGTCAGATCCCGCTGCCGCTTTGCCCGAAAGGCTTTCAATGGTTATACCAGCTCGAATTTCTGTGAGATAATCCGCATTCGTCACCCCGGAAGCTGGCTTTGATGGTTGTTCACTGGTCTGTCTTATCCCTTAAGCTCAGCGCCCAGGGCTTGATGAATTGAAGATATATGCAATATAGGTAAATATGTAATAAAAATAAACGCAAAGATTGCTCAACTTGCAGCATAAGAAACGCATTTTGAACGATTGGATTTTTGGGGAGGCGACCGACGACTAAGGTCATTTGCGGCCTAGGGAGGAAAGGTGGAGAGAAACTCGGCGTCGGCATTCGTTTGCTCATAACAAACGGCGCCAAGGGAACCACAGTTTTGCGTCTCATCCGACAGAAAGAGTACTGCATTTGAAGTGCCCTCCGCAGGACACTCAAGTAGGGACCGGGTTTCCTCTGAAAAACATCCTCCTCTGCTGGGAGCAATTTGAAAGAGAAAGGATGTTAAATTTATTCATTGGTTTTGATTAAAAATGTGCAAAAGAAATTGAAACCCTGGAAAATAGTATAAAAACGAACTATAGGTATCAAACCACCCATCATATATATAAACCACCCATCATACATATATTGTTCTCGGATTTCCGTCCGGGTAAGGATTTCGGTTTCTGCCAACGTTTCGACGGAATACCCCTCCATCTTCGGAGCAATGATTCCCAGGACATTCTGTCTACGCTTATATAGCTGTCTAGTTGGAGGGGGGGCATTGTAGTCTCCTTTTTTCCCTTATTTTTTGAATTAACGGTTTCCAACCTCTGCTTAGAAGGTATCCAGAGTCCCTATTTAGGGTGTTAAATGTCAGTCTGATTTCAATGGCTTCTTTTTGTAGGCTTTCCCAATACCCTTTGGTTTTGGAGACCAGTTGAGCATCATCAAAGGAGATGGTATGGGCTTCTGATAGACTACGTTCAGCCAAGGCAGATATTTCCGGGTGGAACAGCCTAATACACCTCCTGTTTTCTTTTATTCGGGTCTCTATCGTGCGTCCTGTATCCCTAATGTATATTTTGGCGCACTGACATGCAATACGTTACACCCCCGATGATTTGGGTCCCAATTTGAGAAGCAAATCTTATATATTGTTATGTTTCGAATACATTAAAAAAATTCAGAAGTACCCAGAACCTACGAAAAGTTAAGGGTTTGAGAAATTAATATTAGTATTACGTGAGTTATGTGTGTAACTTGGGAATAGTTTTATAATAAAATATAAAAAGGCCAGTATTTGCATTACTGTATTGAAAATGCGTAAGATAATGGAGAAGTTATTTGAACTGTCAACTTAAGAGATTGCCTTCGGTGACAACTACGTCTTGAGGGAGGGATGCCGTCTTAAGAGAGTTCGTGTGATCAAATTGAAGACAGTGAGTCTTCAATAACTGCGCAGTGGCCCGCGTGAGTCAACCTGACCGCAAAGAACTAAGTTCATGCTCTTCATCGTGTTGGAAAGGTTTTTCGCGGAACTGACCTGCCCGACCTTTTAATGACGCATTCGTGTAAGTGAATGGTTATCAGATTTGCACGTGACCTGGTTGGTGGGGATCACGGTTCTTCCTTTAGCGTTGACGTTATCGTTACCATCATAAAGATTTAACAAAAAAGTTAATAAAACACGAAGAAAAACCGCACTCTTCGTTAAAAACTGCTTCGAGCGAGCATATATTGTTTCATAAATTTTAGAGGGATTGAGGTGGGATCCCCTAGAGACTCAGAGGCTACACGCTTGGCTTAGCTTGCTTGAGAAATCCTGGATTGGTGTTTTTCAGAGCAACACAGAGACTATTTTCATGACTCCTCACTACTTCTCTAGGTCTAACAGAAACGACAAAATAAGAGAGATACATTGCCGACCAGATAGGTACAAAAACTTGTTCTTTCCGCGCGCAATAAGCGGCCACAATAAAAACTGACCTCCACTGAATACACTCCCATAATATACGTCACCATTTCACCTCCCAAAACCTTACGTCTTCACACGGCTGGTGACCTGACGCCCCTTACCACTCGCCCACGCGGTGGCTCGCAGGATAGTATGTAAATGTATCTCAAACGCAAACCGCTCGAAACCGCAGCAAGGGCCGGCGATAAAGGGTTTGAAGAAATGTGAAATTGAATGTACGCTTCGTAGTTGAATGAGAGGAGAACATTTTTACTCTTAACTGGATTTGGCTACACAATGCGGCAAATTTTAGACGTCGATCACGGTTAACTGCAGCGTAGTTCATCGTAGCTGAAGGAATCTCGGCTAGGATCTTCGTCGCATCACTCATAAAGTGCTTGGATATGCGCCGCAACAACCGCTGATCGCCCCATGACTGCAGGGTGGGAAATCGTTTCATCCTTGTGGGCGCGTGAATGAAAAGAGGCAGTATAGTCCTGCAATCTCTCCCAGACTGGGTGGTCCAGATAAAAACTTGCGAGGGATGTGGTCTATTAAGGGTTCACTACAGAGAGATGTCTCTTAGCGTAATCTAGTCGTGCTGTTTTCGAATCATCCTGGCGATATGATATGTGGGATTTGACGAGTATCTCGAATATGCTCGGTGCCATAAGGTAGGAGGACAGACTTGAAAATTATTTCAGGAAAACATGTTTATGCTCAACGTAGTGGAAATGGATCGACATCCAACCGTCACGAAATTTGATTTCTTAATTCAATTACAGGCGTTATCATGTGTGAAATTGAACCATAGGTTGGGGAATTTGAGTTATGTGTAATTTAGCATTACAAAACTAGGATAGAGAGGGCTGTATATGCGTAAACCTTTTTTTAACCGTTGCCATTTCTGATTTGGAGTTTTTAACTGATATTGGTCGGTTTTGAAAGCTTTAACAGGCTAGAACTAATGTATGAATGAGTGGTACTGGACTTTAAATTGATTCTCTCCCTGCGTGATAAATGTCTTATGATTTTTATCTCGCTGACCCATCCATAACGTGAGAAAGCCGAATTGCGTATTTTTATGCTTTCAGTCGTCTATTGGTTCAAACTTCGCTTTTCGCATCAGCGACATCAAAAACATGTATAAAAATAATTTGAGTCCCATTACAGCTCTGAATTATCATTAATTTACTTTTGTCCGCCTTCTGTAGCGTTCGGCCCCGCTGTGCGTACCTCTCTGATTGTCATGATTGTCGGGTTGTCTGTCTTCGGATGTTCAACCCATTAAGTGTTAAGATTTTGAGGGTACGTTTCTTAATCATTTTATTTAGCTATGCTTTATTTATAATTTTTATTTGGCTATGTTTGCCATCGAAGTCTGTATAAATACTTAAGTGTAACGATTGGAAAAGAAGGAACCAGTAAAAAAGAGAAAACAAACGTAATACATCACCAGGGTTGACATTCGCTATGAAAAAATCATCTGACTTGACCGGGATTCCAACCCGGATCTCCCAATTGTCTGTCAGGTGTGTTAGCCAGTTACACCACCAAGCCATCTTCCTTCAAGGCGAATTTCGAGGGGGGTTTATGCGAACTAGATGTTCAGGCCTCAAGTCTACATTGTAGCACATGAGACGAAGTCGTGCTTACGAAGCCACTGTCGCGGTGGATAAACCCAACATTGTCGTTATTAAAACGACGAAATTGGTCAAAACTAGCAATAAACAAAATGAATAGCATATTGTGGTCAAAAGACAAGTAGGAAAAGAAAATTGCAAATATATAAAACAATTATTTAGAGTATACTCCTTTACGAAGCAGAAACATGGGAAATGACCAAAAGGGATAGGCAGAGACTGGAGGTCGTAGAGATGGATTTTCTAAGAAGCTGCAGAAAATCAAAACTACAAAAAATAAGAAATAAAAATATTTTAAAAAATGATGCAGGTAGAAGAAAACATCATACAGGAAATAGAGAAAAGACGGCTAAAATGGTATGGACATGTAAAAAGAATGGAGGATAAACGTTGGGCCAAAAAAGATATTACATTGGCAACCACCCGGGAGGAGGAAGAGAGGACGACCACCAGAAGACTGGACACAGCAAGTCACCCAAGATATGAAAAGGAGACAATTAGAGAAGGAAGCCTGGAGAGACAAGGAGGCTTGGAGAAGAGGATGCGAAAGACGGCTGTACAGAACTCGCTTATATGTATATACTAGCTGACCCGTGCGAATATTTCGCCCAGTATGCAGCTTCTTCCTGTTTCTCCCTTCTTTCTTCCTGTTCTTCCACCTGTCGAATGTTTCGCGCAGTATGCAGCTTCTTCCTGTTCCTTCCTTCTTTCTTCCTGCTCTTCTACCCGTCGAATATTTCGCACAGTATGCAGCTTCTTCCTGTTTTTCCCTTCTTTCTTCCTGCTCTTCTACCCGTCGAATATTTCGCACAGTATGCAGCTTCTTCCTGTTTCTTCCTTCTTTCTTCCTGTTCTTCTACCTGTCGAATATTTCGCACAGTATGCGGCTTCTTCCTGTTTCTTCCTTCTTTCTTCCTGTTCTTTTACCTGTCGAATATTTCGCACAGTATGCGGCGTCTTCCTGTGCCTTCCTTCTATCTTCCTGTTCTTCTACCCGTCGAATATTTCGCACAGTATGCAGCTTTTTCCTGTTTCTTCCTTCTTTCTTCCTGTTCTTTTACCTGTCGAATATTTCGCGCAGTATGCGGCGTCTTCCTGTGCCTTCCTTCTATCTTCCTGTTCTTCTACCCGTCGAATATTTCGCACAGTATGCAGCTTTTTCCTGTTTCTTCCTTCTATCTTCCTGTTCTTCTACCCGTCGAATATTTCGCACAGTATGCGGCGTCTTCCTGTGCCTTCCTTCTATCTTCCTGTTCTTCTACCCGTCGAATATTTCGCACAGTATGCAGCTTTTTCCTGTTTCTTCCTTCTATCTTCCTGTTCTTCTACCCGTCGAATATTTCGCACAGTATGCGGCGTCTTCCTGTGCCTTCCTTCTATCTTCCTGTTCTTCTACCCGTCGAATATTTCGCACAGTATGCAGCTTCTTCCTGTTTTTCCCTTCTTTCTTCCTGCTCTTCTACCCGTCGAATATTTCGCACAGTATGCAGCTTTTTCCTGTTTCTTCCTTCTTTCTTCCTGTTCTTTTACCTGTCGAATATTTCGCACAGTATGCGGCGTCTTCCTGTGCCTTCCTTCTTTCTTCCTGTTCTTTTACCTGTCGAATATTTCGCACAGTATGCAGCTTCTTCCTGTTTTTCCCTTCTTTCTTCCTGCTCTTCTACCCGTCGAATATTTCGCACAGTATGCAGCTTTTTCCTGTTTCTTCCTTCTTTCTTCCTGTTCTTTTACCTGTCGAATATTTCGCACAGTATGCGGCGTCTTCCTGTGCCTTCCTTGTATCTTCCTGTTCTTCTACCCGTCGAATATTTCGCACAGTATGCAGCTTTTTCCTGTTTCTTCCTTCTTTCTTCCTGTTCTTTTACCTGTCGAATATTTCGCACAGTATGCAGCTTCTTCCTGTTTTTCCCTTCTTTCTTCCTGCTCTTCTACCCGTCGAATATTTCGCACAGTATGCAGCTTTTTCCTGTTTCTTCCTTCTTTCTTCCTGTTCTTTTACCTGTCGAATATTTCGCACAGTATGCGGCGTCTTCCTGTGCCTTCCTTCTATCTTCCTGTTCTCCTACCTGTCGAATATTTCGCACAGTATGCAGCTTTTTCCTGTTTCTTCCTTCTTTCTTCCTGTTCTTCTACCTGTCGAATATTTCGCACAGTATGCAGCTTCTCCCTGTTTCTTCCTTTTTTCTTCCTGTTCTTCTACCTGTTTCTTCCCATCGAAAATTATATGTTGTTTATGTTTGTGTTAAAGATGCATGACGCAAACGGTAAACGGTCACACTGATTGCATGTAGAATGTAAACAAGCTAACTAAACGATATTTTAATAGATGGCGCCTCCTACAGTCTTTTAAAAACGTAACCATAGCCAACATATTAGTTAATTATATTGGCAACAAATGGCACTGTTAATTTTTGATCATCTTTTAACAAAACCTTTTAACAAAAAAATTTTGTTCAATAGCGGGGAACATAAGCTTTAAAATCATGTTTGAATCATTAATTTTGAAGAATAATTATGGGAGTTATGGCGTTGTGACAAAAAAACACCTTTGAGAAATAATATATATGATTTGGTTATGTTAAACTTTCTTCTCCGATAATTTACTCGCACGCCACTCAGTGTCGTCGGCATGTGTATCACGCATTAAAAAGTTCATAGAATTCTCACAAATCGTGATAAAAGTAGTAAATCGGCGTATGAGTTCAATATCGGTCACACAGGTCAGATCAAAATTACCGCAATCGGTCCATTCCTATTTCGGCGTTGCATTCTTTGCTGTTACGCTCCACCCCCGTGGTTCATAACGGAGCTCCGTCCGTCGGCATTAATGCAATCCTTTCTTCGAGTGATAATCCGTTCGCCGCGTATGTAATGCGACTCGCATTTTAAATGGAAAAAGTCTTCAGTGTCACGGGCGTGTGTGTTCGGCACGCGGCGGATTAATAACCCCGCTCCGTGCGTGCCGAGCGGGGGGGGGGGTGAAGGGGGGACTCCGCCGGGCGGGCAATCCTAGTCGTGCACGCTCGGCGCGTGACTTCGGGCGCCTGCGTGGCCGCCGTGCTCATCCTCGAAGACGCCGGGTCACGTGACTCGGGTGTGGGAAGTGGGGGGGGGGGGGCGTGAGTGGCGGGGGTAGTAGCGGCACCATGACCGAGTGCCTTGCCTACTCCAGTAACGTCTTTCTCTTCTCTTCCAATCACCTCATCTACCCGTCTCTACCCATGGCATATGCGGTTAAAGTAGTTTTAGCGAGATATTACCTTGTATCAATGAAAACCATATTCGAATACTGCATTTTAAATTCCAGAACAGTTTAATTACTTTGGTAGCACGCTAGAGGAAAACGGGCAAGAGAGTTGTTGACGGGGACATTGGGTAAGGATGTGAAGAAGAGGCTCGTGAAGAGCTTGATATGGAGCGTAGCGTTGTATGGGGCAGAAACGTGGACCCTCAGAAAGGAGGACGAGAATAGGGTGCAGGCATTTGATATGTGGGTGTGGAGACGGATGGAGAAGGATGGGGAAGGTGAGGTGGACGGAAAGGAAGACTAACGAGGAAGTGCTTGCGATGGTGGGCGAGGAAAGGAAACTTCTGAATGGAATCCGAGAAAGGCAGGGTATGTGGCTGCAAGAGGTAATAAGGGGCGATAGGTTGCTCAAGACTGTGATTGAGGGAGGGATGTTGAGCAAGCGGGGTAGAGGAAAAAGAAAAATAGGTTTTATGGACAGAATGAAGAAGGATAGATATTATGCAGAGGAGAAAAAGGATATACTAGAGGGAGATAGGCCCCTGAATGTGTAAAAGACCGGGAGGAGATTCTCTGACATTCAACAAAACCTACCTATACCGGTAGAATACATTATAATAATAATAGAATTACATCAGTCGTAGGAAGCACGAATAAAATATTGCATTATTAATGGCACATTGATGTACTTTTATATGACTGAAATTCTAAGTTATTCAATAACCATATCTGCATGAGTCTTTAACTTGACTCATTTTTCTCTCGCGGTACGTTTAAAACTCATTCAGGACGGTGGTTTTTTGTGATCCTGAAAAAATTACTCCGGTATCAATATGATTTTTCTTCAAAAAGAGTCAAGAAAACATACAAAACGTTAATACTGGTAATTTTTTGATAAGACGTAGGTGCTAATGTTCACTTCTTCGTTTTGAACAATGTTTTACAAAAATATGTTGGTTATTCATAAAATATACTGTTGGTTTTGTATTCTTTGAGAAGTTTTCTAGGCTTCATTTGGAAAATATCGGAGAAATGTAGTGATTTCCACCAGGATAACTAAAAATATAGGTACCCTAATATTGCTAACAATGATACTCAAACGATATCGTACTGTCTATCGTATCGTGTACTGTGTATCGGTATCGTATCGTTTGAGTATCATTGTTCAATATGCTGTTCTACAATATCTCGCCGGAGAAAGTGGAGTTTATTTCTAATATTGCTATTCTGAAGCAGTATAGTTATCCCTCTACTAAAATGAATTATCTCTGACATATCTTATGGATTGATTTCTGAGCGTATTCCTATGAGCGGGTTAGTTTTAATTGCTGACGGATACAGCTACGTCTACGAAATACCGTGCTAGCTATCACTAGCGTGTGTGGCACTTGGTGATTCCACACCAGGCGCGCAGCACTCATCCCAGTTCAAATAAGAACCGCGCATCTACCCCCTAGGTCGCTAGACGCAGACCAAAAGCGTTCAGGAAAGTGTGCGGTCAGACCAGAAACTAGAAGAGTGCAACGTGCTACCATGCAGTACACTATTTGAGATACAACAACTGGTTAGTATCATTAATGTGACTGACAAATATTGCTACAAGGTACTAAATCTTGCAAAAGCTAGGTAATACTGGACATTTCATGCTGCGTTAGTTGTTAATAATAATTTTATTATTTTAGCGGAAGTACAAAGCCTATTTTACCTATCGAGGGTCAAAGTATCATAGAACTGAACTGTCGCAAATATTATGGTCTCTTGGGGATTGGATTGGTGTGGCGGCTAGAGTACTGGCTAACCATACGGGCGGCCAGGGTTCAAATCCCTGCAGTGGCGGATGTTTTTCAGAGGAAACCCGATCCCTACTTAAGTGTTTTGTGGAGGTCACTTCAAGTACAGTACTCCGTCTGTCGGATGAGACGTTAAAACCATGGTCCCATTGGCGCCTATCGTCAAGAGCAGGCTAATGCCGACGCCGGGTTTCTATCCACCCTTCCTCCCTTACCTATACCCTATGGCGCGAATGACCTTAGCTGTCGGTTGCCTCCCCAAATATCCAATCCTCTTATGGTCTCTTATTGTACGTGGAAAAAAGCCATCCTAAATGTATCGGTTCTGCAGTCTATTCCCTTAATCTTATGCCTGTTATCGTTTCTGCCATAATAGTTTGGCTCTAGCAATATATTTTGAACGTCCGGCCAAAAAGAATGGACATCAAACTTTCGTAAAAGATTAAATCTATATTTTTCCTCAGTAGAGGCGCTGACCCCATCAGCTGCAAATTAGCATGGGGAAACTAGCAACGGGTGCTGTGACTATATATTACTAGACAGTGGATGCGCTTTTCAAAGGACGTGAAACGCCGTCACAACGACGATGAAACATCGCAGCGAAACCAAAAAATCCTTCTTCCCAAAATTCATATTCATGTTTCTTATTGTCCTAAATCACGTTCATCTTTTGATCTGATTTTGGCTATCGTTTCAAACAGCCGCTGCATATTCATCCGGTCTCTTTCCTTTGTCCTCCGTAGTCATTTGCAATATCGTGTCGAATGGCAGCAAGGCGGCTTGCTTTGAGCATAAAAGTTGTACAAATTCTTTCTTCTCCACCCCCGAGGTCGTGATTTTCTGGCTCATTTCTTATGGAGTGCTTCTATTCCCGCGACCTCTGTTGGCAAATAGTTTAAACACCTGGGCCTTATGTTTTTTGCTCGCATATTTCATTGTCATTGGCACAAATGCCGTTTCTACCCTGGGTTGAAGAGCAAAATTATCGAGAATCTCTGGAACAAAGAAAGCTAGGCTGGTAATAAAAGTGGGAGGACACAAATTAAAGTCAGCCGATCAAATTAGTTACTTGGGTTGTATACTTGAAGAAAATTGTCACATTAGCAAAGACTTAAGGAGAAGAATAGCATTAGCCAAGGAACCGTTTAGTGATAGAAGGAAGCTGATGGCCCTTGGACAAGGATTTGAAGAGGAGGCTGGTGAAGAGCTTGATATGGAGCATAGTGTTGTATAATGCAGAAACGTGGACCCTCAGAAAGGACGACGAGAATAGGCTGCAGGCATTTGAGATGTGGGTGTGGAGAAGGATGGAGAAGGTGAGGTGGACGGAAAGTAAGACTAGCGAGGAAGTGCTTGAGATGGTGGGCGAGGAAAGGAAGCTTCCGAATGAAATCCGGGATAGGCAGTGTGGGTGGCTGGAGGATGTAATAAGGGGCGATGGGTTGCTCAAGAATGTGATAGAGAGAAGGATGTTGGGCAAGCGGGGAAAGGGAAGAAAGAGAATAGGTTTCATGTGTAGGATGAAGAAGGGTAGATCGTATGCCGAAGTGAAAAAGGAATACTAGAGGTAGTTAGGATCCTCAAAAGTGTAGAAAACCGGAAGAAGATTCTCTGACTTTTATCAGAACCTACCGTCACCCGTAGATTTCTAAGAAAAACATAGGCAAGAGACGATTATACTCATTTCCTAACACCAATTCTGAAAATTCGTGTAGATTATCATTAGTAGCAGTCATCCACCCGAAGATTGATGTATTTCAGTGAGAAAGGTATTACTAGAGGTAGTTAGGATCCTGAAAGTGTAGAAAACCGGGAGGATTTTCTCTAACTTTTTACAAAACCTGCCGTTTACTGGTAGCATATTTTTAAAAAATGTCGAGATAGAATTGACTGAAATGTAATGGCTTTACCTTTACGCTTATCCCCGTGCGTATCTAGTCTGTATTTTTATAGTGCTCATTCTCATTTTACCTGCTCTTTACCAGTTGTTCTTCAGTGAAGAAAATCCTCCGTGGTCACCTTGAATGAAAAACATTTCATCCCAAAATATGCGCATTTTAATTACAGTCTCTTGCGGCTTTGCATTCTCAATATCGCTTGACTCATGGGAACGGAGGCTGCGTAGGGCGGAGGAGGAAAGCGTGAGGATTAGGCGGAGATTTCAATTCCAAGATTTGGTCGGGCGGGTGTTCATTATTCATGGAATGCAAACGCTGCCTCTGAAGCGCTTGTAGCCCATGCCGTACGTTCTCTGGCCGCGGGGATCCGGAAGTGTTCGCCGATGGAATTGAATGGAAAAACAAAGGGTGCGTGTGGGTGAGATTTGTGAGAAAGGTATTGGGTAAGACAAAGTGTACTATATCTGAAGATAATGTGAACTATAAATGATGTAAGATTTAGAGCGTTGACTGGAACCAAGCGTTGTCTTGAGGAGGTTAGCGAGTGTGAAAGTAATACACAGTAAAAACTGACTTATTTAAGTGAAAAGGTTTTGTTGTTTAATAAATTGCTGTGTTTTAGTCTTTAGTTTTCAGTTACTTATAGTGATATTCTAATTTTATGAATTACATCTGTGATTTTGTGATGCATCCAACCCCAATGCTGGTAAATTTTTTATTTGTTTTCGGGAGTGTTAGTAGTGATACGCCCGTTTTTGAGTGGATAAGCGAATCTTGGAACGGATCAGTTCGTGAATAAGAACAGCAATGGTGGAGGACGACTCCTTCGTGAAGAAGAGAGGCGCCGTGATTAACTGATCATCTCTCGATTGCATAAGAATATTTGATTAATTAGGGTTGGTATTGATAAACTGATTTATTGTCGCCGAAAATGGGTCTGTGGATTAAATTTCATAGCTCCAAGTCATCGGGAAATTGCTTAAATTTGGGTTACAAGATTTGACGCAGGAAAACCGCTAATAATGAAAAAAATCCATCTAGTGTAGACGTGGTGATTTAATTATCGTCGTTATGTACATTTGTTAGTGTACTATCACCGGAATTGGGTCTTTGTGCTAAATTTCAGAGGTCTACGTTATCGGGAAGTGGGTTAAATTTCAGTCACAAGATTTGGCCCAGACAAACGGATGAAATTCAATTAAACTTTTTGATAAACAGTTTAATAACAACAGGGCACTCTTTCGGGGAATTAAAACGTAAGGGCAAAATAAATTCATACAAATTAATCATTATCTCATTCACTTCAATTCATCATAATGCTCATTTGCAGGCCATGAGAAGCTAACCTTAATATGTAACATATAATATAAACGTTTTATGGAACGATTCGGTATTTGGCGATTTGTCTAAAATAAAATAGAGAGAAATAAATTTGAAAGAAATTAGAGAGGCATAACAGGCAAAACTTGTTATCGAATCGTACACCGGAATAATATCTTTGGATTGAAATTAGGTGCAATATTTATAATGATGAATCTTTTGTCCGTGTTTCCGTATGCGATGTCGCGCGGCAGAGTTGCGAATGTCGGTTGTGTAAACACTCTTGGGGAGTGGTCGTTACGGAGTAGCGATTCCAATGTATACCCAAACAGAGAAAAATGACTATAATTTCATTTCGTTCCTCTGAAATATTTTTTTCCGCGTTTGTTCAACCCGGGATGAAAAGCGAGTGAAAGGCGAAACTTATCGCCTTTCCGCATCCAGGGCGGCTTGGTATGCGGCACGTTGGCCGTAACCGCGACGCGGAAAAAAAAAAACAGAAAATATGTCGCACGTTCGTTTTTTTATTCCTGCCTCTTTTATTTTTTTCGGGCGCGGTGGTCGAATGTGGCGCGGCGTCGGCGCCCCATTAGCTCCGGCAGTTCCGACCGTCTGGCTCCGAATGATAAATCGTTGGATTTAGCGTAGTCGATGATAACGTCTGCAGATGGCGGACGGCATACTCCAGCGTGTTTATTCATTGAGACGAATCCCCGGCTTTCCCTAAGGGCTCGTTTTTTGAATCCTTGACTGGAAGCTGTAGATCTGCGTACAAAAGAAGCGGAATTGCAAACAATAAAGAGTTAAGTGCCCGACTTACATTTGCATCGTGGTAATTTATTTGGTACAAGTCCTCGAAATATTTAAAATTGTCAATTAATGTATTATTAGTGCTTGTGGGTTACAATATAATTTACTTTATAACTATCTTAAGTTATTTAGAATTGGAGGATTTTTATTTCTGTACATTTATTTCTTTACGTGTGTATTTCAACTGGATACGCATCGGTTTAATTCCAGATCGACGTATAATAGATGCCGTTTGTGTTCTTAAAATCACAATCACGAATTACCGGAGATGGAGGTCGAGATTTGGCATTTTTTTCGAAGTTTTTGCCTTTTTATTGCCCTTAGTATGTTATTTGTGGAATATTTAAAGTTTTCAGGTTTTTATTGATATTGGGACGCAACTTTAACTAATCAATTTATCCTGTGACCTATTAAGGCATGTGCTATACAAAAGAAGGTGTTTAGTTATAGAAGGGAGCTGATGACGGGGACATCGGGTAAGGATGTGAAGAGATTGAAATGGAACGTAGCGTTGTATGGGGCAGAAATGTGGACCCTGAGAAAGGAGGACGAGAATAGGCTGCCGGCATTTGAGATGTTAGTGTGGAAAAGGATGGAGGAGGTGCGGTGTACGGAAAGGAAGACGAACGAGGAAGTACCTGAGATGGTGGGCGAGGAAAGGAAACTTCTGAAAGATATCCGATATAGGCAGGGTAGGTGGTTGGAGGATGTGATAAGGGGCGAGGGGTTGCTCAAGAGTGTGACGGAGGGTAAGATGTTGGGTAAGCTGGGAAGGGGAAGAAAGAGAATATGTTTAATGGACGGGATGAAGAAGGGTAGATCGTATGCTGGGCCATAAAAGGAAATACCCGAGGTAAATAGGATCCTGAAAGTGTGGAAATCCGGGAGGAAATTCTCCGACTGTCAACATAATGTACCGTTTACCGATAGAATACTTGAGGTGGCTATGGCCTAAGGGTCACCTATTCCAGATTTTATGAAAACTTGTACCCGTTTGATTGGTTGACTGGTTCATCATTGATGTACGTTTTATAAACTGAAATGAAAATAAAATAGGGTTTCCATGTTAGTTTTACTGTATGTTAGCATTGAAAGTGGACATTTTTAACATTGGTTCTTTTGGAAATGACTTTGATTACAGCAGAAAATCTTTAATTTGAACCGAGAAAGTGTATTCAAGCTTTGAATACAAACAGTTTGTTAGAAGCGGATAGTCTTGGGAAGCTGATTATAAATACAATGTTGTCATCTTACCTCCTATTTTTTTGAAAGCTGTTAACTAAAGTCACTGAAACGCTGTAATTCAATGCAAATGGCGCTATAGTCTGCTCCTATGATGGAAAAATGTGGTAATTAAAAATATATTTCTGTAATAATCTGCATATTTCTCACCGTAACTTTTGTTTTCAATACTTGGCCCATTCAGTTAGCGGAAGCATGATTTTGAAACTGAATGGATACAATTGTGTTATTTTAAGCATTTGTCTTGACTTACATCGTAAAGCCAGCCACCTTAAAATGCTAGGATGCCGTCTCGAGTTCAGGGCGTCAGGGTCAAGTTTTTTTGCTCTTGTTTCCAGGAGCATGCGAGACCCTAGCTCCCCACTCCCTAAGCCTGGGCGCATGCGCATGCTCACGACCCTTACCTCCCTTGGGAAATACCCTTTCAATTATTTAAATTTCGGCGACCCGATTACGAATTCTTGCAGCGAAGACTTGTTTCCCTCATACACTATCCCCTGTACGTGTGTTCCCATCTTCTTGTTTGAGTTCAACCCTCTTATTTATTCACAGTTCCGTGGATGTTATTTTTCGCCGCCAACTATGGGGAGCCCGAAGTTATTCTCGCAATAACTTCTCGGGAGAACGTTTTCAAGTTCTCGAGTCGTCATTGTTAATCCAGTGTGTTATTGTTTTTACATTCGTCATTTGGTTGTCCAATCGTTTGATTGGTTGACTGCAGCCGTCCAGCCTTCCCTATCTAATGCTAGTTCCCTTACCTCCTGGTATCTCTTCCTATGTACTTTCCTCTTTATTTGGCCCATGAACTTATTCCTAGGTCTGCCCTCTTAATGCAAATGCAAATCCCTCCTAGGTAGGGACTTTTCCCTCTAGTTTACCTTCGATTATGTTTGTCTCAGTGTATGTCCAATCATCTGCCTCTTCTTTTCTGTGTAGTGCTCCATATGTTCCTTTACTCTTTTATTCGTGTGTAAACTTCATCGTTTCTTAGTTTGTCCGGCCATTTTATCTTCGGCATCCTCCTCCAGCTCTAGGTTTCAAAGGCTTTTAGTCTTTTCTGGTCAGCTTTTCCAGTGGTCCATGCCGTCTTTTTGCCGATGACGCAGTAGTGTATAAGGAAATAAGAAATGAAGAGGACATCCGGTCTTTAGCTAAGGATTTAGATGCGATTGGTGATTGGTGTGATAGTTGGCAGCTAGAATTAAATTTGAAGGAATGCGCGATAATTACCTTTTTGAAAAAGAATGGCTTTCCCCGGAATAATTATTGCATCGAAGAAAATAAAATATCTAACGTAGAATCTATTAAGTACTTAGGCGTCACCATCACTGAAGACATGTCATTGGGGAAACACATCAGGGAAATAACTAGTTTAGCAAACCGTAGATTCGGATTCGTAAAAAGGGCTCTAGGCAAATGCGATGAGAGAGTACGAGAAAGAAGCTATTTTACACTTGTCAGGTCTCATTTAGAATATGCCGCTAGTGTATGGGATCCGTACGAGGGAGGTTTGATAAAAGAATTAGAGCGTGTGCAAAGGAGATCCGCTAGATTTGTTTAAGGCCGTTATGATAATTGTATAAGTGTTACGAATTTAATAGAAGAACTCGTATGGGAATTACTATCAGAACGCAGGTTAAAATTTAGGTTGAACCTTTTAAGTAAATTCGAAACCGATTTGTTCACAGATGACGTTAGATACATATTAAGAACCCCTGCGTATTATGCTAGGTTTGATCAGATTAACAAGATTAGAGAGATAGATTGTCGTACCGATAGATTTAAAATGTCATTTTTCCCGCGTACCATAAGAGAGAACAATAGGCAGTGTAGCTAAGGGATAGGTTGGTGAAATATAGTTAGAGTAGTCTGTAGTGTATGATGCATGTAATGACAACCAATAATCTCTATCTTATTATGTAGATACTAACCGTCTTGCTGCATGTGACCCTATTATCTAGCATATCTCCCTTAAATCTTAAATATCCTACTTGCATGGCAATAGTGAATGTTTGGTGATCTTCACCCCCTGCCACACACCCTCGTGGTGGCTCGCAGGGTATTACGTAGATGTAGATGCTTCCGATCCATAGTGTCACGCCCCACTGGAATGTTTTTACGTACTCTTTCCTAGTTTGTAGTCCTATCTTCTTTGAGCATCGCAGTTTTCTTTTTACCTTTAACGCTTTCTTAGCTTGGGCTGTTCTTCGGTTGATGTCCGATTGGTTTATCAACGTGTCTGATGAACACGTCACGTGTCTAAGCTGGCGCTAGCATTGTTAACAATGAAGTATTAAGGGGGCTGTATACTTTGTCCGAGAACGCTTCCTCATACTTCTACGCGCCTTTGTTTGAAGACTGCCTTTCTAATTAAAGTAAAGTTGTTTGTATAGTCCTTGGAATAAGGATTCAGATATACAATTATAATCGTAACTTACCGCTTTTGCTTTTCGCATAACTATTGTGGCCGCGGCAAAAACGTGAACTTGTCGGAAATCACTAGATCGCCATGACTCGCACGATGTTTATTTTTTAATATTTTTGCATTTATTGTAAATGGGAATCCTTCATCTCTATAGATAATTATCATAATTGTGAAAATTGTGTGTTATAAAGTCACTGCGAACATTCTCTTGAACCTTTGAAACGCAGTTTACCCTATACCATCAGTTGCATGGGGCGGTGAATGGAGGGGAAGGCGAAGATCACCCCGTTACTGCAGCAGAATCCGGAACAAGGACATTTTTGGCTGATGTATACAGCTCCCTTCATATGCATCGACGAAATACCGTGCAAGCCACCGCTAGGGTGTGCGGCACGGATTGATTCCACACCAGGCATGAAGCTCTCATCCCAGCTGTAATCCGAACCGCGCACGTTCCCCGGAATGCCAGGCGCAGGCCAAAACCAGTCAGGATAACAAACCACGGTCAGACCAGAAACTTAGAGAGTGCTACGTGGTCAAACATATTGCCATGCAGTACACTACTTAAGATACGACTACTGGTTATAATTACTGCGACTGATAAATAGTTCTACAAGGTGCTAAATCATGCAAGAGCTACATCATGCAGAAAATTGCATGCGAGGTTGGTAACTAAAAATGATGTTAAGATATTTATCAAAAGGACAAAAACCTATTTTACGTAGTTAGGGTCAAATTATCCTAGATCTGCTCTATCTGGACTATTGCGGTTCCTTTTGTACGTGGAAAAATGACATTAAATCTATCGGTTCTGCAGGCTATTTCGGTTACCTGTGATCGTTTCTATCTTAATAGTTTGGCTCTAGCGAAATGTGTTGAACGTCCGGAAATATATAATCCACACCAAACTTTCGTAAAAGTCTAAATCTATATTTTTCCCTTCGATCGGATGGACGTTCCCGCCCTAACTCCCTCAACAATTTAGTAACACTGCTATGTGTATTGTAACAGTTTTTGAAAACTCTAGCTACCCTTAAGATATATCACGCTCTCTCCGTTGTATACTTGCTCTATGGCTTACAGTCTCTCCACTAACCCTGATGTATGTGCAAGTGTCTAACAGTGCGATGTCTCTCTTTTTCCGCTCAGGTGTGGCGAGGACCTCGTGTGGATGGCACCTCCCTCAGGAGGCTGTGGGATCGTTCCTCGGGCCCCCGCGGCGGCTGCTTTCCCCTGCTCTCCTCCTGGCGGTGTTCCCGGTCCCTCGTCACCCTGAAGGACCCGCTGGCCAACGGCTGAGCGCCGACGCCAAGGAGGTGAGTGACTCATAATTTCTGTTCTCATTGGGACATTTGCCAAGTTCCTCGTGAAATTGCGTTCACTTGGAATAACTCGTGTACATTCGTCAACATTTCGGACTCCAGAGCTGGCGCAGAAACTGGCTAGTGGTAAATTTCTCGGCCCCGGTGGCGGCGGGGTAAAGTCCTCGCCTGCTAACCCGAGGGACGCGGGTTCGAGTCCCGCCTGGGTAGAATATAATCTGCCCAGGACATGGGTGTTTGTGTCTTGTCCGTTGTTATTGTTATCCACCCGACGTAAATTGGCACATTGTGCTGTATTCGGGATAGTGAAAATAAATTAAAAAATTAAATTAAATTAATTAAATTCTCCGGGTGAACGACGAAATCTCGAAACATGTGCTGGCATGCGATAGAATCGGTTGCCTTTCTCTTGTTTGGATTAGTGTGCGTACAATTGTTCTAACGATCTGGCGGCGAATTTGTGCGCATTTCCGCCTTAACTTGTTTGTGAATACTGAAATATAATTACTGTAAATGGAAGATTTTGAAATGGAAGTGTTAAAAATTGATCCAACTAATCTGTGAGTATTCAAATAATTTTTATGTATCTTTTTGTGAGTTTTATTTATTAGACAGCATACCCTGTGCACAGATACATGATCAGCGTACCTCCCTGCATACTCCCGTGGCGAAGTATGTAAATAACAGTGAAGATGATCAATTAACGCTATTCAAATGAATAATTCTTATTGCTCGTGGGGTCGTACTCTACTTATTAAAATCCCAAAGCATTGGTCGTAAATTAGAGTTTGGTGCGTCAATATGTTTAAACACCAAATTGAAACACCAGAAATTAAAACATACAAACTACACATTGTTCATTTTTGGACGACATCTAGGTGTTGGAAATTCCTCATTTTTTTAACAAGTTCTATCTGGAGTGCGTACGAGTAGCTTTTCCCATGTAAAAGAGCTGGTATTTTTCATCGGAAATCTCAGAAAGTAGGCTCGGAAAGGGGCTAATATTTAGGTATCTTAGGAAAGGTGAGGTATTTTTCTTCAAAATGAGATAAAATATTATTCACTGACAGGTAAAATGATAATTCGCTTTCTACCTTAGAATCCCAGTATTTCATCGACATCTTTTGCGCAGTTTTCGAGAAAAAAATCCCCACACACTTGCAGAAATAGCTTGATTGATAGTATAAGATACATCACTGAGAAGAACACGTTAGCAATGTTGCGCTTAAATCTGTATGTACTCAAATATTGCTCCAAACTCCTAAAATGTTGCCTGCTATGGACTTCCGCCATTCCATCCGAAGTCACCGGGCGCAGGATTGCAGACCAATTCTGGCAGAGCAAATTTTCCCATGTGCACAGGGCTTAAGTTAGTGAGCGAAATGTTATTTCACTTAGAAATCTATGAATTTGGTCTATTTTAAAGAAAGATGTCTCGCCCTTCCAAAGATACCTAAATATAAGCCCCTTACCGAACTACTTTCCGAAATTTTTGACAAAAAATCCCAGCCGTATGCACTCCAGTGGTAATTTATTTAAAAAATTAGGAATTTCTAACATCTAAATGCCGTTAAAAAAATTTACAGTGCGTAGTTCGAATTTTTTCTCCACTATTTTTGAAAACTGGTCATACTGTCACCTCAGCAAATTCTTCGGTATCACAAAAACCTTCCATTTTGAAGGTGTTTTAAACGTACCGCGCGAAAAAATATGAGTCAAGTCAAAGACTCATTTAGATATTTCCATTCAATTGCTTAGGATTACTGTCATATAAAACTAAATTATTACTCCATTGACAGTGCAATATTTAGTTCATGTTTCCCAGAGCTGGTGAAATTAAAACTTATAATTTGAATATAGTCTCTATTTTGACTCAGGAACTATCTCGCTCAAACTACCTTATGAGGGCTGTGTACCTCGGCCGAAAACGCCCTCTTAGTTCCGGTTTCTGCAGCAGACTAGGAGAGACCTTCGCATTCCCCTCCATTACCCGTCCCGGACGACAGCGCCACTAATGTCACTGTGGAAAATACGTTACATGGGTTCACGTGGATGTTCGCTGAGACGTTATTATACGTAATTTTCAGCATTTTTATGATCCTATGTCGAGTTGAAGGGTTCTCACTAACAACAAAGGCAAAGAATTTTAGACATGTACGTCGTGCGCGTCATGGCGATCATCTGATTTTCGAAAAATTCTCTTTTTTCCGCGTCCCTAATAGTTATATACACAGCAATAAGCGAAAAGTTACAACACTTATTGTAAACATTAGTTCTTATTCTTTATCCCCGTGCAAACAGATTAGCTTTCAGTAAAATAACAAATCCTTCAAATGAAATCTCAAAAACGTCTGCAGAAGCGTTTTAGGCCGTGGTATATTGCCCCCGTCAAACTTTCCGAGGGGAGGCCTTCTCAATCCACTCGTCCTTCGTCCTTGTTCCACCTGTACATGTCTCGCCTTCACTAAATCTGGGAAATCTTCGTCTGACGTAATGCCTCGTGTTGGCAATAGGTTTTCCTTCGTTTCCATTTTTTTCAGACTATTATTTTACACTTTTTCCCACAAAAGCATTTTTTCGTCCTCACACCGAATTTGCGGATAAGATTGAGATTTCACGTCAGGTGGTAGCAGATTTCATTTAATTCGAGAGTCTCTCTGGTCTGGGTGATTTCCCACGGTGGCCTCCGTTTCACGCAAAACCGCCAAACCCTTTTCTTAATCGAAGTCATCTGAGCTTGTGACCTTTTCGTATATCGAAATAATCGTATATAAGATCGATCGAATGAATATGTGCTTTCCTCGCCACGCCAACTTTTGCTGTGCGAATTGTCTTCCCGGCATGGTCGTTCAATATCGATAGTATCCTTCCTTCGATACAGGTATTCGCAACGTAAAAAAGTCCGCCATTAATGTGCTTATTTTAGTGTATTCTTCACGAGCATAGAATGGGTTGTTCAACGTTTTTGTTGATTTGGCAGTGCATTTGTATCCGAAATGACAACTTGTGCAGCATAATCGCAGATTTCTTCGAGTGTACTGCTGCAGTTTAAGTTCATTAAGCGCATTAATGGCGGCTGTATAGTGGAAATGGTCGCGAAGACCCGTATCGATGGAGATACGGATGTATCGAATCGAACGACCCTGCCTTACCGGCAGCTCTATTCTTTGATGTGCTAGCTACGTCAGTTGGTTCGTTATCCTTTTTCGCCTTGTCATCGAAAATCTGATTTTTTTAAAGTCAAATTTTACGATTTTTTCGGTATCTATTCGGTATTTATATATTTAACGAAAGTTTTCGGTAGGAATCACATATCTTCGTCAGGCTATCGCTTGGAAGCCTGTTGTTCGCTTAAAAAAATGGCCCTCTTCATGTGGTTATGGCGCACAAATTTTCATTATCAACGTGGCAGAGAGTTTTTGAGAATTATTTTAGTTTTTCGTGATAAATGATATCCATACCGCTACTAATCCCTATCCTTTCGTATTAACTGCGTAACGAATACATCCAATATGGCCGATAGCACTCTTAAGGCAATTTGAGCGAGATAGTTACCTAGTCATGATGGTGACCATATTCGAAATATTCCTTTATAATTTCAGCAACTGTAGGAAGCATGAATTCAATTTTGTATTTTTAATGGTGCAATAATACACGTATTTTTAAAGTCAAATTTTACGATTTTTTCGGTATCTATTCGGTATTTATATATTTATATATACGATTGAAATTTTAAGTCATCAAATAAAAATAACTTCGTAAGTCTTTGATTTGACTTATTTTTTTCACGCGGTACGCTTAAAACTCCTTCACAAAGGAAGGTTTTTCGCGATTTTGAAAAAAGAATTATTGCGGTAACAAATGTGATTTATGTTCAGAAACAGCTGAAAAACCATACAAACTGCACACTTAATTTTTTGACGTGATCTAGGTGTTTGAAATTCCTCAGTTTTTTAAATAAGGACTCTCTGGAGAGCATACACGTACCATTTCCCGTGTATAAAGGCCGCTTTACACGGTACATTTTATTGTACAAACGAATGTATCATATAATGTACAAGAAACTGAATGGAAATAAAGCAGGTTCTATATCCCGTTTAGTCATTCAGACAATTATACAATTTGCCGCTTTACACAGCACAATTTTCCTCATGCAAGAGTTCATACATCCGTTTGTACAATAAATTGTATCGTGTAAAGCGACCTTAATGGCTGGTATTTGTCGTCAAAGACCTCGGAAAGTGGTTCAATAAGAGGCTGATACTTTGGTAGTTTTGGAAGGGTGAGACATTTTTCTTTCAAATGAGACCATATTTATTGATTTCCAGAAGAAATGATATTTCGCTCAAAGTGACGTGAGGTGCCGTATAGTTTCGTCAATTCTATTACTTCAATTATGGGTACATGTGAGGATTTTAAATATATTCAACGGTATCCGGCGAGATATTGTGAAACATCATCGTGAATTTTAAAAGAAAAATCCTTGTAATGCCCTCTCGGTGATTATGTTTATACCACATTTCGACGCTTAAAGCGTCATCATCTGGTACAATGGATAATATCATTTAATATATTTTTTTTGGTACATCACAGTACCTGATAACGACGCTTTAAAAGTAACGCGTTATAAAAATAAATCACCGAGTGGACATGACAAGGATTTTTTCATTTAAAATTCACGAGGATTTTTAGGAATTGAGGCTCCACTACAAATTCCCAACGAATTGCAGGTAACTCCACGAGATTCATTTGAAGACCGACCATTCTGGTTGGCTCGAGAGTTTTGCCTAAAATATATCCAAACTGGTGATTCGGATATATAATAATAATAACCATTTATATCTAATCTAGAAAAACTTTAAAATTTCCCAAGCTAAAAATTTATTGCCAAAGAATCACAAATCGCGAAACGTACAAATTTTACGCCTCATACAATACAGCGATAACGAAATGAAAGGTATCATTTTATGCATTCAATCAAATTTCGTCTTGCTTGAAGGGGAATACTCTAGTTATTAATACTGTTGAGGGTATCTACCGGCTCAGATGGGTTTAAATGGAACACATCTGAATGGAATGGACATAACATATTTTCTTCTTCTGCGTGTGAGGAATGTGTCGGGAAAGTTTGGGCATACCTTTTTTTTACGCCCTGTATTTATCAACAGTCACCAATCTAAGGTCGGTTTAATGCCCTGATGAGAGATACATTGCCGAGCAGATAGATACAATACTCGTTCTTTCCGCGTACAATAAGTGAACACGTAACACAATAAGCGTAAAAAATGAGTTCCGCTGAATGCACTCCCATGATACGTCACCATTTCACCTCCCAAAACCATATCTTTATGCGGCTGTCCAAACACCCCCTGCCACACGCCCATTCAGAGGCCCGCGGGGTATTACGTAGATGTAGATATTGCGTCCAAACTGCCTTATACGGTTTAGATATACCCATTTTCTCGGTGCCATATAGTTTCATCAATGCTATTCCCTCATTTATAAAAAAGTGAACTTGTGAGGATTTTAAGAAAGATTTTGAAAAGAAAACTTGTGAGGATTTAAAATACTGGAGGCTCAACTACAATTTCCCAATGAATTGCCGGTAACACCACGAGATTCACTCGAAGACCGAGTCTGGTTGGCTCCGAGTGTTTTGCCTTAAAGGAGTCAAGTCCTTTTAGGCGTCCTTCACATCGCCTTCTCCAGTGAGTGCGTCGGATGCCAAAAGCGATTTCGATTCCATCCGTGAGAAACGCGATTGTTCACTCTCCCCTCTTTTGACTTCCACGGGAAGCTCTCCCCCCTCCCCTCGCCTTCTTCCTTCCATTGTCGGGCTGTCTGGAGAGAGACGCGATTCCTCATCCTCTCTGGACGATAAATAAAATGCAGCCTTGCCAAGCTGTTGTCCCGCCGCACTCGATTCCCACGCCCGGGGAAGGAATCGGGACCGGAGATGTTCGAGGCTCCGGAATATATTCGTCCCAAGTTGTGGGTGACTTCATTCACTACGCTTACCGATCGATATCAGATCGATCTGACCGGATCGGCTCGGTATGGTAAACGCAACGAGCTAGTGGGATCGTTCTGAGAATACTCGGCCCGCTTTCTCAGCCATTGTGAGATTTCAGATCGATCTGAATCAGCGGGTCTGTGGCGCTCCACGTTTTTCTTTTGGTTGTCATAGGGAAAAAATATAACTGTTATTATACAAGGCGTGTGTTCTAACCAGTTGTAAGAAGAGTGGAGTATTGGCGTATGAAGTGGCGTTGATGATATCGTAGCACATGGCAATTCTGTCTTTAATTGGGCGTTGTTCACTCGGAATGCGACTACAAGTTTTTAACTCTGCACTATTTTACACACCGGGTCAATCGTGCTTCAACTAATGGTTCGATTGTTCACTATCGATATTTTCAGTCCGTGTTGGTGAACCGGGCGATCTGAGTTGGCTCGTTTGGGATTTTCAGATCGGTCCGAGTTCAGATCGATTTGAGATCGATTGGTTAACGTGTGATTAATTGATTTGACGATCGTAATGTTTCTCCTGTATATTAAGGAGGAACCTACGCTTCGAAGTAATGTTTTCTTAAGGTATGCAAAATTTAATGTAATAATTGATGGTAGGCTTGGATACTGCCTTTTATATATTTTTAAAATTTTATGTAAATACTCCTTTGGGTGTAATCTTATCGGACAAATCGTTAAACCGAAGCTTTTACTACGTAACGAAAACCAGTAATTATACTAAATCCAGCCTCCATTCCTATTTCGGCTGGATTTGATGACATTATTTTTAGCGAAGTAAGGGAAGGGTATAATTATCTTCACGCTTGAAACATTTAACGATTTATATCATATGTATAATTTTTATATACATAAAGAAATATATTTGGTAAACAAGGTTAACAGCAGAAGTTTCCCTTGGCAACCGTGACACACATCACAGTATGTGATGTGACTATGTGCTCTGACAAAAAAATCGAAGGCTGTTATTTTTGGAGGTAGATTTCTCGGGTTCCTTCTTTGTATTTTTACTTAAATACTCGTTTTATATTATCGATGATCCTAGCTGAAAAAATTTATGAAGTGTTTCAATACGTAGTACATGCTAT